>LR990489.1:6530028-7248142 GCA_905147785.2 Thyatira batis
GGGATTCATTTAAAATACCTTTAATTTTGCTTTGATGGTCCATAGTTTTACATATTGAGCTTTGCAGAGATAGCCCATTATCGTATACCTATATAGGTGCCGGAGTGTATCAGTTCCATTCAGTTCAACTGCCATGCATATTAATAAAAACTCATAAAATGAATATGTTTAGTCACTATTAGACTGTTAATTGAGCCATTAATGTTATTTGCAGGTGCCCGTCAGAGAAATTCGAATTCCAGTAGAATGGGGTCACGTTGCAGGCAAGTTATGGGGGAGCAGCCAAGATCGACCTATACTCGCCCTCCATGGATGGCAAGACAACGCTGGGACATGGGATACTTTAGCCCCGATGCTATGTAAAAATCGATCCATACTGGCTCTCGATTTCCCAGGACATGGATTATCATCCTGGATACCCCCAGGTAGGTAAAATTAACATAAAAATGTTACTGACATGCTAATGTCGGACTATAAAATTGGCCGGTACCTATTTCCTACTAAAAACCACATATCTACTTACGCCTGAGTAAAAAGAAGTAAGTAGGTAGGTAACAATGACCCAGAGTTCATACATAAAGGGGAAAGCCCAGTGTCCATAGTGTCTTGGGCCCAGGACGGACAGCAAAAATGAGTATAATAGTTTAGTGTTCCGAAATCATAACTATATTACATGTCTAAAAAATATATTTAAAAGGCCGCCACTGTTTTAGAAACAGTAGAAATTAATAAAAACATTTTGAGGTTATTTTACGTGTTTTACGTATTGTACAGGGATTGGGGCAAAAAAAAGGTCTTTTGCATTAAATATTGTCTTTATCATCAAACATGACCAATATATTATCTAAAAATGGTACAGGAGGTAGTATATTTGGTTCAAATATAGCCCAACCAATATACCAAAGTACTGTCATTATATGTGCACAACAATCTACCGTGCGTTTTCCTACTATACCATTGCAACAATCTTGTCTATTATCCCTGCTATTTAAATTATTATTTATTAAAATATAAACAAAATATACTTTGCAGCATACATTATATTATACAAAAACAAATCGAAATCAAAACAAACGTGAAAGCAACAAGTGAAATAAGAACTAGTAAGAAATGCCAACATATCAACAAAATGACAGTGATTTGTCGAGTAAATGTCAAGCCAGTGTTTTCATACACAAAAAACAAATTAAACATATAATCGATCGAATCCATTTATCGATTGTTTCTTAATTTCCTTATTTTTAATAGCTAAAATACATTAGATTTATTACAAAACAATATTTTCTATTAATTAATTTAGCCACCACATTGTGTAAATAAAGTCTGACTCGTGTATTCATTTGAATATTGTATTTTATCAAATCGATACTAATCGTATCGACAAGAAAATAATTTAACTTAAAACGTTGTTTTAACACTGGCAACATTTTACGACCTAACTTTTCGATCTTTCTAATAAAAATACTTTTAAGAAACGAAATATTATTTAAGGAAGTGGCGGCCTTTTAAATGAATGCAAAATTCATATTTTAATTCAACGAAATTTGTAAACAAAATCATTTCTTTGTATAGTACTGTCCACGGTGGGCCCAAAATGGGCTTTCCTCTTTATTTATGAATGGAGCTAATTTTTGTCTCAACTTCTTTTATGTAGTCTAGCAAAATCTATAATATATTTTACACTTTCCTCTCCAGCCAGCTACCAACAATCTTATATTTAAGATTGTAATTCCAATTACATATACCTACCGAAAGATATTTAATATCTAATTTATTTCCGACCTTAGGAGATTGGATGGGGACGGTCTTTTCTTAACGAACATGTAGGAAATATTTTAGATTGTTGCTGTTTTATTATTTTTATTAATTACCAACCGCCGTACGATTTTACCTGTTTTTAGGGATTTTAAGTTTTTCTATTGTATTTCTTCATGCCATAAAGCTATTAGTTGCATCATTTAGGCGATATTACGATAAAAGGTACCTATATGTATTCCTACTCGTATTACAAGCAGTATTACTTTGACAAGGGTGTTAAGTATATCTACTCCTACTCCTCTAATCCACCTCAAAGATAAATTAAATGGTAGCTACCTAAATAGTTTTTACAGGGTAGGTACCTTATAACATTTCTACAAGTTGTGCAACATAGATATCGTCATTATTTTGCAATCTCATAATATACCTACCTCAAAAGCTATAAATGACAAAACCGTACAAGGCTTTCACAATATATGTTAACTTATTTTTCAGGTATGTTTTACCACTCATGGGAGTTGCCGCGACTTATTCTGTACATCAAAGAACATTTTAAATGGGACAAAATATCACTATTAGCACATTCTATGGGATCGATAGCTGCGTTTCGATATGCGACTCTTTATCCTGACACAGTCGATTTTTATGTCGGTGTAGAAAATTTAATATACGAAGAATCATTTACAATGAATCGAAACCCTAAAGTCCTTAAACAAGGCCTTGTTTCACAAACTTGGTTAGATACTGAACCTCCGACTTATACTTTAGAGGATATGGCAAAAATATGGCACATGGGAACTACAAAATCAGTAGCGGTGGAGAGTGCACCGCATTTATTGAAACGCGGGGCGAAATCTTCGAAAATCGACCCTAACAAGTATTATTTCGCTCGAGATCCGAGACTGAAATACACAATACTCAGTCCAGAAAACCGTAAATTCCTTGAAGCTCAAGTTATGAGACTGACATGTCCAACAATGTACATTAAAGCATCGAACTCTTCATTCGCCGTCGATGAGTTCTCTGTGGAGGTGCGAAAAATAGCAGAAAAAAATAATACAAATTTTGAAACTCATTTCCTAACTGGCACTCACCATATACATTTAAATAACCCAGAAATTCTTGCGCCCCTGATTACACAATTTTTACAAAAGCACAAAATTGCCATATGATGCAATATCTTGTTTAAGTAGCTGAATTTCATTAGATACGTCTAATATTATTTTATTTATTGAAACCAAAATGTAGTAAATTATAGTAGGCAATATAGTAGGTATTTATCTATTCATTAAATGTATATTGTATATTTTGACTGTTAATTCTGTAAAGCTTGTAAACAATAAAGGAGAGAAATCTTAAACGACCATTTATACTTAATTTGGAATTACATTTGTATATTTACAAAAATAATAATTTTAAAACATATATTTTCTAGATCGTTCAGCATATATAGCTATTTCAAACGCAACCTGAGGAAGCTAATTATATCTGCTTAAAATTTAAACATACTAACTACTTCATATTTTCAGATATATGTGAGAAAATTGTTTACAAACAGAAATGTGATATTGTTTTAATATAAATAAATAGATCAATTGAACTATTAGAGGTCTCATTATTTATCCCAAGAATATTTTTTGACAGTGTTTTATTTTTTTATATTCAACTAGTGGACCCAGCAGACTTCGTTCTGCCCACCAGCGCCACCTATCGGGTCCAAATTGATGTATTATACATAAATACCTTCCCCATGAATACTCCGTAATTTGGTGCAAGCCACATGAAAATCTGTTCAGTAGTTTTTGTGTTCATCGCGTTCAGACAGACAGACAGAGGCGGGGGGACTTTGTTTTGTCAGTACATAGATGCTGTCTAGCATCTTTGCATTTTCCTATTCATATCTGGATTTCAAACGAGTCTCTATTATTTTACAAGTACCTATCCAATATCCTTTTCTGCCCAGTGAGCAATCTCTGTGCGAAACAAACCAAGTCGATTTGAGTCTTATGAAAGCATAATAAAGTCACTTTGACATTAAATTTTATCAAAAACTAGGATATTAAGGTATGATTACTTCATAATTAGAACAACTTGCTGTACATAGACATAATATAATCAATAAATATGGCAAAAGTCTTTTCATGTCTTACATTTATAATGAATACTTACTATATACATAGCTTATGCTTATAGCTAAAATATTACTTTCAGCTGTGGTGAATCACAACTTGTTAAACAACATTCTACATAATCATAAATATTATTCATAAAAGTAATGGTAGACATCTTATGTCTTTAGGTAAGCAGGTCAAGATATTATTCATTTGAATGATCACTGTTATATGAAATATCTGGACTAGAGTCAGGTTTACTGTCTTTGTTGCAAATATGAGCACCTTTACGAAGTGGTAAGACCTTCATGAGTGCTTCTTGCCATGATTTCCCTTCACACACCCGGAGTACAATTTCAAACACTGAAAAATTTTATTATTATTAATGCCATGATATTAAACAAAGAGGAGCTTAATTTGGTGAAAATATATCAACAATTATAATTCAATAATATTTTTGATATTATATTTAAATCAACCCAACTGCAAGCAGGAAATATAATGGAAGTATTTTTGCAGCATACATGAGTTTTTTTTTTACATAAATCATTAGTAGAGCCACCATGCATACGTAAATACCAAATTTGTATAAAAATGTATGTATAATATTTAGTTTCTTTTATAATGAGAAGCATTAATTCAAGCATCATTTACAGCATGGATGTTAATAGGAACTACTAACCATGATCAATTGTCAAAACCTTTCTGGTTTTCATATTAATATATTTATCCAAAGGCAGCTGACCATGTCTGATACCTTGTTCCACAGCTATACTATGACAGAGACCCTGAAAAGTATAAAAGTCGACTATATTAATTACACTAATATTATAAAGAGGATTATTATTTGTTTTTTTTTATGTGTAGGCTCCAAAACTACTGGATTGAATGAAAAATATATTTTGTGTTAGATAGCATATTGCAAAAACAGGGAAGATGTGAGATTGATGGCACAAAGCTGTGGCATATTTACCATTAAAGGAGGATACATAATGCTATATTACCTTGTGTTGATTATGATCCACTAATCCACCTATTATATAATAAGTTTCCTCTTCAAACTCCTCAATAATATTATCAGATTCACTAGATAAATAAACTATCTTTTCTTTAGGAAATAATGTCAAATATGACTCTTCATGGAATTCCATCTGTAAAAAAGAAACAATACACCGTTTAAAAACTAATTACAAGTATGAGGTGTACTTGATAGCAAAATATCATACTTTGGAGGCATTATGAGATTACAGATTGATTTAATACTAACTCAAGTACTTCATTATTACTGAGGGAAGTTATGAGAAAATATCTGACTTGCTAATATTAAAACAAAATTCTGGAGAATTTCCTAACATACTGAGGCCCAAAGGGTAATAATAATCAAAACTTACATCCCAGTTTTCATAACCATTATGTCTAGAAATATCATTTCTGGATTTCTCTCCAAAACTTGAAACATGGAACTGAAGTGGTGATTCTGATCTTCTGTTTATAGAATAGCATCTCAATATTTGTTTTATTACTTTATATCTGTCTTTTTCAATCATTAAATGATCAAAACTGAGATCTATAATTATTCCAGTACTTTTTTTATGCTTTTCTAATTTCATTTTTTTCAGTGCTTTTCTACTTGGGCCCATATCAACATTAGCTTCGCGCGCTTCTTTCCTTCTTTCTTTTGCCCGGGCCTTTTCTTTGGCCCTCTTCTCAGCCTTACGATTTTCCCACTTCACTTTTTTTAACCATTTCCTCATTTGGCTCTTCGTGAACGGACGTGGAATATCGTTCCCTTCATCATCCTTCAATCCGGGATCAATAGTAATGTCAGACAATGTATACTGATAGAAATTCGATTCATTTTTATCATGCTCCGTATGTTGTCTCACCTCGTCTTCAATTTCGGTCATTTTCAAACCTAAATACAATACAAGCCGTATTGCAGCCGTACAATAGTAATGGTTTGTTATTCACAACCGTTATCTGCCTACCTATACTGCTCGTCTCTTAATATTCAGAAAGATAGTTCCTAATAAACAACACATTTTTATCAAAATATAACCTAATATCCTATCTATAACCTAACTTTACAAGCAAAACAACTAAATCAGAGTAGAGTTGTCAACTGCTATTTTATAATTTTCCCAAATTATTTCTATACAAAAAACATGTATTTAAGTAATATTAAATGAATGTACATATACAATTGCTTTTGTATAAGGTATCATCTTTTTCACATATACAAATGTTTAATCACTAATTGATGTAATTAAGGCGGATTTTAGAGTTAATTTAAAACTCAAATTCAATAACCCACAAATAACAAAAATACTTTAATTTGATTATTTACTACTACGTACTATTTTGAGTATTTTGTCTAATAATTATTCTAATTTTGCCATAAATATATTTTTCATAATATTTTTTATTCAACAACATAAATCAATTATAGTTACATTATAACTCAAGTGATGACTTCGTTCATATACTTATATCGAATTTATTGGATATAAGTTTTCCCCAAATTGCGTAAAAAATATTGAACTAGGAAACACTGATATCAAACTTCAAAGTTATTGACGCAGCATCTCCTGATAAAATACCTATTATATATTAGGTACTTTGCGTAGCGTACTATAAGTATGTATGTAGAAGTCAAAACCCGCCTATGTATGTCCCCGACCCACTGACATATCCCAACATATGAGTTAGCGCCAATTTCAAATCAAAAAAATCTAGATACACAAATAACAGGAGTCGGTAGTAGTAGGTATAGCACTACACCGTGGTAATATGACACTGCCACTCAGTATTTAAGTATTTAGGGTTCAATTTTTATATGTAGCTGTGAGTATGAACAATTTAATATGGTTTATTAATACTGAGTGGTTACGTAAGCTCATACTTATGTAGTATCTGAATTCGATAAGTTATTCAAACCCTTAAATTATATACCTACCTAACAATATTGGGTAAATACTTAAGTGTTAAAAATAAATAAGCCTTTAGTTAACCTCTTCTCACCCCGTGACTGATACGAGAACACGCAACATATATGCTTGTGTTGATAAACTCCCATTCTATCGTTTATGTACAATAAGATAAAATGTCTGCTGTAAGTGAATATAGTTTTAATTGTTTCTTATGAAGTAATATTATAAAATCAAACGAAAATATTATTTGAGCCGGTAGTGGTTTGGTGAGATCGTTATTAATTTAATATAATTTGGGCCCCCTATTAAGTGAGAACAAACAATTCCATTACCTTTAAGAAATTCATCGGTACAATGTTTTCGATAAACTTCAGGAAAGATACCAATTGTGGGGAGGATGCTTCGAAGAGGAGCCATCAGCGGTTCTCCGGCGCCTGAACGACTCCCTGGCCGTAGACTCTCGACTCTTTCGCGAAGATATCCGTGGAAGTCTAGCATGGGCCAATGAGCTCCATCGCAGTGGACACCTCTCGCAGAGTAACCACAGTGCTATACAAGATGGCCTGTACAAAGTAAGAACAAGATATTTTTGTCCTATGTGGTGTAACGCCATCGATTTTTTCATACGACGATATATCTATGTTGTGAGGAAATAAACCGACTCGGAGTATTATAATAAGTAGATACCTATCAATTTGACACCCTTCCTGACGAACCCAAATAAAGGACATATTGTGCAACGTTAAGTAATCTTCAATTACTTTTAGACTTGGTTAATTAGTAGGTATATTATAATATTTAACTTGATATTCAAGGTTGAAAAAGAAATAGAAGAGGATCTAGGGAAGGCGGGGCGTCTTACCGATCCTGAAGAAGATATCCACTCCGTCATAGAACGTAGACTATTCAAGCATGCTGGTGACGCAGCACTGCGACTGCATACTGCGCGAAGTCGAAACGACCAAGTTGCTACTGACACAAGACTTTGGATGCTTGCCTCCTTACCTAAACTGAAGGCAGCTCTTGTCGATCTTATAACGGTAACAATTTTAAGGGAAAACCCATTCAAATGGTTTACTTTTGATTTACTACCGAATATATGTTTGATTTTATTTGTATGTTAATTCATATGACGAGATCAGGATTTTTTTTAAGCTACAGGCTGCAGTTAAGTTACATATTATGCGCAGGTTCTGGTGAAACGAGCAGAGAATGAAATCAATATCATCGCTCCTGGATACACGCATATGCAACGTGCACAGCCAGTACGTTGGAGTCACTTCTTGTTAAGGTAAAAACTTAGGTATATCATAGTGCATATTATAATCATTTTGAGACATTCGGTAGGTTGTACCTACTTAGGTACCTACGTAGATTACTCATATTGCTCTAACTAAACTCTACACACTGGCTTGCACTCACAATAACCACTTTGGTTTACATGGCACCAAAAATAACTCCATTTGAGGATGCATTAAATTGTCACGCTATACCGTAGGACTATGCGTATCTACTATCTATCTATTCTAGTAACCACTTATCTACGTGTGGGCGTGTGGAGAAAGACTCTTTAACAATGCAGTGGTGAATTCTCAAATTTCTTTGTATCAGTTACGTGTGGTCACTCCGAGATGACGTCTCGAGATTGGAGGAGCAGACAAGTCGTTTGTCACGATGTCCGCTAGGAAGCGGAGCTATCGCAGGCTGCGCTCTTAACATCGACAGAGTTAAACTAGCTCATAGCTTGGGCTTTGACGACGTCACTCCTAATTCCATGTACGCAGTATCATCGAGGGATCACATTGGTACCAAAAATACTTATAATATTTCTACCTAAGTACATAAGATCCAACCTACACAACACTCATATATCCTAACCGTATACATTTGCACACTTTTGTACTTATAATATATTAAGTTAATACCAGCCGTTAAAGTGAATAATAATCTTAAAATTGTGGAATACAATATTTACGAATAATGAACATTAAGGAGCAGATATACCTAAATACCTAGTTTATAAATCAAACTTACATAGGTACCTAACTACTTATAATGAAATATTTGGTTTTAGTGGAGTTCCTTAACTGGACATCGCTTTGTGGGCTACACCTGAGTCGTTTGTCTGAAGATCTTATAATGTACAGTTCACAAGAGTTTGGCTTTGTTCGTTTCTCTGATCAATTCTCCACTGGATCAAGTTTAATGCCACAGAAGCGTAACCCCGATGGATTGGAACTCATACGAGGCGCCGCGGGTCTATTTCTCGGAGACAGTTTTGCATTTAGCACCATAATAAAGGGATTGCCGAGCACGTACAACAAGGATCTCCAGTCAGATAAGGAGCTACTGTTTAGGTCTTTCGATAGATTACTGGACTGCCTTAAAGTTGCTACAGGAACAGTTGATACAATGGAGGTAAGAAAATTAATCTTTTTTACGATTTATCGCCTGTGACAGATTATATTATTTATGTTGATGGTGACATAACTAACCTACAGACAAAGAGACACATATTCTCATGGCTTTATGTATCGACTTAAGCTCCATGAGTTGAATTCGAGTTCAGTTTTTGACGAAACGCAAAGAAGTTTAAGTAATACGCAGCATTTTAATCGCTAATTATTTTATCTACTTATTTCGTTATTTGCTCTTTAACCACTGTATTCCTAGGACCATAGTTAGCAATGCCACAAGTCTTCATTTTTTTTTAAGGTGAACGCTGAGAAGGCAGTAGGTGCCCTCGAGCCGGGCATGCTGGCCACTGACCTGGCGCACGCCCTGGTCCGGCGCGGGGTGCCGTTCCGTAGAGCCCATCACTTTGTTGGTTCCGCTCTACGGCGCGCCTCCGCTCTCGGCGTCGACTTGAAGAGCCTGCCTCACTGTGAATATGCTGCTATATGGTAGGCTATGATATCTACTAATATAAAATAGTTTTTACACGTAATCATCCCTATGCTCTTGAAAGCCAGAGAGGTTGAAAATTTGTCAAAAAAATTGTACCTCTTAATTGTTGAACACAGTATTTTCTCAGCCAAGCAAAGCAATATTTATTAATATTTATTTTACCTACAGCCCCGAGTTCGGTACAGAAAAAGATCTGCTAAGCATATTTTCATGGGAAGCAAGTGTAGAGCAGTACGTGAGTGCAGGAGGAACTTCACTCGCCTCCGTCAATTATCAGCTCGATACACTACGCACGTGGCTAGGAATCAATGGAAGAACGCAAACCAAGTGAATTTTGATTTTGTTTATTGTCGATTTTCCATATTGTTGATCTGTATGTTTCTAAGTTATAAATAAACACTTTCTACTAAACATTTTTGAAATATATGGTATATCAAATCTAAACCCCATTTACATTAAAAAGATTTATTTCACAAGTAGGTATATAATAAGTAATAATAAGGTATATAATAAGGTAGGTAATTTTATTATATTCAGCAGACTTATTAATATTTACTGTGATTTTTTATTTATTTTATTTATCTAGTAGATACACATTTACAAGCAAATGTATCGCTTTATTTGCATGAAAAATAATGTTCTTTATTAACAAGACCACCAAAACTTTACCATACACATGAACGTATTTGGAAATTCTATAGGATCCAAAATCAAAAAGGTATCTATCCACTTATTATGGCTCTTTGATTATTTCAATGGAATAATTACATTCATAAAATATACCTATTGACTGCTTATGTAAATAAAATTGACCTATAAAATAAAAAAGTGACGCAAGTGTACAAGTTGTCAACTGCGGTGTCGTACGAAGACCTGAAGGGCAGCGGGCCACAGCTGTCTCGCGCAACGCTCCGTGGGCCGCCCAAGTTCCGCCCGATTGCACGCCCTATGAGGAAAACAGCCGCAAAGCCGCTTCGCCCCCCAACCCTTACCTCGTCCACCCACCATACCTCTCCCATAACTGTCAACCGCCGTCGTTACACAGTCCAACAGCGCCATCGTCAGTAGACGGTGATCCTACTGTTGAGTTTTAGTTCGTATCCTTACTAAGGCGCTAACATCGCCAAAGAATTAAACATCACCCAAGAACTTGTGGCAAGTGATCAAATACTTTTATTGAAATTAGGTGAGTGCTTTTGGCCACAAAAAAAATGTGGCTTTCTTGTTTTTGATTAATTATTTATTTTAAAGTAGGTACACTCACTCGATTAGCGAAGTGTTTACCTACCTAGGTACCTACTAATAGAAGATCAGTTGCGAGGTTTTATTTAAAAAAAACATTTAAACCATATGCTATAGTTCTTAATATCTAAGTATTAAAGTTCAGCTGGATTGGTGTGGGTACTTATAAATTTCAACTTTTCTGTTGTTGTTTGATATTTTAAAAAACTCTCCTACTAAACAAAATTGTAAAATCTTTTTTTTTATGTAACAAATATTATGGTCATAATGTAGTTAATTTATGAGTATATACCTAACGCTATGAGTTTAGTAACATAATTCCAAATCAAAATTGCCGTCAGTGCGTAGGTTTGTTATCTACTAATACAGAATTCAATTTAAGTGCGTACCTACTTAGCGTCATACATTTAATAAATTTCAGGATGGTACGAGTGCGAGGGACAGGCTGGACAATAATATTGGTGGTAGGCTTGGCATTCATTACTGAAGTTCACGTCTTTAATTATGATAGTGAAATGGAATTGGAACCTTATGTACATGAAAACATGCCTGGTTTTATGCCTTACGTGACAGATGCAGAGGTACCCAATTAGTTTTTAAGATAATAAAAAATACTAATTTTAAACTTATTCAAGGTACCTTATGATTATAATTATTATTTACAAAAAGGTGTTCTCTTATATTTAATAGAAAATATATCGTGCCGGCAAACAGTAACCGAACAAAGAGAGCTTAGTCGAGATTAGATAACACGTAGATTCTATAATAACTAGTAATTAGTTTTCAATTTACATGAGCGCTACTTTGATCATGAACAAACATTATCACGAACATGGTTATAATTTGCTTTCACTTTAGAATCTACATTATGATTCATAAGACAACTAATTGATTCGATTTGCAATAAAATAGAAGTTGTGTTTCAGTATATTCGTCACATGCGTTCGATGATCAGAGCATACAGAGGAGACATGCCTGGAGATCAGCTGATAATAGAAACTAACGCACTGATAGATACTAAGTTCAGAACATGGAAGCGAAACGCAGATATGATCAATTCTCTTCTAGCGCTACCGAAAGGTATGAATGATGCAGGTCGCTAACATTATACCGTTGGGAAAAGAGCTACCTAAGACTACCTACCTCTACTTAAAATAACTATATAGCAAATGGTATAAATCACAAATGTTAGGGACAATTGTATAGATGTAAGTGTTAATGTACCATGTACTACCGAATTGTGAAATTAATTTATTTAATTTTATTACAATAAACTGTTCAATATACTTTCGTTCCTTTTATTATCGATATCGATTACACTTTGTTCCACCCTGGCACTGCTCTTCGTGCATAGATGTTTATTTTTACTAGGAACCTAGCGGTAGACCGTTATCTAGACCAGGGTTGTCCAAACTAGATGGGACCCAGGGCCAATAAAAATGAGGGTACATTAGACGCGCGGTGAACCTATTTTGCGTTCGGGGAATGCCCCGAGTTCTCGATTGAATAATGATGTGTGCGGCGTGATCGAGTACATACCCAAAACATCTGAAATTTGTCGCGAGAATAATAATTTGCTCTTTAATGTATTTAAACAATGAAGATAAAAAAGATTCTGCTGGCCGCAACAATTCAAGCCGCGGGCCGCATTCGGCCATGATTTGGGAGAACGAGCGAGTCGTGAAGTACTGAAAATTACTTTTAATGTAAATATTAACAAAAATGGGTATTGTCGGCTCTACGTTATTTGTTAGTGATAATATTTTTCAATTAACTACGTACGTAGAATTTTCAATCCAATATGTTTCCCTAAGTTAACATACATTACATTTATTTTTAATTTGAATAGGATTTCATAGAAAAAATGCGTTTTACCATTGTTCATTTAATATTATGCGTAGGCATTAGTATGATTGACGCCACCGTGCTTCCATTAGAATATATTTGGGTTAGTTTTTGAAAATTAAAGAATGTATTTTTATGTAAACATATAATTATTGTACCATACTTTACACATTTTAAAAATCTAAACTATTCTAAATAACCTTCATGGAGGCTTACCACAAACAGTTTAATCCGGAGAAACTAAGAGGTATTTACATGTTCCTAATTTACATGGTAAAATAAAAGAAAGGAATGAATTGACGTTGGTAAATCGATTCCATTGTGTTGCCGAATCGTTTAATTTTAGGTAGCTATTTCTACTAGATAAAACGAAAAGGTTGATTTATGTATTTACAATATCTACTCGGACCAAAACGATGCAGGATTCCAATAATCGAACATCACTTGATTCGTTTGTTTTAGTCATGAAAAAATATTTCTTTATATTTTACATTATTTTTACATCGCCAACTACTTTACAAGATACGTAATACATTGATATACGCTAGATAAGTACAATATCGAATATTTAATAGGTAACATTATCGTTAGTATGTAATTTTGCTAAGGCATGGTTATTGTTGCGATATCATAATCATAAATGGCAGTTTAGATTCGTGACACAAACATTTTATTTCAATTCTCGTTATCATAAAAAATGCAAATACATAATTAAATAATAATCGATCTATTTAAAACTACGAACCACCGACAAATACTATCAGGGGTAGCTCATACGATGACCATCGTCAAATCGGAGCTGGGACCTTGTATAGGTAATACGAAAAAAAGTGCTAACAAAGTGATGAGGAGAGGCGTCACGTGTGAGCTGTGACGTTGCTAGAACTTGAGCGAGAAGCCCGGCGCGACGTTGACCGAGCGGTGTTGGTGGTGCACGTGGAAGCCGAGCGCCTCGTCCGAGTCGGCGCGCGAGTACTGCGCGTAGGCGGCGCCGCCCGCCGGCGGGCGCGGGCTGTGCGTCGCGCGCCGGTTGCCCTCCGACTTGGCCGGCCACGTGGGGAACATCGCCGGGTCTATCGCCACTGGCTGCTCCTGAACACACAAATACATATATGTCACAATAGGAGTCATAGCTGATGACTCATATAAGATCAACAATTATATTTGTCAATTATGAACAATAGTTAACAATTTATTTTTATTTCTATTATTGGCCGCTTATTCAACTTCAAAGAATTAACTTTTAGCGATAAGATTGATAGTAATATATAGTGTGTTTAACCATTTTTTTAATCCAACGACACTATTAACAACGGACATAATTACCTACATAGATTCCGCAACAAACATATGAAAGTTATTTTAAATAATACAATATTTACCTTAAAGTAAGCGTGCTCCAAAGCAGCGTCGGCGGTAAACCGTTTGACGGGATTGTAAGTGAGGAATCCTTGAAGTACGTTCAGACCGGCCTCAGACAGCAGATCTGACCCGATCCGCTGTCGAAGCCCCCCCGCTGGGTGCTCTGCAAATGTCATTTTCTGTACCGCAGGCAACTCATTGTATCCGGGCCAAATCGACTCCGAAGGGGTCCCCATGTCCTGAAATTAGATCAATAATATGTATACATGAAAGAAAATTCGTTTGAAAGAATAACTTCCAAAAATAGTAACGTTTTAAGGATTAGGACATTAATAGACTTTCTTTTAAATAAGATACTAAGAAAATAATGCAGTTTAAATGCTGACCTTAAATATTTTGTTCAATTGATCTACTTCAGTTTTTCCCGGGAATAAAGGATTCATTGAGATAAATTCAGCAAATATGCAGCCAACACTCCACATGTCAATGGGCGTGGAGTATTCCTTACAGCAAAGGAGGAGTTCAGGTGCGCGATACCACAGTGTTACTACTATAGGTGTGTATTGCCGAAGCGGTGACCCATATTCCCTGGCTAAACCGAAATCTCCCACCTGTAACATAGACAGTTTTGTGAGCAAAATTCAAAAAGGATTAACAAGTAGATATTGATGATATTTATTATTTAAAAGGTAATAAAAAAAAATACCTTTAGGACGCCTTTGTGCGAGAGTAAAAGATTACTCGTCTTGAGATCCCTGTGTAATATCCAATTGTCATGCAGGTGATGTACTGCTTTGAGCAACTGAGTCATTAGGCATTTAACTTCACCTGTGGAATATTTCTTTATTAGATAATGGTTGATTAAAAATTATAATAGAACTAAACTAGAACAGCTTTTTACTATAATGCACAATATGATATACCAACACAGGGTATTTCATAGTAAGCGTTACCTGGAAGGAACACTTGTTTCTTCCCCCTCATAGTTTCCATGAGACTCTTGAGGTCGTGCTCTACGTAATCCATGACGATAAATATTTTGTCCATATTGGAGCCGACCACGATCTCCCTAACTGTGACAATGTTCGGATGCTGACCCTGCAACAACAGAGCAGAATGTGCCACTCGTTAGTACAAAAGCATGGGCGGACCCTTGCATCCGAAGCCGGATTTTTACTCCCATCATCCTGCTAAAACATATAAAATATCTGAAAATGGAAAACTTAAATACCTAATTTTTACATTCTATATTGAACATGAACGACATGGCTTTCAGTGTATTTATAAAAAAAAATCATCATGATTGGGTAGATTTCATGCAAGACAAACTTCTTAAAATGGCAATTCAATTTGAAAACTCAGTACCTACATATATTGTTCTATCTTTCACTTACTACGTTATAATTGTAATATTTAATAGCTTGGTTGCAAAAAAAATTATTTCACATTTTTTTTTTAACAAAGCCAACAATTTCCATCAACAAATATCATAGTGAACCTGTTCTAAAGTTTCAGTTTATTCGCGTAGGCTCCTACATAATTTACACTCAGCCCTTAATTAGCAATAACCCTTACCGAAAAAATTAAAAAGGAAGCCAGTCTTTACCACTGAAGCCATACCATCCAGAAATTTAAGTACATTTTACAAAAGTTCTCTTTTACAACCTTCGACAAAAGAAAACAAATGTTAAATAGGTTTTTAATTCTAAGATGTATAGGGAGCTCGCACACGTCATACGATCGGTAATACATGTTCTTTTTGTAGGGTAATAATATTAGAAACTCGAACAATGGACGATAAAGGTCTAAATATAATACATGTGTTAGCAACCTATATGAAACGTCTCAGGCCCGATTTACACGTTCATCAGTTATTTTTGACAGCAGATGAATAAGTAAATCGAGCGATAGGAGAAGCAAAATGAGATAATAAGAATACAAGTTCTCAATGGAATAATCGTACATTCAATAGACTAAGCAATGATGTTATCTCAATGGTGAGCCAGATCAATCGCAATTTTTTTACAGAGTAGGCTTTTACCATTTGTTACAACTAGGTTGCTGTAAATAAACATTAATTAAATATATCCAGACAAATTTCTTTGCATATACTACTTAAATACATACATATTTACAAACAGACCTATCAATGCACCACTGCTCTAGTTGGGAATCGAACCCATGACCTGTGACGTGTAAGTCTGATATCAAACCATCACCGCCAACTAGCCAGTCCGAAAATGATTACTCTTATTTTGGAAAAATATGCCATAATGTTTATGTCAAGTTATTTCATACACGCACGCATTATTATGTTATGTAAATAACGCAGGCCATTTATTTAGAGCTGCTAGCCTGCAGCACGTTTAAGCTCTTATTAGTTTGGTTGGACTTTTCCTTAATGTCTTTCACCACATGAATTCACCAGTGTTTCAATTTTATATAAAAAGTAGCCGATATCCTCCTGTCCATACCAAATATAAGACAAACAAGACCAAAATATGAGACAGCTGAATCAAGTCCAGTTCATTAGCTAAATTGTTAGGGTAACAAATAGACATGACAAACAGAGAGACAATATATATACATATATAGGTAGTTTCTACACGCCCATCCCTTGCGATCAGCCTGTGATATAAACATAATTCAGTTATAGACAACTATCGTTTTCATATAATGTATGCGTGTATCAATACTTTTTCAATTGAGCCAATCTATCCAAACGTTAAAATTTTAACTGAATTTAAAGTAGGTTCTTATTTAGTTGTTTACAAATTATAACAAATACAGCTTTGACCGGCATCGTCCAAATAAATAACAACCTCTTGTTGTTAGAATACTAATTACCTTATTTTGCTATCTCTTTTAAAATTAATTATATGGCTGTTGTGAAAAAAACTGTGATAAATATTAATCATAAAATTGAGATTAAAATCTTGTTTTCATCACATCAGCCAGATTAACACAAGTATCACAATATTTAGTAATTAGCGCACAAAACCTTCGTTATTAATATATTTTTAAGCAATGTTTATACATCATTTAACTTATAACTCAAAAAAATAATTGGGTTATGATAACCATTGCTTAAAAATTAAGACATTTAATGTTTTAAGCTGTAATTAGTATATACCTAATTATAGCTTATAACTGCATAGAAGATGAACAACATAATACAAACATTTTACAAGCATGTATAAAATGTAATATAATAAACTTAAGTTAATAAAAAATCATGTATGTGTATAGCTTGAACGATTTTGTAGTATTGCATTCAAAAATAACTAATTTAATATAATTTTAGTCTCCTCTTCTTTCGTACGCGAATATGGTCCTGCTATGTTGAATTATTGTTATGGAGTCAGTATAAGCAAAAACAGAATAATTCGCCAATAAATACGTCATTTAACATTTTGTACTGCACAACGAAATATTTTGTCTTTGGTATCTCATATTTTGGAAGTGATAATAATAACAACTCAAAAATGAAATATAATTTTCAATACGAACATCAAAAGTTAATCGAATCAAGTGATCTTATATTAAATCAAGATAGCGATACAACAACATGGTGGTAAATATTTGCGACTGCAAACTAATAAATCTTCCTCCTTAATCATCTTTGATAACAAATATGTATATTACAATTAAAGCGTCTGTCACGTAAACAACGAATTATCGAGGGATACCAATTATATTAAAATTTATGAACCTACTATTCTCAGATATTTGATGTTAAATAATGTGTAAAACAGTATCATGTCTCTCTAGGATAATTCTACCGCTAACTGAGTAGGTGTCTACGGAGTAGTGCAGGAAAGAGTTTTCATCACTCGGTTAACCCTAATTCCTTCGCATTAAAAAACGAAGTCCCCGCCGCCTCTATCTGTCTGTCTGTCTGAACGCGATGCACACAAAAACAACTGAACAGATTTACATGCGGTTTTCACCAAATTACGGAGTATTGAATGGGGAAAGTTTTTATGTATAATACATCAATTTGGACCTGGTAGGTGGCGCTGGTGAGCAGAACGAAGTCTGCCGAGTCCGCTAGTAATTAATAAATAGTAGATCCTTCAGAGGCAGTTCAACTGAACTAGGTATAATAATAATAATAAATAAATATCCTGGGACATTTTTCACACACGGCCAATCTGATTCCAAATTAAGCATCAAAGTGAGCTTGTGTTATGGTAACCAGATAGCTGATATACTACTTTTAAATACATACTTATATAGATATTTACAACCAGACACAGGACAAACAGACATATTCATGCATACAAATGTTTGTCCTGGGTGGGAATCGAACCCACGACCCGCGGCTTGAAAGTCAGGGTCACTAACCACAAAGCCAACCGGGCTGTCAAAAATATATAATCTATCAATATATAATGTATATATATTAATATCTTCATATTATTAAGCATTTACATCGAAACTCAAAAATTATATTTAATTTGTAACAGAGTAAAATTTTCTAGTCAAAATTACCCCGGCCCGTACCTCTGAGTTTTATAAAAACTTACGTACGGATTCACACCACTGGCTTTCGGTGAAGGAAAACATGGTGAGGAAACCTGCATGCCCGAAATGTCACAATTTAAGGCATGTGAAGTCCGCCAATCCGCACTAGGCCCGCGTGGTGGACTATGGCCTAAAAAGCCCCTTATTATTAGGGGAGGGTCGAGCTCCTCGGTGGAGATGTACCTATATGAGCTGATGATGATGAGAATTTTTTTTTATCATATTCATTACCGTCTAAAGTTATAAGGCAAATATTAAAGAATATTGTCACTACATAGCATCAATTAGATTACCAGAGCCATACCAGGATACTAATCTGATCATAAAGGGGCATGCGTGAATTTGTTAACACTAATCAAATAGTCTAAGAATAAAAAAACAATTAAATATCTACTCTCAATCACTCAAAAAAATTAAGAAATTGAACATAGATGCCGCATAATTCATGATATTTCCTATTATTTTATTGTTTAACAATATATATGAGAGAGATCTGTAAAATATAAATCAGCGACATGGTGACGTCATAAATTGATATCTGATAATTTGATATTATGCTTATCCCCAGCAGAGGACACCAAAGATCAGATGATTATTTTAATATTATCTATAAAGTTCTAACGCTGTTTTGTTAACATTGACAGTAACAACAGTATTCATTATTATCATCCGGATAGTAAGTTAAGAATAAATGGTAAACCATTACTAGGAGGCTTCGTACTGGATAATTCACTAAGATGGATAATAGTATAACAAACCTTCATTCTTAGAAAGAAAGATGAAGTACTCAGTACTCTGTAATTAATCACATACCTCTATTCTAAGGTAAAATCGCGAAATAAATGAAAGTTTGGTTCAGTTTCCTTCATACTGCTGCGAAGCAACAAGTTAATTATTTCAAGTTAAACATTGGGATTTGTGTGGTTTCACAAAAAATATATTGTACAGTTGAGTTCTACAGGTACGTACAATTATTTTTTACAAGTTAAAGTTATACTTTTTCCGCCTCGACCTTAGGAAAGATGGTGCTGATATCTGACACGACGCAGCGGTATTATAAAGTTATATATATGACTGTCGTGCTAGTTTCTTTACCTAACTTCTCTATCCTACTAATATTATAAATGCGAAAGTTTGTATGGATGTTTGTTACTCTTTCACGCTCCAACGGCTGAAGGGATCTGCTTGAAATTTGGCACAGAGCTAGAATATGTTCTGGAATAACACATAGGCTACTTTTTATCCCGGGAACGCGGGTGAAACCGCGGGGAGCCACTAGTATCATATAAATTTCGCTGGATGGCCTATAGCAACAATACCATCTGTGATATTTGTACCAACAAATAACGACAGATATTTCTAACGATATTTATATTATTTTAGATAAAAATCTACATTGCCTATTTATTCAATAAATACTTGTTTGGCCATAACCATATAAACAAACATATTATGACAAAATATGAGGAAATTGGAACCACATTGGAAAAATCGGTATAATAATGAATACTTTTCAATTCAATCCTTTCTAAATCCTTTTTAATTCAAATGGACGAGCAAATGACATTCAAAGAAATGTTGGTCTTGCTTTCTTCAGCGGAGTTTTTTTTTATAACTCGTGTTATTCTAAAATTCGCGCATCTACTGTACTGCTATAGTATTTTTATTAAAACCAGCATTGGGATCTGCAAGTAGCCCTTACGTAATGATGAGAAGACCATTTGGATACTGACCATTTCAAGTACCGGCAATAAAAATGATTATTTTGTTTTTAAAGATACAGGCAAATTATTTGTGTTTACAACATAATTATGACATCAAATTTAAAGTCTGTATTTATTATAGATGTGACAGACAGACAAAGGATGTACCCTTTTACCGATATATATTTATTTGGTAGCATCCTTATCCTTAGGTAGGGTCAAAGGGGTAAACCGGGAATCATAACAGTAGGACTTCGTTTGACTAACTGTTCAGCTAATAATTTCAAGAGCAACTAAATTGTAAATGTTTATTGCCAGCATCAAAAACAGTCAAAATAAGTGCCAAATTAAAAAGAAATTGCCAGAAAAATTCATATTAAATAGACGTTTTTAAAAGAAAATTAAGCTGGTTTTATTATAAATATATTGCCAACTACCTGCGAATTTTATTTATGTGCAAGTAACTGAAATTATTTATTGGGTACAATGGTATTTTAGACTTTTAACATTTTCTACATAATTGGTAGGTTAATATTTGATTTGAAATAGTAAAACTAGCATATTACTTTATGATTTGTTCCAATTTCCTCATTGACATCGTTATTTCCTTTATTGCCACTATCTGAAAACACTTTAAAAAAATATGCTACAGTATTGTATTAAATGATAACATGAAATATTTTAATTCTAGGTTACCTCTATGAAGGTCATCTTCATGGTACAAATTGTATTGTTGTCTAATCGGAACATGGTTTGTTGGATCGCTATCATATTTAACCTTCGATGTTCGCATAAAGATATGTATTTTGAAAATTACTTTTCAGTGAACATCATGTTCGTACATGTTAGGAGAAAGCATTGGAGGGTTCATCCCCTGGAATAAATCCCTTATAAGATACTTAGGCCCGCCCGTGTATCGAAGTTGTTAACCCTTGCAATTGGGTCACACCTCTAGCACAACCCTCTTGCAGGTAAGAGGTGCCGGGCCTGTAGGAATAAAATACAAGGCATTAATAATATGAATTAAACACGTGAGCCATCGAGTGCTTCACAGCTCGCGGCTCATAAAAGCTGCGCATCAGTTAAGTTGTAATAACTTTAAAATAATACCTTTGAATAGAGAGCAGTGATGCATTATGATGGCTCAAGTGAGCTAATAATAAATGAAAAAGAAAATGTGATCCTACCTTGAGCAATGTGTTAATCTCTCTCAGAGATGTTATAGGAAATCCTTCCTTTTCCTTTTCCATTTTGAGTCGTTTCAAAGCGACTATTTCATCAGTTGTTTTGTCGCGAGCTCTGTAAACAACTCCATATGTCCCCTCTTCAATTCTATTTAGACATTGAAACTCCTCAACTGAGCGACAACCCTATAAAAAAGTCAATTATTCATAAGTAACTATACATATTATTTGAATTTAGGATTATATATCTGAGGAACCTTCAAATTATAATAGGTTCAAGTTTTATAATACCTGAAACGGAAAGATAATAAGTTGACCAATGTTCCTCTGGAATACTTGATGCACCATAAGAACCACAAACATTGGGTCACTTGCACCATACATTGACACGTGCGTCCACGTACGATGTGTTCGTTTTTCACTTAATGGCTATGTTTCTATTTATTGTCTTGATAATCGTAATGGTGATATGAATATGATAGAATGATTCCGAGTAAACCTAATTTGTGATCATGAGCGTGATTTTATATTTTAAACAAAATACATAGAAATTAATGCTAGTAGAATGATGTATATATATTTTTTTACATGTTATAAAATTCACACTTGTCAAAGTTACCATATTGGGCATTTCCAGAAATGCCAAATAAGGTACAGTCTCAGAATAATTAATTATTTATTCAATTGACCTTATAATTGTTAATGTGTGTGTACCTAATCCTTTATAAAAGATATCGACAACAAGCATTTAATTTAATTACCTGTAAGGCAGGAAAGTAAGGTGGCAGTGCATTGATAGCTTCCTCTCTCAACCTTGCTTTTTCATCGTCCTCTTTGGGTTTTTCATCTTCTACAGCAGGCTTGCCATTCTCGCCGGGTGGCGGCGGAGAAAAAGAATGCGACCTACTCCGACTTTTGGATCTTGATTGTGATCTGAAAACATAAAAGGGATTTTAATAATTTTATTTGCGCAATTTTTATTGAAGCTCTTAATAGTATAAATATAATTATAAAAAAATAATAATTAAAAACCTTCTAGATTCATGTGACGAAGGGGTTCCATGATTGGACTTTGGAGAAGGTGATTTTGATTTAGACTTAGGCATAGACTTTTCATCTGATTCATCATTTTCTTTATTTATCTTCCTTTCAACTACATTGTCCTCTTCTTCCGATTTAGACTCCCCTGCAGAATCAGAGTCTGTGCTACTATCATCATCGGTTTCAGTGTTGGAATGTTCACCTAAGATAGGAATAAATGAATTAGTAAGAGTTAAAACAACTGTTCAAATAAAAAAAAAATCAGGGATTTTAGTCTTTTACCATCTTCGGGCTCTGAATGTGCTGATCCACTCTTCATATCTACATCACTAGTATCAGACACTGTTACGACTGAATCCCCATAATTAGGAGATTCTTCAGTTTTACTTTTCTTATTGGATCCTTCAGTTGGCGACATGGATCGCTTCTTGCCACGACGTCTACGTTCTTCTCTCCTGGCTTCCAGTTCATTTCTTGATTCATGTTTCCTTTTCTCCATTTCTCGATCTAAAATGAAAAAAAGACAAATGTTATTTGTAACAAGTATGATCAGATCATAGAAGATTGTTCTTATTGTACATAGCAACCATACCTGCTTCAATCAATCTTTTTCTTCGTTCCTGTTGATGTTTATCTAATTTAGGATGACGGTCTGATCGATGATCAGATCGTGATTCTCTTTCCCCATATTCAGATTCCTTTTTTGGATCCTGACTCTGCAATTCTTTACTAATTCTTTTATTGAGTAACCTAGTTCGGAGATCTTCTAATTCTTTATCACCAGATGACCTATCCCGATTTTCTTTTTCATGGTGAATATTATGATTGCTATGGCCTTCTTCAGCCAAAGATCTAAGACGATTTTCAATTCTCTCGGGCTCAATGTGCTTTCGTTCACCTTCAGAGTATTTGTATTGACGTTCCTTACCCAAATATACACCTTGTACATCCTTTTCTTTGTATGCCTCTTTTTCTCTATAAACATCTCTAGGCCTTTGTGCTTCCCTGAATGATGTATTGTCTCTGTATAATTCCCTTTCTCTATAGTGTTCCCGCTCTCTATAAGGATCTTTCTCCCTGTATACCTCCTTTTCTTTGTAAACATCCTTATCTCTTATTTCTCTCTCACGATACATTTCTTTTTCTTTTTCTCTGTATGTTTCTTTATTTTCTCTGTACAGCTCTTTTTCTCTATAAGCCTCCTTTTCTCTATACAACTCTTTCTCCCTGTAAGCTTCTTTGTTTCTAAATGCATCTTTATCTCTACTATATACTTCCTTCTCCTTATAGTATTGTTTCTCTCTATAGTACTCTTTGGCCATTTCTTCACGGTCTGTATTTTTGTTAATTTCTCGTTTTGATTTTTCAGGCTTTTCTCGTTCTCTGTTCAAAGGGTTGATATCAATACATCATATATGTATATAAGTAGTTATCAGAGTAATACAGATGATTGAATGTGTGATATAACATTGTATTAAATAAATAATTTAGAGGGAATTAAAATGGAACTCAACCAGGATGTCTGTTAGTTCTGTGCCCTTTTAATTAATAAGATAAATGTATTAAAATGATTTAATTTTACTTTGTCGTATTTAGGTACTACCACTATAGATAACATTGGATTGTGTGGATTGGTGGAGTGGATTGGATGAATATTGCTACAAGGCAACTAGTATAGTCCACTAACATGTTTTATCTGTATTTTAGGAAAAATTAATAATGCAATAATTTGTTACAAATAAAATGACATACCTGTACAGATGTTTCTTTTCTTTTCTCGCAGCTTCTTTAAACCTCTCTTTTCCCCCTCTCTTGTGACCTCTTTTATCTCTGTGTGTTGTTCTGATAACTGCTTGTGGAGGTTTGATCACCAATGAATCAGCATTGTCCCGATCTTCATCTGAAAGGCTAAAACCCAAAAACATGTTTACTTTACAGCCTAAACATTTTTTTCCTTTATCTTTAGTTAACTATCTACCAACATAATATGAAATTGTTACAGTAGTGCATGATAACCACTAATAGCCAAACCTAAGGTCAAAGTGTTGCAATAGGTTGTTACATGTATACTTACTGGCTAATAGGAGGAAGCCTATTTTTTTATACAATAAGCAAAGTAAAAGATTATATTAGTAGGTACCAATCCATACAGAAACAATTTATGAGTATATGATATGATTTGAGCACTAAAAATGGAATGACAAAATAGTAGAAGTAAAGGTTGTAAAGATTCATCATCATCATTCATCATCACAGATCATTCACATATGGGTGTTTAAATAAATATCTGTGTTCTCGATACGTAATCATAGTCTGGGTGAAAACAGGAACACCTCGTGCGTGACTATGAGTAGTATGTGCGATGCAAAAAGCGGGAACAGAATAATTTTACATGATGTTTGTAGATACAGAAAACATGGTATCAAATAACCTTAGTAATAACTTACCTAAAATCCATTTCATCCTGTACAGGACTGCGTGCTAATTCACCATCCTCACTTTGATCATCCTCGTAATTACTCATACTAAAATGGTGAGTAAGTTGTACAGGTCAAATGGGCGTCGCAAATAAAATCACCAACTTCCACTGCCACTGCACTTTTCAATCTCAACTTTAAAAATTCAATTCTAAATAATAAGAAAATAGTTACGAAAATTCAATTGAACAACGAACACTAAACGTACAAATTAATAACACAATTTAAATGATCGAACATGGACCACCATTTTGTTTTACTTACACAAAAGCAAGTGCTTGCTAGTGATGTGATGTGTTTTATTGTGTATGGTGATTGTAGTGTAGCAATACCATAGCGATGCACAAGTTTTAGTCGAATGAGTATTTATGTATTGATGATAGAATTGATTGTAGAATGTGGTTTCGAGGTAATAATATTTTCACATTACGCATATCCAAATTCAATGACATTTTATAAGGTTTTAATCCTCCTCTGCTCTTCTTCCTTATTATCTATGCTGTTATAAAACATTTTAAACATCATTACATTAGGTATCATCCATTATATACCTGTCAAAATTATTTACATCTATTTATTATTGTCTTAAACACAAGATGCTAACTACTAACATTAATCTCTAGCACTAAGCCCTCATTGGCACGGGAGTAAAAAAAGCGTTGCGTTAAAACCCAACGTTGGCGCTTATTTAACGTTCATAATTTGTTCATTCGTACGAACGTTTTTTAATCACAAAACACATCCACTCACAAGCGCGGTGCATACTGACTGCAGCGCCGGCGCTTTCTTAGCGCTCGTGTGAATGTTGCATATTATGCTCTATTTCCAACGCCCAAACTTGAAAATGCAACACTGCTCGATAAAAAAGCGTCGCGTTTTAAAAACGCTGTCGTGTCAACATATACATGGGAATGCGTTTGTTGTATTTGAACGTTTTTCTACCGTCCGGTAAAAAAGCTCTCGTGCGAATGAGGGCTAACAAGAGGGAGTAATGATCTTGAAGAAGGAACACCCATGAGGTAGGGAGGGTGGTAACTCTCGCAAGAGCTGTCAGTCAGACAGAAATTGACAATATCATAGATAAATAAATAGCAATTTTATTCGGCCTTAGAAGTAATTTAATTATACTTACTCGTATCTTGTAAACTCGTAACTAATCTGTGAATTGCACGCAAATGAAATAATGTGGGTACAATAAATATTTAAAGTTCACTACATTCTGTCTTAGGTAATTAAAATAGTTGTATGATCTGCACACATAACATGGTACGTAAATATATAATTTTACTATCCTACAATAGTTTAACTGACTCAAAAACCTACTTTTTGCGACTGAAAACAAAAGCAGTTTGCAATTTTGCATAATCTAACTAAGTTCTTGCCAGAACCAATGTGACTAATATATTTCCAAACAGTCACGATCTTTGAGCGTTACCATCAGTAAGTAATTGGTACTATAAATTATATATTGTATTGTATTTGTGTTTAAACAATTTGCCCAAATTTATATTCGCAGCCACCATGGATAAATTCCTAATACTATTATGTGTATATTAATTTCAGAATAGCAAAATACTAAACTCATTAGCAAATGCTATTAATAATGAGGAAGAAGTTAAAAAGAAAACTGAAAATGGTAAACTATTGTTGCAAGAATTGACAACATGTGTGCAAAATTGTCAAAACCGCTTTGGGGGGAAATCTGAACTTGCTACGGAAGATGACATAAGGTACCGCATCTATTAATTAAAAAATCAAAATCAAGGACACATTATCTAACAAGTCCTTATTCTAGTCTTAGATCAGATCTTAGATCATGATTTCTCTTATTGCTCCTTAACATAACATAAGTAACTGGTATTTTTGGATTTTATAAACAATGGACATACAGTGTACCTGCGGTAATCCGACAATCGTTTTGCAGGGCAGTGTCGGATTAACGAATTTGTCGGATTATAGAGTACTGCCTAAAACCCCCTATAGTCCGGAATTTTTTACGAAAGAGTACCTTGTAATCCGACAAATTACAGATGCAATGGTAAGATTCTACATGTCACATGTAGTCAAATTCAAACTAAGAATCAGAATCAAAAGAATACCTACCTACTCTACGCGTCGTCGAGCACAATAGTGGCGGTGCATACAAGTTATAACTTGTTCAATCATGCATTAGCGAAGATTTTCAACAAAATTTCAATACATTATAAATAATTGACCATGTCAGATTACAGGGGGCCCGGACTAGCCAGGGGCCGGATTATCGGGGGTCCACTGTATATTTTATATTCTAGCTTCTGCCCAGCAGTGACTACAGCATTGTAGCCTATGACACTCACAAATAAAGTAGCTTTCTATTGGTGAAAGAATTATGCAGATTGGTCCAGTAATTTTGGAGCCTATACATAACAAACAAACAAAACATCAAAGATTTCCTCTTTATAACATTAGTATAGGTGATATACTATTTGCCATTGTTAGATTCACTTTCTGGATTGAACCTCCATTTCAGGCAAAATTTTGTTTTATCTATGTATTTAATGCTTGAATGAATTACCTTATTAAGTGAACTATCCCATTGGCATCGTAGAGCAAGATTTTTTATGTTTTACTATTAAAAGAATAACATCCTTCAATATTATTTTCTTGTTTTTCATCTTTACTTATTAACTATACATACATTTAACTGTACTTTTTATTGACAACAATGCAGTTAATATTTATATATTTCTCATTATATTTAACATCCAGTCAAGCAAACACCAGATTCCTGGTATGTGGAAAGTGGAATGCATTAAAAAACTTTTAAATAGATAGATGTATATAAAAAAATATGGATTTAGCAGGACATAGCTTTCACTCTACAGTTTCACACAATAATAAATGTTCCATTTCAATAAGTAGTTTAGTGACTGCTTTAAACTTGATGTTTTAAACTTGATAAACTTTAGGAGCAGTTTTAATGGCCTTTTTATAGGTCAATTAAAACTGCTCCTACTTAAGCAAATATTCCATTAGCCTATTTTTAATATCTAATTGTTGAGATAATTTTCAATTGACATAGTGTGTTGTTTTAGAATATCTCAACTTTGTGAAAAGTGGGAAAGGGTACTCAGTCACGGAATTAGAACAAATTTATCAAGTTCAACATTACACAATTTGGTATCAGCGGGTCTCAACTTCACATTTAACATTATCAATGTGGGTAAGTGAATATAGAAAAAATTTTAACAATTAAATTACTACAAATATTAGTTTCATACCTAATATTTTGTATTATGTTAGATACATAATTATAAATTGTTCCAGGAAATTCCCTATGGAGCTACACATGTCTCCATCTCACCAAACATGAAAAGGAAAGGTTTAAGATTCTCTCAAATATAAATACCCCACTAGGGTACTTTAGAGCTTTTCTCCGAGCCGCGCTAAATGAACGATCATTGGAAAGGTACCTAATGGAATATCAATAATATTAGATTAAATGAACTTGCATAATCTAAATTATTTTGTTACTCAGATATCTTCAAAGCTGGGTAGCACATGGTCTACTTATGGAGTACTATGAAGAATGTGCTCTCGTTAGACAAAGTGAAACAAGCATCCTGCTTCCAAAGATTGCCATAGGTAGTAATTTTTTATACAAAGCACATATACATCTCTTATCAGTGCCAGACAATGCTTGAACTTGTAACATTATTTCAGGCTTATCATCTGTTTTGTTCGCATTATCAATTGACAGACCAGAATTAAATGAGTCACAACAAATAAATCAAGTAAATAAGGCAGAACATGTGATACCCCTCCCGACACCCATAAAATCTAATAATTTAAAACGTAAGCCATTACGTCAAGTGATATCCTTCGACAAATGTGAGCAAAGGAACCAAATCAAACAAAGTAATAGATCGTTAGAACCTACCGAGCATGCAAATGACGTTTGGAGCAGCGCACCCGCTACATGCTTAAATTCTCCAGACCCTAAAATAATTCCACAAATATCATCTTGTAGTGAACCGACTAGCTCAGAATATAAAACCAGTTTAAGGCACTTCTTTCCAGACAGTGTTAAAGGAATAGACAGCCCATCACAAATACTGTCCAAGCTTTCTGAATGTGCTAAAGAAATCTTTTCTTCCTCTAACAACATTGATGTTAACAATGCAATTAAGGATAATGTATCTGAATTGAGTATAAATAATTTAAAAATATCGGAGAGTGACAGTGAAGAAGTGGTTGGCAGTATTGATGGAAGCACATCATGCTTGGAGTTATGTTTTACTGAAGACGAATCTGTACCAGAAGATAAAACTGTCCATTATGTTTTAGAGAGTAGAGACAAAGAGATTTTAAATTTACAGATAAAGTGTAGTCAACTAGAGATTGCAAGTAAAGAGAAAATACAAAAGTTAGAAAATATAGTTTTGGATCTAAGCAAGTGAGTCAAATTGTATTTAACTAGAACTAATCTTTATAATATTTACACAAACTAAGGTTAGATTAACAGTAGTGGCTTTTTTGTGTTCCAGGGAAAATCATAGGTTAAAAGATCAACTACATAATTATATGTCAGCTGTGGAAATAGGAAAAGCTTTCAAAAATGGGGATGGCGACCATGAAGAAATCAGCCAATATGAAAGGAAATTGGTTCAGGTTACTAATACAGAAACTTTAGATACAAGCACACTCGCGCGGATGTTCGGTGGCGGTCTATAAATGTTTAAATTGAACCCACGACCGGTGGCTTGAAAGGCAGGGTTGCTAATTAAAAACATAATCAGCCACTTACCTCCTACCTAAATGAATAATTCAAAAGCATTGATATTGAGAACAGGCGTGTTTGACCATTCCGTGGTTTTAAATTAAGACTCAATTAAAACCTCAATTATTTATATTTATGGTTTAGGCTAACATTACGGATAGATATGTAAACGTATATGTTCAGCCAAACATTTTAACAACAAAAATATGTTTTAGGTTGCTGAGATGCACGCAGAATTAATGGAATTTAACCAACATTTACAACACAGATTACTGGAGTTGGAAAATACCACTGCCATAGAAATTTTGGATTACCCTGAATCAAATGTCAAAGCTCACATACCCAGCGCATTTTTGGTTGGAAAGAAAACTCACTCTTATCATGTTTACCAGGTAGCTATCTAATTATATTTATTTTATTGATTTGACTTTGACAAAATCTTGACTATTCTACGTATATTATGCAATCATAAACGATGTTAACATTTTCCATGTCACTTTTCCTCCATTTAAAGTGGATTATTTATACCTATATATAAATTGTATTGATTTAGATATTCCTGAAAATAGGCCAAGAGGAGTGGAATGTTTACCACAGATATGCAAAATTCCACGAATTACATACACAACTTAAGAAATGTCATCCTGATATATCAACTTATAAGTTCCCCCCAAAAAAAACTTTAAGGAAACGTGTAAGTACTTACTAGGTATATACTGCACTTGTATTGACTACATCTAGAGCCCAATTGCTTTAAACTATTGATTCATTTTAAAATTAACAAGCAAGATAATTTATATATATGGCATAACTTTATTGAGGGATTCGTACCAAATTATTCTTAATCTTTTTCATGCCACACAGGATGCTCACTTAGTAGAACAACGGCGACTAGCGTTGCAAGCGTACCTGCGTCACATACTATTCGTGTTACCCGAGCTCAGGGAATGTACCAACCGAGGACAACTTATCACCCTGCTTCCTTTCTTTGGGTAAGTTTTGTGTTAGAATTATTAACGCACTCCTGTAGGTTCACAACCCAATATACCGCCCAATGGTTACTGAGAAAATATCACCTTCCATAAGCTTAGTACCTATTAATTGTTTGCTAGCAGATATACCCCGCATTCTCGATGGATGCCTTAGCAAAAATTCTCAATCAAGAAGTAGATAGTAACATTTTGTAATCTGTGGGTGCCTATTATTTATTCTTAACATTAATATTTGTAATGCAAAACATAAATCGAAAACACTTTCTTATTAGTGTGCCTTACATCCTTACAAACTTGGGCATTTATAATATTAGCCTTATAATGTTATAAATGCGAAAGCTACTACCATTATTATGAGTACGCTAGTTCAGGAGCCACTTTGCAGTCTTGACGTGACAAAGTTCACATGCATTTAGTGTGAACTATGGTTGCCGGAAAATATACTATACCTACTGTTTTAGGTAGGTAGTCATTATTCCTTTTTTAAATTACAGATCCTCATCATCCACCAAAGAAAATGGATTTAATCAAGCAATCAGCCGTCAGGAATCCATTGACTCCGTTTCGACTTACGAAGGTCTATGATAAAAAGTCTACATCATGGGTATCCAGCCATTTTGTCATATTAAGACGTTCTTAGACCTAGAATAGACTATATTTATTGTTAAATTTATATCTTAATTATGTACATGATCAGTATTGAATTATACTATTTGCAAATTCAAATAGTTCCATAGATTATTAATTTCAGAAGCGTGCTTAGCACAAGCTTAATTTCAAAATTTTTAATATATGTATTCGTTTTTTTTGTATCAATTAATAGGAAAGAAGACTCCAGTTAAAAAGCCCAGTAAAAATATATATACCATTGGGATGCCTTTGCGAGGTTTATCCTGAATTAAAATATAATATTTTTTCGAAATCAACGGATATGATTATATAATTTCGCGATGATATATATGTATACCTATCTAAAGCATGATAATCGCACCGCACCTTTGCTGGGGTCTTGTCGGTGTTTCCCATGTTATACGTACCTAGTGACCTGAATATATTTCATTTTATATGCTATAAGAAACATCTTGCAGTACAACAAGTAGGAACAAAATGTTATCCTTATCCAATTTTGTTTCTCAGTTTTATCGTGCGTATGAAGGAGGACAAACCTACCTAAGTATTTAATTTATTATAACATGATATATTGTAGATAAGATGTACCAATGATGCAGTTTAATATTTTTCATAAATGAAATGTAATATATAGATAAATAATAATATTCTTAAATTATAACTGTTTTTTTTTTATTATTATCATGAAATACATAAATTACGTAGTGGAATACTGAGTAAAGCGCACTTACATATCACGCACTATTAATTAAAGCTAGTTGCTGCTAAGAAGTAGGATATCCTCCTTGTTTCTCTTCTCCTGCCTCCATTACATAGTTCAAAAGTTAGACTTCCTATGACAGAGAAACCAAATTGATGTAGAAATAGGAAAACCTAGTAGGTATCTCATTTTCTACAACCTATGACAGTTTTAATAGCAAATAAAATTATTTATTTCATTCAATGTAGCTATGTCGCTTTAGGAATTTAATTGCTTCCATGTAATGTTTGAGAAGTCTTTGAATAAGAACTCTAGCCTAAGCTATTTTTTTTTTTCAACAATTATATTTATAATTTACCCATATATTTTTGATCATGGCCCTGATAGGAAATGAGACGAGATTTAAGATAAAACACAATGTAGCAAATTAAATTCATAATTTTATTTTATAATAAATAAAAATCAAGAAAACACTCTTTTTGAGAATTTTCTATATATTAAATACATCATACAAAAGATGTCAATACAAACTAAATCACTTGGTGCAAAGGCAAGCCTGTCGGTTTGGGGTTTGCCCGTCCACCGGCCCCGGACGCGGGTTCCGACACATTCGCGACCGATTCCGGTACAGAGCTTTTTATGCAACAGGCGAGTGGAAACCGAGGATAGCCTCTTTTTAACTACATTGTAACAAAACAACTAAACTTATAGAATAACAAAGATACGACTTGCTTTCCTCGTGGAATGCATCTTTGTAGACATCTGATTTTGAATGAAAAATATGTATTTGATCATGATTTTAAACTGATGTAAATAGAGGTATTATGTAAAAAAGCGTATAACACTTTAAAAGTGAAAAAAAAAAGATAATTTAAGTTTATGTAATACAATAAATAAAATATATTCAAATCAAGTACCTAACTTAAGTGTGTAATAATTTACTACAACTTTACATCTAAACGATATAAATGTATTGCAACACATTTAAGGAGCTTTGGAACCATTGAGTAATAATACGGGGATCATTATTAAATTTCAGCTGGTAATTAATCTCGAACAATAAATCTAAAAGTTGTGATTTATCTTTGGTTTTCTGAACATTGAATCTGCTTATAGTTCCATAACTCCTCGTAGAACGCAGCCGGAGTACGGGCGCACTACTCTTTTAGACTGATCCCAATGAAATCGATCCGTTGTACTGAACCTGTACGGGACTGCGATCCGAAGTGATTATTTCATAAGTACTTACATAAGTTACAGATCTACTACGAAGCTGGTGTATCTTAAAAACAAATAGAGAACTTTAAACCAATCCAAAAATATAGAAGGTCCAATTTTATAGATTAAATTTCGTTACTGTGATATAAAACAATAATAAATTAGTTTATTAAACATGTTACTTATCACTGAGTGGAATATTAAAATTTTATTGAACGTAAGCCTTCACGGATTAATTTTATGTACTATATTAAGAGCGGATATTGTAACTTCGTGACTAAAATTACTACTCAATAACGTTAGGAGAAAGACGCAATATAAAATTAAATCATTTGCTAAAAAAACATCACAGCTCACAAGCAAACGTGAAGATGATGCGCGTAATAATGAGGGCTAAGCAAAGGTGATATGAATGATAACCTACATTTATGCAAGAACTCTATGTGAACATAACGTAGCTTTACCAACACGTCTTATTAACTAACACGTATTTATTTAAGTATTTTAGTTACCAGAGCAAAAATGTTATTAGTTGAAAGAGATTTTCATATTCCGATGGCGGATACAAAAATCGCCCACTAATATCGTATCGCGAATCCATCTGGCGCAGACCGTGCCTAGTGGCAGAGAACTTGCTCGTTGCAGCAAGTCGCCCAGGCACACGCACGAGAAGCCAATGCTACCTGACCGGAGCCCTAGCTGGAACTAGGGAAGAGCGTACTTTGTACACTCATAATCAAACATAAGTAGGTATGAACGCTTTAGCCGGTCAGTGACCAGCTCTTGATATCTTCTTCTGAGCAGGTGTTACCTTTTCTTTCTTCTGTCTTGACCGTCAGCTTTCACTGAGGCAGATAAAAAGCTCATGTCTTCATGTGAGTGTATATATCATAATTTGTATAACTGAATGTTTCACATAGGCAGTCCTCCCGTTATCATCCATGACACCTTGTGAAGTGTATTAAAAGATTTCGTTTCGTTAACTAAATAAATGCTCGCATGTCGGCATAACAACGCTTATCACAATATATAAAAATATATATATTAAAGAAGCTTAAGCTACAACTACACATTGAAGATGCACACTGCTATGCATTTGCTACCACACTTTGTAATGAAAACGACTCGCCCGACCGAAACAAGGATTTTTTTTGTATTTTTAATATTTTTTTGTGCGGCAGCATACGCAATTTTGCAAATAATTCACAGCATATTCTTAAATTTTAAGACAAATTGCATCCTTACAATCATTGTTGCAAATCCTATGGGAAAGATATGGGAGCGCATCTACCCCGGGTGTCCTCACGTTTATTGGTAACTGGCTCGGTATATCTTTGTACTGGAATATTCTTGGATATCCTATTTAGTTCACATACCTCATTTCCCCGCATTCCTTCCCACAAGATGTGATTTCTAATTTTATTGAGTTTTCATTTAGTATAAAATGCATGCAAAGCATCCAATCTGGGAAACTAAATTTAATACTTTTGTCATTTCATAAAAATATTACTTTTATCTGATTTAATAAAATATAGCATCATCGAAGACAACCGAAGCTTCGGGTCTGCTCACATCGTAATACTTTTTGCACGGGTACCTAACTATAACCAATATTGAATTTATATGAAACCTGACCTATATTTATTAGCGAAAGCTATTACTGTTCTAAATCCATGTGCACTTACAGACGTTAAGATTATATAGCTCGAAAGATTAAGCCTAAGAGAATACTACGATATTTTTCTTATTTTTTGTTTTTGTTGCAGCTTAAATTAGGCTTTTCATAAACACAGTAATATAATGGATATAATTTTTCAAGAATGATTTTCGCCGCCCCTGTTAGGTACATCTATGAAGTTTCATTTAAATTCTCTATGATGTAACGGCTACCTCTTCAACTTTCATCTGCAAAAAAGTGTAATACATACATATTATTATATAATTACAAAAGTCACTTAGTTGAATTTAATATACCTAAATTATTTGGGACTTATTTTCTATTATGTTTATTTCTATTATTAAATCTAGTTTAAAGTTATATATATATAAGTTGAAGAATAAATTAATAGTCGAAAATACGTTTTAAAATTTTCGTCTGAACTGAACTGAACTAAACCAGTCTGCATATATACAGCATAATTTACCTGATTGATAGATTAAGGACAACTTCTTTGATTTTCGGTTGCAAGATTTGACCCGAAAGTTAAATTAAAGCTTGAAAAAAATATATAAATGTGTAGATAATGATATTATATTGTACCTCTTGCGCCAACAATGATTGACTTTCGTTTAATATCTTGCGCGGGCGCTGGCCTGACCACTCCGGGCACGGTGCCGCCCACCAAGTGCCCACCTCCAGCTCGAATGGGCTTTGCTGTAACACGAAATTATTAATATATAACATACATAAAACATGTTTGCTCAATAGTCAGGGCATTTTTATATGTGATCGTAATTGTCAGTTTATTTTGCTGTCAAAACTACTGTTGTAGTTGATGTTAGCTTGCAACAATCTATATTCGATTATCCTGGGAAATGCCACCAAACTAATTCTAAGTCTACATTTTAGGCTCTTTAAATTGTTAAGTGATGTCAACTTACCGATTTGGGCTTGAGGACCTCGTCGTGCAAGGTTCTTGGCGCGGACCGCCTCCTTGATCCTGTCAACCTCAAATTGATACCTCTTGCGGTCACGCATTGCACCATCCTTCGCTTCCTGTAAGTAATATAAAATAATAAATAAAAATAAATTCAGAGTGTTGATGAGAGTTACAGTCGCTCCCAGGGAATCTAAAGTTTTTCCGGGGTAAAGTGTATTTTTTATCACATCAGAATATATTCCATCAAAATGCTGTTTTGTCTGAATCCCTTCAGCTGTCATTGCATGCGAGTAGCTCAGATTCGTTTATACATCCTCACAAATATGAGCATTAAAATATTTATATAATATTCAAATTTGTCAGTCGATAGTTCAATCGTTAAATATATTTTTTTTTCATAGATTACCTTAAGCGCGGTTTCGAGCGCCTTGACGCGCTCCATAGTGGCCCGCAGTCGTTTCTCGAGCTTGGGCAGTTCGCAGCGCAGGTCGGCGTTGTCTCGCACCAACTGTTTGTGCACCTTCGTCAGCTGCTCCAGATTGTTCTCCAGGAATGAAATCTTCTGCTTCTGGGCGAGAGAACCGCCCTCCTCTTCAGCACCCTCTTCGGAGTTGTTCGATTTCTTTATTCTTGCCTATAATTTTTTTTATTTCATTTTAATATTCCATGTGTACTAGAATATAATTTTTATATCTTTTACTACACGTAAACGAAACATAAATAAAGGTTTGTCAAACGTACCTGCAAGTCTTGTACGAATAGCTTGCGCAGATTGTGTAAGGTCTGCAACTCCTTGGCCACGGTGTCCTCCAAGCCCTTGAGGTCAGCGCGGGCTTGCTCACGCCGCTCCACGCTTTGACTGCACAGAAATATTTGAAACCATATAGTCGATTAGTAATTATTATTTATTATTTGACCTAATATTCGAAAATGGTAATTTTACCTGTAAAATAGGCGAACTATTAATGTCCCGGCACGCACCCATCCATATGCATAGAAGCTGCGTAGATTTAGGTCTCGATTTATCAGAATAATGCCAACCCCCGGCAGAATGAATATGAATGGGATACGTGCGGAATAAAATGACAACTCAAAATAAAAAGCGGAAGGCGTCACATGACCTCGCACTACATCTACATCGTACTTACATCGACTATGAAAAGAGGTTGACTCGTATCACATTATATTTTGTCGCTTCGCGTCATGAGCAATTAAATCTAGAAATCTATAAATTCAAATTTATATACGACTGATTTCAATATATCTCTAGATTCCATTGCTATACTGTATATAAGAACGTGCTATTAAATTGATTAATTAATCTAATAATATTAACGAGATCTATTTGTACTAGTTCAAACTAACAGATCGAGGCGACAATCACTCTTCGGCATTTCGAGTGCACACAGACTAGGAAGTGAAATGGACACTAGGAATAAATAGTTTAAAAGAAAAAATTTGGTGATCAAATAAAACATAATTGCGGACAACGTTAGGGAGACGATCAAATGATATATACATGCAGCGTTATGAGAATAAAAATGTTAACAAATGTGTAACTATAATTAAAATGATTTAAATAAATGCCAACACTGGAATGGTTGCTTACAATGTTCCTTATGTAAATGCCACAAATACTGTAAATCATACCACAATGTAAAATTAATTACTGAATGGTTCCTTAGCCTATTTCTATCCAATATTTAGGTACTTTTGAATGACGTCTCACTACATACTAAAACCTACTTGATATTATTACTTTATTAACAAGTACAGGACTCTAAATGGACAACTGTCAATATACTTCTATCATAGAGGAATATCAAGAGTAATGAGCGTATGTGTTTATGGTCGTCAAATTGTATAAAAAAATATCTCAATAAAAATATTTACTCACTGGCTCTCTATACATTTAACATATATTTACAGCAATATTTACATGAGATGATTTAACTTGAGTCTTTTTGCCTATAATTTGTGCAAGCTTTAACTATAAATTTATTTACTAAAATATATCAATAGATTATTTAGAGACAACGAAATGTTTAATACGTATAATCTCGTTTATGTTTATCTTATTTTTCAATAATTAAGATCTAAATAACAAAATGAGAGGCAGTGTAGTTTGTAACACAACTTGAAGACGCACCGAAGTTAAAAATTATTGTTTTATTCACGTCAAATATTAGCTACCGAGTATTATCACAACGCGAATTATTAAAATCAACGTGACGATGTCATCTCACTCAATCACCGAAACATAACTTAACAGTAGGGGCAACAGTTACAAAACTAATAACGAGAAATCCATGCACTCATTCACAAGCGGTAAACGACATCGTCGACATGCTTTCAAGTCACTGTATGTAACAATTCTTAAAATCAAAATTAATCTGTTGGAAATAAGTAAATTATCCTTGTAACTACTATACGCTCAATCGACTAGCATCACGTAATACTTAAAGCAAAGCATCTTAAATGCATGAAAAATAAATCATATGTACTAAAAATAACGCAACGGTAAATCATAAATGATCGTTACATACAACTTGCTCATAATCACTAGTGTTATAAAATACGTTTTGTACTATTGCTATCGGTAAATAAGTATGAGCAAGTTGTAGTTTGTCATAAAAAGCATATTGAGATCATTATTTATAACAAAATCATGGACCTCTCGAACACATTAAACTTTAACTGGTGTATGGCCTATGACGACATTGAATTATTAAAGGCACTGCAACTAATATTGTCTAGAGATCCATGTTGATATATCACAGAAAACAAGCCATAGAGCTTAAACCAAAACGACTATTTGTGGATAGCGATGAGTGAGGAGGATCATAGTGACAGATATGAGTAAATGTAGCTGGAGGGGGTGGATGTTACAGGAGTGGCGGGGGGTGTGGGACTTAAGGATTGCCGAGAGCGACTTTTCCTCTTTGACCGCACCCTTCTCTATATCGAGGCCAATTCCGAACCCGTAGCCTAGTTTCTCTCTTTTCGGGGATACTATATAATCGCGGATGTTATCCGCCTCGTCTTTCATCAGCATATGCCGATTGGCGAGTTCTTTCTCTAATTTGTCGAGTTGCCGGCGAGGCGAGCGGGACACTAACATGAGCTCCTTGAGTTTGGCCGATTTGTCTGCCTCCTCGCGTTTCAACTTCTCGTAGTCGTCTTGCAGCTGTTGGCGCGCCAGGGTCAACTCCTGGTACGAGCTACGGAAAAAAATAAACATTTGTCAGAATACGGGCCATTTTGTCGTAGCGCGTGGGGGGAAAACGAAATGAATATATTTATTTATTCAAATAGACATTTACAAATTTATGAATATTCAGTTCTAACACCGGCTCGGAAGATCGCATTCGGTGACGACGATAACTCTAATATCGAGATGAAGGTACCTCTGTACTAATATTATAAATGCGAAAGTAACTCTGTCTGTTTGTCTTACAAACACGCTTAAACTACCGAACTGATTTAATTGAAATTTGATACACAGATAGACTATAAATAAATAAATATTACGAAAAATCACCGCGGGTGTCCTGAAATACAGGCTCTGTCTAGTTTAGGCGGCACCAAATTTGACTTTATTTGTATGTCTCATAATATTGTAATTATTTTGTAAGTGTGGGAGAAATAACGAATTTTTTTTTTTTTATTAGACTAGAGCCTGAGAAAGGACATAGGCTACTTTTTATCCCGGTAAAATGGAAGATCTCCCGGGTACCGCAAGGAGCCACTTGTATAGTATAGGTAATGATGTAGACGTACTCCTTGAGTTCCTGGTGGTGTCGCTGCAGCGCGGCGAGCTCGTCCCGCAGCGCGGACAGCTGCGTGGCGTGCGCGGCGCGGAGCTGCTCCAGCTGCGCCTCGAGCGCGCCGCGCACCTGCGAGTCGGCGCGCTGCTCCGCCGCCGCCAGCTGCACGCGCTCCGCCGCCTGTACACACACACCACACACCACACACACGCACCTATAAGTAACGATCGAAACTCCATCCGTCCCTCTCTCATTGGTATCTTGGTTCATAGTCACAGGAAGTATTAGCCAAAATAGTATATTTCATTACAAGTGCGGAAAGGCTGTCATTGCAATGAGTTCCGACAAATGTCTACCCGAGCCGCGGCGCAGCCGAAGGCGAGGGTTGGCAGTCGGAACAAGTTGCAATGACGGTTCCGCAAGTGTACTGAACGACTATTTTTAATACAGTTGCGAAAAAATTAAGCAATTTAATAAAATATTAAAATACAATAAACTAAACTCGCAAAGAAAATTTCTAGAAAATGGCGCCAACCGTAGAATATAACCAGAGTGTTTTTTTTCTTCACCCATTTTGGTAGGCAAAGGGAACTATCCATACAGCTTAGTTTTCAGTATATTTTTTTTATTGATATGAAATGAAAATGAAATTAAAATCTGATATTCTAAATATCAGATAATATATTCTATTATAAATCATTAAATCTGATATTGAAATAAATGACAAGCTTCTTTTTAGATATATACGTATTTGTATTAATCCCAAAAACTCTTTAGTAAAACCTTCATGGTTGGTTTTTCTTTTTAATAGACATTATTTTGACAGTTGGGAAAGATGCACGCACGAGTTCGGGAAAGGTAAAAAAAAAGCACTAGTGTGTAATAGCCAACTTTCCGAACGCTAAACGTCCCTGCAATACACCACTTTTTGAGCAACTGTATTAAAAAATATCTTACATATAAAATTCTCGTATCACAATGTTAGTTACCATACTCCTCAGAAACGGCTTTACCGTTGTTTCATGAAATTTAATATGCATATTCAGTAGGTCTGAGAATTGACTACTATCTATTTTTGATAGCCCAAAGTGATCACGGGAACTACGCGGATGAAACCGCGGAGTGGCAGCTAGTATTACCATAAAAATATTACTAATTCAACAAATAGCACTAATATTAATTTCCGGTATAAGTACCTAGTCATTGAATAGTAGCACATTTTTATTAAATCGCATTCGTAATGTTGCATTGAGAAGGATTAGAGTATGCCAAGGTAACATCCAAACGCACGGGCATTATCTACCTATTTGATTTTCGTCATGAATTTAATGTTACATTTGCCGATATATATCGTTACTTATTTTAGTATAAATAATTATTTTGGTAATTTCTGATGCCATTAAACTCTGAAAAAAATATGAACTCAATGCTCGAGTTAGAAGTACTAAAATAGCCACAGTATTGAGAGTAATATGGTCGGCTAATGAGGGGTCATTCACCTGCAAACGGGCGCATTCCTCCCGGAGTGCGTCGGCCGCTTCCTCTAGCTGGCGCTTCTTGTTCTCGGCCTCGCGCATGGACTCCGCGAGCGACGCGCACCGCGCCTCGTGTTGGGAGATCAACAGACGGCACTCCCCGAGGGAACGCTCATATTCTTCAATCTGTAGAAAGTTTAATTTTAATTTTTTTTTTTTTTTTAGATACGAGTTATCTCCTAAGATTTCAGGAGTCGTGGATTTATGTAGTTACGTTGTGAATCTTTTTATTTTAATGAACGATGACTATGTGATAATTTGACTCAGTAAATAGGTTTATATGACCCGTGGCAAGTTGTATAACAAATTAAAAAATGTTATTGTTAAATTGCAACTTGCGTGATAACAAATCATACAAACGTCCTATGCATTTATATATTTTATTGAGTTTTAACGGCATAATATAGTCATACACGACATTTCCTCAGAAATTAAAAATTTTACGAATCTCACCTTCTGGTTGGCGTCAATGTTAGCCGTCTCGAGAGAATGGCAGCGTTGCACGATGTTTTTGACTTCACTCTTCATCTTGCTTATATGGAGGCGGGCAACCGTAAACTCTTCTTCGAGTTTGCCCACAGTGTCAACATTGAGCTTGAAGTCCAGTTCGGAGCCCCCGACAGCGGCACCGATCTCGGCGAGGTCTCTCAGCAAGTTAGTGAGCAGCTCAGCGATACGTTTGCGTTGGTGTGCAGATAAGTCACGCAGTTGTTGCAGCTCTGAAGTAGCACTGGTGAGCGCACTCTGCAGAAGGGAACAGATAATATAATGGGTTAACAATAACTGATTAAAAATCTTTAGTCTTATCAGAAGATGTCTGTCTGTTTACATAAATTATATATAACTAGTGGCTCCCCGCGGTTTCACCCGCGTTCCCGGGATAAAAAGTTATGTGCCGCCTATGTGTTATTCCAGAACATATTCTAGCTCTGTGCCAAATTTCAAGCAGATCCCTTCAGCCGTTGGAGCGTGAAAGAGTAACAAACATCCATACATACATCCATACTTACAAACTTTCGCCTTTATAATAGTAGTAGGATTCTAATAGGAACAAATGATGGTACCTGTTTGGTCTGCAACTCTTCCGACATCTGATCGCACTCGCGACTCTTGCTGTCAACCTCCTGCGATTTCTGGTCATAGTTGACGGCGAGCTCTTCAAGCGCCTGGAGCACCTCCTTTACCTCCTCCTTAGCGGCTTCATTCTCTTGCTGTATGCGGTTCATGTCACCCTGCAGGGATTCGTAGTCGCGCCTAAGGTTGAAAAACATGTTTTTAATAAAACAAAAGTGCTAATTGTTTCCTGTGGTATAATTATTTAATAAGTAAGTAAAATTTAATATTTTATAAGTATGAAAATTCAAACCTAGTTTCCAAATATGTTTATATCATTAAGCACCAACACAGGTCGCTATCAGGTCAGGTAATAATAGGTGGTAGAATTAATTATATTATATGGAATTTATACAAAAAAATTATTTCCTTCCAGTATAATAGCTACAATCATGAATAGGATGCAGCGAATACAAATGAACAATCATATGTGAGTGATATTGTATTACATCAGACATCGCTACAATCATGTAATAAATACATTTATTTGCTAGATTCCGGCAAATTATGTAATAAGTATTATTATAACACTCCATACCTTCACACACCGCTCCGCCCCGCCCCATTAGAAATGGATACAATATAAAATACCTTGTGCAAGCAATAAGCTCTTCCTGCTCCATCATCTGTTCCTTGAGTTTCTCAACAAGTTGTGAGTGTTGGTTAATCTCTTCGTCCTTGTCATCCAACTGTTGGTACAGTGCTTCCAATTTGCCCTGCATTGCTGCTTCTTCTACTACACTTGCTACCGCCACTGGTACAGGCTACAGAAATATAACGAAAATTGATAACATAATTCTTTGGATGTCAACATTGACCACTGACCATAAGGAAATACTGCTGTATGCTGATGTATCAATATTAAAAATATATACTTACAGGCGCGGGTGGCTTCTCCTCAATAAACGACGTGATTGGAGTGACTGCTTCAATCTCCTGCAGGTTGATCTGTTCCTCTGGTCGCACAGTTTCGCCAGAGCGCCAGCGGCTCAACTCCACTTCCAATTTCTCCACCTATTATTGCAGTGGAATAAATCACAATATAGTGAGATGTTTGGCAAAGCCACTGCTAACTATTAGCAAAGATTATTTTTTATTAGAAGTTTTATGTTTGCGGAAATTAAAGATACATAAATTACAATATCTTTACTTACTTTGCCCTTCAGCCTAGCCACCTTCTCCTTTTCCCTCTCGTAACGGCGCTTCCATTCTTCGGCAGTGAGCTCCTCATTAACACAGACCACATTCTTAACAGTTTTCGCTCTGTAAAATAAATATGTTGTAACTATGTGCACCGGTGTATAACATAACAATAAAACTAAATATTTTTAACAAACCTTTTGCCAAAGTCAAGTGTGCTTTTTGTTTCACTCTCGTTGAAGGAGGCCGGGGAACAACAGATTACGATTGTAGTTCTTGCATTGCCACCAAGTGATTCTTGTAATATGCGGGTCAGTTTTGAATCTCTGTAGGGGATGTGAGATTTGTTTCCGTCAGCTAATGCCGAAATTACATTTCCCAGAGCTGATAATGATTTGTTGATGTTTTTAGCTTCATCAAGTACTGTACCTTCAGCACCAGTTTTGGAAACCTGTTTATTGAAATCATTATCATGTATTATATTGTTTCAGAAATCTTAAATTGAAAAGAAAGTGTAGGAATTGTGGAAAATTATTATTTCATTCTTTACCTTTTCAGAACCAGCCAAATCCACTAGATATAACTTTCCTGATAGTTTCTTTTGGTTTTCCAAATTTTCTTGTTTCACATTAATGAGAAAGACTGAGTGAGATCTTGATGAGTGTTCATTCATGTCTGAAAGAAATACATATTTCGTTCAAATGCTTTATACATCTCCAGACACAAATGGTCAATATGATTAAATACACACTTGTGACTGCAATGTGCCTATTCGATTTTCCTTCTTCAATAACTTCAAACACTTCCTCAGGACTTGACACAAATCGTTCAGTAGCACCTTTCACAAATGGAACTCGATTTTTGTCTTCATGAACACTGAGGTTCACTTTTGAAACTGTAAATTGAAAAAAATAAAGCAATAAAAATAAATTCAAATAAAAAAATACCCTTTTATTTAAGACTTTTTGTACCATCTAGCAAATCCCTGATTTTGTCCATGTAAATTTCGAAGTATGACACCTTTATGTGAAATTCTAGGTTCTCTTCCATGGCATAGATGTGATTGAATATGTCATTTACTATCCGTGGAATTATACCCTGTTTCCCTGGATCTCCTGCAATAAATAATTTTGATTTAGTTGCAACTCTTTAATAATTAGAGATTTAAAAATTTAATCAAAGTACAGTTAATTGACTGACCTATGACACCCTCCATAGTATGTGTCTTTCCTGAGCTTGTCTGTCCATAAGCAAATATGGTACCATTGTATCCAGCCAGCACATCTGATACAATACTTTTAGCAGCTTCATTGTAAACTTTCTCTTGGGTTGCGTTGGGTTTAAAAACTTTGTCAAACAAGTATACTTTACCCTAGAAGTGAAAGAGATTTAATTATGCTTAGCTTCTTATTGGATGATAAGACCATAAATTTTCATTATTACAACAAATTTGATGTTTAAAAACTCAATATAGAGCCATAAAACCAAATGGTAAATTTATCTTATGTTCTATCTATGTCTATCAGATTTCAATGAAAAAAGACAAATTAAGTAAGATTCAAGACCAAATTTTCCATATACCTACCTAATTTACAAACAAATCAAACCATTTAAATTAATAATTATATTCTACATACTTGTAGTTTGTAAATACAAAATTTGAAGTCAGGAAGATTAAAATATAATAATATGTACACATATTTAAGCAGAAACTGAGTACCAATAAAACAAATGATATAATGACAAAGTACTATTTTTGCATCCTAACTCAGAACTGGAATGTAAAATAAACATTTGAGGATGAATCAGACCAAAGTAAAGAATGTGACATCACCACCTACTTGTACAGCCAATAAAGTGCATAGCTAATAAACCATGCCCTATTTAGGAACTGCTATCAACACTGAAGTTTATTATACATTAATTACCTATTTACCATTTCTACCTACATAACATATTTTTGAAAATTCAACAATACTCCTACTTCTGTTTAACATCAAGCTTTAGTTTAAACTATGGAAGAAAACTGGTGCAAACAGTGAAGAAAACTGTTAGTTTTGTCAATAAGATCAATAAACCCATTTTAAATGATTTCATGCAAGCCAGCACAAATACTGAGCTGAAAAAAATTTATACTGTTTAATTGCAGAAACAATGAATTAAACTATATCAAAATGTGCGGCTATTCAACTGTAGGGATACATTATTTTGTTAGCTTTATATTTATTTCAGATAAATTTTAAATATAATAAATGTTAGGAATCTTACTTAATTGCATATAATAGCAATTCGCAAAGATATCCCATATGATGCACTATAGTATTTTATTCAAAATATTAATCGGTAAAGATCAAAAAAATATATAGAAGACGTATCCTCAGGTCAAGGTCGAGAAGGTATTTGTATTGATTTTCGGCATAACAAAGACGCTCTTTTTAATTTCGCCAATATTTGACCAGATTCATAAATTTTACACGATCATAATTGTAATCATCGAAGCGGAATAAAAAAGAAAGGCCATTTCGTAGCAGGTGAACCACTCTGTAATGTATTAGTCATCATGATCTAATTTAGGGCGATGGTAAGAAAAAGGAAATAAAATGTTTTCTCTTTTCACATACCCCTATAGAAATGCAATTGTCGTCGGGTCCCGATGGAAATTTCACAATAAATTTGGAACCAGCTTTTTCTTCAGAGTCATTCAGTGGCCGAAATCGGCATACCACTCTGATACTATCTTCAGCAGCAATCTCACGATCCGCTGCCATTTTATAAAACAAAATAGCTTACACTATACACCGTCTACGCAATTAAAAAAATAAAACGTTTGGGGAACATAAAACCGTGCATGAAGAACTACAAAGGTAAAATTTTGTCACTGAAAAATCTTCATGACAGCAGTATCAAAATGTCGGCCATGTTCTACGATGAAAAGAGGCCCTAAAATGCCTCTTATTGGTCGAACAATTTACGATTATCCAACATTACAAAAAAAGAAATCGATTTGATGTAACCATAACCAAGAGCGTTCCAGCTCAGACAGTCACGGGCAAATATGTCGAGGGACTGCGGGTTTAATTACCGAAGAAAGAGGGCTGCTGCCGATTCACTCTCTGTCCGTTACAATTATTGTGTATTATTAAGTGAATTGGACTGTTTACAAAATATTACACGATCAATTTAATTAAGTTATAAAAAAAAAGAATACCAGTCCAATTGAGAACCTCCTCCTTTTTTTTGAAGTCGTTTAAAAAGTACCAATTTGCAGATTTTTTGACGGCTCTTTACAGCATAGGCGATTTTCCGATTAAGATCCATTTGTTAAAGTTTTTTTTTGACGTGACAACGTCTTATAAATTGGTTTGCCGGGTGACACTTCAAGAAACTGCGTTACGCTCCGCTCACGTAACGTGACGTTATGTTTTAAATTGTTACTATTATTTCATCCTTCTTCCTACTATACGAATGAATATTCACATTAAAATTATTTTACCACTCAAAGTCGTTGTCACGTAAAACTCTCGCCGTATACCGACTTTACAGGCAACCAATTTTTATCTAAATCTAATAATATGATGATGATAATAATATATTATACTTTATAAGACCATCTAATGACTCGATATCATTGGTATCACTGCAGCATTACCAATGCTTTTATAGTGAACATTATATCTATTACAGCCCTTTTACTGAACTATTTTGAAATTTTTCGTTGACTTTACTGTATGTGTATGGTCGATGCAAGTCGCTAACAAAAGATCGAGTGTTGTTTTTTTAATGGACTAGAAGGTGATATAAAGATGGAAGAAGACTAGCCTCAGATGGCTTTGAGAACCTTACGCGGACAGTTTCATTGTGGTGAGCGCAGAGAGCTTTCTGAGGAGACTAGTGTTGTTACAATTTGGACCCGACCTTATACCACATGGCATCCCATTCATTCATTAGTATTATATGTCTGTGCTAATACATTCATTCTGAGTGAATATTTCGAATGATGTTGGATTGGATGGATGAGTAATTTACTTACTTTACGTCATTCATTTTTCTATTCACCAAATTGTCACCAATCAATCTGTAGTCTGTACTTTTGTAGTTGGTTGAGTGTAAAAAAGATTGTTGGGGTTATTTACTTCATAATCAATACTCTCATGATTAGAAGATGTTTGTTGTTTAAGTTGTGCAGGACTAATAATTAAATAAGACTGGTAAGTTATTACAAATTAGAATAATGATCCATCCACAATGGCCAATATTGACTTAGAAGTGTTGAGAATATACTTGAAATTCTATATTCGTGTGCTAAACAGCTTAGCTTAGACAATGCAGTTTGTCTTTTTAGTGTATGCTGCTTAAAAGTATTTTTTTGATGTATATCATCTATTGAAATTTTGTACCAAACATGTCCCTTGGATTTTATATGCTGAATATGGTAAGTTTATATGAACCAACTAACCATTACAAAATCTAAAATGCATTGAAAATAATTTACCTAGTCAAACCAATAAGTATTTAAGTTGTACATATTAATATGTTTGCCTGAAGATGGTTATAGTTTGTCTATTATTTCATAATGTAAAAAATGAATTTGTTGATGTGAAATGAAGAAGAAATACTTACTGGGAAAACTTATAAGTGAAATTAATAGCAAAAATGTATTCAAAATGTTATCATATAGTATTTTAGACAGCCCGGTTGGCTTTGTGGTTAGTGACCCTGACTCTCAAGCCGCGGGTTGTGGGTTCGAATCCCACCCAGGACAAAAATTTGTATGCATGAATCTTACAAATAAGCCTTATAAAGAATCATAATTCATATATATGTTTAATTTATTCAAATTCTAAAACAGGTACCTAATAGATTTTTAAATATTATTAGGTAATTGATTTATATGTGTTCTGTCACAATGAATTGTGCATAGATGTACTGAATGCATTAAGAAGTGTATTTAAATTATCACCTGCTAATTTAATAAATATTTTTAACTATTCGAAATTTATTAGTAGGGATATTTTATGAGTAATGCAATAAAGGATGGAGGTTCAAATCTCTGATTCATAGATTTTTTTTAAGTACATTTACACCACTGAGCTTGGGTTAAGCAAATCATGATATGGAAACCGGCATGTCTGAAATGTTACATTTAATGGCACACAAAGCCAATCTGTGGTGGGCTTTCATCATTTTGTGGAGAGGTTGTGTTATAAGGGGGTGATACATAGGCCCAAGAACTTTCCGAGATAGATTTGAATGATAACTGCAGCAGTGATCACACTTAAGTTGCATGTTTTGGGACAAAACGGTTATTGTTTATATCTATTGTAGTACCTAGGGTCACTTAGGTACACCTAGGTATCTGTGTTGTTCTCTAAACATCTGAGATGTTTTCTCTGAGATAATGATTCAAATCCCTATTGTCCCACTATGTATATTATGATCAATACGAAAGTAGCTCTGTCTGTTACACTTTCTCGCCAAAATACAAACCGATTTAGAGCCTGGGTCAGGGCATAGATTACTTTTTTTCCTAGAAAAGTTGAAAGGTTCCCGGGAATGCGGGTGATACCGCGGGGCGGAAACTTGTTAAGGTATATATCAATAAGTACTTAATCTCAGAACAAAAAGGTCAAACTAAAGCCCTGAGTGGTTAAATCCATGCATAATAATGTTGTACCCACCCGCCGACCAACCCGACCAGTGGCGCTGCACCGCCGAAGTTAGCGGGAACATGTCATTGACCCGCCACGGTCCATCCCTCGACGTAGTACTATACTTATACTGCTTACTCGGTAGGTACTTCGACCGTTATCGTCGATATATGGAAACTGGCTTAGGACTGCGGAAAGAAATATATTGGGTCAGCTTTAACTGCTGTTTATGTTAGGTATTAGGTACTTACTATACATAAATACGGTAAATATTCTTATTCCACCTTTCTTACTAGTATGATTGGATTGAGTAAAGTTTTAGTACCGGTTGGAAATAACAATATATATTTTCCTACGTTATCGAATATCAGGATAGGACTACTACGCTATAGGACACATTTTGTGCTGTTACTGATAAAGACCACTATGATTTGCGTATATGAAGATTTACATGTCAATTTGGCCATCAAATCATTGTTTATAAAGAATGCTTGCGTGATTAATGTATTTGAATCACCACCTCATACATACTCGCTTACGATGACGTAATTATTGAAATGAGTGACCTACAGAAACACTGTTTCTTTTTTCTGAGGTCAATACGAAACCTCATTGACGACGTAGATTACAAAAATATTTAGCACTGGTAGCTCCCCGCCGTTTCACCCGCGTACCCGGGAGATCTTCCATTTTCCCGGGATAAAAAGTAGCCTATTTCCTTTCTCAGGCTCTAGACTATTTGTGTACCAAATTTCATTTAAATCGGTTCAGTACTTTTAGCGTGAAAGCGAGACAGACAGCGTTACTTTCGCATTTATTATATTAGTATAGGTATTACTGTATGGTAATATGGTGAATTACTAACTTTTGTAAGGAAAATCTTGTAATAAGAGCATTGACTATTTACGTACTGAGTTGATCTTGACCTACATAGGTAGGTAATTCTAATAAATCCATTCATAAAATGGATATATTGTATAGTTGTTTTTATTTACTACTAAGTATATAGGTATCTACTATTCATATTGTTTTGGTGAAGTTATGTTGGGGAGTAGTATGTAGGTACTATAAAGATGAGGATATGTTTGGTTTACATAGGTACACACATATCTATTATTTGAATAATATGTATATATATTCTTAAATAAGTTATATATATATATAACTTCATTTTCGACAGTAACTAGTGAAATAAAACTCATTGGAAAATGGTCTCGAAAGGAGGAAAAACTTGTGGAGATTCAGTTTTTGCAACAATTTTAATATGATATTTACAACTCGTTCAAGCCCAAATAAGAGTTGCTGAAATATGTTATGAAATGAGTAATAAAAATGCAGTAGTGGTTTTTATTCTGTTTTACCAACAGGAGACCACAGTTGGGCACTTTATCTTTATTGTCCCATTTAAACATTCAAGGTTGTGCTTTACAGACCGTACTGGTTTTCTTAGTTATTGTTTTGACGTGATTATGTATTGAATATTGCTTCCGAGAAGAAACTATGACGGGCCCGGTGTATCACCGCTGAGCGCTGACCAAGTTATTTTCTGTACAATTAGTCACGCGTGTATCCGGCGCGGACGCACGTCGCGCGTGCTGCACTACACAATATTTAAATAATATCGTACGTAACAGTGTTTACAAAAATTCGAACTGAGCACAGTTCTATAAAATCTTGTAATGTGAGAGATATACCTATTTGCTCTTATCACAATACTTCCACAGGTCTTGTTTATTCTTGTAATCGCGCTCAGTGAACGTTAATTAGTGTTATATGCAACTGGATTGGTAGTGTAGTGTTTGATGTAGTCAGAAAGTTACCGATCGCGTATGTGATAGTGTTACGAAATATAAAATATATCTGTAGAACATATGTGTTTAAATAATATGTACTTGAGGTATAATAAGCTGTGACTTCAACAGTTGTGTGAAATGTGAGTCAACAGCTACGATAAGAAATCGTTAAATATAAAGATACACAGAGTGTAGACTGAATTGGCAGTGTGATGTGTACCATACATTGCAATTTATAAAGCACCGATTTAAGCTCTTGACTCAAACAGCGTGATTTGGTGTGGTAGGTAGGGTAGTTTAGCCGGTTTTCGTCCAATTAGTGGAGATGCCAGGTTATACATTTAAAAAAATATGTTCCACTGGGCCAAATCTAACAAACTATTTTTTGATTAAACGCTTATATAGTCTATTTTAAGTTTACACCAAGGGACAATTAATTATAGTCATCGTATTTTTTATAAAAAATATTTTAATGAAAAGTACCGATTTCGTCAGTTTTCGTCCAAAAATATTAGTTTTCGACATATGTTGGGTTAGTTTTCGACATATGTTGGGTTAGTTTTCGTCCACTGTTTATAAAGAGGAATATAATGCAATTAATTAAAAATCTGTGTTTTTATTGTGTTTTTAATCAACTCAATAAAATGCAACTATAATGCGTTTTTATAATAACATACAAAATGTATTTTTATAACAGCATTTGGCTGATAAAAACGTTAATTATCTTAGAGTATAAAACATAGATATCACATGCAAAATCAGGTACATTGAGATATTGTCCTTAATTATATTTTAAAATCATTTTAAGAAGTCTTAAATAGTAATTGTTTTTATTTAACAACACCAATTAAGTATCAATTATTTATAATAACAGTAAAACTAAGAAACTTATTATTTGTAAGGATTTATAGTAAAACAGCTAACATTTCAGCTGATGAAAATGTAGATTTAGGTAGGTGATAGTCTTCAGTATAGCAAAGCCTTTAATCTGACATAATCTGAATATCTGGTAGAGCCTTATTTAAGGCATCTTCTGTGTAAGGATTTGTTTATTTTCTTATTTTTTTCGGCTCCAATGACTTCATCTAAAACATTGCATTTAATAACCAAATATACTAAACAGCAAATGATATAGGCGATAATGATAATATAATACCTGCAGTGATCGAAAAACAAAATAAAAAAGTCTTGCTAAAACCAAACCAAGATGATAACCGCTGTTTGTAATGGACGAAAACTAAATAACTGGTGTTTCTACTTCTCGTCCGCTCATATTAAAGTACTTGGACGAAAACTAGACTAATTTTTATAGATATTTTTAGTTTCCGTCCAAGGTATTTAAATATAAATTTATGCTTGCCACACTGATAAATTCGTGGACGAAAATGAAATTTTAGATCGAATAACTAACAAAGATCCAGCCATTAAAAAAAATTATGAAGTTCTTCGCATTCCATACTTTAACTGAATTTATGAAATTTCACTTATATTTTTGTGTTTTCGTCCATGTGGACGAGAACAGAATATTTTGCGGAATTGGTTATTCCATTTCCGTCCACCTAGATTTTATAAGTAATTCGTTAAATAAGTATGAAAAACACCTCCTAATGCCAACTTTGTGTCTTTACTTAGTTATAAATTACCAAAACAAATAAATACATGCGAAAATTAACAAAATAACTTACCGTGCAGCTACCTCGCGCCACAATTTTTTTCACATTCAAGATGGCGTGTTTATAGCTCGTAAGCAAGCCGCAGATTTACATAGCTTTTAATCGAGTTGGGAAATGACAATTTTTTTTAATTTTGGTAGACTAGCACATATGACTTCAAAGGCTGTAACAAGGCCAAATTTGTGCAGTCGACTATTAATATGATGCTATTCTACGTAAATGTTGTACAGTGCGCCTGGTAATGGACGGAAACCGGAGCTGGACGGGAAACCAGCTAAACTACCCTACATTTTTTAAATACTCAATGATATCATTATACCTAATATGTAAACGTCCATGTTTGGGTATTTGTTTAATATGGTTCAAGTTTTTTTATTTATCTAAACAAATGATAATTTAACTTGCCGTGATTCCTTTTGACCTAATTATTCCTACTAGAAACTTGACCGATTAATTTAATTCCATGAAAATAAGTTTTGTTTGGAGACTGTCCTTAGCTTATGAATACTCAATTATGTCATTCGCCATCACAAAAACCTGTTTTCATAAGTACAAGTTTTTGTGAAACCCATCGATTTTTTTGTAAAGGTCACCATTATAATGTTTCCCTGTTAAATTTTATTGTTTGTCTACATCGTAACCCCTAATTTCAGATTTTAGGAAAGTAGGTACCTATAACGTCTCTCCACCACATATTCTAAGAACAAAGGAAACTGACTGTAAAAAAATGCAAATGAACTTTTACACAGAGTTCGAAAAAACTACCAGTTTTTTTACGTGAAAACTGGCAATGTTTTACGCATAGCTATAGGTAAGCGCCATCTCAGCTGTCCCACATCGTGGTCGGGCGGCCTCAATCCATAGATGAGCGTGGGCGGCGCCCTTTCTCGTTCGCCACCGCATCCGCCCACAGGTGCAAACTCAATCTGCCTTGTACAGTATAATTCTTGTTGTATACCACTGATTTTAACTGAGCCTGCATCTAAACCGCTAGCATTCCTGGTACCGTAAGAAAAAGTAACGTGTCATGTGATGCAACTCATTCTTTGTACCCATTCATACGGTTTTTAATTACCTACAATCCATGAGTGTGTCGGTACGGGGTACAAAACTCTGCCATGTGTACAGTACCTACACCCAGTTTGGTGATCCGCCACACTTATTAGAATCAATTCATAAAAAATACCTACGTATTTTTATATCAATGCCTACGTAGGATATTATTTCCTGGGCGATGCTATAATATTGTCATTAGTAACACCTCACGCTAATGAATAGCGCCATTTTAATGATGACGGTTTGTTAGTAACCACTATTAATTCGCTCTTTGCTCCCCAGAGTGGTCAGAATTCCCAAATTATGTCATTTTATTGCATTGTTAGTAAAAAACTGTTGTTGTTTATGAAAATACGTACATAAAACGTAATAAATTATATTATTCTAATTGAAATCCAAAAATGGCAATGGAGTGCTTTAAAATTATAAATTCGTTGTTTAACTGCTATCATGGCTTTACTCGTGTTCTTGAGTTATTTAATGTTTACTGCGATAAAAAATATAAAAATCATAAGCACTCCAAAGCATATGCTACGTGGGTGGTATATTCATCTCCAGTGCTAGTGCCGTTGAGGCGTAGCTAAGGGACATACTCAGACATGTGTACCTAATATTAATTAGCAAAATGAACCGATGTACCTAATATCTCAAAAACTTATATCGGTTTGTTACAGAATTTGATCTGAAAGTATAAAACGCACAAAAATGTACATACGACAGTCGAGTTTACTAGGAGTGTGCGTTTGGGCGGGCCTGCTGGCCGTGTGTTGGGGCCAGCACGCGGAGCAACTCCTCGCGCAGAACCCTTGCTCCAGCAAGACATCCTGCAGCGACTGCATACGGACACCCAGCTGTAGTTGGTGTTTCGCATCAGATTTCAACGGCCCACGGTGCTTCAACCCTGCTCGAGCAGGCGGCACCGGTGGATGTAATGAAGCGTACATATTCAACCCTGACAATCAACGCTCTATCGACCCTCTCTACAATAGGGAACTGAGCAGAGGTAAATATAAATAGCAATTAACTAGTGTGACGAAATATGTTGATTAGAATTTTTACGTGAAAGTTACTGCTTGTGTTATATGTATTTATAAGCAGTTGCATGCTCTGCTTAGATTGGGATCATAACATAGCGTAACACTTGAATGACATAAAATATTTATATATACCTATATAAAAAAAAAACAATAATTAAGTATACATTTATTTATTTTTTAGCAAAGGGACACATGAGTGGGAGCTCTTCACACGAAGAATCCATGAGCGGTAAAGGCAGCAGTTTATCAGGATCAGGAAGCAGTGGAGCCGGAGCAGCGGGGGCCGGTGAAAGCTTAGTTCAGATTAAGCCACAGAGAGTTAAACTGCAAATGAGAATGAGTATGTTTTTCTCTTGGCCTTACATGAAACCAACGGTATAGCACGATAAGTATGTTCTTTAATTTATTGGTGTTAATTACAGATCAAATGGAAAAGCTATCGTTTTCCTTTTCCCGAGCGCAGGATTACCCCGTAGACTTGTATTACCTTATGGACCTCAGTAGATCCATGAAAAACGACAAAGAGAAGTTAAGTACACTCGGCAGCTTGCTCTCGGCTACGATGAGGAATATGACCGGTGACTTTAGAATTGGTTTCGGTTCGTTTGTGGACAAACTTGTGATGCCCTATGTATCGACTGTGCCTAAAAAGTAAGATTCTCTCCACAGTTAATTGTATTCTATTGTACAATATTATGTAATGCTATTGTACAGAGGTATAAAATGATTTCTTTGTTTTAGTCTCATACAGCCCTGCGATGGGTGCGCGGCTCCATATGGCTACCAAAATCAGATGTCACTGAGCAACGACACAGACTTTTTCGAAGTAAGCATTGTAGTATCGCATTTCATATAAATTGCATTCTCAGTTATTGTATTTATCTAAAAACTTCAATTAAATATTAAACAAAATGTATTGGTTTATCTGAATATATTGTTTCGTTAATTATTCTATTTTTTCTATATACAGTTTTATATTTATTAATAACACCCATGGTTATTGTTTATCAAAATTTTGTTATGAGTCAGTAGCACAAAATAACCATTTCAACTAAATTAAATGTTGTTCAAATGTTATTTTTGTATAAACATATTTGATTAAGTGATTTAACGTTTTATTTATTGTAATTTCAATTAAATGAACATGTTAACTCGCTTCTACAGTTTTGACTGAAACTTATGCAATAAAAAAAATGTTTTTCTATGATAGAAATTCTATCTAAAGTAATGTTTCTTTTATGAAATAGAAAGCAGTAGCGCGTGCGGATGTATCTGGCAACTTGGATGCTCCCGAAGGTGGTTTCGACGCGATCATGCAAGCGGTCGTGTGCAAGCAGCAGATAGGCTGGAGGGACCAAGCTAGGAGGCTGCTGGTCTTCTCGACTGATGCCGGCTTCCATTACGCTGGCGACGGCAAGGTAATGTAACTGTAACACAGGTATAACATCATTAGCAGACAATAATAGTAAAGCTTTATCGACTGTTAGTTCATCCTTTACGAATTTACTGAAAAATTGTTATATAGAAGGATTTTTTTTATACATATAAATGTAATGACCACTTCATTAGCGTTACTAACATACACCCTTATTTTGTTAACAACAAAGATATAATAGAGGTTTTATTTTAATTGTATCAACATATATAAAGACTATACAATAACCCATACAACTTCATGAAAAATGGAGTGAATACGCGAGAACCATAACCACTTTCATATTAGGAACTAGGTAGGTACCAATATTAACGTATTTTTTTTGTTCCAGCTCGGTGGTATCGTGCAGCCCAACGATGGAGAATGTCACATGGAACACAATTCCTACACACATTCCACAATTCAAGATTATCCGAGTATTTCTCAGATCAACCTAAAGGTAATTTGGTCCTTATCGATACCAGCGTGTCCTTAGAAGTTATTTACCAAATCATTTCGACGAACTAAAATAACTTACTTACTAACGACATTGATCCTTGGTCCCGGAAAGTCCCAGCGAAGGGTTTTACCTAAAACCATTGTTTATATGTCTCAAAAATAGTAGGTACCTACAGTGATTATAACTATGATTGGAATTGCTTTATTTATTGTAAGGTTGATAAGTGTTGTTGATGGAAACGGTTTCATGTGAATATATTGTGTGTTCGACACATGTGAGTCAACAGGAAAATTTTATTGTTATTGTCATGTACCTAAACTTGTACCAAAACATGTTTTTCACCGACACTACGCATTCTGAGAAATGCATGCCCTAAGAAAACATTATGAATTCGACATAGATTAAGGAATTTTCCGGGTAATGTTTCTTGTAATATCCAAGCCTCTTTTTTACTCGAATGCGCCAGAAGGAGGCCATTTGTTTCATTGTTATAAATCCAGGTCGAAATGTGGTGTTATTAGGTACAAGTCGAAATAACAAGCATTCATTTATTTAATTAATTAATTATCCTTAATTTATTGATATATTATTTTAATACCAAATCGTCGATAGCTAAAAGTTATTTATAGCAATAAAAATGTTACTGTATTGTTTAGGTAAAGGAAAACGACATCAACGTGATATTTGCGGTGACGGCCGAACAGATTAGCGTGTACGAACAACTCAGCAAGCACATTCTGGGGTCTAGCAGCGGCATCCTTAGCGACGACTCTGACAACGTCGTAGATCTCGTACGGGAACAGTACAATGTAAGCAAAACCTAATTATATTCATTGTTAAAGTTACTATAGTCTTAAAAATAACTTGAGAGTGCAAGAGCTACACATATTGATCAATTTCTTTTGGTTGTGATCATGTGAACGCAGATAGTCTTTAGAACAGCAAGTACAGTTGCCGGATCAACCCTGTGGCAACAGATCTTATAATGCATTCAATTTTGCATTTCAATTTACATAAATAAGTTTTATCGCGAAAGTGAAATAAACAGGTTCAATAAACATGAGATTATATTTTTAAATATATTTTCGCTCATCAGCTAAGTAGTTCTGATGTTAAGCTAATAGCAGAACATGATTAATATTTATACGAAAAAAAGTTAATACAATATATGAACTGTTATAATTCCAGAAAATAACATCCGAGGTTGAAATGAAAGATACATCGAGTGACGCTCTTCAAATCATCTATTATTCTAAATGCTTGGGCACCGAACTCATGCAGACGAACAAATGTGAAGGTCTTAAGGTAAAACAGCTCGCCAAGTTTTTGAAAAACATTCATTCAAATTTTGCGTAAAATGTAATGTAATTTATTTGTAAATTTAGGTAGGAGACGTGGTAGAATTCACGGCAGAAATCCTCTTGAAAGAATGCCCTAAAGATCCGAGCAAGTGGAAACAAACGTTCAAGATTGCTCCTGTCGGTCTCGGCATGTCGGATAATTTGTTTGTCGAGCTGGAGATGGTCTGCGATTGTCCCTGTGAAAGGCCTGGACACCATGTAAGTACTAGTAATATTTTTAACTGTGTAAGTAAGGTTCCTTATATGTGTACACTTATATTATATTACAATATAATTTATTTCCTTTACACCGCAAAAACTGTCTTTATGCGTTGCTTTAAACTTAATTTTTTATCAATGTTTGCTGGGTCAGCTAGTATATATGTGTCAATTAACTGTACAATTATAACATAACGTCGGGGATAGTGCAAATCCGCGTAACAAGCATTGGATAATTCCGCGTATCTGACAAATGTAGCCAATTAATTTAAGTTTTCGCGGGCAAATCCCGCAAAATTGTGATGGGCTGCCACCACCTTGACACGAGTTCATTTCGACCATTCGGAAGCCAGGAATCGCCCAAAAACAACACTGCGTATCTTTCGCGAGCAAGTGTCAACACCGCGTAAGTGATCTGGTGGTGATCTGGTGACACCGGCACGCACGGCAAGGGTCACACTCAGATGGAGGTGGATTCAGTTCACTCTATAATTGAAAGAAAATAAAAAATCGTGAATTATTTTTGCCTAGTCAGTACTCTTCGATTACCAAAGAAGCTAGACTAAATCCATCTCCATATGAGGTAGCAACAGTAGACCACACATTTTTTAAAGATTATAGTATTAAAAATAACTTTATTTATGATATAATTCGCCCTGGAAGAGGGATTGGTGCAAAATATCTGGTTGATATCAGAGTTCTAAAATACAATCGCAATGGTACAATTGAATACAAAGTTAACTACAATGACGAGTTTCAACTATTCCACAAAGGCCAAAAAGAATTAAGACATTTATTCTACCACAGCTCTTTACTGATAGGTTGCCAATATTCAAATCAAAGTATAAACATTTACAACAATTCAATAAAAAATCAAATCTTTTTTATTCAAATAGGCCTCAATCAAGCACTTATGAATAGTCACAATGCTCGGTTCTGAAATTTGTTTTTTACTGAGAAGAGCCGGCAATAAACTCAGTAATAACTCTTTTCAAAAACCAACTTAAATCTAATACAATAATGATTTTTACAAAATGAGTGAAACAGGATTCACACCACTGGCTTTCGGTGAAGGAAAACATCATGAGGTAAACCTGCATGCCTGAGATGTCACAATCAAAGGCATGTGAAGACCGCCAATCCGCACTAGGCCCGCGTGGTGGACTATGGCCTGGACCCCCTCATTGAAAGAGGAGGCTCGAGCTCCTCGGTGGAGACGTATATGAGCTGATGATGATGAGCATTTCACTGCCAAGGGTCTTTTTTGATATTAAGTTTTCTTCACTACCTGCTTAAATTTATAAATTGGTAAATCCTGAATATCTTTAGGCAGTTTGTTGAAGAAACGTAACCCTTTAAATGATTTTTTTACTTTAGTTAGTCTAGTTTCAGGTATAGCGAGGGATTGAGAGGTGTTATATCTTCACATTGCTATAACTTCTATGACAACCTGCCCTATTAAAATACCTAATTCGTACCTACCTCTTATTAATAGGAATCTATATTTTTTCACACCTTATAAATGGACAAATTTAGTAATTTTTTTGTTACAAAAGATTTCTTTTTGTTTAGTTACTTTGTTGATTTTTTATAATTTGATTTTAATTATAACGTACAAGTGCCTAATATTATTTTTATGTACGTAATTCGTACTGTTTGATTTTGATAAATTTTATTGATAATTTTAGGATTTGTGATATTCCTAAGAATTCTCATTGGAAAAGGCTAATATCTGAATAAATATAAGATATAATTAAACTAGTTTTGAAACTTTAGTACTATCAATGTTTATAAGAGTAATTCAAAGAGATTTAAGAGAAAAAGTTTATGTTGGTTTTGTTACATTCATTTAATCTAACTTTTGTGAAAGATACAGATTCTACATTAATTTTGAATAGTTTTATTTTTAACATTAAATAATATTGTGGTTTAAATAATAATATTTGTTTAATATCAAAACCGCGTAACTTCCTCTTAAGTTCCAATTTTATAAGTTTTTGGTCAAAGCAAATCCGCGTAATTGTCGTAGGGCCTTAATTATTTACATAATTTGATATATTTTTCTAACAAGATATAAAACACATTAATATTTGCTTTCTATGTAAAAATGAGCTTAAAATTCATTGAATTAATAAAGTTATTAAGTTTTAACCTTCCCCTGTAAAATTTGATCTATTGCAGATACGCACCCTTTACGTATGGTAGATTCGCGGATTTGCACTATCCCCGACGATAAGTAGATTAGATTGAATAAAAAAAAACTTGAGAGATGTCAAGCATGGACGTCTGTCTATTCTTTCAAACACGTCATAGATTACGCGCCGCTCGGCCACGCTCGGCCCCGCTCGGTTGCAAGGCATGGCGATGCGAAAAGTCAAAAATCAATTCTATCAACTTTTGTCTTATATACGTGCGTATACTGTACTGTACGTATTTGTCGCATTAGTCTTAGTTTAAAAAGGAAATGATTTTCTGAATACATGGTTTGGACATAATGAGTTGACACAACTCAGAGGGCTTACTCCCGAAAACGATTCGATTTTGTTTTTGATAACACCTTGAGCTCCTATTGGCTAATCCCGAACCAAACAATTTCAATTTGAACTCCTATTGGTTAATCCCGAACCAATACGAATAAAAAATCAAGATGGCCATGGCTAAGATTGACATTTATTCGATCGGTAACGGTGTTTGACGTTTCAAAATTATAAAATAAGTTGTGTGTGGTTAATTTCTACAGAAAAAAATAAATATTCAATTTTTTATTTTTTTCTAAAACGAAATCTTGTACATTAGATGTAATTTTTTAGATTAGATAAATTTATCCTAGATGAGATAACTCGATCCTGAAAAAGTACCTTTTTACTGATCGTGTATTTTGACGTTTAAAGTCGTTCCCGCGATTTTATTCACAAATGTCACATAGTGCCAGGAGTATGGATTTTTCGATTCGGTTTCGATTGTAACGAAATTCTTGATCAAAGTTAGTTCCAAAAAGTGTCACCTCACGATCGTGCGCTAGAATCGCTATCAAAAATGTATGAAATGACATTTATTCGATTAGAACTCGTTTCTCGAAAGCGTCGGGAGTAAGCCCTCTGATCTAATAATTTTGTATGCCATCGTTTTGTTTTTATTTTGGTCGTAATTTGTCTTATGTGTTCCAATAAATAAAAATGAAGTATGTCGGTGTACAACTAGGCGTACAACGACAGTCCGCTGGTGTGCAGCGGCGCGGGCGTGTCGGCGTGCGGCGTGTGCGTGTGCAGCGCGGGCCACTTCGGCAAGGGCTGCGAGTGCTCCGCGCAGTCCGGCGGCTCGGCCGAGCAGGAGCGCGGCTGCCGCCCCACCAACGCGACCAGCGGCCCGCTGTGCTCCTCGCGCGGCGCCTGCATCTGCGGCGTCTGCGAGTGCAACAAGTACGACGACCCCGCCAAGGTAACCTCCACCTCTACTCTACACCCCACCTCTATACCTTCCGCATAGAGATATTACAAAGAAGAGATGCTGTAATTACATTTCCCTAAGAAACACGCGTGACACTTTGCGGGGTGAGGGGGTGGTAGACTCCGCGCATTTCTTTATTTGCCATCTGCCAGTCAATAGCAAAACTACTCGCTCGTTCTATCGAGTTTATTTTGTAATTCCGTACGTAACTATCCCACACTAGATGTGACTAAGTGCAGGATGCAACACGGCCGTACTCACAATTACCAGGGAGTTCTATGTTTTTCGAGCAAAAAAACTGCATAAATAACTTTGTAATTCCATATAAATGTATAGGATTACATTGTTATATTTGCAGTTAATGAGTCAACTTCTACTTTTAAAGTCAAATCTATATCATTTAATTGTTTGCAGATTTTGAAAAACAAAATGAACTTACTTTTCTCCTTTTTTGGGGATTCCTAAAATTTATCATTTAGTTTCGCATATTCTGCCAATTTTCGTGCATATTTCAAGCATTTTTCATGCATATAACAAGCTTTTTATCTTGCATATAATCGGGTCTCTAGTGATTACATAATTAATACCAATTCAGCAATGATTTATTACCTGTCTGATACGACCTTGCCAAACATACTAAATAAAACTATATTTCCAGGTTGTATCTGGTCCATTCTGCGAATGCGACAACTTTATGTGCGACATGAACAAGGGCCTCCTCTGCTCGGGGCCGGACCACGGCGAGTGCGTGTGCGGCAAGTGCAGCTGCAAGCCGGAGTACTCGGGCCCGGCGTGCCAGTGTCTCAAGGACCAGGCGCCTTGCAGGTCCCCTAGTAAGTACATGTTACAGGCTAATTAATATCACCTTCTTAAATAAGTCTACTTGTATTTGTTTTGATGTTTATAACAAGGAACATTAATAAGGCCAATATGAGCATACTGGCTTCCGCCCCAAGGTTTCACCCGCGTAGTTCCCTTAACCGTAAGAATACAGGGATAAAATATACCCTTAGCCTTCCTTGATAAATGGGTTATCTAACACTTAAAGATTTTTTCTAATTGGACCCGTAGTCCCAGAGATTTGCGCGTTCAACCAAACAAACAAACTCTTCAGGTTTGTAATATTAGTATAGGAAGTATAGATATAGGCCTATAGATATTTTAATTCAGACACAAGGTTAGCAGACATTTTCATGCATACAAAACGCAGGTCCTGAGTGGAAATCGAAAACGATCTTAGGCGTGCTTATAAGAGTATTTAGGTAATAAGCGTCACGTTTTAATGGTCAAATATTTGTTTCAGTTGATGGCAAGATTTGCAGCGACCACGGCAAGTGTGTGTGCGGTCAGTGCCTGTGCAACGTTGAGGCTGATCAACACTATTCTGGAATGTTCTGCGAACAATGTCCGGTAAGATACTGTTCATTATGTCTATCTTTTACACATGCTCTTTACGATTTATCAAACATTACACTGTAATGAAACTGTATTTTACTTTCAGACGTGTCCGAAACGATGCAACAAGTTCAAAGACTGTGTTTTGTGTGAAGTACACCATCGCGGGCCGAAATACAATGAAACCACTTCAGGGTGTGACGATTGTGCGCTGTTCCCTATCATTGAAGAGGGTAAAATCGAAGGTAAGTCTAAACATGTTTGAGAAATATGAATCATGTCCTCATTGTTTCCATGAAGCTAAGACCTCAGGAGATTGAGTCCAACTAAGATTATTTATTCTTTGAGACTAGTTGCCTCCGCGCGGCTCCACCCGCGTAGTTCCCGTGGGAATACGGCTAAAAATATAGCCTATGGCACTCCACAATAACGTAGCTTTCTATTGGTGAAATAATTTTGAAAATCAGTTCAGTAGATCCAGAGATTACCCCTTACAACGTCACAAACGTTACCTCTTTATAATATTAGTATGTAATTGATAATAAATAATTACAAGGGAAAATAAATGTTACAAATACATGCTATCCCTTTTTTCAACATATTGTTTTAATATTTTTTCAGCTAACGAATCGATAGGTGAACATTTGTGTAGTTTCTACGATGACGAAGACTGCTTGTATGTGTTTGTGTACTCGTACAACGAAACTCAGAATTTGATCATTCGAGCACAGAAGGAGCGCGAGTGCCCTAAGAAGGTATGCACTATCAATATTTATAAATGAGTATTATAATAATGTTTTTCAAAGACTGGATGAAATATCGCTTAAAACGTGATTGTATTGACGCCTTTTATCGAGTTGAGTCATTATTTTTCCGACATGTGATTGAATAGTTTTCTGAATCATAACAAGGATATGTTGCAGTTTGAATTCGATTTCCCGATATAAATAATAATAATAATTTTGCTTGAATCATTTGGGATTAGCTTAGTGTGTGATAAGAATAGGGAGAAGAAGAAGACTTGGGAATACGGTACCATTGTATAAGTTACTGTAGAATTAATTCCAGATTGTTTACTTATGAGAAATTCTATGTAACAAAAAATATCTTTATTAATGTTGGGATAAATATATGAAATAAATAGCCAATGATACCGCAATCTATTGAAACAATAATTTTCCGACCTTAAAAATATATCATTCAGAAATTATTATATTTTTCTTCTAGGTTCCCATTCTGGGCATTGTGTTGGGTGTTATAGCAGCTATAGTGTTGGTCGGTCTAGCGCTCCTCATGCTGTGGAAGATGGCTACCACTATACACGACCGCCGCGAGTTCGCGCGCTTCGAGAAGGAACGTATGATGGCCAAATGGGACACGGTAAGTTTTATTAACCTATTTGTTATCGTAAAATAATATTTACTCAATAATACAACCGGGCGGCGGTCAACTAACCCGACACTACCGGCCTAACAAGCCGGTCTTCAGTGGCTATTAGGAAATGAATAACCACGCCCGCAACCGCTTTATTGCGATCGGGTGTCTTGGCTTCATCGCCTGGACAGAGAGGAAGAAATCCTCTATAAAATAATTACCCTAATTCCACGGTGGGATACGTGCCAATGGAATGCATGGCTGATGGGAGATCAGTCCCTAGCGTCACCCTCGACGGACCTGGCAAACGTCGTTGTAGTGAGCCTTTTTGGGGGAATGGGCGTCACCTCTCAAATGACCTTTTACATCGACCCTACTCGTGGGAACAAAAATGAACATTAACAATGAAAAAGAAAATAAAAATCAAAAGATGATACAACAAACGCTTCATACAAGTTTATTTAAACATACTAGGAGCTACTCCCTGGGCGCGATACCAGATGATATACCGACACAAAATATCACCAATGGGAAGTCAAATACAGATGTAACAGCACCTAGCAGCAACCGAAATACCGAACAAGACAACACATCATGGCAAAATGACCGGGTACCTACGAAAAGAAAAGCTGAAGCGAGTCCTGAAATCACGTACAAAAACAAAAAAGTACTCAAAACAACATACGCAATCCCAACTCAAAATAGTTTTGAAGCCTTGGAAATTGCAGATGATACTGAACCTCCTAAAGAGCCTAAACCACCTAAACCAGAGCCCATATTTGTCACTGGAGTCTTGGACATAAAGAAATTAAAAGACCTCCTCGCAACTATTGAAGACGCTGATAAATATACTATGACAACCCTGAGATCAGGTCATATAGTAAAAATAATGCCGGTAGATGTAGATACTTATAAAAGCATCAGAGCTAGTTTTATGGAAAAAGATGTGAGTCACTATACCTACAGGTTGAAAAGTGAAAGAGCCTATCGTGTAGTTCTACGTGGCCTACACTCATCTGAAGACACCGAAGTTATAAAAAAAGAACTTCAAGAACTCGGACACGAAGTCAGGCACATAATGAATATAAGACACAGAAACACAAAACAGCCATTACCCGTATTTTATGTGGACTTTGAACCAAAACACAACAATAAAGACATCTTCAAAATTTATAAATTGAATCACGTCAAAATCTCATTCGAAGCTCCATATAAAAAATTTGACGTTCTGCAATGCAAGAGATGCCAGAGATTTGGACATGCAAAAAACCAATGCAACCGACCATTCAGATGTGTTAAATGCGGTGAAGAACACCCCACATCAGGTTGTCTAAAGAGGCCAGATACTGAAGCGACCTGCGCAAATTGCGAAGAAAAGCACCCAGCAAGCTACAAAGGCTGCACGAAATACAAGCAATATCGAGACATAATAATGAAAAAAATCCTCTAATAGAAACAGAAACACGGAACAAAAAACTAAACAACTGTCAAATTTTGAAATTAATACCATTGAACAAGGAAATAATCAAAACAAAAAATACTCGCAAACAAACTACACTACATATGCACAAGCAACAAAGTCCAACATCCCAACAGGAGCAAAAACTGACATCAAGAATCCAAACAATTTTGTCGAGGTACTAGATGTAATGTTTGAAAAAATTCAAAACATGATGAATGTTATGTTAGACAACATGATGGACCGAATGATCCAATTAATCACAAGTCTTATAAAACATCCCTAAACTTAAGGGTAGTTACCTGGAATGCCAATGGACTGACCGAACGCAGACTGGAACTCGAACTTTTCCTAAAAACTGAAAAAATAGATGTGGCTTTAATTTCAGAAACGCGTTTTACCCAGAAATCTAATTTTAGTTTGCAAAATTATAAAGTATACACAACAAACCACCCTTCTGGTAACTCTCATGGTGGAACTGCAGTTATTATAAAGGAAAACTTAAAACATTATCCTCTTGAAGAATTCGAAACTGAAAAGATACAGGCTACCTCAATCAGAATCCAAGATGACAAAACGGAAACAACATTAGCAGCAATATATTGCCCACCCAGGCATCTTATTACCTCAAATGATTTTATAAATTACTTTAAAACACTGGGTGGCAGATATATCTGTGGGGGTGATTGGAACGCAAAACATGTTTACTGGGGCTCTAGACTAATCACACCACGTGGTCGACAACTATATACAGCTATGAATGATCTCAGCCTGACCTGCGTTTCACACGGAAACCCTACATATTGGCCTGCAGACCCAAACAAGGTGCCAGACCTGCTTGACTTCTATATGGTCAAAAATATCCCGCTAAGTCAAATAAGCATTGAGGAATGTATCGATCTTTCATCGGATCATACACCTGTTATAATTAATGTCATGTGCAAGGCTGTACAGATTGAGTGTCCTCAAAGACTCTATAATAGTAAAACTAACTGGGACATCTACAGAGCCAAAATATCAGAAAACATAAATTTAATATGGACACTAAATAATGCGGATATTGTCGAATCTACTATTGAATCATTTGTCAAGCTTATCCACCAAGCTGCCAAAGACTCCACACCGCCAATAAGACCGAAAATAAGTTGCAACTCTTTATATTCTAAAATGATTAAACTTAAAGTCCAAGAAAGACGGCAACTGCGGAAAATATGGCACTCCACAAAATATCCACAGGACAAAAAAGCCTTCAACAAGGCATCTGAAGAACTTAAAAACATGATCTCCCAAACAAACAATGATCGTCTGCAAGATCAACTGTCTAATCTAACTCCTCACGTAGACACTAACTACTCTTTGTGGAAAGTAACAAAAAAGTTCAAAAGACCTACAGCGCATATACCCCCTATAAAAACCAATGAGGGTAAGTGGGCAAGAACAGATCTAGAAAAGGCTGAAGTGTTTGCCGAGCATCTTAAGTCTGTATTTCAACCACTTTCTAGTAACAACTCCGAGCATGACAGAGAAGTGAGCAAATACCTACTTTCACCATCACAAATGTGCATGCCAATAAAAAGTGCTAGTCCCAGAGAAGTACATAAAGAAATAAAAAATCTACAGGATGGTAAAGCACCTGGATATGACTTAATCGATGCGCAATTACTAAAGCAACTTCCTAAAAAGGGCTTGATGCACATCACAGCAATTTTTAACGCCTGCCTAAGGCTCAGCATCTTTCCTGCACAGTGGAAAATAGCGCAGATTATAATGATAGCTAAACCAGGCAAACCACTTCACGAAGCTAGTTCTTACAGACCGATAAGTCTTCTCCCTGTGATGGGGAAACTTCTAGAAAAGATACTTTTGAACAGGATGCGCGTCTACTTACCGGAAGTTGTGCCGCTTCACCAATTTGGCTTCCGAGAAAAACATGGCACTATTGAACAAATCCACCGTATAACGGATACTATAAGTCGTACACTAGAACATAAACAATTTTGTTCTGCTGTGTTCCTAGACATCAGTCAGGCCTTTGACAGAGTGTGGCACGACGGACTTTTGTTCAAAATAAAACAGTTGCTTCCTCATTCATTCTTCCCAATGTTGAAATCGTATCTCCACAAAAGATGTTTTGAGGTAAAATTTAAAAATGAGACTTCTGCTCTAAAAGAAATTCTTTCAGGAGTACCACAAGGTAGTATTTTGGGCCCAATACTTTACCTCCTTTGTACTGCAGACTTGCCTACACAAGACGATACTATTACTGCTACATATGCAGATGACACAGCCGTTCTTTCTGTCCATGATAACCCAGCCATAGCATCAGCAAAATTACAAGCTCACATTTGCAAGATCGAAGAATGGCTAGATAAATGGCGCATTAAAGCCAACCAAAGCAAATCTGCCCATGTAACTTTTACCCTCAGAAAACCGACTTGCCCTCCTATAAAACTCTATAATGAGTATATCCCCCAAGCTGAGGATGCCAAATACCTTGGAATGCATCTTGATCGAAGGTTAACTTGGAGAAAACACATCTGGACTAAGCGTAAACAACTAGACACAAAAGTAAGATCAATGTATTGGCTAATAGGTCGGAAGTCTCATTTGTCACATGAAAGCAAGATTGCAGTATATAAGACCATATTAAAGCCAATATGGACATATGGTATCCAACTGTGGGGGACTGCTAGTAACAGCAATATTGAGATACTCGAAAGATTTCAGAGCAAGACATTGAGAGCCATGTTAAACATACCATACTATGTAAGCAACAAATATATACACGAGGATCTGAACATCAATACAGTCAAACAAGAGATTGCTAAACATAGTAAAAAGTATCAAGCTCGAATATCTTCCCACGTCAATGAACTGGCCTCCAAATTACAGGGTTCAGGAAGTGTCTCACACAAGCGATTAAAGCGGCATGATGTCCCTACGCTGGTTGCTAGATTCGATTAAAGAACGCTAAGGAGTTCTTTGTGCTTGTATTGACATAATCGCAATTTAACACCAATTGATTGGCTTATTGTGTCATCACAGATCGCCAAGTCGCAGATAAAACATAAAAAAAAAAAAAAAAAAAAAAAAAAAAAAAAAAAATAATACAACCTCTAACTAAGGCAAAAGTTTTGAATCTCTTGAGTAAAGACTATCATTAACAAGATGAGGTCAGCCTATATAGGATGATTGTACTTTAAGTATATGCTTCCAAGAATCTTTTTTAGCCAAAATTTCATTAGAGCATATTGTACCAACTAAATCTAAGCAATGTATGTTTATTTTTGTTTCGTAGGGCGAGAATCCTATTTACAAGCAAGCGACGTCGACATTCAAAAACCCCACATACGCTGGAAAATAAATTTATCAATCACATAAAAGGCAGTGAAGATAATCGAAAACAAATACATTCAAATCTCGAACTCGATACAGTCATATCGCATTTAATCGATATCCAAATCATCAGTATTTGATACAATCAAATAATTTATAGAATTTTTTATTGAATTTAGAAGCTTTTACTATTAATTTTAAACTGTTGCCTTTGGAAATGTGCCTTTCAAATTAAATGTTTATATTTACAAAGTGAGATGGTCATCACAGAACATAAATCTCATTGTCTGCTTATTTAATACGTTTTTGATATTGGTCTGTTCTAATCTCGGAGCTAATCTCAGAATGTTTAATGTACGCTATATGTACTTATGTGTGAGTGTTAGTATGTACTTATGTATGGAGCTTTGGATACTATCAGACGGGACGTGGTTCGGCTGGAGGTATGTCACCGGCCCCGTAGACTAACAGTCATTATTTAGTCTAGTTTACACAACCACGTTACGTTTGGTATTAATTTAGACTGTAGAGCAATAAAATAGAGTAGTATTTGTAATGTATCGTAATCTCGTTCATTGTCCTTATTAAATATTCGGACAACGTTAAGGTGGTCTAGTCTGACATCAGTCAGCACGTTGCATTCAAAAGAATACATTCGAATATAAAGAATTACTGTTTCCTATACACATATAGCTGAGATTACGCGCTTTTATGATACCGAGGAAACAATAATAACTTCACATAATTATTTAACAACACGTCGGTATTATACTCTATATATACTTGCCAAACTACAGTAATAGCATAAGTCTATTGACTTACAAATTACCCTTGAATATCTTGTGCTTTAAATAACAGATGCCTTAACAAAAATGTAGTGTGTATGCTTAACTATAAATACTTTAAAATACAACAAATATGTTGAGTATTGAATTATAATAAATGTTATTGTAGTTTGAATCACAATTCATCATGTTATTATGTGTAGAGAAACACTGCCAATTTTATTTTAATGTGAACTGTATAATTTACATTAGGTATGGTATGCTTCAGTTATTTAACCACGAGCTAAAAATAAGCTTGTGGGTGACGTATGTAATGATATCCCAACACATTATAAATATAATGTTACAATACAATAATAATGTTACAATACAATAATAATAAATTTTGGTGACTTGATCTAACATATAGTAACTAGTGCCATTACTAAATATATCGTAGAAAAACAAATTTTATTATTTATTTTATCATAATTTTATGATGTTGATTATTAAGGACGTAATATTATTTTTTTATTTCATAAGTAACTTTACTTTTTACTAAGCATGTAAGGATGAGTGATAAACACACAAGCATTTTCATTCAAACGGATTATGTAGGTTTTTTTTTCTTAAAGTATTATTTGTGTTTATTTGATAACATTTTGACATTGTATTAAACTTTTATAATTTTTAAACAGCTTTGTGAATCTCTGCTGAAAGAAAAGGATCGGTTTGTCGAATATTCTATACTAATTACATGTATATCTGGCAAACATATAATATAATAAAATGCAATAGATGTATTAACAGTTATATTATCCGGTAAAGAATCTGTGAACAAATAACCGTCGATTGTACAATTTTATAATTAAGCAGTCGTGTTTACTAATAGGGGCTAATAAAATTTAACTATTATTAAAGATTCGTTTTATTTATTAATAAAATCTAATTATTGAAATGAAGGCGCCACTAGTCGTTGTGGTGTCAACTTCTGATAAAGATAAAACCCATTTAATTTAATGTGCCTTTTTTAATCGCAATAAGATACCTATTTATATTCCGATATCAAAAAGTTCTACGATACTTTCCTTCTGGGGTTAAATGTATGTACGTAGTTTATTAGAACAGGAATACTAAAGGTAGGCATATATAATAACAAATTAAAATATATTGTAGCTCAATCATACACTATGCTAATATTGCTTATGTAACCTATGGATGAAAAATTCTTGCGTTAGGGTAATATATCATATCTTATCACGTCTACCATATTTGGACTGCATAAATTACAGTCACCTCACGACATTTCGTAAGAAATTCAATTTCCGTACGCGTCCGTAAAAGAAGATCTGCCCTATATAAGTTTGACGGCTCATATGGGAAATTATTTACTGTTTTATGTAACCAAACGAAACATCGATTTGTTTACACGAAATCATAATACTTACATATTTTGCAACTGTGTAATTGTGGCCATAACTATGTACCTATATTGATTTAATTTAATCAAGAAATACATATATTTTTATATTATATTCATACCGGTTGAGGGTATGAACCTACTTGCTAAAATAATGTTAGCGTATGATTTATTACTTACCTTCTATGTTCTTAACCTAACATACATCCAATAATAATAATAATAATAATAAAATTTATTTCATTAACTTAGTTTAGGTAACATGGGGTTTTGGGATCTCCTTTTAAGCAAAGATTTGCTTGTGTTAGGTGATCCCGCTCTTCTAAAACATTTCATACTTAGAACTAAGTTAACGGTACATAAACAAAATATTTAAAGAAACTTAAAAGTTTTTACTTAAACCCGCGCGCAGTGTATGTGTAATATGTGTGTGTGTGTGTGTGTGTGTGTGTGTGTGTGTGTGTGTGTATGTGTGTATGTATATGTGTGTGAGTATGTATATGTGTGTGTATATGTATATGTGTGTGTGTATGTGTATACATGTTAGCCCTACGAGTTTATCTTGGGATTGGAAGCTGCTGGTCGCTATCAACTTCCACTAACTATAGGAGCAGCCGTTAAATACAAATTATAACAGTAAGTTTGTATGTATCAGGTAAGAATAGTTGAGATCTGCTTAAATTAGCCCTACGAAGCAATCTTGGGATCAGAAGTAGTTGCAACACAACCATTCCACCAATTATAACAGCCGCATGATTGGAAACATTGGCCCTACGATAGCAAATATCTTGGGATCAGAAGCAGCCGCGACACAGCCACTTCACCAACTTAATAAGATACACCTCCTATATGGATGTGCAGGTAGATATATTATCTAAGCCATCGTTGCAACGATCGATTCAATTTCAACATAGCTTTTTTTCTTAAGCCAGTCAGTCAAAATCTTTTTGCAATCGAAGTGAGTCAGGGAATATATGCTTAATTCATTGTTTAAGATATTATACAAGTGAGATGATTGTCTTGCATACTGTCTCATTGCAAATGTGGTTTTGACCGAAACGACTGGGGCAACAATATTTTTCCTTCTCTTTTCAACCTTGCTAGCGTTATAGGGGAGAGACCTATGTTTACTTAAAATTAGATGTAGCACATATAGCTTTCTAACAGACAGGAGATCAGATGTTAAATAAAGGCTTTCAGTGGGGAATCTATAGGGCTTAAAGAACATGACCTTAAGCAAAGATCTTTGCGCCCTCTCTAATTCTATAAATTTTGATTTTATTGCTCCACCCCAGATCGGCAGACAGTACCCTAAAACTGATTGAGCCAGAGACACGTATATTTGTTGCATAAGGTTTTTTGTGGCAACGTGTCGTAGTGTTTTAATCCAATGAGAGTAATGAGACAAAACTATATATATACTGGGTAGGTACAAATCGGTTAAGATCATGCTCTAATTCTATCTCACACTACAGATTAGGTATATAAGATAGCCATTGTCTTGTGTACAGAGTTCGCTCATTGTTTCAATTACTCAGATGGTGCGACCTATTAGGTTGATATCCCTATTCAATGCAAGCCTAGATTCTAGTCGTAAGTTCAAGTCGTAACACTTTATGTAATATAAGTAATATCTAGCCATGTTGTATTAATTTTTTTTTATACCACAAGGGTGGCAAACAGGCATACGGTCCCACCTGATGGGAAGCGGTTAATGATGTAGAGAATTAAAATAACGAATTTACTTCCAGTTTCCAGCAGCTATTCCAGGGAAGGTTTATTGTTTTTGTTTTAAAGTTATCTTAGACAACAGTTTAGTTATATGGTCAGCCCAAATTTTACATGATTCCTATGGTCTAAACGGTTGAACAATATTTAAGTAACTCGTCATAAATAGGTATTGTCTTTGTAAGTTGCTTCCAGAGTTAATACACCGAGCTTAATTCTCCCCTTTCTAATAGAATCCGCTTATAAGCTATTTTATCGTGGCTTAATAACAACTACGAACGAAACCGCAAACTTGCAAAGTTGCCGTAATAGTTTAGTAAGAGTCACTTAAGGATACTTAAAGCAGGGATGGTCAATGCCCGCCTTCAAGGGCTGGAGATGCGCCTGCCCCCAGAGCCGGTGATCAGGCCACCCCTCAACGCCGACAGACGCCAGCCACCACCACCCCGCCCCGGGCTCCGGTCTGGCCTGGTGATGGGTGTCATGGGAGGGGAAGCAGTTCCGGGCGAGGCCAGCGAGACTGAACCCCAACCGGCTAAAAAAGGGCCCAAGAAGGGTCCTAAGACGAGGCCAGCTGCCCCTCCTCCTCCTCCCCCACCTCAAACGGAGGGTGGACGGAGCGAGAGAGACGCAGAAAAAGCTCCTCCGTCCGACGCCGGAGCAGGTCAGCGGGAACAGACTCCGCAAACATCGGGGAATGAAGTCCCATGGACTAAGGTGGTGGGTCGGAAAGCAAAGGGGAAGGGCAATGCCCCAAATGAAAATACCCCCCCAACCGAAGCCCGACAACGTGTCGCGGCAGGTCCAAAAAAACCTGTCAAGATCGTGGCCCCCAAAATGGCGGCTATTGTAGTGACCCTCAAAAAGGGAGCAACCATCACTATAGAGGGCAAAGTGACTGAGGCGAAGTACCCGGAGGTCATGGGCAAGGCTAGGGAGTCCATTTCGCTCAGTGACTTTGGTTTGGAGTCGGTCAAAATACGAACCACTATGGCCGGCTCCAAACTGATGGAGGTGGGGGGAGAGACCCCAGAAGAAACGGCTGACCACCTAGCTGAAAAGCTGTCGGAGGCAATTGGGGCCTGGGCGGACATCTCCCGCCCGTCCAGATTGGTCGACCTTAGGGTCACTGGTCTGGACGAGTCGGTGGGCCGCGAGGAGCTGGCAATCGGAGTGGCGACGGCTGGGGGCTGCTCCCCCAGTATGGTCAAAGTAGGCCTAATCAGACCTAGCTTCTGGGGCGGCGGCTCAGCCATTATAAGGTGCCCAGCTACGGCTGCTAAGGCAGCTGTCAAGAGGGGGAAGGTGGCCATTGGATGGTGCATGGCCACCATTAAGGCAATAGAGGCCCGGCCTATGCGCTGTTATAAGTGCATGATGCTGGGCCACACACGCCCTCTCTGCCCGATGGAGGTAGAGAACGGGGCGCTTTGCTTCCGTTGCGGTAAGGAGGGACACATGGCAGCCGCGTGCGAGTCCACTGTGAATTGCGCGGTATGTGCGAAAGCGGGTCGCCCGCATGGACACGTAATGGGGGGTGCTAAATGTGCACCTCCTACAGTGAAGGGGAAGGCCCCAGCAGCCGGGTCACCCCCTTTGCAGCCGCAAAGCCACCAGGCGGTTGAGGAGCTCGATATGCAAGTGTCCTAATGTCCAGGTGCCTGCATACCGAGTTCCTACAGACTAACGCCAACCACTCCGCCCGCGCACAAGACCTGCTCATGCAGGTCGTGGCGGAGTGGAAGATTGGTATCGCGGTCGTGGCCGAACCCTATCTGGTCCCTCCACATCCAAACTGGGTTGGAGACACGGCGGGTTTAGTCGGCATTATGGTGCCGCCAATGGGCCCCCAGCGCCTCTCACTTCGAGAGAGAGGTGAGGGCTACGTGGCGGCAAACTGGGGAGGGGTAGTACTCATAGGAGTGTACTTCTCCCCAAACAGGAGCCTTCGGGAGTTTGAGAGGTTCCTGGATGGCCTGGAATCGGTAGTGCAGAGAGCATCGCCGGCCCAGGTTATCGTGATGGGGGACCTGAACGCCAAGTGCACGGAATGGGGGTCCACCATCACTACCGTGAAAGGGGCGCTTCTCCGGGACTGGGCCGCTATGATAGGTCTGGCGCCGGAGAACCAGGGCAATGCCTGCACATGCGTGCGCGCACAGGGGGGTTCGGTGGTGGACGTAACGTTTGCCACTCCTGCCATTGGGGCGCGCATATCGTGCTGGCGTGTCCTGGAGGAGGTGGAGACCCTATCAGACCATATGTACATCCGGTTTAGGGTCTCCAACGCGCCCCACGGGCGGCAGGTCCCGACGGTGAGCGGGCGAGGGGCGGGGAGCTTTCCAAGGTGGCAGCTCTCACGCCTCGACGCAGACCTAGCGGAAGAGGCCGCTGTGGTCCGCGCTTGGGGGGTCGATCCTGCTCAAACGGTGGGGGTCGAAGAAAGGGCCGTTAGATTCCGCCGGGACTTGACGGCCGTTTGCGAAGCTGGGATGCCTAGGGCGCGACGGTTCGTGCCCCGGGAAGGCGTGTACTGGTGGACACAAGAACTTGCAGTTCTGCGTGCCACCAGCAACGCCGCCCGACGTGCCTTCACCCGATGCCGCAGACGTCGGCGCCGGATGGCAGGTGAACTAGAGCGCCTGCAGGATGAGCTGTGGTCCGCCAAGAAGGCGTTCGCCGACGCCATCGCGGCTGCCAAGAACTCTGCTTATGCGGAGTTCTTGGCGACACTCGATGATTATCCGTGGGGGCGCCCGTACCTAATGGTTCGGGCGAAAATGAAGGTGGCGCCCTCTACGGAGGACATGGAGCCGGCTGTCCTCAGTGCGGTGGTACAGGGACTGTTCCCGGACAGCCCCCCTTTCGAACCGCCGTGTATGGCTCTCCCAGAGCACGAGGACAACGCCGCCCTTGAAGCTCCTCCAGTAACGGGGGAGGAAATGGATAGGGCGGTCTGCCGACTCGGGAAGTCTCGGAAGGCTCCGGGACCAGATGGGGTGCCTGGCAAGGTCCTTCGCATCGCCTTGAAGCACCTTGGAGACCGCCTCCGCTGCCTGTTCAGCGACTGTCTGGCAGTGGGACGCTTCCCCGAGGTGTGGAAGGAAGGCAGGCTGGTGCTGTTAAGGAAGGAGGGCCGCCCTGCAGACTCTCCTTCCGGGGACCGACCTTTGGTGATGCTGGATGAAACCGGGAAGCTACTCGAGAGAGTGGTGGCTTCCCGCATTGTCCAGCATATGGCGAGAGTTGGGCCAGAACTCTCCGGGAACCAATTCGGGTTCCGGTCGGGGCGATCCACTTTAGACGCCCTGACCGCCCTGAAAAGATTCACGGGAGACGCGGCCGAGCGGGGGCAGGGGGCCATGGCGATTTCACTGGACATCGCCAATGCCTTCGGCTCCCTCCCCTTTGAAGTAATAGAGGAGGCACTCCGTTACCACGGATTGCCCCTCTACCTCCGGAGGATTGTGGGACACTACCTGCAGGGACGGGTAGTGTCCTACATGGAGAGGGGAGGTGCTCGGAGGGAAAGGCGGATGGCCTGCGGTATTCCTCAGGGGTCCGTTCTAGGGCCCCTGCTATGGAACATTGGCTTTGACTGGGCCATCCGCGGGGAGGTGCTGCCCCGGATGGCAGTCATCTGCTATGCGGATGACACATTGGTGGCCGTCCGGGACAACACCTGGAAGGCGCTGAAGAGAAGGGCGGAGGTCGGAGCTTCCCTGGTGATCCGGAGGATCGGGGCGCTAGGTCTCCGAGTGGCGCTCACCAACACCGAGGCTCTTTGCTTCAAGGGGCCGAGGTGGAGAGTGCCGGCTGGGGCCACCCTCCGGGTCGACGGGGACGTGATCGGGGTTAAGGCCAAGATCAAATATCTTGGCCTTGTCCTAGACGGGGGGTGGCGGTTCGGCGATCACTTCCGGACGCTGACCCCCCGCCTCGTCGGTGCGGCGGCAGCCCTGTCGAGGCTTCTCCCGAACCTGGGTGGTCCGGGCGCGCCATGCAGGCGGCTGTATGCTATGGTTATCCGTAGCATGGCCCTGTATGGCGCGCCGATATGGGTAGGAGCGCTCGACAGGCAGAACAGGGCTCTCCTCCGCAGGCCGCAACGCATCATTGCAGTGCGCGTCTGCCGGGCTTACCGCACGGTGAGCCACGCAGCGGCCTGCGTGCTGGCCGGCACTCCTCCCTGGGAGATTGAAGCGGGAGTGCTGGCCGAAGCATATCGGGCGCGGGTAGAGCAGAGAGCCCGGGGCGATTCACTCGCCCTGGAGGAGCTCGCCCGCGCCCGGGAGAGGAGAAACCTGGAGGTCTTGGAGCTCTGGGCGAGTGGCCTAGTGGACGCCGAATATGGCGTCCGCACGATAGGGGCCATACGCCCACAGCTGCAAGAATGGTGTGAGAGAACCCACGGGACCCTCACCTTCCGGCTCACACAGGTGCTGTCGGGACACGGATGCTTTGGGCGGTACCTGTGTCGAATCGGAAGGGAGGAGACGACGTCGTGCCACGGGTGCGGCGCCGGCGATGACACGGCACAGCACACCTTAGAGGTGTGCCCGGCGTGGTCGGGCGAGCGCCGCACCCTGGTGGCGGCGGTTGGCGGTGACCTCTCACTTCCTGGCGTCATATACGCCATGCTGGGAAGTGAGAGGGCATGGGAGGCAGTCGCCTCCTTCTGCGAAATGTCCATTTCGCAGAAGGAGGCGAGGGAACGGGAGCGCGAGGTTGACCCCTTAGCGCCCCCGCTCCGGCGCAGACGAGTGGGGAGGAGAAGGCGGCAATACATAGCCGCCCTCGCCCCCCCGTAGTGGTGCTGGCTGGCGGGGAATGGGACTCCCTGCCAGCTGTAATAGCCCACCTGTCTAGGGGGGGGACCAAGTGATCCTGGTCCCCTCCTTCTTGGCGCGGAGGCCCTGGCTTTTAGAGCTGGGCCAGCTTGCAGATGTCGCGGTTGAAACACATTAGTGCGCCCGTGACATCTGCAAAAAAAGCATAGAGGATCACCGACAGGTTTTTAGTGGGTATGCCTCTCTCAGTTAGAGGAGAGTCCCACATAACCACCCACACCGTCCCTTCAAGGTGTGGGGGTATGCGTAACGCATTTTCCTGTCAGAAAAAAAAAAAAAAAAAAAAAAAAGGATACTTAAAGCAAAATTTTCCTGACTACCAATATTTTATGACTAGGAAGACCATTATTCCTATACAGATTTAGCGTATACATTTATTATTCGTAACGCAAGTTTTAAAGTAGAATCAATTATTTGGAATTCTATAGTAGGTACCTACCTACTCTGGTACCTAACGAAAGCTGAATCAAATTTATGCATTCATCCAAACTCGTTTTATATACGTGTTAAATAATTTAAGATTATATACCTATAATAAAAATCTATATCATTAGGTAGGTAAGTTAGTCGTAAATATGATAAAATATCCTATGATGAAACGAGCCAACCCAGCTTTCAAAAACTGCGATAAACTGACGGCTTACTCCCGACGCTTTCGAGAAACGAGTTCTAATCGAATAAATGTCATTTCATACATTTTTGATAGCGATTCTAGCGCACGATCGTGCGGTGACACTTTTTGGAACTAACTTCGATCAAGAATTTCGTTACAATCGAAACCGAATCGAAAAATCCGTACTCCTGGCACTATTTGACATCTTCTATACTTATAATAAATCTGTAGAGAGGTCAATTCTGTACATGAAATATATTTTCAAAATAACTATCAGGGGGTGATTAGTGATCGATACTGATGCCAAAAATGCAATCAGTAAAATTTTTGTCTGTCTGTCTGTCTGTCTGTCTGTCTGTCTGTCTGTATGTTCCTTATAGAAACAAAAACTACTGGACGGATTTTAACGAAACTTGGTACAATTATTCTTCATACTCCTGGGCAGGTTATAGGATACTTTTTATCACGCTACAATCAATAGGAGCAGAGTAGTGAAGGGAAATTTTGGGAAAACGGGAGAAGTTACTCCATTTTTTAAGGTTCCGTCGCGTGTGCAGCCTTAATGGTTAAAGTTAGATAGAAATTATGTATGACGGAAATATTCTACATAAAATTCTCTAAAAAATATCCCGTAACAGCATATGTCTATCTTTTATAGTTGACTCAGAATAACACGTGTAACTCCTGATAGCTTAGCAGTTCGGAGCATTCTGATTATATTTGTTTACTCTTACGTTTATAATACTCTCACTCATCCCTTATTTAAAAAAGTTAACATTATTACCTATTCAATAAAAATGAATCATAGAAATAGGTTAATCCCGAATCAAAAAATTTCAATTTGAACTCCTATTGGTTAATTCCGAACCAGTACGAATAAAAAATCAAGATGGCCGCTAAGATTGACATGTATTCGATCGGTAACGGTATTTGACGTTTCAGAATTTTAAAATAAGTTGTGTGTGTATGGTTAGTTTCTACAGAAATAAATGATTATTCAATTCTTTATTTTTTTTAAAACAAAATCTTGTACATTAGATGTAATTTTTTAGATTAGATAAATTTATCCTAGATGAGATAACTCGATCCTGAAAAAGTACCTTTTTACTGATCGAGTATTTTGACGTTTAAAGTCGTTCCCGCCATTCAATTCACAAATGTCAAATACTGCCAGGAGTACGGATTTTTCGATTCGGTTTCGATTGTAACGAAATTCTTGATCAAAGTTAGTTCCAAAAAGTGTCACCGCACTCGATCGTGCGCTAGAATCGCTATCAAAAATTTATGAAATGACATTTATTCGATTAGAACTCGTTTCTCGAAAGCGTCGGGAGTAAGCCCTCTGATCATAAGCCACTCTAGCCTCTTACAAATCGACGATGTATCGAGAAGGTCGAATTTGCTTATTCTATCGTATTGTAATCATACAGCAATTTTTGTTTAATCAAAGTAAACAATAAAATATGAAAATATATTTTAAAAGCTCCAGTTAGATTTCCATTCGCACTTCGTGCTTTTTATGTTGGTTGTATATAGGTAGGTAGATACCCGGTGATAATGGATTAGTGCTTCACCGGTCGGTTGCAAAATTCACACAACGAGCACTTTGTTGGATAAAGCCCTTGTCATCACGAACCGTCTCAATAACAACAGCCAGTAACAGACGTTTACGTAATAAATAACACCTAAATGTTTACGAGATTGGCCTGTGTATTAACCAAAATAACCATTTCGTTGTTTTATTCTGAGTGATAAAATTTCTGTAGGTAGCTAATTAGCACTTAGGATCTTTTCCTTATTTTGTTGTTAAAATACCAGGATATTTATTTAGTCATTCTATGAATAGGGAAGGCAGAGTAGTACATGACTAAAATATTTGATAAAACTATTAATGAATATGCACATACCTACGAAAATATATCAAATATAGATACCTACATGAGTAAGTTGTGCAAATTTCTTTGTTGGACTTGCCTTTTTGATTATACACTGAACCAATCCACAAACAAACCGTTTATTATAATTAAATATAAAAGTTAGGTATCTAGGTATCAATAGTCGACTAAAACCAGAACACCATGTTGTAAAAGATGTTTATCAAAGCGCCAGCAGCAATTGCATTGATTAATTCATGATTTGGTTGAGGTTAGGTACGTCAAGCGTTTTTATCTATACATTTTTCGTACCTAAGTACCTATATGTATACCTTCTATAATAATGTCGTCAACGTATGGAATGGGCACACCATGGAACATTGGCTACGTGACAAAATTTTCGATTAATCGGATTCCAAACCTATCGAAATATTAAGCAGGTAGATTAGTATCTATAAAGGTATTATACAGAAGTGAGTAGGTATACATTACAAAGGAAGATTAAAATAATTAAATAACAGGTAGGTAAGTCGGTGAGTTTACGCACACAGCTCAGTTTTCCATTTTAGATTAGGTTCTTATGATTATAATGTTTCGATCTAGGAATCATCACTTATATATATCTAAAAGCGGCAATTTGCTTGAAAGTTATCATTGCCATCTTTATTTCTGATAGAGCTTTCTGTCCAATTGAAAAGTGAGAGTTGAACAAACTTTCCACGAAAATCTTAACTCATTAATGCAAAATTAAATACGTGCATATCTATTGTTGAATAAAAATACATATCTCAGTTTCAGAATGCACTTAGGCACAGAGTCCAATCCTTAAAAAAAGTCTCGCTGTATATTACACTTTTTTGTAGCGATTCATAAATAACACCTAAATGTTATCTGTGTAATGCTGTCTCTTAAGTAAATGGTTGTGATATGACATACGGACGAAATTATATGGGCTCCATTTAATCAATTTAATCTAAGTATTGAAAAAGTTAAAGACATATTTGGTAGATATTACTTTTACGACTGAATAGGCACTTCTAAGTAAGCAGTAGGTACCTGTTAGGATCATACGTAATTAATGATAACGTATTTTCGGTTATTTGGTAACACATTGCACTCAGAAATCGCGAGGTACGATACGGGTATTCTTATTTTATATGTCAGTTGGTTGTCATACAGACAGACGGTTCACCTGATGCTAAGTGGTCACCATACCACGCAATATCAGGTGATGTCAACCTCAAATACAAAGCCCTAGGAGGGCACTGGCTCCCAAGTGGAGCTGTTTGAACACACCAAGAAGTGTTAGACGGCAGAATTTCTTGTGGGTAGTAGTCAGCCAAACAGGTACGAGTAGAATTAATGATCAAATAAGAAGATTTAAATTAAATCTGGCCATAGTTGTATACTAGCATCGAGCATGTAACCAATAGAGTAGAACTACGCCAAAAATACGCCAAAACGCTGCGCCGGCCCCTGTGTTCTGATTGGCCGACTCAAGGTCAAGTGTTGCACTAGACGTACACACAGGTCTCTTATTGGTCGGGTACTGTTTTAGTTCGAGCGTGGTTTGTTAGTTATATCAGTTATACGTGACAAATCATTGATGCGTTGCTAAACAAATGGCTCACTATTGCTACTCTATTGGTTACATGCTCGATGTATACTAGCTACTCTAGCTAGCTACATAATGGTTTTGACCCCGCGCACTTGACATTTAATTAGCGATCGGTTGCTGCACAACTCACCTACTTAAAACTTCTGTGAACTATTTATTATATGAGTATGTCAATATAAACGGGTCAAGTCTATTAATTAATCAGCGAGAATTAACTTTAAATTACATAACTATATATTTTCAATAATATCTTTTTAACTCCCGAAACATACTGAGCGGTGCTAATAGTTTAAAGTGTTTATATGTGTAAGTAACTGTTTGAGGCGTTGTATTGTAGCTCTCCAACGGAAGAACAGATTTTAATTTAATTCTTTTGTTTGCAAACTGACATGATTGGATATGTCTGATTCTGACATACCTTCAGCATTTTGAGCTAAAAATTACTTATCTTTTGTTATAATTTAACATTTTATATTTGACAGACCGGTTGGCCTTGTGGTTAGTGACCCTGACTCTCAAGCCGGCGGTCGTGGGTTCAAATCCCACCCAGGACAAACATTTGTATGCATCAATATGTCTGTTCTGTGTCTGGATGTAAATATCTAAGTATATAAGTACCTAAATAGCTAAGTATTTAAAATGTAGTATATGTAGGTAGGTAGTATAACAGCTGTTTGGTTACCATTCCACAAGCTCACTTTGACGCGTACTTTGGAATTAGATTGGCCGTGTGTGAAAATGTCCCAGGATATTTTTACATGTGAGGACGGAAAAAAGTGATGATAATTATAAATTCGATTCAACCTTTAAAAATGTTCATATTAATTGTTGGAAATTGTTTACAGAAAGCGAACACATTAGCTATGTAGTATACAAAAGGCTCCGCAGGTGGCTCGACGATTAATCACAGCAAGGAATTCGGCGTGTGGGGCGGGCGGAGGCGCTGGGCGGCCGGTGGCGGTGGCGGTGGCGGCGGCGGCGGCGGCGGTGGCGGCGGTGGCGGCGGGCGCGGTAGTGCCGCCGCGAAGACTCGCCGCGACGCACGCCCCGCCCGCCTCCACCGGCCGCCACCACGCTCCACGAGCTACCCCACGCGACCGCGCACAACAACACATGGGACAAAGACAAACTTTCTACAGCTAACTCAATTTCGTTAAACAACAAGGTAAGTCATCTCGATACTTAATGCATTGATACTCCTTACCTGCCTTTAAAAGTAACGAGAACTTTATGGAAATTAAACTAAGTTGCGATAAAAACTAAACTCACACGCAACTTTAAGCGTAGTCATTTGGTGTATTTTATATTGAACTAGATTCTGCCCCGCGGTTTCACCTGCGTTCCCGGTGTATCTACCTAAATGTTTCCATTTTTTACATAAGAACCTCAATTGGACAATTGCGAACATTTTAAGACCAAACAAAGCCATTTCCGTCCACCCGTTCTCGAGTTATGCGCTTACCAACACATTTTGCGATTCATTTTTATATTATAGAAGATACAACCATGTAAAGACGATACACCAAGCCAGTATCAAAACCTTTATATTTTGAACAACCTGTTGATTTCAGTTTATTTGTGTTTTACATTCGGATCGAGTTCAAATCTACCCAGGAGAAGAATAGGCACAATATTTAGGTGGAAATACGTTAAGCGGATATTATATTTAATTAACAGCGAAACAGAAACCTAAATAAACATCTCCAAGAGCCGCGCTTATCTGAAAATTTATTCAACTTTGTAAAGTGAAAAGAGAATTTAATAGATCAGATGCTGTTGAAGACCGTTGTAAGATTAAGATGTCAACGAATTATGGCTTGCCTCAAACAATGTAAATGCTGTAAATGTTTGAATTTCAGCTAAAGATTATAGTATTAAGTAGGGTTTACATAATAGTTTGGGACTCACCGCAGTCACCGGTAGTGGCGGCAGTATCTATGATCGCTGTCATAAGATAACATCTATAATTCTATATAGGTACATAACCAATTCTACAAGGACCGCTCGGACGGTAAATCTAAAAGTTTGACAAGCATTTAGCCCTATGAGAAATTTCATAGGTAGATACTGTTTGACTAACTAGCGGCCAAAAAGGTAAACGTCCTGATTCTAATTGCCTTCGGACAACCCTACCTCACCCCTATAGGTTATAGGGAAGCGAATTTAGGACAAATTTCCAAGTTTACTTAGTTACTTATTTCACTGCTGTTCTGTTATGTACTCAGAAACATGTAATGATTTTAAGTTAATTGGGAGAGGATACGCCTTTTTATCTACTGACTGAGATTTAATAACGAATATCTTCTATACTAATATTATAAAGGAGTAGAGTTTGTTTGTTTGTTTGTTTGTTTGTTTGTTTGTTTGTTTGTTTGTTTGTTTGTTTGTTTGTTTGTTTGTTTGTTTGTTTGTTTGTTTGTTTGTTTGTTTGTTTGTTTGTTTGTTTGTTTGTTTGTTTGTTTGTTTGTTTGCTTGAACGCGCTAATCTCAGAAAGTACTGGTCCGATTTGAAAAATTCTTTCGCCATTAAATAGTCCATTTATCGAGGAAGGCTATAGGCTATATGTCATCACGCTATGACCAATACGAGCGGAGCACCAATGAAGAATGTTTCAAAATCGGGAGTTTCTATTTCCTTTTGAGAGCTTCCGCTGCGTACGCTGCATAAACGGTTAAAGTTTCCCTAGAATGATGTATGACAGAATTGTTCCCCATCAAAAGTTCTAAAAAAAAGTCCGCGATAGCATATGTCTATCTGTTAAGGTTGGCTCACTATAACCATTTTTATGTTAACCAAATTTGTTCTAAAACTAAGCATTATTTGTGAAGGTGTTTTTATACAGATGATATTAATCCTTATCCAAATTAATACTTTATTCATCACAAGTATTTAATTTAAAACAAAATTGCCATTTACATCATTCGATTTCAATGAATATCTTCGGAGATATCGCAAATTTAAAATAACATCACAGCAAAAAAATGATCAAGTACTGCGCGCGCCTTTACGTGCGGGGCCGGCGTGCAGTCATCAGTCAGCTCTGCGAGTCCATCCTTCTACGTAAATGAAGTCGCGGGTTGAAAGTTAGCGTTAGCCCAAAGTAACTATTCCACGCGGACGGAGTCGCGGGCAGAAGCTAGTAATAAATAAAGTATGTATCCCGTAAAACTATAAATCAGTGAAATGTTAAAAAGGCATTACTTATTCAAAATGTGCAAATGAAGCAACATGTACGTGTATGTTTACACTGGGTATTGTTGATGTAATGATGCCGGGCCGTGATTGTGTTCGCTCAGCGATGCATATCGACGTGGCCGGGTGCCCTCGCGCCCGCAGCCCGCCGCTCGGCGCTCGCCACTCGGCACTCGCTGCATCCCTGCCCTGGAAGTGCCTTACCACCTATCATGATCTCGTTCCCAACTCACACGGTAACCAAAATTCAATACTATATATACATTGACTATTTATGTATTGAAGTTTTCCCTCTAACCTATTCCAGGCAACAAATGTTCGAATCATCAGAAATTTCAAACATGAGAATCCATTTCCATTGTGTCTATTCGTTCGATGAATCAAACAAATACAGATCTTGGATTAAATTATAACTAATATATAGTACTTATTATAAATCTAGTAACTCGATCGCTCTGTTTAATGCATCAATTGTCCTATAACCGGCTACTTAAAATAAAATTAGTCTACACAGACTAGTACGTATATAATAATAAAAAATGTCTATCAAGTTTCCCATGGGCCCTCGGCTTCTTTGACTAATGGCAGTGTGGGCAGAAATTTCCTAGGATATTTATTTTATTTTAATATAACGAGGGACGCACATTGTGTTGAATGTTACCTTTTGTTGCGGCCTTTGAGAACGATGAAATCTGTACATTATTAAAAATGTGAAGTCCGTCGGGCACCGCGTCGAGTTTCCCATGGTAAATCATTTGGCACTGCACGCCATACTTACCGCACGGCTACGAGACATTCCCTTGTTAATTTATGTAATTGCTTGCGTATTACGTACTACTGCATTCATTAGGGTATGTCCATTGAATTTAAAAGCACATTTAAAATATGACCTAATTCATTTAAAAAAACCGGAGTAATTAAATCTAACTAGGTAGAACTTATTGAAATGCGATGAGATCATTATTAAACATTTAGAGCGGCCGAGTGCCACATTGATTCTGATTTGGATTTTAAAAGTGGATACTTGTGTTACTTTACTTGAAACTGAAATTTTTACGGAATAATCTTTCCGTACCTGAATTATCATTGTATATACCTAGGTACCTTCCGTACCTTATACTGTCTGTAGTACTGGGAAGTGGTTTTATATAAGGAAATTATATCCTCATTCATTTGCTACCTACATACCAAACTAATTAAATTATTTTGAGATTTATGTTACTTACAAGACTTAAATCCGTCCTGAAATGAAATCCTGAGCCTGTTTTATTAAAAACGAAATGAGATTTTGTTTGCTCTGAAGCATTTCAAAGCATGATATAGGACACTAGGGGGAAAGAAAATGAATGATTAACTGATATATAAGGATAATAATATGTAAGTACAACGTTATTAAGAGATCCGTACTAAAATAAAAATTTGTATAAGTATTCATGGTGAGACTGCTCTCGCAATTTTGTTATAAGTCTGTTGACTTGATCGTAATAAAGCTTATAGGTACATAAAACTTGAGCACTTAAAAATCTCTGTTAGTTTTGAGTCTGGATATGTTTCTATTTAAGAATATATATATTAGTTTCTATAGTGCAATTTCTGGAACGGTAGAGCGAACCGTATGTGAAAAATGTCCCGGTTCGCATATTGATTTCGTTATTTATCTAGCTAGACCTCAAACGGAAAAACAGATATTCATAATATTTTATTATCATTTATTGGAATAAATAATTAACTACTACGCGCAGGAGTTCGGATTTTTATAACTAATTAACTAGATATTCATACCATTCATTCTCTGCGTAAATTGCAAACGTGAAGCTTTGTGAGTCTCATTAACTCGACACAAGCAGCTGTCTGCATTTACCACTAGGTACGTTTACACTATTGAATATTTTAGAATATCATCTTTTCTCTCCATTTTTTTCTGGTTTTATTTGTATCGATGTAAGCATTGCATCCATCTTAGCTTTTTTGTGTAACAATCCTCGCGAGGTTTGCCCATTGTGACGGGAGGAAAGCTGAGACGTTTTTAGTACACGAGTGCAATGTAGCGCGCTTTTAGCCAGCCCATTCTGGCCGCTAGAACCGCCCGCCCGCCCGCGTCCATTTGTGAAATGACAAAGGAAAACTTTAACGTTAATTGTTCCCCTGTCACCGATATAATCGATTACTCACTAGAGCAATAGGTACAATGTGTAAATCCTTTTTGAAACGCTGGATTCAATATAAGAAAAAAGTTTTATACTGGAATTTGTTGCTTCTTTACCACTAAGATAACAATCCCGTGACAACTACCTACTAACATAATGAACGGTACCCTGCACGACCCGGAATTCGAACCCAGAACCTCAGACAATTACGGTTGGCGGATGCGGTTTGGAGGCACGAGTCGTCAAGAATAAAATAATGCCTTCCTAGTTTTACATTGCGGTTATGTTAGTAAGATAAGTCTTGGATAATAATATAATGTCCTAGTCATACGTATCTGCATATACCTTAACTATCATAGTCATAGATAATTTATATAACTATAACGATGTATAACATAAACTAAGTATTTTGCGTCATCGTATCAATAAAAAATCCTATATGTAAACAATAAAGATTTTGAACACACTGCCGCCGCCAAAATCAACGGATGGAATGCATGAAAACATCTAACATAAGCTGGTGAAATATTAGTTCCATTTGCAAATGGTATGACCAATTTCCTAAAAAGAGTTGGTGGAAATCATTTTGTACATTTTCCTTGAAGTTGTTACATGTTTTCCAACAGCAAAAGGATTTTTCGCGAAAAAAACGAACTAGCTAACAATGAAACGGAAGATATAAATCGTTTTTCACAAAAACTAACGGTGAGGAAGGTGTAGGTACTACTACCTGCCTACCGACCACCGTGCAACGGTGAGAGGTAAGTCGATGTGGGGTCGAAATGCCACGAGGTCGGCGGAAAAAGTTTTCATGCATCTTATCGCTCGGGCATAAATATTCCGTTGCATTATTTGACAGTGTATGGCATTTTGGGTACCTATTATATAGCTATAGACACCTATCTCTCGAAAATGCCTTTGAATCTAAAGTACCTAAACTTGTAGGAGTAATGGATACCTACTACTAATACCTTTATGTATGCTAATGTATTAATATAAACAGGAAATATAATTAAAAGATAAACCAAAAATCTTAATTTAACGCACGAGACAGGATAAGTCTTTGTCATGGTATACATATTATAGTTGGTTATATAGGCTGTAGGTAATCTTTAATAGGCAAGAGCTATTTGTTTTATTACCGCTAACCGTAAATATAATTTTTGGGGAGAATTTAGAAACATCTCAGTCAACGTTAATCTTATTAAAGTACAAGAAAGAAAATGTTGTTTATGAATGTGCCTTTAAAAGAATAAATAATGAAGCCGTAGGTGGTGATCTTTTACTCAGAGGATCTAAAGCTCAGTTTATGTAAGTAGGTAATTAAATAGCATATTAATGTTATGAAATGAGACTGACTAATTATATGATTAATGATTATGTACATAGTAAAGTTGACTATTTTCATCTACACTAAATACATTTTAAGAGCCAATGTGTGTGTAAGTTTGGATGTAAGTGGATCATTTTTTGTTTTTCACTAAGGTATAGAGAGTTACACTTTTCTCCATATTTCTATTCCCGGAAACGCGGTTCAGGTTCGGAACACTAGTTCTAGTTCTGCATAAGAATATGGTATACTTATTGAAATATTCGATGAACAATTTGATATTTCTATAATGTTTAACTTCCGTACATCTAAAGGTACCTACTAAATAAAATATAAAATTTTATGCCTCTATTCATGAATAAATCTATTTGATTTATAATAACAATATTGAAATAGAGTACCTATAACATTGTGTCATCCTCGAATGCAGGAACGTAGCTCGTTATTTTGTAGTAAGTAATAGTTAGTGCATTGGCGCAGACAGATAGCAAGGAAATAGTTTAGAATTTCACAACAAGTTAGCAGGGTCGCATTTAAACCAAGCTTATCTCTTTCCAACGCTCACGGCTTCTGCTAAGGCGCACTACTCACTCACTAGTCACTACCCAACAGCCTGTACTATTTTAATTTGTGTATTCCTCCGCTTAGTTCCAAACTCCCTTATTGTCCATCCGCCCTTCAATATGTTGAAAGCTAATAAACAAACACCCCACACACACAACCACAATCGATTTTCAGTTCAAACTGCATTATCTTAATTGAATAAATCACTGATATATATAATGTATTTATGATTACCATAATAGAGAATTTAGTTCTAAATTTTAACAAATTGAATATTGACGATGTAATCCGATAGCCACATATGCATGCTATGTAGGTATCTAGAAGCTTTGTTCGCTCACGTGAACCAGTTCGGTATCGCAAATAAATTGAGTACCTACCTATCATCGATTGAATTTGACGGTATTTGTAGGAATACGTACTTTTAAAACATTGTATTACCCTAAGTGTTTGCTACAACGGTTGAGATAAATGGTTTTAGATTAAAGAATACTGGACCGTATAATGACATAAATTATTCTAATGCTCATCATTAATTTTATTAAAATCCATTCGGTGAACTTGCTACCTCCTATTATTTTGACTCGAGTAGGCAGGTATCTAAGTGGCGAACGAATCTTAGTAAATTTAAAGCGTTAATTTTATATACGTTAGGAATTTCATTTATTTGAATAATGGTTAGTATTATTTAGCTAGTAATTTTGCCTACTCGTGTTTGATATTGACAGTATTGGCATGCCATTTCTTTATCTTGAAACCTCTCTCTATATGCGTCAAAAAAGCGGGGACAATGTATGTATAGATCAGCGTTGCCAGATGTCCCGATTTTGGCGGGACCGTCCCGATTTTTAAACCAAATTGTAATGTCCCGCGCGGGACAGGCTCTGTCCCGCTTTTCGGGAATAACTCGACTCGTACTGAGAAAGCGCGCATTTGTTGTGTTTGAGGGCTTTTAAGGTCCGTTGAAGTGACTCGAGTAAAAAAAAAAAAACGACGTCAATATTTTTGTGACGTCCAAGGGCACCAAATTGAGAGAAACGCCAAAAAAAAAAAAAAAAAAAAACGACGTCAATATTTACTGTAGGTACTATGTCCCGCTTTCGACAAAAGAATCCCGCTTTTTTCACTCAAAAAGTTCCAAAATCCCGACTTGGCAAAAAATAAATCTGGCAACGCTGGTATAGATACACCGCCTATCACATTATGCAACTAAACTAAACCAACACATCAACCAAACGAAAAATACACGCATAACATTTGTCTGATACAGCAAAATATTTACGCGATGCAAGCTTGAAAAACATAGCTTAGCTAGGTATATAAATGCAAAGTTTATTATGGACCCCAATAATCGTCATGTTTTAACTAAGCAAATCTCCACTTTAGGTTTGCCAAATACTGTCTATCCGTCAAGTGAAAGCATAGTGTTAATTAAAACATTGCCCAAGGAGTCCCCTGGAGGAATATCACGAGTTGGCCCGTCAAACTCAATATAAGGTAGGTAGGCCTACACATTAAAGTTAAAATGGATTCCGTGGATGGACGAGCGGTGCGGGATTGGGTTAGTGGGCGATACGCAAGGTTATAGTTATTACCTACATTACATAAACAAACAATGGGAATTGCTATACGTGTGAGTGATAGGAGCCACACATGCTTATTTCTCATAGATTCCTAGGTAACCGAGATTTTTTTTAATTTGAAGAAGCACTATTATTAGGTATATTTTCATTTTCATTCATCAACAACGCATATACGTGTCCTCTCTACTGAGGAGCTCGAACCTCCTCTTATTGTAATATATCAATCAATAAACTCACTTACTAAATTAGTTTTCACTTTATCTCGTTTAGGTTTCTACATAAATAACAAATAAGTAGGTATTATAATTTTTTTAATGCAGAGTATTGAATATGTAGATAGCAGTCATCCTAATTAACTTATAAAACCTAGTAACATATAGCCCATGGGGGGTACCTACGGCCTAGAGCTTAGTTCAAACTAGCGACGCTGTGTTAAATATTTAAAGCTTGAATGAAAACCGAAATTAGCTGGAACACCCTTGGCAGACATGAACACAAATACTCCATGGTCTCCATGTAGGTATTATCCAGGTATTCATGATTTTAAGTGACTATACCGGTGCATAAAATCTCAAATTAATTGGTGTATTTAAAGGCCCAGCAATTAATAGGTACCTACAGCTATATAATTATTCCGATTGAATTGTAAAGGTTTCTACTAAATTACAATTAAGTATATAATTTGTAGATGGGCATTATTATTTTGTTCCATTTAATTTGGCATTTTAGCTTACTTTAGGCTCGTTCAAAGCTTTAACATGAACCACGACAAGACTAAAACTTTAGTAATTTCTGGGTCGTAGCGTAGGCAAAGCTTAGTGTAGCCGAACGCAAACAGGCCGATCCATTTCAATACCTAGTGTCCCGTCCTATTCAACGCCGGCCAGAGGGTTGAAAGGGATCGCGATGAAAGGTTTACACCTGCGGTTGTAGACCCCATTAGATCTGTTTAACATATTCAAATTGGCTTTTCTGGTGGAGTTATCTGTCCAGTGTCCCACTGGACGTTTTATTTATAGTTTTCCGTTCACATTATAGTTTTGTTTTTGTGTCTGTTTTGTAACTGAGGTTCCTTCGTGTTTAATGATTATATTATGTTACATTTACGTTGTTGGCATTATACCTACCTAAAATTTGAGCATTAAAAAAATCCAAAGAATTACAATAATTTATTTACTTACTATCTTTATAATTATTACATAATTTTCAAATTAAATAATGTCGTTAAATGTAAAATAAAGTTTAATAAAGTTATCAGTCCTGTCTCACTGTAGGTACTTTTTGAAAGGATTTCCTGAAAAGCCAATATTTCCTAACGAATGGGTCAATGGGCTCTTAAAATCCTATCAATCGAATGTCGAATTTGGCGGACTTTGGGAACGGACGTGAGTCGGTCGATGGAAGAGCAAAGCTAAAATATTTTTTGAACATTGATGCATGTTTTAGGTGCTCTAGGTAGTTCCATATATATACTAGTTTGTTTCTGTATTAGCATGAATATATTTCGCCGACTGTGTTGCTTTGTTGTTGTGTAGATACGTTGACAGGTTTGATGTTACCTTGTAACATAATTAATTGACCATGATACATATACCTACGTAAACATAATTTCGATTTATATTTAGAGAAGTACCTACTCACTAAAACTCTTTATTTATTTATTCACATTACTGACTATGATTACAGGAACTCTTGAACCCTTTTGTATACTTTCTACATTCGTTTGCTGATTTAGCTATGGGAAATATAATAAATGAAAAGTATCAAAACGTAAACGCATTATGAACTTTTCATTGTGTAAATTATGAAACCATATAATCGATAACTTACTTGCTCCTTAGGTAGTACACACCTAGGTACCTACATGGAAAGCATAGATAGCTTTATTTATTTATTTAAAATCGTATAAGTATTATTTAAAAGTTTCTTCAGTTTAAACACCGTTGACTTAGTTTTCGTTTTGAAGTTACAATAACGTGATACAGCAAAGATGACCTCGTTTATTCAAAAGCTTGAGTCCATTGTTGAAGAATCCCCCCATGAATTGCTTCGCTTTATGCCCATTTTAACGGTAGGCACCGTTCAATTAACTTATTAGAATAACATCGTCCTCATTGTTAATGAATACGATCTGGTACTTATAGAACCCTTCTTTACCTACTTGTAGAATGGCCTTGGCGCCTGCAAGAATTGGCGATTAAGCATGCCATACGGAACTGGGCGAGTAATTGTTGGCCTCGCTTCCGTTGCCAATTTCAAGTTCTTTGATAGCATGTGTAGTAATTGTTCGAAAGGCATTAGAATATAGTTAGGTATACTATTAAAGTATATGATGCTATAATGATTCTCGTACTTTGCCACGCTTTGTGCGTGCATACAGGGTGCTACTGAATAAACTATGCATATATTATTGTCTTGAGGTGTAAATTTAAGCTTACCTACCTCATTTTACAAAGGTAAGTTATTCAATGTTAGTTATTTTCGCTATTATTTTCTAAAGAAAATTCCCAGATTTCCTTGTAAAGTACTAAACTTCTTTAAAGAAGGAATGTGTCACTATAACCTTGTGTCTTATATAAACAGGAGACTCTAATCGCATTCAAAACTTACTGAACTTAAATAAAGATCCATTAAATTAAAAAAGTTTGCTCTATGTACTTAGGATCTCTTCGTGCTTAAAGAGAGTAAGTAAATAAGTAGATATTTCCTTTAATGTCGACAAACAAGCAGACAGTCTGCCTAATGACGAGTGATCAACGACCATAAACATTTATCAAAGGTATCACCAATGTGTTCTGGACCCAGAGGCACCTGATCAAACTTTACCGGACGACTAAGGCTGTGCAGAGTTTTAAAGCTCCAACTTACCGGAATCAAAACTAACAATGAAATACATACCTAAATTGCTAGTAATAATGATATGAACGATATACAGGACATATCGCTCCTAAAACCCACTCACACAGCATATTATTATAGCCGTCTACAAAACCATTAAACTGTTTAAATTTTTTTTACATTCACTAACATAAATAAACGTAAGGACACATGTATTAAAATGAGGAAAACAAAAAAACTCATTGGAAATCACCAACAGCATACGCGTTGAATATGTAGAAAATGCACCTTGACCCAGAGAGTTATTTTGTTGCAGCTCGAAAGAATTTGTTATTTTTTTTCGAATGAAGGCAATGTTTATGTCGCTATTTTAGGATAGATGTCTGTGAAACGAGGAAGACAGTGAGACTAAGTATATTGAATATGGAATGTAGAAGGTCATTAAGAAATGTGAAGGTAAACCAGAATTTAATGTGTGTTTGCCTACAATTACAATCATCATGGTTTATTTGTTTTACTTATGATAACAGTTCAATTACTCATTTAAATACATATACCTATGCATATTTATGTTTTGTTTTATTTTGAGTTTAAACTTACGATAAGTAATTCACCTGTTTGTATGAAAAAGCACAAAATAGAGTAAAGTTGATAAAAAAAAAAAGTAACGACCAATTTATATTTTAATTACAATGTAACGATTTAAAAGTTAACTCAAACAAAGCGACATAAATTTTTATAATGTGTTCCTCAGTAATAAATCACTATTAAATAGCTACTAAATCTACTCAATATTAGCTCTAATTGCAATTTTCCTAAAATGCATCAAGAACCTTTGAGGCGACATATTTCTCATGTGTGAAATGTACCCGATGTCCCTATGTGTGCAATTGCTCTACATTTCCGATTCCAAATAGCCACTGAAAATGAACCCACCTACAGTTCTACATATCACCACTCTACTAATTCGAGTGCTTTGATAGCTAAATTATCCCAACATTCATAAATAATATTGATCATTGGAACTGCTAATCAATACTGTATAGGATGTAGAAAGTTACATACTGATAACAGAGATACACCTAAGTATAAGTTGCTAAAATATAATAAATAAAAAGTATAAGAGTAGCATTTTCTTTGGGCACGCGATGTGGGAAAGTTATTATTAAAAGGCCTTTATAACTTTTCGTTATTATTTCCGAATACAGGAGAAAGTTCATAAGGGGCGCTTATTGACGGCGGCGGTGGCGGCGGTGGCGGCGGCGGCGCCCACGGACGCACGTTACCTGAATCTACTCTGCTCACTTTATGTCGCTGTTCAGTTGAACTCTGGTCACGCCATTAATCACGCCAATTCTATTGTGGTGCTGAATGCTTGCTACTGAAATTCTATTGAACACTTACTTACCTTTGAAATTATGTCTTTAGAACTTCACTACCATTTTTCAAATATCTAAGTAACAATCACTTTCCAAGCGTTTATATATAGGTTAATGGTGTTTAACATTAATTACGATTATTATTCGCGTTGTGTTGTTGTTGTGGGGTGGCGATTTCCAACACATTGTAGGAAAATACAATTTCCTACCTAAGTATATCGGTAAATAATAACGAAATAGAAAAATCGGTTTATTCCTATAATTTAAATGACAAATTAAATTTACTTAACTACAAATGCAAGTAAAGGGAAACGTGAAAGTGGAACATAAACGTAGTATAATTCAGTGACAAACAAATTTATTTAACGACTATGAATTGTTTTTCAAACCATTATCTATCTAGTAGCGATAATAATTATTATTATTTACCTACGTATCGTAAGTGTACCAGTCGTGGCCACGGTACCAGTAATGGCCAAAAATTAAAAGAAACATCTAGAATTCGGACATGAGCGAATGTTTTTACTTTGGGATCACTGTCACATAGACTTTAGACATCGAACTATCTAAGTTTAACGTTTTATTGAATTCAGTCAATTACATGTACAAATATGCGCGAATACAAAGTGTAAGGTGATTTGAAATTGACAACGACGGCTTTTCTTAAGGAAATCGTTAAGGCGGTGAGCAGAAAGTTTCACTTGTAAAATAGTATTGCTTAATTAAAATCAAAATTAGTTTTGTTTCATGTGTTAACCATAAAATAAAGATAAACTTAGACTAAGACTGGGGTATCCATTAATGAATTTTACCTGTCCAAGACTGGGTCACAAAACTACAACTTTTATTTGTTAAATTAATTGAATCCAGCTTTGCCGTATCTCACGCGCAACACATTACAAATATTAAATAAGGACTGGACTTTACAGTTTCACTATATTCAGTGCTGAAACTTTCACAATTTTGGTAATATTTCACAAAAACCTGTTTTTTTTATTCTTAAACTGGCCACCATTGTGTCATTTACCATAAGTAGGTTTAAATCTGCGCATCTCACTCTTCATGGTAAAATCGTGTCGTGGTGAAAAATTATAAAGCCATTTGTAACTTGTTGTCTCCTACCACTAAAAGCACAGGAAGTCTAAAGTATTTACCTATTATTGTTATTTACCATCCATCCTCAGCATACTTACTTTCTCAGTTAAGTCAAATATAATAAAATAAATGGGGATTCAATCAAGTATTATAGAATAGCTACATCTATATCTATACTAATATTATAAAGAGGAAAGATTTGTTTGTTTGTTTGTTTGTTTGTAATGAATAGGCTCCGAAACTACTGGACCGATTTCAAAAATTCTTTCACCTTTGGAAAGCTACATTATCCCCGAGTAACATAGGCTATATTTTATCCCTGTATTCCCACGGGAACGGGAACTACGCGGGTAAAACCGCGGGCAGGCAGCTAGTATAAAATAAATACACAAATTACTATTAAGTTTCTAAAGTGCAACATTAACATTATTTGCTACATTAATTAATTAACCGTTGTGATCAGTAATTATTATTTTATTTGTATTTCATCATAACATAATACCTAGTCACATGTTAACACGTGAAAAGCTTAGTCACCGTTATGTTGTATATTAATCAATTTAAAACGCGTTTAAAATAAGTTTATATCGTAAACAATAATTGATTATTAAAGGAGTTAACTAAGGCTTTATTTATATGCATTTTACACACACAAACACAGCTGCATAGAGGCAGGTATAGTATAGCAGTTCTAATTTGTCGTAGCAACTCTACGAACACGTTCTACGAGGCGCGTTTTTTCTTATGGGCAAATAACTCTCGCGTGCCATGCACTATTACACCTGCCTAGGCTTTAGTTAAGCATTCTATAATATCGGCTAAATACTATCCTTGACCTGATAGTATAATAAAATCCCTATTAATAGAATTTCTGCTCTGATTCAATTTGTTATAATATGAATGAACTTAATTCTTTTTTGATAAAGTTGTCCCACATAGGTATCAGCTAAACTGTTGTTTCTAAAAAACTTGAAATTCAAGTTCAAAGTCTAGTATTTTTCAACAATATTCAACTACCGTTCAATTAAGCATACCTATTGTACTTTTTATCATCTTTTACATCTTATCTTTTACATTAAATGGTTGCCTTTGTGTATGTACGCTAATAAGATTACGAACTTCAAAAATATATCATTAAATCGACGGCCTAAATATGCTCTTTTATTTTTAGTAAATATTTACTATGTGTATTAGTTTCTTTTCGCAGTGGAAATACGATGTTTCTGTTAAACTTATAAATGTATGATATAGGTAATTACAATCCGTCTAACAACCGTTTTAACAAGAATCGGCCTCGGTCGTCATCCAAAGCGCTACCTGCCTACGGTCAAGCGAATTTATTTTTCCCATCGATATATATGTACTACGTCGATGATTTTTCCCCTCTTTTTGCAAACAATTTAGGTCGGCACGCGATCGCTCCTCATTTCTTTATCTCAATAAGATCATCAAATAGCTATCACGATCATTTTCGAATACCGGTCCAACCGCACAAATTGGTTAGATATTCATACTTCAATTTGAATAATTTAAACAATAGGGCTATTGAAACAGGAGTGATTTGTTTTACACGAACATTCACATAAAATCTATTTTGATACATCCACTTTTACATCGTGTGTCTACTGTTCATTTGATTTACTTTTTGTTACTTACATTTTCTGATTCCTATAATTTATAAAGAGGGAGTTTTCAATTTATTATATTCCACAGCTTAAATGGAATGGAACAGGTACAATACAGGTAACCTATTATTGTAGGGTTTTGCAAATACATATCTGTATTTATTATCAGAAATTAAGTAGGTAGTTAAGTGTTTTTTAATAATGTTACAATATATTTTCTTTATACTGATATGCAATATAATAAACAGACAACTTCAACGTAAACAGGTACTTCGTTCATTGTAGGTGAAGTGTGTATGGTAAAGAATGTCACAGCAGAAGGACCATTGTACATTCAAACCCGCGACCTCCGCCAATTTACCTTGTACCTACCACTATCTCAGTTAAGGTTACCTTAAAAAGCTTAGGGATTTGGAGAATAACTTCGTGACCTCCCAAAAAGGGCTATCACGTGATGACGTAATTTGCTTATCGCAGATCTATACGATTCACCCCACTGAAGTTTCCGCTTCCCATTAGTAACCCTTGACCGATTTCAAATTACCCCCTTGAATGATGCAAAATGATTGAGAAACTAAGGTAGTAAAGATTATAATAATACTTAGTACCTACCAAAAGTAAGGTACAATAGGTACTAAGTGTAACTAATTTTCGGAAAGTGATAATCTGAAACTTAAAATATTTAACTAAATAAGCTTTAAACAGAACTATGTTGTTCCGTGAACCCAGTATCATTTTGCAGATTGCCCGAGAAAACAAACATTATAAGAACTCCAACGGGAGCAAACAAGATGTTGTCGTATCCCTCACTTTCATATATTGGTTGAAAAAAGGCTGGTTTTATGATCATAAGGTTCTGAGACGTGCAAATCTACAAGGATGAGAAACTGTAGGTACCTGGGGACAGGAACGCACTATACTGAGGTCACACGACGACGACGCGGCTATAATTTATATTCGTGTCAGGTATATTCCCCAATGAAACGTATTGAGTAGGTAGGTATATAAACCCATTGGTTCCATTAACTTGGAACAACTTCCTGTTATTTAAAATGTAGTTAAGATAAGTATTTTTAGGGTCTCGTTAAGGAATGGCAAATAACCGACCAGTTGCGTAACTTCATGCAGCCTGTGGGTTTTTTGATTTGAATCACAGTCATGTCCAGATGGAAGGTGATCACATTTTTAACCGACTTCCCAAAAAGAAGGAGGAGGTTCTCAATTCGGCCGGTATTTTTGTTTTTTTTTTCTATGTATGTACATCGATTACGTCGCGGTTTATGGACCGATTCGCGTGAATATTTTTTTGTTCGACGCGTAATAGCTGCCAGATGGTCCCATAAAAATTTCTTTCAGTTTGGTTTAGTAGTTTTTATTTTATAAGCATTATTATTATTTGGACGATGTAATTTTGACGATACTTTGTATATTAGTATGTCGATAACTTTAACATTTCTAATCCGATTTGCGTAATTCTTTTTTTGTTCGTTAGGGTACATATTCAAGTTGGTACCCTGGTCATCTAGTCAGCATATGATGATGGGATCCCAAGGAAATCGTCAAATTATAAGCATCTAACTGTTACGTTTCAGTCAATATCATACAGTTTGTTCAATTATTTGCGTTTGATGATTATTTCCTATAGATGAGCTGATGATGGAAGGTACAACTCCTCAAAGGATAGGAGTTCAGAGAAAATTCTTTCAAAATTATACGTACATATGGAAAGAGAATAGTATTCCTTGAGGCTATTAGGTTGACCTTGAAGGTTAATCTCATTAACGTTTAGGTTTGATAGTGTTCTGTGATTGTTAAATAAATAATAAGCCTACCTACCCATACTTAAATCACTAAAAAGCAAAAAAAAAAAAACTACGTTAAAAAAAACCGACTTCCAAAAATACTAAAAAGCAAAAAATAACTAACGCAATTTATAACACTTTCCTCTACTTAACTACTGACTACTTATTCTTTCCGCTTGCTGCTTGGTTTGAAGTCGGTGCCAAGCCGAAATAACGATAAATGACAATGAGAAACAAATGAAAACCACGATGAAATAAATGTAATTTATTTACATTCTACAACTATAGTGGTCCTGCAAAGGACCGTTTTTTTTTCTAATATAAATAACTCACAAACCAAGAGCATGCGTCTAAAATTTAGAATTTTAAATGCAAACGGTGCCAAAGCTTTTGTTGACCTTATTAAATCATGGAGAATCTTAACAAATGTCTTTTGTATATTATTTACTGTAGGTTTGCTAATTATGCTGTGGCTTGGCACCAACTTCAAACCAAGCAGTAAGCGGAGAGAATAAGTACTTAGTCAGTAGTTAAGTAGAGGAAAGTGTTATAAATTGCGTTAGTTATTTTTTGCTTTTTAGTATTTTTGGAAGTCGGTTTTTTTTAACGTAGTTTTTTTTTTTTTTTGGAATATTCATTTATAGCATTATAATAGTTCTGTTTTTAAACATTTCGGCTACGTTGTTACGCTAAATAGGAGATCTACGATCAGTCGACATTATATCTCATCTAAAGTGATATTTCAAACATAGTACTTGCTTATTTTTATAAATAAAACGGATAGGGCAGGGTGCCGGTGTCGATGCAGTGTCATGGTTCTAATTTCCGGAAGGCATTCTGTCGTGGCAGGCACATCGTTGGCCGACTTCGAAATATCAAACGAACGATCAATCAGCCGCGACCAACGGAATTCATAGAAGTGCATAATATTTCCAATAGATCTTCTTACTTTTTCAGTCTGTTACATTATTGCTCATTCTACATTTATAGCAACAAGAATATTTTATCCTTAAGTATGAACAATGAAAGATTCAAAATATTTTATTTAAATAGGCACAAGCCAGGCACTGCTGAATAGTCAGAAGAATATCAGTCTGTTAGTGGGACCGATACAATTCGGTTCATGATCTCATAATTTGTTTAAAATCATTTTAACTAGGGCGAATATCCATTACCGTTGGAGAGCTTGCAATCTCATTGGATTATCGAGAAGCTTCGCATTATTGTTTCAGAATACAACAATACAATTTCACCTGAACTGTTTGAATTCAATTAAAACATGATTGTCTTCAAATAAGAACTGGAATTGAGTTGTAGCAATATCTAGAAAAGCACACATTTTTAATTTATATGCTAATGTTGTGAGATGAAAGTGGAAGCAAGGTGATTCAAAATGTCAGTTAACATACCTTTGACATCAAAAAGGTTACTTAACATTCATAAACTTTGTATATCTATCTATACCTACCTTCCTACCTACCTACCTACCTACCTACTTAACCACAGTAATTCGGTCGGATAACAATATTTTACAAGACTTAGTAGGTACATAAACGAGCTGAAGGGGTCGAAATACGCTATTGAAGAAGTACGAGTTTCCAGTGGAATCTGCTATTTCTTCGATGGCCATATTAACCTTAACCGTTTATGCATTCATGCATTCAAAAGATTCTTACAAAGGACAATAATTCTTCTTATAGAAATTAGAAACATTACCTTACGTCAAGTTTAAGTGTATTTTTGAATAGATTCAGGATCACAACAAAGTAGTAAAAAGCAACTCAAAAGTATCTGAAAACTTACAATTTAGTGCTTAACCACTAAACAATTTATTAATTTAGCAATTATGAAAAAAAGTTATGAGCAAAATTTCTAACCTCTAGCTTACAATCTAATGACTGCTGATTTAACAACAGTATTACCGTTATTAGATTCTTCTAAAAATAATTAAACATATTGGTAATATTATACGCCTGTTCAGTATAATCTATAGATAAGGTGAATCAATAACAAGATAAAGTATACAGTTTACCGCTGAATGTGGGTGTTTCACTTTTAGTTAAGCTACGGTACAGGTAATAGTTTGTAGATACAGAAGTACATTCCTAACAATGGATCACTCCATAAAATTGATTACTTATCCCAATTTTCTAAAGTAGAGCTACTATACATTATGAGAGGAAACATTATGAGTAGGTACTTACACGATGATGGTTTGCTTCTGGAAAAATATTTATGAAAATCCGTTCGATTTTTTATGAAAATAATAAAAAAGAATCCCAATACTTAGGTACTTATATTTTATTATTAGGTATATTTCATTGTCTTCTGTTTTACCTACAATTTTGCTTTTACTTAAAAAAAATTGTATAACTTCATTAAAATTATCTATGTATCTACTTCTTTGGAAAGTCAAAGCTACATACAATATTACTCCAGCGTTCTGAGACAAGACACTACTCTTGAGACCACAGTTCGTAATAAAATAAGTGTTCAAAAGCGTTTCTTGTGGCACTTATCGTACAGCTGCGGGTTAGCCAAGAAATTGCCTAGTTACGTGGACAGACAAGGTAATTTATAATGCATAGCTTATTTGAAAGGAGATTACTGCTAGACAACATGTTTCTCTTTAAGTTGGTGAGAGGTGTCCTGGATTTCCCATTGTTGCTTTCTTATGTTGATATAAGTGCACCCGTAAAATTCTCCAGACTTTGCAATTATAAAATCTTCAGTGTTAAATTGGCTAAGTCAAATCTTGGGCATTTCTATCCAATCAATAGAATGCTCATGGCGTACAACATAGCTTCCAAACAAAGCAATGTTGACATTTTCGGTGACAGACTCACTCTTTTTAAAAATAAGTTACGGAGTGTTAGTAATGAGATTTAATCCTCTGTGTTGATTTTATTACTTATTTATTTAAATCCTTATCTTATAAATATTTTGCGTGGATTTATGCTATATTATTTGTATTTACTTAGTATTATTTGTGATTAATTTTAATCTTTTAAATATTTTTTATTTTTGGTTCTGTTGTGTGTCTTTTTTTCATTTTTTGTGCTTGTAGTCGTCACCTGTAATTGGGACACCATTTACGTTTTATATCTTTTGTTTTTATATTGTTTTAATGTATTAATGTGTGTCTATAAATAAATAATCATTTTGCTGATGCTGAAACAACATAGCTATAGTAAATGACCCAATGGTGGCCAGTTTAAGAAAAAAAAAACTGGTTTTTGTGAAATATTACCAAAATTGTGAAAGTTTCAGCACTGAATATAGTGAAACTGTAAAGTCCAGTCCTTATTTAATATTTGTAATGTGTTGCGCGTGAGATACGACCAAGCTGGATTCAATTAATTTAACAAATAAAAGTTGTAGTTTTGTGACCCAGTCTTGGACAGGGAAAATCCATTAATGGATATCCCAGTCTTAGTCTAAGTTTATCTTTATTTTATGGCTAACACATCAAACAAAACTAATTTTGATTTTAATTAAGCAATACTATTTTACAAGTGAAACTTCCTGCTCACCGCCTTAACGATTTCCTTACGAAAAGCCGTCGTTGTCAATTTCAAATCACCTTACACTTTGTATTCGTGCAAATTTGTACATGTAACTGACTGAATTCAATAAAACGTTAAACTTAGATAGTTTGATGTCTAAAGTCTATGTGACAGTGATCCCAATGTAAAAACATTCACTCATGTCCGAATTCTAGATGTTTCTTTTAATTTTTGGCCATTACTGGTACCGTGGCCACGACTGGTACACTTACGATAAGTATTTTATATAAGTGAAAATTTTAAATATAAATAAATCAACCTCTAGTTATATTACTGGTCATATTCTTCTTATAAATGAGAACAGTACGAATAAGTATATAATTTTCATAATGTTATGTCTTTTAATGTTTGGCCTCATTAAAAAGAGAATAATAACAATGCCAGCTCTGTGGGTACAACTGTTTTATTTATTGGATCAAATTCCCTTTAAGCTTTAACTCAATAACTGTGAGTATTTATCATTCATTATTATTATTATTTCTCCATATTCGTCCTGTTGTGGGAGGATCCAGGCTATAATTTAAATAAATGTTTACGTTGGAAAACGTTTGAATGCGTCTCAAAGAGTTTTGTTAGATTCATGTTTATTTATTAGTTAAAAATAACAGAAATTATTAAGTCCTTATATATCTACTATATACCATGTATACACAAGGACCCATGTACTACCGGTATATGCTATTAGGTATTACTTTTAAATATTACTTATATACCACATATATATACATATATATACCATACGTATATACCATATACAATACATACACCACACAGATACACATATACATATAAGGACCCATGTACTACCTGTACATTTATTCATATATATCATTATACTCACCGACCGATGTCCGCACAGCTCGACAGCCAACCAAGAAGTGCCGTCTGGTTTTTTTTTTTTTTTTTGAATGGACTAGAAGGTGACAGCCTCAGATGGCTTTTACACCGTTACGCGGACTTTTTCGGTGAGCGCAGATGGCTCTCAACCGAAGGAAAAATTTAAGCGACAGCGCTGAGGGTGTCCCCTGCGGGACCGTGCCTCGGCTCAGGGCGTCACTGGGGGAAGTGGGGACTCACTTGGCATGATTATTTAGGGAGCGGACTGGGTCGTTGCTGCGGCACGGGCCGCACTAACAAGACGAGACTGGGTGGGACGTCGCGACGGTCCTCGCCGGCGAGGACGGAATCGGATTTGCGTGCCGTCTGGCCGACCGCACGTCCTTTTATAAGCGGCGGTACGCGGCGCTTTCACTAAACATTCTTACAAATACCCACATAAAATACATTTTAAGTTTATAATCTAAATAGGTTTATAAAACAACTATTTAACTAATAACCGTTTTGAAAACATTTACTATCTTCAAATAATCGATAACACTAAATTATAACCTATTTCAAAGTGTCAAAGAACAAACAACTTCCAATATACCTACCATTATTCTATATATCTTAATTATAATTCACAATATTCAATCTAACAGTATTAGACTTCCAGGATGTTATATTTTACTAATGTACGTTTTCCTAATGGATCTACCAAACGGAAACACGTCAAAACCCACAAATACGGCAATTAATTTAAAAGCAATCTATCAAATGCGTCTCAAAGAGTTTTGACGATCGCTCATATTTTTAATAATTAAATTAAAGATTAGAGCACAATTTAATAAATTCTGCAGTTAATTTTACATCACTACACTAATCTTAATAGGGAATACATTTACTGCTACTTATTATTTACAGTTGAACACACACTAAAGTTAGGTATACGTATCTATCTAATATTGAATTGTTTCAGCAAGATTTAGCTACATATTACATACAAAACTTTCTTAATTTCGTTTGAAGAAATTAAATATTTTATGATTAAAGTACTTACCTACCAAAGTTGTTATACTTTCCAATTATGTTTCTTCTCATTAGCGAATAATTTTTTAAATTTGAATATCTAGTAGGTACGTATGCTCAATACCACACCCTATTTCAATGTAACAATTTGATTTACATTATAGTAGTATAATGCAAATATAAGTTATAAACATTCATCTGTTGCTATCTAAGTATTAAAGTATACCAAATATTTTCAAAGCTGATGATTGCTTTTATATATTAATCTGCATGTTCTACCTTATGTAAAAATGATGTGACTACACCAGACGATTTACTGATTTGGTAGATATTATGTGGATGGATACCTACACATGATATTCAGCTCTTGCGTACCAGATTAAGTATCTGGTTTATCCTTCTAACACTCTCTTATATTTCACCCCCCTTAGGTACGTTCCCGCTGAGGTGGTGGAGGCAAAAACATTATGCAACCTGCCTACCGTGTAAAAGTATGGCGGTTTTCGTTAAATGTATTTCATGAATATAAACTTTCTAGTTTTTTGGTAGGGCAGTGACAAATATTGTAAATCTGTTTTCTATTACATCTTTAAAAAATACAATTATTTCACCGCCCCGGGGTTTCACCCACGTTCCCGATTAACCTTCAATTTTAGCAAGCAAAAAGAAGCTTCTCTATTGTATCTATGAAGCAAATTTGATCAAAGTCGGTTCTGTGGTTTCGCATTTATACAAAGCCATCTGCTCTAAAAAAGCAAAATACGTAAACGTAATTTTCGTGTTGAAAACTTATATGTAAGTAGATACCTACTCCACTGGGTATTATGTTTACAAATCAAATGAAAACTGTGCTACGTATTCCATGAGTGAAGCACTGAAATAGCTCCTGTTGATATTAGATTTCTATTATTTCCTAAAGTGCAGTGCGCGGTTGTGCGCTAAGCTAACTCAACAGTGTCACGAAATATTTGTTTAAAATGATTATGTGTTGCAGGCTGCAACTACTGTAAACCTTACTGTTTTTTACTCCTCCTATATATATGTAGGTACATACTTTTTATAGCTGGATTACCTACACAAATATGCAACGGATTTATGCCGATTCATAAGTTTTTTTCATATAGGTGCAGAATACTTAGATTAAATACTTACTTAAATTACAATGATATTATTTAAAACCATTATTCTGGTAAATATCTCCATACTTTTACACGCGGCCAAACTAACCAAAGCTTTTGTTATGCTAATGAGTTAGGTGCTTTTATTAATTTTAAATATAATTTATTCCTAGTCACATTAACAAACCTGCCCGTTAAATCACACAAAGGTTTTGCCTGGGTGGGCATCGAACCTACGACCTGCGCCTTGAAGATCAATGTGGCTAAGGAAAAAGTTAATCGGACAGGCAAGTAAGACGACACCAAACTTTATTAATTTAATGACTTAAGTATATGCCGATTGATTTCGTATATATATTGCACCAGATACTATTTACTATAACTAGTTATTACTTACCATAAGTGTTAATATCTATAAAGAGCATGTCATAAAATAACATTGCTACGAGAATATTCCGAGACGGTTCTTAAACTTACCGATAACATTCAGTTACTTGTAAATTTTAACGACATGGTTGTTTTACTCATATTTCAGTTTAACAAAGGTACATTGACATGCGAGGGACATAATAAGGACTTTTGTACTGCAAGTCCTAGGCGTACACCAGCATATATATTCCGATTTGGTCCATATTGACGTATTTATCCTGACGAAGTGCTACCGTACCAGTCTTACACGCATAATTTCATTAGGTCAAAAACTGGATCCCTGGAATAAGCATATACATATTATTAAATAAATAATGCATTGTGATGTTAGGTATTCATATTTTTTTTATAATTAGGTATAGGTATATCTATATGATATTTACTACATATATATCACGCACTGTAATAAAAAACGCGAACGCGCATTCAGCTGCTATGTACCCAACATCAACATATCCTACTTCCTACTAATATTATAAAGGCGAAAGTTTGTAAGTATGGATGTATGGATGTTTGTTACTCTTTCACGTAAAAACTACTGAATGGATTTGAATGAAATTTGGAATAAAGATAGCTTATAACCTGGATTAACATATAGGCTACTTTTTATCCCGGGAAAATGGAAGACCTCCCGGGTACGCGGGTGAAACCGCGGGGAGCCACTAGTTATAACATATTGACGTTTGATCCTAAATCCTTGTAATATATTCTGTATTATATATTTAAGAGGAACTATTACTGTGTACCCTAAACCTCAATACCACAAACGTTGTAATGTCAAACAAGACGAATATCTGCTAACGTAGATATACTGTTTCGATTAATTAATTTTCAAATTTTGAGGCAATCATCCTACTAATATTATAAAGGCGAAAGTTTGTAAGTATGGATGTATGGATGTTTGTTACTCTTTCACGTAAAAACTACTGAATGGATTTGAATGAAATTTGGAATAAAGATAGCTTATAACCTGGATTAACATATAGGCTACTTTTTATCCCGGGAAAATGGAAGACCTCCCGGGTACGCGGGTGAAACCGCGGGGAGCCACTAGTTTCATAATAATTTCTCCGTAATAATTCCCCGAAAGCCCCCGAAACTTCTGTAGGTATACTAAAAGTTAACTCGATATTTAAATATGGTTTAAAATGGTAGACAGATAATTCCTACCTGACCAGTGAACTCGCTCACAAACAATCAAATAAAGTCATGTATGTAAAACAACAAAATATAATATTTCGTAACGAAAGGGAAAGGTTTATTGACTTTGCCCTCATCAAGCCTCGATTTTCAAATTAAGAATTAACAAAATTGTTTTTCAAATTTCGAATTAACTGTACACTTGGGGAATTTAATTAATTAAATACGCTATAGTACGTGTGTGTTATGTGAATTGTTATATTTATTATGAATGATCGATTTATTTTGTTATTGGAGTGGTATGCAGATTGGGATTGCATAAATACAAGTATTTGGGTGAGCTACTTTATTTTTGAAATTTATGAAATCACAAAATGCTTTGTTTATTTGCAAAAGGTCCATTAGCTAAACATATTTTAAGTGATTTTAAAACTAATTACAAATCATAAAATAAAACCTAATTACTAATCTTGTTGTATAAATTAGTAAAAAAAATACATACTATTTATTTCACAGTTATATATAATTTAAAAAGGCGATTTTTTTTATTTTAAACTTAGTTCAGTAGAATATGTTGTAAGTAAATACCAATTAAACCTTTATCTATAAGTACTATAAAAAGCAAGTCCAAATACAGATGTATACCTATACTAGCTGCCACCCCGCGGTTTCACCCGCGTAGTTCCCGTTCTCGTGATCACAGAGGTATCAAAAATAAATAGTAGCCGATTCTCAGACCTAGTGAATATGCATATAAAATTTCATAAATATCGGTCAAGCCGTTTCTGAAGAGTATGGTAACCATTATGACACAAGATTGTTTTATGTATAAACATACTGAGATACTAAACAAGGTAACAAATAAGATCCGTACAAATCAGCTTAAAGAGAATTACGATGGAGGTAGAATGGTATATAGAGAACTACATCTACTGGGTAGGATTATGCTCATTCAAACTATAATATATAATTTTTTTCATTTTCTTCATTATGAATAACAAAAAATTTACAATACTAACAGTTTAAACTACTTAATGCTGTACGTAAAGAAACCGTAACCAAACCCGTTTTCCACAAAATAATAACAACGTAGGCACTGCAACAAAAAATAAAAAATGTTAATTAAGATATGTGACATATTCCGTATTTTTATATGATGAGAAAGATAAAACGTAATAATAAATAAAACGTGTACGTAAATGCTGTTAATTTTAGGAATAATTAATAGGTCTTAACCTAATATAAGTTAGTTTTTCAAATATAATCTTTGCTGCCGATCCATTCATTTGCCAATGTCAGCAACATAAGTAATATTAATTTGTAAAGGTAGGCAGGTTTTATTAATCGTTACTTCCGACCCATCGAGAGCCTTTTAACCTCACTTTACTTTACGATAATCCTACTAATATTATAAAGGCGAAAGTTTGTAAGTATGGATGTATGGATGTTTGTTACTCTTTCACGTAAAAACTACTGAATGGATTTGAATGAAATTTGGAATAAAGATAGCTTATAACCTGGATTAACATATAGGCTACTTTTTATCCCGGGAAAATGGAAGACCTCCCGGGTACGCGGGTGAAACCGCGGGGAGCCACTAGTTTACAATAGATATTCAAGGGATAATGATTTATCTGAATGCAAAAACAGGAGAAAAGTCCGTTTGCTAATTAAATAGGGTCATGAGAATCACATGGTTTTAATTTTATGTGTAATATTTATTGCCATATACAGATTGGGGTAATCACATTGAAATAAAACAGTATAATAATGCTTTTTATGAAGACATAAAAATGATATATGTACCTATTTATTATTATGGGCTTCTTATTATCAGAGATGTGTGTTAATCATAAAGTAACTTCACAATTTGGTCAGAGTAGGACTGTAAAATTGTTCTTTAATGAAAACTAGCTACTTAGTAAGTTAAACAGCAGTTTTTTAATCACGACGTTTTATGCATTTTCTGTGTGTGCCTTCCATACTTCAGAGGAATACTCACAGATTTTAATACCCACGCAAAGTGGTTTGTTGTTTTCCTTATGGCTCGGCAAAAGCGAAACATTTGTACTCAAAACGAGACTGTTTCCTTTTCACGGTAATTACCTACATCATAATTTCACGAGCATGAGTATCTCAAAGGATACGCTATATATATTTTTTCTTACATGTAGGTAATTTCTTACATATATTAATTATTAAATAATTATGCTTATGTATGACAAATTTACATTTATAATTCCATTTTATTATATTATGACCTAGAATAGAAATACTTGACTAGAAAATTCTTTGTCTTTTTACCTTGCGCAATTTTATTGAGCAATTTTTCACAATTTATGTGTCGGTACTGACACACGGACTGCAATAAAACTTGTTTAAATATTTAATTATGTTGGATATGATACGATGTTTAAAAATGGAATCTGCGATAAAATAAACTGACATCTAGCGATTTACCAATGGGAAAACTAAGCAATTAGGGTATTGTGAGTTGTGACCGATTTAACCGCGCCGCGCCGGCCGTGTCGCGTCGCGTCGCGGCGATGGTCGTCCCTCGCTCGCCCGGAGTTGCGCTGCTGGCTGGGTGTAGCTCCCCGCGTAGCACACAAACAGGCTGGTTCGTAGCTATCGTAGCCGTGTTCATGATAGTCTCTATTATGTTTTCCAAACTTCGTAATAGATGGCGTTACTATACTCAACGTAACATTATTTTGTCGGTTTATATACGAAAGTCCAAAACCATGATAATACATGTTCAATAACTAATACACCTGCTAATTAAATACTTCTACTTTTTCTTTCAATACTCACTTATACCTATAGAGATATGTACTTGTTTATATCCAATTAATCGGTAATAGTAATCCGTAAACAGCAAGCAACTCTGACCGGAGCATTAATGTTGGTAGGAAGGGCTGATTTCCTTTTGTGGCTCTAGGATGATGTGAGAATACACGCCATGTTCCCACAATATTTTATTAGGGGATCGAAACAGCTGCGGTATAAAAAAAAGGTTCGCTTGTAACTGAGTCACATGGATGCTTCATGAATGTAACACATTTTGCATTTCCGTTGGTAAGTTTACATAAACATGTAAACCCAGCTATTTTATTCTTACATCGAGTACGCACACAGACATTATAATATTTGTGTATAAATATAATGTAGGTAGTCTTCTTATCTAACGATGGAACATCGCCAGTGAGGTAAACTACATTAATAATAATAAATAATTGTCTGTAGTTTTGCGCATTTTAAAGTAATATGTTACACTACAACATTACAGGGTCTAACGTACGTAGGTACCTAGGTAATATGGTATTTAACCTATGTATCTAGTCTGTGACTTAGGTTCTTAACTGAATAAGCTATTTGAGACAATCTCATTCCCAAAATTACATTTATAAATACAACCTAAAATCAAACATGTGTGGAGATAAACGGCAGTAAAATATAGGCAGCACGACAATAGTCACCGAAATGTGTCTACTAGTAGGTAGTTATGCATGACGAAATACATAAATCAAACTTTAGGTATAGTGATAAATAGGTAGATAGGTATGTCAGTTTTGGTCAAATGCTTTGATCATAGAGAGACAACGACGAATCTATCTGCCATCTTTCAGTTGTGAACATAGCATAATTGAAGCCAAATTAAACTATACTATTACTTATTGTTTTTTTATGGATAAAGTTATTGTTGTTTCTTTGACAAATAAAGAACAGTGATATATCAACCTCAGTGCGTGCAAGAATTGCAAAAAATACACGATTAAAATCTGTGCGTGAGTGGGAGAAATTGGTACTAGCCCTATATAATTATACGTAGGTACGTAGCATAGGTTTTAGATGCGCGATGGGAAGAAGCAAGCGTCGAGATGAGAGGGAGCGGAGGGAGACAAGGTTGGGATGACGACGCGACGCTGGCCGCGCGGGGGGAGGGCGGGAACGATTCATTGATCCGAACCATTCTCGGCAATCTGACAAGGACAACAAAGGGAGGATCTGGCTACCAAATTACCTCTCTCTCACTCCATTCAATTCAACCAAGACTTCTAACTTTGCTACCTACAAATTCAACGTTTAAGTAGGTTTATGACATGATGCAAAATTTGATGAACTGAAAGAACTTATAGTATAGGGAGTCCAGAATTTGTATCAAAAATTGCATTGTATCTGGACCTACCGAGGCCGCGATGTGCCATTAATATTTTTTGATCGTTCAGTAAGTACCTACGTACCTACCCTAGGTAGGTAAAATAAACCGACTAGTTTCTTTCAAAGTAGTACCTACCTAAATTAGAACCTACCTGTTTATGGTCATCCAAACCAAGAACAACGTTCAACGATTTTAATAAGTATACGAAATAAGACAAATTTTTATCTATAGATGATGATTTTATTACTTCTCCCTAGCTACCTACTTACTAAACTACCATGAATGATGACCGGAAAGTTGAAAATCGTTTGTAATTATGTGCGACCAAGATATATATATAGTCTGAACTCTTTTGTCATCCGAATTTTGTCGGCAGGTAGGGCAGCTCATTCTATCTCTGTCCTACACATGGTGATTCGAACGGGCGCGTGCGGACTCGTTGTGGCGTTCTCATCGTCCGTCTCCGTCCGTCTCGGTACAATCCGTTGTTGCACATCGACATCAACCGCTTTCAGTGCCAGAGCGCGTTCCTCCGCGCCATACCCACATAACCTAAAAAGTTAACATCCCTGGTTATTTTTAGTATTATTCATAGTAATTACCATTTAATACTCATGTTTACCTCGAATTTATAAGTTAGTGTTGTGAAAGTTAACGCCCGATCGAAGGGCGTCGTGGAGTGTGTTTTTGTGCAACAAAAAGTAAATACAAACGGCAAGCTGTGGGGATCAGGGGCCTTTTTTTTGCCGCCGCAGGGGATGTACTATCCTGTGAGTATACACATACATATAATTATACCTACAGAATTATTATTGACATGACCAATGATAATTTATAAAAAAATGGAATCTATAATGACTAAAATGGTACTGTAGGTAGAAAATGCCACAAAGCGGAGCACAATGAGGCGCATGGCGTATTATTTTATGGGTTCGACTGACTTGACTGCTGCTAGCTAGGTACTTACTGAAGAATAATGTACATTGCCTTATGTAATAATGATAGAATTTAATTGTATGGCATCTATCGTTTGTTTGAAGGAACATAAAGTAAATAGCTACTGATCGCTCAGAAGTCGAGGAAAAATAGAAAAATTCACGGATGTCCTAACGAATTAAAAATCAAAACATATTATTCCACTAATTCTGAATAATGTTAAATTGATGCTAAATACTGTCTTTAAAATGCAATTAATTAATTACTATGTATTGTTTACATGTTGTGAAGATGTTTTGGTACCTACTTTACTAACCAGTATCACTACAATTGAATCGTTATATATTTCTCTCCTTGTCTGTTACATTACAAACTACGTAAAGTTAGACAGAGAACCAATCAGTAGTACCTACTTAACTTATCTCTGTCTGTGATGTTAAAAACATCATAGGGTTTTAAATATTAAATTGATAGTAAATATTATTATCCCTGAGATTTGTGTATTTTGTTTGCTATTGTGTTAATATAGTAGGTATACAGTAAATATAATGGACATTATTGATTTAAGTGATACCCCATATTTTTTAGTAAGCTTTCTATAAACCCAAGTCTTTTATTACCTCTTCACACCAGTTCTTTTTGTGTAGTCTTACCTCATGTTTCAGTACCCCTCTTAAAATGTGTTTAAAATCTATTGTGTTTATACATCAAAAGTTACAATATTAAAACAATACTTTTGAATGATTGACTAATGAACTAAGGTAGGTATCTTCCTAAATGCATATAAATAAATAGGTATTATACTAAATATTAGATCTCTTTTTCATTTACTAGATATTTACAAGAATTACATACCTAAAAAGTGAATGACATTAGGACCACATAGCCAATTTCATACACCAATTTATTATTAGAAATTGAAACCATTTTTAACCGACTTCCCAAAAAGAAGGAGGAGGTTCTCAATTCGGCCGGTATATTTATTTTTTTATGTTGATGCTTTGATGTGTCTGTCTGTACCAATGTCATAGCAGCTTCTACAAACACTATGATTGCTTCAAATCGGGTCCATACTTCCATACATTTTAAATGAATATAGGATGTTTTCAAGTACCTACTTACAAAAGTCAAAAAAATTGACTATGTTGGTGATGAAACAATGACTAACAGGCTGTCATATTATGAAAAGCCTTAACATGTCAGTGCATGAATTTAAACTTTTAGGCCCAAATGTGCATTCCATGACAGTCGCCCAAGTTTTCAAACCTGTATTATTCAGAGTAATAAATGGTACTGAAAATGTTACATTTTCACATAAAAATATTTTTTTGCCAATTGATTGATTGACTTTATATATTGATTGATTGGTAGGTGAATATAGAGATTAGAATCTTTCAGCGTGGAAAAAGGTCTCTAGAAATAATAGCAGAATAACGTTACAAGGGACATCTAGAGGGAGTAGAAAACCCGTTGCCTTCTGTGTTATCTCTAAATACCTATAATAAGAGCTATAGCGATCGTCTTGATCCCTCGCTCCGATATTTGAAGGGAGACCCCCTCTCAGCGTCATTCGGTAGGCAGGGGATACTACAAGAACTCGTTCATGGCTCAAGGTGAACGTGAAACAGAGATGTTAATAAGGACAAATTATTCGCATACCCAGGCCTTTGTTCACATCCCAAGTTCATGTAGGTATGTATAAATAAACTTCACAGCTTTAGGGTCGGACTACCTGCTTCTCAAACATTGCACCCGCAGGTAGCAAATCGTGAAAATCCCGACCAAACTCTAACCATTGCTCAAAACTACGTTGCTGTCCGGAGGTCCCTATTTTAAATCGATTTATGTTTCTTAGTCAACAAATTACCATTTCCTGGCTTCGACCGTCTCGAATTAGTCGGGAATAGTGTAGATTTTGAATGTTTTTTTAAATTGGGCCGCGATTCTTACACCTGTGAAGTAAGTGATCTCACATAACCCCGGCTGTCTATATAATAGAAGTGACAAATCTAGGATATAGGTATGGTGTATATACACATACCTATATGGAAATTATGATGGTGAATATGATGAATACATTATGATGATGATTTTATTTTTGAAATTAATTCATTCTTATTCTTCGGTACAATAAGTAAATTAAGTAACAAAACAAGTTTGTGTCTATTTCCAACAAAAAAAAAGCGTTGATACATAGAATCGGGTCTGTAGGACACGACAAGCCACGCTGAGTAATAAAATCAATGGAAGGTAGGTATTAAATAATAACAAGTTTCTATTTGGTGAGATTTTTTAAAGTCTGTCGTAAGAACTGAGTATTTATTAACATCAAAACATCGACTTTGATATATTGTACCTACCTATTATGATAAACCTGGCTGACGGATACGGTTTAAGTATATTCATGTGAGTAAACAGCGCAAGTATTGGACACCGTCCTGGACTCAATTACATATCCAATCAATAAATAAGATAACTACGCATGTCCTTATACCAAATATTGTTTTCCTTATTTGAATACGAAAAATAGCATGTTTAAATGCCCTGGTTAATTGTCCTCTGTGGTTATCCACTCCTATTAATATAAATCGATCTGAGATACGACGCTCAGTCTCATGATGCGATTAACATGTAGATGTAGTTTAGAAAATAGCAAAACTTACGTGAGGTACCTATTTTTTTTCGTTTATTTATTTATTGATTTTAGCAAGTACGCCTAAAAATGCAAGCTAACAAGCAAGGTATCACAACTAACTTTATATTTTTTCGTGCATGCAGTCGAAAAGCTTCAGGTTTCACTAATTCGCTTTCAGGTCTCGGGTTCATGTAATGGTGGGTTCCATTGTTGTACGGGAATCGGGAAAGTTACAAATTAATTTAAATGTTCGCAACACGGCCGCCCTTGTTGGATCCATTAATGACTTATTTCGCTTCGAAATTGAGTCGAGAAATAGAAAATTAATTTAAATAAGTAGGTACGTAAGTAATTAGTTTGTGCTGTTATGTATTTTAGTATAGGGTCATTCCATGACAAACGCTACTGAGGGTAAAAAAAATAAAATGATATTTTTTAATTTAATCTGATGAATTTAGATAGAAAACATTCCAAATTGTAATATGCGGCAAAAAAACCCAGAAAAAAACACGTATTTTTTATGTTAATTAGTCTTCAAAATCTGCAATAAAGTGAACTGGCTTAATGGCTCTTATGCCTTTGACTACTGGAAATTCTAAAACAAAAGAACTGTCCATATGACAACCGTTTTGCCACCTTGGGATTTGAGATTATTATTCGTATTATTGGTGTAATACGTTACAGTCCCGAAAAAAAAGATAATTATCAAGTAAAAAGTGTGTTTTCTTGATACATTGGCACTGTAACACCCGAAACGAAAAATCAGGTAATTGTTTTATTATTATAACTTACAGATTGATTACTTTAATAATATTTTGCAAAAGTAAGGTTATTATGGTAATGATTTAAAATACTAATAAAAATTCAACTAGAGACTAATTTGATGGCTTTTTTTAATGATTAAAAACTGTAACACCCGAAACGTTTCGAGGTGTTACAACTTTTTTATACATCATATTTCCCTGTATCTTCAATGCCTGGTTTGTGTGTGGATGAGGTGATTCTTTAGAAAGATCAACATGCCGTCGACGACAAAAAATAGAATAGCGAAAATGTGGGAAAGACGAAAACTGATGAACCAAGCTGTTCGACGGATACAGAACATCCATACTAATATTATAAATGCGAAAGTAACTCTGTCTGTTACGCTTTGACGCTAAAACTACTGAACCGATTTAAATGAAATTTGGTACACAGATAATCCAGAGCTTGAGAAAGGACATAGGCTACTTTTTATCCCGGAAAAATTGAAGATCCCCCAGGAACGCAGGCGAACCCGCGGGGAGCCACGAGTAACATATAAAAATAAGTTAAAAAGTGCTTTAAAATTAATTTCAAAGAAACAGTTATAAAAGAATTATTTTAGTTTACTTAATTTTATTTGTTTTAAAGAAGCTCATAATTAAGCTGTGTTAGAGAAGACTTTATTAACTACAATGTTTGTTTGTTAAAAGATTTTTTTTAAAGAAACTGCTAATTTATGTTAAAGGAGAGTTCATTATATTCATGTTAATTTGTTCCCTACTTATTTTATAGTACCTAAAGTAATAAAACACCGATTTTGTTTATATAATGTGTTAAATTTTTGTACTCGTAACGCCCGAAACAAAACCATGGTAACGCCCGAAACAAAGTAAAAATTTCTAAAAAAATAGTAGAACCTTATTTGTGACTGTAATTATGTGGTAGCTGGATAGTAAATATTATACTTTTGGAGCCCTGTGATTTTTAGAAAAGGTTACCTAAGAAAATTCGCTGAATTTCATATAAATGTAACAGTGGTCAGGTGATAGAGGCAAAATCGTGAAACGCCCGAAACGCACACTTTTCGACTTATAAAATTGTTAATTCTTATGCTAAACTCTACAAATTTTATAATTAAGATAAAACAAGTAAAAACGCTGAGAATAAGACATTTTAATCGCTAAGATATCATTTCAAAGTACATTAAAATGCAGACTTTGGTTGTACAAACGTAACGCCCGAAACGATGGAATGACCCTATAGCAAATCGTTTGAACGCAAAATCTTTAAAACTATTTTCTTTTTTTAATATGTGATAAACAATGTAGGTATATAAGTCTGAATATTTAGATTTCATCAAAAATAAAACAGTTCATCATTTCCTTAATCAATTTAGAGTTCTAGAAAATTAATTAAAAGCTAAATTTTGTTGCGGTAAAAATTATGGGTTATTGTTAACTCGCCACAATGAAAATTTGCCACAAGTAAAAATTATAGTAAACTCGCCACAGTCTTATCTGTCTCGCGAAAACTTGCCACAGCTTTAAAAGTACCGATAGCAAACGAAGTAGTAGTATTTAATAATACATACTAGTGTAGTAGTTGCACTCCTTTTTACCAGTTACATTGCATACACGAGGACGTAAATAGCAACAGTGACTCCACTAACATAGTACCAGTAATCTATGTTCTTATGCCTAATAAAGAAGAAAGGTCTTATTTACGTTTATTTTCATTAATAAAGCAGAATTTACCAAATTGGAATCCACAAACAATGGTTTTAGATTTTGAAGTCGCCGTTAAAAATGCGATAAAGGCACTGGCAAAAAAAGCACATGCCTTAAAACTGAACACCAGCGAAGTGAAAAAACATGTAACTATGTGTGCTGCATTGGCTCATGTAAGAAAGCAGGATATTGATGATGCCTGGTTACATATAATGGAAGAATCACCACCTAATGAAGCTACCAATAAATTTAATGATTATTTTGTACGCAATGGCTAGAAAACATTAGTTTAGAAAATATTTGGAATATCCACGGTGTTCGCCACAGGACCATTAATTCTGCAGAAGCATGGCATAAACGCCTTAATAATAACATGAGAAAAAAGAAACCTAATTAACTCAATTTTCTTGACGCCCTAAAAAATAAGCCGATAATTTGAGAACGTGTCGGTTAATTGCATTTGATAATAAATTAAAAGCCATCGCTGAAAATTATGATAATATGCCTCTAGCAGAAGAAATAGCAAAAATAGCTGCATTGCAAAAATTTTAATAATATGCCAATTGATTACATAATATAATGGTGATGTACAAATTTTTCTTCTTCTTCTTATTGTAATAGTAAGCTTGACTGTGATTTTTAATTAAGCAAAAGTTAGATATTTTAGACTTATATGTCAGACTTGAATTTTTATTTAATATATAATGATTTTACCTTATATTTTAACTGTGTTTAAATATAAACGTTAGTTATTTAAGTTAGTAATTCCTATGGTAAAACATAGTTAAACCTTTTTAAATCAATGATTTATCCAATTACAGTGATCTATCTATATAATCACGCACTATACTTTGAATAAAACTGATTGTTACACAAAATCGTTTCTATCTTTTTCTTTATTCTGAAACTGCATTACTTTTACTAAACAACACTAATGTAGAACGAATATCGTTTTGCTGTCGGTACATTCAAAACAAGTTTGACGTACATGTGACGAGTTTACAATACCTATTGAGAATTATTTTGTCACTGTGGCGAGTTTACTACAATTTTTACTTCTGGCAAATTTTCGTTGTGGCGAGTTAACAATAACCCAAAATTATTGGGACCCTCCCAATAAATTTTTGCGCACATGTCTTTGAGGTGGTCAGTATCGAACTTCCACTTTGTACCTATATGCATATAACTACTTAGAAATGTTTATTAATCGATACGCTCTCGTTTCACCCGCGTTCCCGGTTATCTTAATTCTACCGGAATAAAAAGTAGCTTAAGTGTTACTCCAGAACATATTCTAACTCTGTGCCAATTTTCATCGCGATCCTTTCAGCCGTTTTGACATGAAAGAGTAACAACACATCTATATATCCTCACAAACTTTGCATTTATGATATTTGTAGAGTATATTGATAATGTATCTACGGCTATATCACAATACATATATACGTCATAAACGTTGGAATTGACAGTGAAGTACTTACCTATGTTCGGAGGCGAGACAGGATCGAATTATTTCAATTACTGTTTTATATATTATTATTTTATAATGTAAGTTATCCGCATTATATTTTTAATTGCTTGTGGCAGGTTAGGGCGCCATATTGTCCTGTTCTACGTTTCACTCTGCTGCTACCGCAGTGAACGGATTCACGAATTGCCGTAATTATTAGAGGAAGGGTTTTGTTCTTATCCTGATCTCGGATGTACTATGATTCCCTGATGACTTATTAAAACGATAGCTCCCACCCAACTGAATAGAGACGGTTTTAGAGTAACTTACCTACTTATCGGTCGTCATCCAACCATTCGCAATCTTACATCGCGCATCGGTTATAAATATTATTTTTAGGTGATTGTAACTATTTTAACATTTTACTGTGCAGTTATTAATAAATTTATCTTGAAATGAGTAACTTTTTTAGAATACAATTTTTTGAGTACATCGATTGGTGGATATGTCAAATAGTAAGGGTTTTCGATAGAGGACAGGCAGTAGATACCTATTATAAAATTTTAAATCATTTAAGAAAATTGCTATAATAGATTGCCAGTGTTGCTGTTATTTAATTTGACTCAGTTGTGCCTTTAATGTGACGTCTTAATTGCTGCCGCATTAACATTAAATTTGCGGTTACATTTCCTTTTGATTGTTTCCTACAGACTATGTTGTATAGTGTGTAAGCCCCTCGTCTTATTTACTACTATGCTCACCGACACGCGAATGGAAACATCTGCCTCTGTGTGTAATCATTCACTTTGAAATAAGTGGAAGTTTGCTACCAGATGCTCGCTTTTTATATATTACTTTTCTTATAGTTAAAGATCTTACTTTGTATAAGTAGTATTCTACAGGCGACAACAATTTGCAAGAAATACAATGGATTAAAAAAACCAAACATTTTTATAAAATACCCCTAGATTATGTAGTAGCCTACCACTGGTAGGAAACCAACTTTCTTTATGTTTGTTAGATGACATCGCTACGGGCTGTTCATTTGTCTGGCCACTGCGCGTTGACGGATACTAATCAACAGTAAACAAACATACTAGAAACAATACACAGAAGCATCATCATTAAAATAATAAATACCTACTTAACTGGAGTGTTATTTGGACAATGTTTCATTGGATGTTCTTTCTGCAAAACTAGTATTATTAATAATATTATATTGTTAATGATAAGATGGATTTTCTTTCAACACAAATTTCTTCCCTTGCCTTTGAATATTTATAATACTTCTAATAGATATAATAAATTGGATCTCACTGTTCAGGTGTTGTCTCCGAAAGTATTATATATTCGAAAAGTTTTCTCTTATAGTTCAGACATTTACACTATTCGGGAACAGTCTCTCGTAAGTCACTCAGGTTTATACCTAAATTTTACAGCATGTCGAAACAATAGGACTTACAGCGGTACTTGCTAGCGGTTTAGTATTGACAAAGAAATCAAGGAAACTCTTGCTAATTTTTTTTATTAAATTCTGTCTCTGGATCCGGGTGGACTTTGCATTTTTTATTTATAATTTATTACATAATATACCCCCATAACTTTTAAACCTAAGTAGGTATACATACCTACATTAAATACTTAAAATATTCAAAATACCTTGATTTGTCTTGGATAGAAGTCACTTAAAGCGTTATTATAATTAGCATTTGACTAACTAGGAACTTATATGGCGAATATATAGTTTTATATTATTCGCGGCCTTTAACACGCACTTGGAAGGTTGGTATTTGTTATTTGTCTGTAGATTTGAGAGTTAACGATATCGTCAAAATACTTTTGGACAAATTGGCCGGTGTCCAACAGATATCGCGTAAAATGTCGTATCACACTAGTGTCGGCTACATAAGTCCCATTAGTTATGATTTACATTTCCAAATGTCAATTTATTGTAGGTGCGTCGTGCGTATGTGAGTTATCTTATTATTTTAAAGATACTAACAAACATTTTACATTTAATTATAAATTACATGACGAATTGGATATCGCCTCTTTTTGAGATTGTTATTTAAATCGTAGTGTTAGGTATATTAATTAAAGAAATATATAAGGAGCTACTCCATCCTTTTTACGATTTAGTTGGGTTGTATACATTTTTATTAAGCCGAAAATTATGCTCATGTTGATATGTACTGTACATACATTCAGTTACTTTGAAAAGCTGCTTGGCATAGCTTTTAATCTCCGCTTCAGGCATATCTTGAGGCGTTCACTCGTAAATTATTGTATAGAAGGTAGGCAGATTTACCAACAGTGTAACGCAAGTAACTTAAATAGTAGGTACAATAGATTTTACTCATCGTGCTCAAAGTAAATTGTTTTCTTTTTCATAGCTTTTCATCAAAAAAGTTATGGCGCGTCATTAACAGGTCTGATCAAAGAAAAGCCTGAAACTTTTATTAAATTAAATCAACTGTAAACACAGACTTACTCGTCTCTCAAATTTTCCTTATCCCTTTTTTTATTTATTGAACTAGATTTTTTATATAGCTATCTCCCGCGTCTTTACTTGCGTTCTCTGGGGATCTATTTAAACTTAACAAATTTTTTCTCCATAAGAATCTCATTTGGACTAGGTACTTATTACAAACATTTAACATTTACTTACGTCGGTTAAGGCATTCTCAAGTTATGGCGTGACCAAGAAAAATAGGGATTATTTTTATATACAGATAGATATGTAGGTCCGTAAATTATTCGATGTAGTATGAGTATGTACGTAAGAAGTTCTAAGACTCGTGTCTATAATACCGTTAATGATTGGATGCTATTGCGTGTTTACTTGTTCTGACACAATGATAACGAGGTCACGAATAAATCTTCACAGATGATTACTAGAGTATTTTTGTAATAATGTATGTACCTAGTAGGTCCCTCACGGTTTTACACGCGATCCCTAAGGATCTTATTTGTAAAAAAAACCACCTGGTGTGAAAATTACGTAGCCCTTATAAATATAAACGGTTCGTTTCGGGGTTGATTACCCAGACCATGGAAGGATTTCACAAAAAATAATTAAGAACACGTGAAATTAATTGGAAAAGAACATGGTGAAAATGGACAATCTATATATTAGTGGTGCAGAGCATAGAGCATTGTTTTCCGAAAGACAATCCAAGGATAAGCTTTAGCGGAAAATGCACCATATAATACTTTCTCCAGGACATTAGTTCATCGCCTTGTACTATTTACTTATTTCATGGCAACTGAGAATATTATCTAGGTTGTTTATCTTGTGAACGCGGGGACCACGGCACAGAAACTAAATATTGATACGCCTTCACTTTTGAGTTATCATGCGTGATATGTTCTTAGCGTGGTACATAAATAAAAATATATAATTTAAGATCCAGGTTTGTATGACGAACAAAGCGGACGATTAATTAAGCGTGACTCGATAAGGTCGGTGGGCTTGTGGAGTTGGTTGCTCTCCATATTCACCAGTCTGTTCGTGAATGTCTGTCTACTTACCTATCTACTAAGCTACTAGCCGCTTGCACAGCTACTAGCTTTCGTAGCGAGCGAGCTTTGATTGCGTTCACAGGGCGCCCGGCCGAGCCGCGGCCGCTTCAAAATTGCACGGGTGAAAGGTTTCCAATGTTTCCATGTTTATGGAACCTTTTTATTTATAGGGTTTTATTTATATTCTCGCTTATGTTTGCTTACACTTTTGTAAATGAGTTCTTTGATCGTATGTTATTGTATTTATATCGGGTTTATATTTTCTTATAAGTACCCATTTGACCGCTAAAAATAATAGCTTTGTTTTCTTCGTTTAATTTTTATAACTACATATCATAATGTAGGTACTCTTATTTGTAATTAACTACCTAGATATGGAGATGAGATGAATGTTGCTTGACCGGTATGTGTAATTTATTTGAATAAGTTCATGATGGGATTTATATTGTTTTTTTTTAATAAATGATAAATCGTTGAACATATAGTTGTTCTACTTATTGTTTAATTTCAATATAAAAAACGATTTTGGTGAAGTATAAGATACATACATAATGTCAAGGACGGTTGGTAGTGTTTCTAATTAAGTATCTGACCACCACTGTATATAATCCACAATATTCTGTAAACTAACAGCATACAGTACTAAGCAGGTGCATACTTAGTATTTCTCTTTCTGCGCCTCGAGAAACATCCAACTTGCTGACCTCGCAACAAAACAAATCTTCAACAGGCATGGCTCATGTAATTTATAGGTACTAGTTCAGTTTTGGAATCTACACCAGGCGGTATTCACTGTGCAATATTTTCATTACCTATCCAGTTTACTTATTGAACGTTTTATATATATCTCGATTTGGTATATTGTTACGCATCTGACTATTGAAGGTAAACTGGCTTCAAGTCCAGTAAGGTATTCCACGCACAAAGACTCGTTCCACCTTGCGTAAAGTGTAATTTACTATTTTATGTTTATTTATCCTTCTTCAACCGGTGAAACATTTCCTAAATCTTTTCTAAATGAAAGGTATCCTGGGACATTTTTCACGCATGACCAATCTGATTTGAAACTACCTACATAGATATTTACATCCAGACACAGAACAAATATACATGTCTGAAAAGGAGAGACGGTTCTTATCTGTTTGTATGTTTTTCTTATCGTTGTAACTAAAACAATACGTAGTTTTTAATTTAAAAAACTTACTCTCGGGTATATATACTACATCTATTAACTAAAAAGTAAAATATTATAAAAAAAATCCTCATTTTTAATAAAAAGTACCTACCACTACACTACTTTCAGAAATTCTTAAGTAAATTATGACCTGATATATTTAACGGTTATCATAGAAACATTATTGTACGTCCATCCATACACATCTGTCAGTTATCATCTTACTCCTTATCAGTCAGTGGGGACAATGTTGACCTGGGCCTCCGCCCGCCGCCGCGCCGCGCCGTCAGCGCCACCGCTGCCCCCTCGCCCGTTCTTTAGTCAACGTTCTTAGATTAATATAATTATATTTCTAGTTCAATTAGGTACTAAGTAATTAGCCGCTAATTACGTTTGTAGCCGGGTCGGTAGCGTGGTAGTACCCTGACGATTACCGTACAAGTCGTGGTTTCGCAGAGCAAGTAGGTACCTTATAATTTTAATTATAAATAATTTTTAAGTAGGTATATTATCTGAATCAGCATCACATGGCCGGCTTTCACAAAATGCCTAATGCTATACACAAATAATAACGACTCGTAATTATATTTAGTGACCTACCATTTATCTATCTGACGTCGAATATTGACACACGATTTTAAATTACCTAAATACTTATCTGAACGATAGCGACCAAATTCAAGTGGAGCTGTGTGTGTGCAAGTTGTCGTCACAAAATTCTGGATTGCGCTCTGATATGTACTCGTATACCGATTCAGGTGAATAGGGCAACTTATCCCGGTCCAGAGTGAAGCACATGAAAAATATTTGGCCGCTTGCCAACTTTGCTCGTTTCGCGGCCGTCCGCGACGCCGGCGTTTGCGTCGCGACGTTCCTAGTTTCGATCAACCGTCTCACTCCGTGAATGTAATGCAATCTATATGACACTCAAAGTGCATAATTTACCTTCCCGACTCGCGTAAACAACTATAAACGCAATCTTTTTGAACGTATATGCACAGGTATATAGTTGGGCGCTTTGCCTGATGTACTTGTAATGAATGACGTTTTTACATACCTACCTATTTAGCTTGTAATGAGCACAACAACACAGCAGATACTCATATATAAATCATTTGACTTGCAATGTTTACGTTATAATTTTTTCTTTTGTCAGTCTAGTATCATCATTCTATCAATCATTCTGATACAGAACTGCTATTTACGGTAGATTATTTATTTCAGGTGAGTAACGGCAATGTCATCGATACAGGAACACCTACTCTACTGGTATTTACCGTTTATTACTACTAAGCACTCAGCATGTGAATGAATGTTTTAGTCTGTTAATGTAACTGGTAATATTTAATTTACTTGCCGCAACATAATTGTTAGATATACGTTACTGATTAAATATGCTTTTTAACAATATAGTAATGCGGATTATCATGCTCCGATCCATGTATACCTTTGCCCGTCGTATTTAATGCTTTATGATACCTTATATCTATCTATCGCTAAAAATGTATTTCTTTATTTTAATTTAGGTTATGTAGTACTTTTTAGATATTTATTGCAAATTTAGCTTAGCTGTTAGTGGGTACCATCAATGTACCTAATCATGAAGATGCCTAAAATATCATCATACAAAGTAATGACGATAATTCACGTGGCATGTTTAGAATATGAACAGTCACACAAATATATTTAATTCCTCTACTGAAATATTAAAATGCTTGATTCATATACTCCCAAGAATATACTTTTCAACTCTGTTGTTAACGTTCAGCTTAGTTGTTGTTATTTTTAAACGACTTCATTTAGGAAGGCACTTAGTAAATATTGTCTTGTGTTAATTTAATTAGTTCAGGATTAAGGAAATTCACTATGTACTTATGATTAATATCATAATATATTTGTTAATTATTTAGTTTCACATTCCTTTTCTTACTTACGTTGCCTATAACCTCGCATCACACGCATGCCAGCTTCGTCCCATCAAATCACCGCATTTATACCAATAATTTCTAATGGACGGATTCCATTATCGAATCCATATCGAAAATTCCGAATCACGGAAAATACCAATAATTTCTAAATTTTTTCCATTGATTAATATAAATGGGATGGGGAATTGATATTATTGGGATATTAAGAAGCGAGCCAAAAAATTTAATACACCTAATTCATCATAGGGGTAGTAAGTAAACCCACACTGATCTACCAATATTACTTAGTATTTTAGGAATAAATATATATTTTTTTCAAACTAAAACCAAAATAATTATTAATTTGGGAAACTTTTCGCACCAACCACTTTTCATCCAACTCGCACTTAGCAGGTTTATCTTGTTAAGTCCAGTATGTTCAATTCTCCTTTATTAAGGCCGACAAAGTGTCAGATATTGTCGCCGAACACCGGGTACATTTTTACATGAAGAATGAAACGTTTTTATATTAGCTAGGGCCATACGCACAAAAATGAAACATACAATGTCTGTAAGGCCCACAGCTCGTAGCTGTTAAAGCCTATCCTAAACATTGCGAAATATATTTATACTTAAGCTTCCTTTTAGGCTACTTTTACCCGAAACGTATGGAATTAAAATTCGGCCAGCACACCCAACTTTTTATATTATTTGATTTGTATTAAATATCGTATGAATGGAATGAAGCATATTACGATTCCAAACGTAGCATATCGCCTATGTTTCGGAAAAACGGCAATAGCTCCTCTGGATAGGTATTTAATGTTCAATCTTAGATAAATAAATTATATTATACATATGTCGAAAACTTAACAGAATAAATAGTGACTTATGTATTTGATTGTTCATTGCAGTCGAGATTATTTGTTAAGGAATATATTTATGACAGTCAGTTAAATTAGTATGTATTTACTTTGTATTTGGAAGTCGTTGCATTTATTTGACGTGAACGATGGTTGTTTCTTATCTTATAAATTCGTAAATAAAATGTCTGCCATGCGTTGACTTTAAAAGATTCCCCATCTGCCACTGTCCTCCGGTGTTTGACTGGAACACGTACATCTTGAACGGCTCAGACATTTTAGTTCAAAATAGATGATAGAAGAGTCGAAGACAAACTGTGCACTATAATTATTCGCAACTATCAAACCTCGCTACCTATTTACTATTTATATTGTTGCAGTCTACTCTTATCAGTGCGAGATCAATTCGGATCCGACGTTTGCTATGTCACCTTTGAAAATTGTCATGCATCGCATCGAAGTACCATTAAGGCCTCGCCTGGATCAGTGCCAGAGTTGAAGTATTATTAGCACGCCAACAACGACTGAGTTAATCAAGCTCAAATAAGATCAATATTCTCCGTAGGTGAACCGTTAGACTGAACGGGTGCGCGCCTGGCTGCTTGTCAGCCAGCATTACGGACCGCATCCGACAGCGATGGGCGACCGTCGTCCAAAACTGATTCGTTTCATACGTCAACTATCGTCCTTACACTGAAAATCTAATGGACGATTGGTTTGATTTAAATCAACCTTACGCTAGATAAAACAAAACAGTAGTTTAATAAACACTGTCTCTCACAAAGCGCCTTCTGCGATTGATATGCCATTTCTGTATGTTAGACGAGTAAATCAAGGTACAAAACCTGTTTGTTTATTAGTTGACGTCTGTGATAGTCAAGTGATAGTTGATTTCTTAGAAACATTTCCTCGCAATGACCTACTGACATCACGTGTACTATACATACATTCCACAAAGCATACAAGATGCCTATAAACTGTCTTAAGATAATAAATATCCTTTAGTCGAGACATAGCTGTTTGCTTGCTGTTTATATAAACATAGAACTAACTGTACCCCGCCCCGCGGTCGAGTACATCACCGCCAAGTTCTCACAAAATTTTTATTGTTCGTACCTCACCGCCAATAAGTAAATATGTTTTTTTTTTGGATTGTTTTTGGAGACAGGATATTTGCAAACTTGAAATCTCGAGATCCTTACTGATCTATCGTATATTCTGAAGTGTAATAATTTCGAGTAGGATGGTTAAATAGGTGGTATTTCAAAGTTGCGTGGTCAGTGCGATCACGATGTTTTATCGATATGTTTTTGTTTACTCACGAGTCGAGTAAATGTACGCGTCTGTCACTGAAGTGTGGCCTCACAAGCAAAGCGTTTATCGTCAGCGGAGCGGTGAGTGTAGTCGCTTTCTGGAACGTGTTGAACGAAATCTACACGATACTGAAGACATTATTTTAACATGACTTGTCTAGGCTTATACCAACAAGAATAAAACAATGCTCAAAAGGGATCTACAAAAACTAAATAAATTCTGCCAAGAGAGAATTGGCTTATAATAAATTGGTGAATCAAATTATTTCAGATCCCAGAAATAAAAATTACCTAACTGCATTTGATGTAGACAAATACTATCGAGTAGTCAATAATGTTCAACTTATCCACGTCGTTTTGTCGCGCTCAGGAGCTAAAACTATATTTCGTAAACAATAAAACAATTGTCAGGAATCATTTCCTAGGGTTTTGAGCCTTATTGTAAGCAAATAATATTAAATAACTTCCTGCCTGACCGACCCGAATACTCGTAAGATATGCCAAAGTATTTCTGAATTATATTTAGACGCTAACAGCAGAGGGTTCTGTTTTATGTCGAAATTTTAGCAAACCAATTCTGTAATAATAATTATTAAGACGCGTATAAGGTGCCCTTATGAATACATATTTGCAAATCTGATTTTAAGTAGGTAAGTATTTAGAAATTGCTACAACATCCATAGTTTCACGATCACTTCTATTTCTCCATGGTTAAAGTATGCTTGAGTACACCCTAACCTTTTTCTTCTAAGACTGATTCCTCAATCCAATCATGGCTCAAGTACTAGTAAATTATATCTACTTTTACTCTGTAATTTATTTAAATATTAGCTAGATGATTAAAAATAGTGGTGTCGGTAACGCGGCAGATTGACGCTGCATCATGCGCGGGGTGCGCTCGCTCGGTTCGCCGAGCCAATCTCTTTGAAACTGCATCGAGGAGAACCTACTTTATTTTACGGACCGCTGGACACGTTAATTAAGCGTTTTATTTGTGAATTCCATGCTGAACTATATCCACCTATGTTAATTATAATGACTGGAGTACGTATCTATATTTAAATATGGATATTAGATTTTTTTCAAAATAGATATATAATAATACAAGGGTTTATTTTTAATATAATCATGAAACACCATGCTTTCCTGTATAAAAAATCGTCTGGTGTAATAGGCATACATTATGCATGCACGTATTTACACAGCATAATTTAGTTAGTTACAAGCACATCTTTATTAGTAGGTACCAACAGCACATTTCTCTCAGAACACGCAGATATCTCACGCGAGTGGTCACGCAACGCAACATCGATAGAAAGTATAGATTTATAAGTAAGATTCAAATCAACCTATTAAATATCGTAACTATGTAGAATGCATGATATCTAGAAGTTACGATAGCATGCATCGTTCGAGTACATAGAAACAAGTTCTATCAAAATGCAGACCGTAAAAAAAACGGATATTTAAAAGCATATCACGGTAAATGTGCTTTTTGTGAAAATATGTAGGTATAATGTTCTTATTTAAGTAAAAGTGAGTGAGACTTTTTATTTATTTATTAATATGATATTTTTTTTTTGTCTTTAAGAATGTCATTTGATCTGTTACAAACATTTTACGACCAAAAACAAGCAAATCGGTTAAGTCGTTCACTAATACCTCCAAAGCTATTATAACTCACTTTTAATGATTATTATTTAACATTCATTTCACAATAAGTAAATGATAGATAAATCACAATATTTTTCGATAATCGTCAAGATTAAGCTGGTCCATGTTACATGAACAAATGAAAGTACCTACATCAAATCAGTGCAAAATTACATTCCCATTGCAAACATACAATCCCTTGAATTTCCGCATTCGAGGTTATTCTTTGCTCCATCGTAAGTAATCAAATATTTATAAATTCTGGTAATTCGTTGAGCGGCAGCGATGCGTTGTGTGGGGACCGGATGAATTTGCGAATTATTGATGATCGACGCCGACGCAAATGGCGGTTATCAAGCTACTGCATCTAAAATTTAGGCCTGCTCTCTAACCTAGGTATTCTTATTTTGTTATTTGGTTCATTACATTATTTTAACATCAAACATAAATACAAATGACATAGTGATTTGAAGAGATACTTTGGATAAATACAATTTTATACCATGGTCTACCGCTAAAGGCCCTATTTAATATTATATGTCCTAGCTATATTATATTTGTTGATAAATAGGCTCAATCTGACTGTGTAGTTAATAATTTCCTTTGCCTTGATTTTGATTGTCCTCTGAAAAAAAGAACACATGTCATGTATGATAAGCAATGAGTTACTATATTATAGCTATTATATTTAATAGACTAAAGGAATAGAAATTAACTCAGTAGTTTCTTGTTACCCGCTCTATGTCAGCTTTGCAGTGTAATGTAATACCGGTTTGGTAAAGAAAGAAATCAAGTGAACAAAGCTGCGATAAGGTACAACTACTGGAATTGATCCCGTGACTGAATGCTACATTTTAGTAGTAGATTTGTAATTATCCATCTGCTGCGCTGTAACAAAATATCTCGTTATTCCATTAACGGAGCATCACGTGACAGATGTCCTCAGATGATATGCTTTTCAACGCTGCAGAACTTGCTATGTTTCCCCTTATCGGTTATTGGCTTGATAATTAAGTGATACTTCTATAGCTCGAGTGTTGCTTGATTTTCAAAGATTAATTTTGGTAGTTTCGAGACTTGACATGTGGTGTCTATAATAATCTATATATAGTTATTTGCCTGTAAATTTTTTCACTCGAGTAACTTATTGTATAGATTTGATATATAAATTACTTGGCAATATAATATTAATCATCATTGCAAGCAAACAAGATCATCCATATTCATACCACGGCTATCTACGGCGTAGCCGCTGTAAGGGTGTTTGACTGAGCCTGGGCGTGGAAGCTGCGAGCTTCGCTAAGCACTGTAAATACTCCCCTAGTCACGTAGCGACGATGCAAACTGTTGAATATTAATACAAAATAATATTCACTAGAAGAAATCCTGCAGAAGCTTTATACTTAAAACTAAGTGGGTGAATATCGCAGTCAAATTGAGACCTGACGGGTCTATAAATAGTACTGTAATGTATGTCTGTGTTTTGTATTGTTATAAAGATAAGTTAAAACAGCCTATTGTTCAAACTATTTGTTGACCGTCTAGAATTAAGATTTAAAACTGCCAAACAACGTAGAGTACCTTTTCCTACTACGTTTTGCGATAAAATACCACACACACAATCTTTAGCTGTTTTCCCTTTCAGACTATATTTGTAACTTGAATGACGGTGTTTAATCCTAGTTACTTTTAAAAATACCTTTAATTAAGTAAATATTCATAAGCGTTGGTGTTCAGCTTTAAATAAATATAACGTTGAGTAATTACAGCTAGTGAAAGTTTTATTACTTATCGCGGGATAACGGGCTCTATGTTTATGTTTACAATAACTCGGCATCTGTTCAGTGACGAGGGTTACTGGTTGGGGTGAGAAGGTGGCGGGAGGCCTCAGGAGGGAGGGCGCTCTTCTACGCACTCCACTGAAGCTCCATGTCATTAATCTATACTTTTGTGAACATCGGATCGGACTATCGTGATCACTGGACATGGGAATTTGTTTCTGTCCAATATCATTGTCTATTGGATAAGTTTGTTTGACACATCGTCGACGAGTAATATGCCAACGTATATAACTAACTACATTATTAGGTTGTTATAGATTCAATATTGAAATATAAGTATAGTTAATTTAAACTATAAATGTATATCAATCTATATGTTAAATCTATGTCTAGCTGTATTTGAGGGTATAATGTAAATTAGGTGTTATGGTGACAAAAATTTTGTTAGTTTACGATGCTAAATATAGAGGTTTGTTGAACTCTTCCGCAAGCAAATGGTTGTAAACTCATGAGTTTATTTTTAAACTAAGTATGTAGGTATACGTACTCTACACCATCGGAAAATACTTTTCTCCTGATTCATTTCCGCCATTTTTAAAAGGGGTCGTTTTATGCAAAATGTTACTATGATTACTTTAATATAATATACTCACCATAAGTAGTAGCTAAAAGCCCCAATATGATCTCTCTGTGTAACATGTAAAATTATTTTACTTACAGAATTAGCATACATTATTTGAATGCCAGACGTTTATTCTGGTGACGCATCTTTCGAATTAAGTGTCATAGCGTCCCCTCGGACAATGTACCAATGCTCGTGCTTTTGTCGCGTTCAATTACATTTAATAGGTCTTGATATAATTACCTAATTGTGCTGGTGAGCGCATGACTCTACTCGACGTTTTCAACTTAAATACAATAACTTTGTATTTATTCTGCTCTACCGAAAGCTAAAATCAAATAGATTTTCTTATAAATCAGGTGGCCAGCATTTAGGTTCATCTGCAAGACCTAGAACACACAAATGCCTTTTCCTATATGTTAAAAGGAATTGGATCCGGCTCATAAGTAGGTATAGTTTTTGACATAAAAAACTTATTGGAAACTACACCGATTATGTTAAGGTCTCTAAAGTTAGCATGACCATTTTGACGTATCGTGAAACTGGTTACGTAGTAATTTGCCGAGAATTTGCCGTAAATTATCCGTGAAAGAAAAAAATTTGCCGCGACCCAGGGTCAGGAGAAAAAGCTGGACCTGCTAACTTTACTCCAAGTTAGCAAGACCAATGTCGTATCTCAGGATTGGAAAGACGTAGAGCATTGTTTTTGGTCTTAAAAGTTGCCGAGAATTTGCCGTAAACGATCCGTCAAAAAAAATAATTTGCCGCGAATCGGGTTTTCGAGAAAAAGCCGATTTACTTGTTTTCGCTCCAAGTTAGCAAGACCAAATGTCGTTTCTCGGGATCGGAAACACGTACAGCCTTGTTCTTGGTCTTAAAAGTTGCCGAGAATTTGCCGTAAACGATCCGTCAAAAAAAAAAATTTGCCGCGAATCGATTTTTCGAGAAAAAGCCGATTTACTTGTTTTCGCTCCAAGTTAGCAAGACCAAATGTCATATCTCGGGATCGGAAAAACGTACAGCCTTGTTCTTGGTCTTAAAAGTTGCCGAGAATTTGCCGTAAACGATCCGTCAAAAAAAATAATTTGCCGCGAATCGATTTTTCGAGAAAGAGCCGATTTACTTGTTTTCGCTCCAAGTTAGCAAGACCAAATGTCGTTTCTCGGGATCGGAAACACGTACAGCCTTGTTCTTGGTCTTAAAAGTTGCCGAGAATTTGCCGTAAACGATTCGTCAAAAAAAAGAATTTGCCGCGAACCGGGTTTTCGAGAAAAAGCCGATTTACTTGATTTCGCTCCAAGTTAGCAAGACCAAATGTCATATCTCGGGATCGGAAACACGTACAGCCTTGTTCTTGGTCTTGAAAGTTGCCGAGAATTTGCCGTAAACGATTCGTCAAAAAAAATAATTTGCCGCGAATCGGGTTTTAGAGAAAAAGCCGATTTACTTGATTTCGCTCCAAGTTAGCAAGACCAAATGTCATATCTCGGGATTGGAAACACGTACAGCCTTGTTCTTGGTCTTAAAAGTTGCCGAGAATTTGCCGTAAACGATCCGTCAAAAAAAAGAATTTGCCGCTAATCGGGTTTTAGAGAAAAAGCCGATTTACTTGATTTCGCTCCAAGTTAGCAAGACCAATGTCATATCTCAAGATTGAAAAGACGTAGAGCCTTGGTTTTGGTCTTTTAATTTGCCGAGAATTTGCCGTAAACGATCCGTCAAAAAAAAGAATTTGCCGCGAATCGGGTTTTCGAGAAAAAGCCGATTTACTTGATTTCGCTCTAAGTTAGCAAGACCAAATGTCATATCTCGGGATTGGAAACACGTACAGCCTTGTTCTTGGTCTTAAAAGTTGCCGAGAATTTGCCGTAAACGATTCGTCAAAAAAAAGAATTTGCCGCGAATCGGGTTTTCGAATATCATATCGAAAAATGGGTAAGACAAATAGTGAAATGGATAATTAAATTAATATTGAGCAGTAAAATAGCTTAATGGACAATCACGAGTGGGGTGTTAAACATGACAAAATTTGTTTGTAAGAATAACATCTAAGCTACGACAATTATAGATACATTGAATCGAATATTCCGTCTATCCCTACTGCCACATCCAGGTAGGGATATGCGGCTTTTATATACAGATTTTAGGTTTGGGAGATAAAAAAAAAGATGTTATCAATTGTAAGTTAATATAGCCAATAAGAGTATTTTTTTAAATATTAGATACCCGCACCATGATTACTGATAATTCAGAGATAAGTTATTTAGTCATGAATTTCAGAATTGCGGGGCTTAAAAAAATGATCCACTGTTACCCAATCTCCCCTACATGCTTACAAACTTTCGCGATTACAATATTAGTAGGATATACAAAGACTAATCGATTCGCCCTGGCTTTGCACGGGTAAAGCACAGCTAAAGTTCGACATGTGTTGTTTATTTTTTATAGTTTGTAGATATATGTAGTGTAAGTGTTTTCTAAAAAGAGTTTAGCCGCCAATGCATTTAAGTGCGATTGAAAACAACGCTGTTATTTTATGAACTCTACGCAAGCGGTGTTGCAGCGGGACGGTTAGTCTGTACTAGTATTATAAATTATAAAAAAAAAATGTTTTTATTTTCTGTCATATATTTAACTCTTTTTTGCACTGGCATTTTGTTTTTTAACCTTGTTAAAAAAAAGGTATATAATATATGTATATCTTTTATGTTTGTTCGCGGACAACTCCGTCGTTTAGGAACCGATTTTGATAAAAAATACTGAAACTAGGTATCTCAGGTACCATGATAAGGAAACCAGGATCTGATGATGGTATCCTTTAGAAATCGAGGGGAACATACGAAAATCGTACTGGTGACAAATGCGTTTGTAATATTTTTCATTAAGTATTTCAAAGTAGGTACTACAATTTTACGAAGGTCTCGATTCGATGTGATGATGGAGCTGAAATATAGTTGAGGGAACTCCTCAACGATTTAAGTACAGTAATTACCTGTTGTTTGGGCTTGATTAATTTGTATTGATTGAGAACTTAGCACCCATATGGGTTATAAACCGACTTCCAAATTCGGAGGAAATTGTATGTTCCGGCAAATTAAAAGACCAAAACCAAGGCTCTACGTCTTTTCAATCCCGAGAAACGACATTTGGTCTTGCTAACTTGGAGCGAAAACAAGTAAATCGGCTTTTTCTCGAAAAATCGATTCGCGGCAAATAATTTTTTTTGACGGATCGTTTACGGCAAATTCTCGGCAACTTTAAAGACCAAGAACAAGGCTGTACGTGTTTCCGATCCCGAGATATGACATTTGGTCTTGCTAACTTGGAGCGAAATCAAGTAAATCGGCTTTTTCTCAAAAACCCGGTTCGCGGCAAATTCTTTTTTTTGACGAATCGTTTACGGCAAATTCTCGGCAACTTTTAAGACCAAGAACAAGGCTGTACGTGTTTCCGATCCCGAGATATGACATTTGGTCTTGCTAACTTGGAGCGAAATCAAGTAAATCGGCTTTTTCTCGAAAACCCGGTTCGCGGCAAATTCTTTTTTTTGACGAATCGTTTACGGCAAATTCTCGGCAACTTTTAAGACCAAGAACAAGGCTGTACGTGTTTCCGATCCCGAGAAACGACATTTGGTCTTGCTAACTTGGAGCGAAAACAAGTAAATCGGCTTTTTCTCGAAAAATCGATTCGCGGCAAATTATTTTTTTTGACGGATCGTTTACGGCAAATTCTCGGCAACTTTTAAGACCAAGAACAAGGCTGTACGTGTTTCCGATCCCGAGATATGACATTTGGTCTTGCTAACTTGGAGCGAAAACAAGTAAATCGGCTTTTTCTCGAAAAATCGATTCGCGGCAAATTTTTTTTTTTGACGGATCGTTTACGGCAAATTCTCGGCAACTTTTAAGACCAAGAACAAGGCTGTACGTGTTTCCGATCCCGAGATATGACATTTGGTCTTGCTAACTTGGAGCGAAATCAAGTAAATCGGCTTTTTCTCGAAAACCCGGTTCGCGGCAAATTCTTTTTTTTGACGAATCGTTTACGGCAAATTCTCGGCAACTTTTAAGACCAAGAACAAGGCTGTACGTGTTTCCGATCCCGAGAAACGACATTTGGTCTTGCTAACTTGGAGCGAAAACAAGTAAATCGGCTTTTTCTCGAAAAATCGATTCGCGGCAAATTATTTTTTTTGACGGATCGTTTACGGCAAATTCTCGGCAACTTTTAAGACCAAGAACAAGGCTGTACGTGTTTCCGATCCCGAGATATGACATTTGGTCTTGCTAACTTGGAGCGAAAACAAGTAAATCGGCTTTTTCTCGAAAAATCGATTCGCGGCAAATTTTTTTTTTTGACGGATCGTTTACGGCAAATTCTCGGCAACTTTTAAGACCAAGAACAAGGCTGTACGTGTTTCCGATCCCGAGAAACGACATTTGGTCTTGCTAACTTGGAGCGAAAACAAGTAAATCGGCTTTTTCTCGAAAAATCGATTCGCGGCAAATTTTTTTTTTTGACGGATCGTTTACGGCAAATTCTCGGCAACTTTTAAGACCAAAAACAATGCTCTACGTCTTTCCAATCCTGAGATACGACATTGGTCTTGCTAACTTGGAGTAAAGTTAGCAGGTCCAGCTTTTTCTCCTGACCCTGAGTCGCGGCAAATTTTTTTCTTTCACGGATAATTTACGGCAAATTCTCGGCAAATTACTACGTAACCAGTTTCACGATACGTCAAAATGGTCATGCTAACTTTAGAGACCTATTATGTTACGCGTGTGTCCGTTTTCAGTCAGTGGACAATAAAACTATGCTCCCTTGGTCTATTAGACCGAGAAAAGAAATATTTTATTTTACTAAGCAGATAAGCAGTAGTATTTTATTGAAAACTGAACGTTTTTATTCTTATCTATACTAATATTATAAAGAGGAAAGATTTGTTTGTTTGTTTGTTTGTTTGTTTGTAATGAATAGGCTCCGAAACTACTGGACCGATTTCAAAAATTCTTTCACCTTTGGAAAGCTACATTATCCCCGAGTAACATAGGCTATATTTTATCCCTGTATTCCCACGGGAACGGGAACTACGCGGGTAAAACCGCGGGGAGGCAGCTAGTTTTTTTATAAAGTTACTGAAATCTTCTGTTTAGTATTTTTGTTATAATATAAACCGATGAGTACGTTTACAAACAACATCTCAGTTTTAGAGCCAAACGAGACTTAGAAACCAGACGCTTTGTGTAAGACGAATAGCAGACCCGCTCTATAAAAAGTCAGTTTTGTTTACGTGATTGCCGGATACAAGACGGCCTACCACATGTGTAGTGGTCATTGTAAATTTTTTACCGAGAAATAACCGCATATTATACCTAATAATGGTTCTTGGTGTGGAAGACATTAACTAAAAATTTTAAACTAGCTTTATATCCGCCGCGTATTGCACTCGTCTCGCCTCCAAGCAGAATCCTCAGTGGCATAAGTATTACAAGATATTGTCGTTGGTTGTATCTACATAAGTAGGTACTTACTTGCTTATAAAATTATTTCCTTTGCATTAAATTATAAGCCAATACATATCATGTTGATTTAAATAAAGTTTGAGTCGTTGAGATTTGTGAGCAGAATATTTATGTTGTTAGTTAGTTGTATATTGCTAACACGTCGGTCGTGGCGACTTGCGCTGTTAGAGAATGAGTCACGACTATTGTGTCGTCGTGTTACCATAAATAGCAACAAGAGCTGGAGGGTGCTACGGCAGCTTGGCATGTACGAAATCATCGCTCGGCTCAGACCTCGACAACGGTTGAAAAATTAAGACTCAAAAGAGAAGTGCTCTTCGTTCTCTCGGTAGTGCCGAGACACTCGGCTAGTCTTGCGTGTCGCCTGAAGCATCTACATTTGTGTATATCATGAGATCACATAATTTACCTTGCCCTGAATTATAACCAGCAAGTACGTGCTGGTTTATTGACTCTTAGGAGTTTAATAATGCTTTAGGGCTCGTTACCGTTGTCATAAGACATTATTTCCTTGACGCCTCCTTTAATATTTCGGAAGTTATTGCGTTCCCCAAATGAACCACTTTTATGGATCATACAATCAAAGTTCAAAAAATCTTTATAACTTGGAAATTGGAATAGAGCAGCTTTGTAATAACTATATAACAGCGTAGATTCAGTGCCAGTGTAGGACATAACAGGTCAATTAAAAATATATGTGATACGTTTATATCATCCCCTAAGCATCTCATTGCCAGTTGGAATATTAATGACCAATAATAAAGTAAATTAAATTTCTCGTACTATCGACTCTATTATCGCAGGTACATTCTCGCAGCATTTATTGAAGTACTCCGCGAACCGCCTATGGACAGTGAGTGAGTAATAGTATGCTTCCTCTCACTACCATTGCCTATATCGGCAGGTATCATATTCAAAAGAAATGCGAGGTTTTTTGCACAGGTCGATCCATTGTAAAAGTAAACAACAGGTAAAATTCTGCTATTCATCTACCAAGTATTCTGTTCATTTTTTTTTGTGAAAATCACGTTTCATTGTGCCATTTTGGCGCGTTGTTGTATGTTAAGCATTGAAATTTGCATAAAGGTTGTTTCCTTATCCTATTTTTTGTTTGATTCGAATTAAATATTAGACATATTTAAGTAATGTAAAACCACATATCTTCATCATATATATAAATAATATAAATCAAAGTCCCCGCCGCCTCTGTATGTCTGTCTGAACGCGATGAACACAAAAACTACTGAACAGATTTTCATGCGGTTTTCACCAAATTTCAGTATAATTTTCAGATCGTTTTTTTTTAAATTTCGAAAAGAAAAAAAAATTCAATGATTGTCATGTGACCCAAAACAGAGGCAATACGCGGTACTGAACTGTGACATGTATATGTTCAGACTTTGTCGATGTAAAATGATAATGCTGTGTGTGACCTTTTGCAATATATGTTCTTGCTTCCTCCTCCTTCATGCCATCCTTCTCTATTGTCACTTGAAAGGGGAACATCAGACTAGGCAATTGTGGCCAATAACCACATCCTAATTTTCTCGTTTCCGGTAAGTACTCTACTGCGTACCATTCACATTGTACCTATTTAGTTTATTCAACGATTCAACATGCTCAAATTAGTCGATGTAATTTGAGCATGCTGGTCATAATTTTCGTTTATTTATAAACACACTTACATAAACAAAATTGCCAAAATTACTAAATAAAAATATATATATGAACTATAAATATAGTTAATCCGAATTTTTTGACATTATAAATACCCCAATTTTTTAAAACTCGCCGAGCTTAAGCCGAATTGAGAAAAAAAGAATTAACAAATTTTTTGTTCCCGTTGTAGGTAGTAGTACCTACTCTAAAAAAATATATTTTTCAAGATTTTATGTTTCAATTTTGTCGACGCTGTTATTATCTACTCCCATACCAAATTACTGCTCTGTATTATCAACCGTCTCAGATTACCCGCGAACGGACGGACGGACGGATATGGCGAAACTATAAGGGTTCGTAGTTTACTACGGAACCCTAAAAAACGAATTGGAACTGGAATGAACGAAGAACGACTGAGGCCTGCGTTAGTTTCAATCGAAATTTAATTTTGGGCGGGCATTTATGACGTTTATCTAATGAAAAATTAGGAGTGTGCGTGTCGAGAAAGTTGCGTAGCTACTACCTGGGTAGTGTGAATTGAATGGAATGTTCAAACTGGCTTATGTTCTGACGGTTGTAAATAATACTGTACGTTACATATAGCTTTTTTTACTTAAACTGGTAAAATATACATTTAATAAGATCAGATATAACGTGGTTCTCGATACCGGTACAATTTCAAAATTTCAGAATTTTCTCATCTGTTGCCATATATGTTTCTCGTTAGTACTGAAGGGTATTTACACTTTTTTATTAACACTGAGTTGTTGTGCACACTTCGCCTGCCTCGTGTTTTGGCACGAGTTCTTCACATCAATATTTCGATTCGCAGCCCAGAAACGTCAACTATAAGCGGGCGTATTTATTACGACAGAATTAGTACATAACCTACCTAGACTGCGTCCCTGAGTCGAAATAACTTGGATTCTTGATCGTTAATAACATTGTGATGAAACTTTTCTATTGACTCAGAGATTAAAACAGTTTGTTTTCGACTTTTTCAGCACATGGTGGGGACGGGTATGGCGACCCCGTTCCCTGCGGCGGCGGCGGCTGCGGCGGCTGCCGCGCAATTCGCCGCCAACGGCGACGCCCTCGCCGGAGTGAAGGCGGAGGCCGGTGGACCAGCAGCGCCGCCGCAACCGCCCCTCGTCAAAAGCGAAGGTCCACCACCGCCCGCGCCACTACCGCCGGCTAATTTCTCCCCACAACCAGCGCCACAACCACACGCGCCAAATTCCCTAGAAAATCAAAATAATAGCTCAGTAAGTATTATCCTACTTAATACATTAATACGTCAATTTAAACCAAACCAAGCAGAGCTTGTACAATGATATTTCGGTAATTAATATAGGTACAAATTAAGGTAGGTAGGTATCCAATCAAATAAATTAATTTTTGCTTGGATCGATTGCAAATCCCATGGTTTTATGAGATTAAAGAAGCACGTGTAACCTGAGTACACCTGAGTGTGACCGGTAAAAACAGAACTAGCAGATGTCTCCGTTATCTGTCAGAAAGCGGTTACTAACTACCTAACATATCGCAATAGTGTTTTACCCTTCAAAATACAGTACCAAGTTTCCGATAAGAAAATATGAGTTCAATTGATAAATGAGAAGATATTATGCGGTAAGAACGATATTGTGAAACGGTAAATTTTATTAAATTAGTATGGTAGTAGCTATATTTTATTTTATAATTTTTTTTCTGCTTCATAATGTATTGAGGTAGGCGGTTACTTTAAACTACAATCTAGCACTAATGCCAACATGACATAAAACTACTAAAAATTATTATAGTTAATCCCTCGTGCGATAATAAAGGAATTTTTAAATCTATACTAATATTATAAAGAGGAAAGATTTGTTTGTTTGTAATGAATAGGCTCCGAAACTACTGGACCGATTTCAAAAATTCTTTCACCTTTGGAAAGCTACATTATCCCCGAGTAACATAGGCTATATTTTATCCCTGTATTCCCACGGGAACGGGAACTACGCGGGTAAAACCGCGGGGAGGCAGCTAGTATTTTATAAATAACAAACTGCGCTAGAAGAAAGATTTAATTTTTCAGTATTTCTACATAAGTTTTTGATATTCTAAACATTCTATAAGTTTTTTGGTTGAACTGAAATTTAAAATTAATAAATATCTGAGTGTTTAAATTATCTAACATTTTCGGCTTGGTACCGACCATAGATAAAAGGATCCATTCAGTATTAATCAAGTTAGTTATTAGTTTGGAAATTTACAAATGAAAGTTGTTTACGATATCGGTAGGTATCTTTGGGTCCATTTAACGTAGTAACTTTTACTATTTATACGTTTTACATCGTTTGAATATTTGTCATTTGCATTGCAACTGCCATTTGTCAGTTTGTAAATAGCATTGATATATAGAAAGACACCGGTGTCCTTAAAGTGTCCCATTTTTACATAAGAATGCACTATATCAATATTAGAAACCTTATTAGTGTCATTTATATGAGAGGTGTCTTGAATCTCTTTGAAAATATTACAATAGTATTCTTGTATCTTACAACCGGCCACCTAGCAAAAATCAAAACTCATGCGGACCATGCCCCTTCTAGTGCGTGTCAGCCGGACTACGCATTTTACGCGTCCATTCCCATCTTAGTTTCTGTGTTTCTGTAATATATCTATACCAGTATAATGACCAGCATTTCACGATATAATTGGGAAAATATTAAATAGTTTTGTATGATGTTTTCAGCTGAGTGATGTCGATTCAAACGATGAGAATACGCCTGTTAGTGTAGCGGCTGTAGTGGCGCAACAGGCAGCGGCCGCCGTGGTGGCGCAGCAAGCGGCTGCGGCGCACGCGGCCGCGGCCGCCGTCAGTGCAGCGGTGCAGGCCAACGCCAACGCCGCCGCCGCCGCAGCAGCAGCCGCCGGCTCACCGGAAAAAAACCTCGTACCCGTCTCACAAGCATCACAACCCAAGAGGTTGCACGTCTCCAATATACCCTTCAGATTTAGGGATCCAGATCTCAGAAATATGTTTGGGGTAGGTACTTTTTTTTTTTGTCTTATTAACACCCTTATAGCACGGCATGTACCAATTTTATCCATGTTTTCGATGTGAGAACCACGATTTTAAATACAATATTTTACATTTCAGCAATATGGCACTATACTTGATGTAGAAATAATCTTCAACGAACGCGGGTCGAAGGTAAGCATTTTTCTATGTTGCTATAATATATTATATCCGAAGTGGCTCCTTGAAATCTAAATCACAACCGATTTCATTGCGGCTACTTCTATTAAAGAAATAAATATTTTTAGAAGAGCAATAAATAAATTTAAAAATGCATCTTGGTTTAATATTAACACTTTGGACATTGGACAACATTATATATAAAACAAATTCTGTTCTATAAACACAACGCGAACATAGAGGTTCCGACGGGAAGTCTAAAGCCCTAAGCAGAAGATCATTCGCAAAGATCAATATGATTTGAAACCGTAAGATTTCTGTTAAATTAAGCTGATGCTTATTAATACAAAACAATCCATAATATACCGAAGATGACATTTTTCAAATTACATATGTTATTTATTGCTTTCAATATATAAGAAATTACGGGAATAAATATTCATACTCTATAGTTTTTTTGGTAAGGTTACTATACCGATTTTAGTGAAGCTTTTAATTAACGAAGCTTAATAAATTGTACAAACATCTAATTTTGCAATTATATTCTTTATTCCCGTAATTTTACACAGAAAGAGGCACTTCATGGCTAATGTAACTTAAATTTCAATATCTTTTTGTTCCCATTACAAGCAAGTGCAGTAGCTATGAGGTCTTATATCTTATAATATATACTAACTTGTCTTTAGTTATAGCTGCCCAGACTAAAGTCACTACTGAAATAATTTATTTATTGAAACATGTCCCTTTCTTTTCTTAGTAATGTTTTTCTGAAATGTATCTCTTTTCAATTCATGTAATTTAGTTATAACAAATATCCTGGCTTAACAAGTCATAAAGGCAAATGGGCTTAGATAAATATAATCATAATCGTGTTTAAAATAAACTTCTCTCATAGCATATTCTTGGTTTTAATGTTTGGTGCAGTATCTAATTGCATTGTATATTGTCATTGAATAATAAATCTATTATTCTGATTTTAAAATAAATCTGAACTATTATTTCATCAGTTGTACTTTAGACATACATTAAACTACTAGCATTTGACAAGACCGTTAGTTGTCTGTAGAATTACACGTTTTCATAATCTTAAAAATGATCGGTAAGTCTACAGTAAAACTGATTAATTTAACATTTAATCAATTTACATAATATGTTAATGATACTCAAAAAACAACTCACTGTAAATGAACAATTCCCATAAAACTATAAACGAGATATTACCGAAATAATTTTATAATTAATTGATTGGATTGATCGCTTTTTCGTGTTTACTGCTTTCCTTGTGTCAGTTTGGTGACCGCCCCTATAGTAGTCCTTGCTCGCTCATGTCAAGAAGTATTTTTACTCTTTTGAAATAATAGCTCCAAGATATTTTTTCTTCAATGCCTCACAGTGGGATATGCAGTATTAGAGAATGATGCATCGTTACTACTACTACAGCTGATATCCTTAGTCATATTTCAGGACAGCTCTATTATTCATAACTAATAAGGTTGTAATCGTCCAAACTGCTCCTATGTTTTTAATCGTTTTGTGGTAAAATATTTGATTTCAATGCATATTACAATAATAGTGCATATTATAATAAATATTAGTGTCATGTATAATACTATTATGATGCCCGATTTGATGTGTGTGTGTAGTTTGGATGACCGATAATTTCTGAGTATTTAATCTAGTGTATTAGATTTGTAATGTTCTTAATATTTTTCTGTCCACTATGTTATATTAATAAATAATTCGTACAATCATATGCTTCCTAACAAGGGAAAATAATTTTCATTAGTTTTGGGCATGTATATTCCGCTGATCTCTCAATACACAACGGCAAATTGTAAAGCTATGAGTTAATAACGTAAGTTATTTTCCTAGTTGTTACTAGGGTGCATCACTTAGTTTGGCTTTATCTCGTTTGTCACTTTGTCTTCCTCGTCTGTCGGATCGATCTCTGTGTCTGTCATCATTAGCGAGAGCTTGTCGCACTGCTAGTGTCGAGCGGTCGCACCGTCTCACGGCGCGGCCCTCTCGGTCCCCCCGCCTCCCTCGCCCTGCGCCCTCGCGCCCTCGCGCCCGTGTACGCATCGCGCCGACCGCGCCGTCACGTCGCCGACCAAGTGGACGGACGACGAGAGCTCTGCCGGCTCCCTTCATTTTAATTATTATTTATCTCTATGTCTCTATCGCTCTCTCTCTTTCTCTCTCTGCCCAAATCATTGTTTACATTATAAATAAATGCACTCAGAATGGTAATAATAGAGCTGTCATTGCTTTTATAAGTGTAAGCGTTTCGTATATAATGAGCAAAATGTTTGCAACTTTCACAACTCGTCTCTTCCACTGTATTGTGTGCTGTGCTAGCTGCTTTTTGTTTCTATGGGTTATCAGTCACCATGTATTGAAAGTAGATAACTTGTCATAGCACGATCGATTAATATTATTAATATTTCATGAAGATCTCATGAACTAAGTATGTTCTGAATGCAATTTTAACATCAGTTCTTATGATTATTGTTTTCAATCAGTAATATATCACAGAATATTTACGAAATACAAGATTTTAATGAAATAAATAAGGATATATATATATTGCTTTTCAATTTTAAAGTGTTATAGTTTTTTTGGCACTGTAAAGTATATGCACTTTTTTTAAAGTACTATAGGTACGGTTGTGTATAAATTTTGTGTGTGTACGTATGTACTTATTGGGCATAATATTAATATATTGTAGTCGTTATTGTTCGTTGAATGGGAAAATCTAGACAAATTCGGCGATCATTTTTAATTCTCATAATTTACCTGAAACGTATAGATATCTATCCTGTAGTGCTGACCATAACATAAATAACATGCACTACAGGTAATCTATTTCGATTTACAATATTGTTTCAGATCTAATTAGTAAAATTTTGTTATGCATGATCGGTGATTATTCCTTAGAGATCAAACTGCAGCTAACATTTCACACAAATACTTGTCATTTTGATCAATGTAGTGTAAATTATATTAGCTTCGAACAGAATCGTTACACACAGTGATACAATCTCTCCTACCAATAGTACAGACTACTAGGTCGAGCGACGTTATATTGATTTCTTACTGTAATCCAAACGCTTATGTGTACCCATTCAGCTAGAATACGCTCAAAGTATCAACGTAATCAAATCAATAAATATCCTCTCGATATTTCACTAGAATATTTAAATAAAGAATATGCAATGCATAAATGTTAATTTTTGTTGCACGTTGTTTTTTGAGCGACGCTGTTTTTAATGCATGTTTTGTCTGTCTTGCATGCAGGGATTCGGTTTTGTAACATTCGCAAATAGTGGTGATGCGGAGCGAGCACGAGAGCGTCTTCACGGCACCGTGGTTGAGGGCAGAAAGATAGAGGTGTGCATGACTCAATGAATACCATCCGTAGCACTATGTAACTTATAACATCCCGCTCCTACGCCCACCGCCCACCGCAACCTGCGCTCGTCTGCTCTGTAGTTACTGTCATGCTAGCGTGCCGCGCCGCCCCGCCCGCGCCGGCCCGCATATTAGCACTAAGTATGCCGACGTCTAATCCACAAACAAACCTTATTTATTTTATCCCTTTACTCTCTAGACGGTCATTTAAAATGCCGATCGAAAGAGAGAGTGTCTCACAGAGAAATGTAGAACGAACAGTACCGTCACAATGCCGCAGAGGTAAGACTGCAAACACAAATTTTAGTTCCATTATATCTTTTCACTCTAAAGTACTACATATTCGAAACACTAACTATAGACGAACGAGTGGCGTTCAAACGTTGGCTTCCTGTTACATGTTAATAAATATCCCCACACTTATTATCACAAAATTATAATCCTCGATCCTTAATTTTAATTTAAAGTGTCAAATGTCTAATTAATAACAATAAATAGTAATTTTATAGTATTGGAAAAAAAAAACAATAATCCTAAATGTAAATTAAACTGTACAAGAAATTCTAAGGGCGAAAGACATTTGGCATGATATTGGCTGACTTTAGTAGCTTCTATTTTTGTCGCCATTTTATATAAATAAATATGAGCGACATAATTTATCACAATTTGTGGTTTCGATTCCACTCATATATTTTCTGTAAAAAAATCATATAAATCACAATTAACTGTTTATTTTACTTTGCTTAATTTTGAAAGTCAGCCAATCCGTAATTGAAATGTAAAATTTGTTCTGACATAAGACTTACTTCCAAATCAGGTTAATAATGCCACAGCCAGAGTGCAGACAAAGAAACCTCCAACTGTACCCAATGGTAAGTCAACTCCAGCTTATTTATCTCATTATTTGTATTTCTGGCATAATAATCTATAACACTCTTTGGAGAACTGTTGACATACACTTACCCGTTAATGTATCATTATCTAATTGTACCTACAATCATATTTAATTATTTCACAAACACTACTTATAAAACACTTCTATGAAATATAATGCATCTTGAGATTTTTCTCTTTTAATCCATCCAGTTATTCTGGCTAGAAATGGATCAGTTCCCACTTTGGGTGAGAGAGCTGGAATTATAAGATCGATGTTGTCAATGTATCTACGTACTACATGTTGGCTAGTTCCTTTGTGTGAATGCAATTAGATGAATGCTATTTAGAGAATGAGTCCACTGTCAGCAGCCGGAGACCGTCTGGCCTGGTCGCAGGCACACTATAACTACTATAAGCCAATATACGCCGCCGCGGCCGCCGCCGTCTCTCACAATGCACGAACGCCTTCTCTCGTTACACTCGACTCTGACGACACACAAACGATTCCACTATTCGATCGAGTTGCCCACTTGAACCGCTATCAATTTATTTATGCACATAATAATACAAAGGCTGTCTCCGGCATCACTGTTTGCCTGACAATAAAAAAAAATGTCTGAACTCATTTGCGGTTTGCACCGATTTGCGTTCACCGACGATTAGACGGCTTGTTAGTTGACATTATACACTTTGATACAGCTATGATGACAATTATTTATTCATATCTTGACGTTTGCTGGAATGATTGCACTGTTAATATTTCAATAATGTAGTTGAGAATGTCTTCTAGGTTTGTCTTATTTGTTCTAGCATTAGATATTTGATAACGTCAATTACTGCGGATATGGGTTTAATGAGATTTGTTTATTTTGTTTCAGTGTGCGTCCAATGGCCGGAAGGTGAGAACGCTCAGTATTACTTTGGTATGAAACATTTTTAATTCGAAGACACTAAAGCTTTCGCGTTTACATTATAATAACATTCATTGAGCATGATATTTCTTTACTTATTGTGGTGGGACTATGCGGTTGATTAGATCTATTGCTCGATGAGAATTTGTATGTCACAAGTTGAATTTACAGCATTCGTAAAGTTTCTAAAGGCCATGCTTCTTTAGAGCAGCAAGTCCACGGCTAAGCGTGTTGTGCCTTCCCAAAGCACGGTGGAGAGAATTATGCGCCAGTACAGTAGTGACTCGGCCGAGACTCGCGGTGTGCTGTAATGTAGCATGGCCCTCGTACCCCTCGATCTAAATGTGAATAATATTAATGGATTATTTAGTCTCGTACTCGGAATCGCATCTTACAGTTAGTGCACATTCGTAATATTTAGTGACATAGATGGCCGTATCATAATCGACTGTAGGATCGTCGATTCGCCTCCGTGTAGTGACGGTAAGCGGGCCGTAGGGTCCCGGATACTCGTAGCCGGCGAGTACGATGTAGGTCGGCCGGGGCGGCTGCGCGCTGCACGGTAGGTCGGTCGGTAGGCCGTGAGACAGTGAGTGTGTAGAGGCGTGACGTGCTGTGTGCACAGGGCTGCGGGTGTCCGGCGTGACGTGGCCGTGGCTCGGCGCGGCGCCGGCGGCCGCGGCCGCGCCGCCGCTCGTGCTGGCGCCGCGCGCCGCCCAGCGACGCAGGTAACGCCGCATGTTAGCACTGAGCACGTCCACCCGCGTGTGTTGCATGTAGCCCTCGGCCCCGCGGCGGCGCTGCGCGGAGCGGCCGTGCTGCGCGCCCGCTCGCCGCGCCCGCCCCCCGCACACCCGCCCCCGCCGCACACCCTCCCGCACGCCGTCCTGCCCCGCGCCGCCGGCGCCGCCACCGCCACCGCCACCGCCGCCGCATACGCGTCGCACTTGCACGCACAGGCGCACGCGCACGCACAAGCACAAGCGCACGGCTATGCACCGTGAGTACTAGAACCCGTCCGCCATCCCCGCCATCGTCGCCATCCTCGCCATCCTCGCCTGCATCCACTCACTCAACTAACTCCTTACCTGACCGGCTCTTGCTCAGAAAATAAACAACACAAAGGTTTTGGCTCGTTTTTCGCGTTGGGGGCATTAACACTAGTCAACCGTGAAATAACAAAGCACTAGTGGCTCCCCGCGGTTTCACTCGCGTAATCGGGAGATCTTCCATTTTCCCGGAATAAAAAGTAGCCTATGTCCTTTCTCAGGCTCGAGACTATATGTGTGCCAAATTTCATTTAAATTGGTTCAGTAGTTTTAGCGTGAAAGCGAGACAGAGTTACTTTCGCATTTATAATATTAGTTAGAATAATCATGAATTTGTTATGCCTTATTACAGTAAGCCTTTATAATGTTCCTTTCTTGTACTAAAGGAATATCGTATTTAAAAGTTATTATACTTATTTCCGAAGATCATTAAATCTGTTTTCTATATAATCTGATTTCGTAATATTTATAATCAATAATGATCACAGGATTCGAAGCTTTCCTCGCCCGTTCTTTCTGCCACATCCCTCACTATAGTCAATTCCTACCTCCTTTCCTGTATGGGTATGTTTTTTATTATTAATTGTAACTGTATTAACAACACCAGCACATGTAATTCGTTGGGCAATAAAGTAGTAAATTTATTAATATTTTTGTGTAACTAACAGTCGGTCACATGATCTAACTAGTTCGTTTGCCTTAGCTCATAGCTGTCTTAGTGCTTTCCATGACTATCCATGTACGTACGTTCATACAAGTCTTGTAAATACTGTGTAGATTACTATGTACCTACCTACTTCTATTATTAAAAAATAACTTTCTGCATTGTAATATAGCGTAATGAATGAATTAACCGTTGGTAGCGTATTTTCTCTCTTTATTATCGTAGTAAACTGGTTAAATATTTAGTTGCTTTTTAGACATTAATTCAAAGTATATCAAATAATTATGTCAAATAATAATTAATCTACATTCTGAACAATTCCAATAATTATTTTATAATTTTACATTCATTTCGCAGTGTCTATTACGACCCATTCTTAGCTGCGGCTGCAACGGCTGACTCCAACTACAGACTCCAGGTGAATATAAAATTTATTATTTATATGATTAAATAAGAAAAAATGTACACAAGCAAATGAATGAATATATACTTACCTATGTTGAAATGATGATGAGTCGTGTCGTGTCAAGTGGTTGGGCTCGTGGTGACAGTGCGTGTGTTGTTGCAGGCCACGAAGCCCGCAGCCGAGGTAAATCGACACGCCTTTAGCGCTCAGTTACGATCGATATGCGATTTATATCTGTATCTCTATCGCTTCCTGAATCATGTTCCACCACGCTAGTAAAAATTCGTTATTCATCGTGGAGTGAGTGCTGGGATTTTGTTTGCTCCTTATTATATTCGTATGATTGGTTCCTATTGGTTGGTACTACCGCACCGTAATGCAGGGTGCACCTTGTGTTTGTGGTAACCGAGTGGAGTGCGCTGCACAAACGCGTGCGGCCAGCCCGCGCAGTTTGCTTACTTGTTGACTTTATCCTTGTTCGTTGGTATTGTGGTGGGTGATTTAGTTTTAGGCCTGCTGCTCAAGCTGCGAGTTAATTCGATCTGATGCTAATTTATATCATGCTCCGAGTAGAACATTGAGCCCACAAAACTTAATTGCAACATTTCGAAGTATACTAACGATCACCAGTATGTAGATAGTTTCGGTACATTTCTATTTAGTTTGTTTCGATTTCAACGTGTTTTTTTTATTGCATGCTCATCGATCACCTATCATCATTTTTCTGCAACAATTTTATACAAGAAAGCGATCTTAATTCGACATTTGCTGCAGGAAATGTGATTAGAAACATCTCAGTAGGAAAGTGTGCGAGGAACGTTGCATGAATTTGTATTCTACTATGTAAATAAGTCACAAATTTACTACTCTTTGTATGTATATATAAAGTAGTTTCAGTGCGTCAATCTTTGCATCGTTCTCGCTTTCGTCTTATGGCTACTTTAATTCGCTCGGCTTCGAACATACAGCCGACGCCGCGACGGTAAGGCGCTCGACGACCATTATCTCAATTCGAGTCGATTTAAACCGGCCGGCGAACGGAGCCCGAGGCGGCGCAGCGGGCTCCGGTCGAGCGTGCCTTTGTGGGCTCACTGTTAGCGAGCAACGCGGCAACGCGGCAACGCTCCGGTCGCAAAGCGCCGAGCCGCGCACATGAAGGATGGGATTAATAACGGCGGCGAGGAGTCGGGTCGGGCGCAGTTCCGTTGTTAGTTCCACGAGTGTGCGCGGTTTCCAGAACGCGTACGAGACGGTATGTGGCATGCAGGCGGCGGCGGCGGCTGCGGCGGCGGCGTCCCCGCTGCTCAAGTCCCCGCTGACGACGGCGCAGCACGCGGCGGCGGCGGCGGCGGCGGCCAACTACGGCGCGGCCGCGCGCGCCGCTGCGGCCGCGGTCAGCGCGCAGCCGCAACCCACGCTCGCGCCTCTTGCAGCTACGTGAGTTCACTCATTGCATTCCTACCCTTCTCCACGTTATCAGTCGTCTATGTCCACCAGGTCACAATACTGATAGCGTTTACCCAGTAATGGTATAATTGTAAATTTATTTTGTCGACTTGACCATTAAAATGCTAATCTTTTCGTGTCTTTGAACGATTACGAAACTGTCTTTTTTTACTAGATCCACTGAAAAAATAGCTGTAAATATTTGGTCGCCCACGCTCTTTAACTGTATGTATGTCTTAAAGGTACGGCAGAGAGTATGCGGATCCTTATTTGGGCCACGGTATCGGACCAGTCACGGGATACGGAGTAAGTAAAACTACTTCCATTATTGTACATTACGAAATTTTGCACAGTGATAGAAATGGTTCCGGAATAACATAAGAAGTTACTCGGGAACGCAAGTGAAGCCGCGGTACGGAAGTTAGTATTTTTCAATGTTACGATAAGTTATCTATAGGTATAAATGCTTATCAAAACCAAAATCATATTCTTTTCATATAAATATATGAATATGATCTCATACTGATAAAATTAATCACATCGGAATATGAAATAATGATTATTGAGACCCATTTACCGTGGAATGCGTGATATATTTTGTTTATTCATAGTTCAATTGTTTTATTTTCAGACCGCAGTATACAGAAGTGGTTACAACAGATTTACGCCATATTAAAAGCCAGTGGAACAAAATAAAACTCGAATACAAAATTACCTTCGTCACCTTTACCCTAACATGACAATGGACTCTCTTTGTAAACGTACAAAAATAATTCATAATTTAAGGTTTCAGTAATAGTGCTAGCAGACTACTGTATAATTATTAAGCTTGGATAGCAAAATGTTATTAAGGAACTAATAACAATGGAGGTGGAGGCGTCGCCGAGCGCCGAGCGGCTCCGGGAGGCGCGGGCTAGCCAGGCCCGGCCTCGGCGATCACCTCCACAACTTGTAAAATACCAAAGTCATTAAAATTTCTAACAGAAATAGTTTACTAAGTTAAACTGTATTGTTAATTATTTGTGTACCTAATGCTATACAAGTGCGAGCAGCTAAAGTGAGTGCTTTCGTTCTAATACTAATATTTGTAAGGAATACTATAATTTTACTATTAACTCACGAATGAAGTTGGTTTAACAAAATCTCAGTGTTCCGTTTAAAGTACCTATAGGCTTACACTGTAAAAATGACAATAGCAAAAATATTATATTTCATGTAACGATATTTAGTGAGCTTTGCACTTGCATATCATACAAAAATTGTAAATATTGAATATTCCGAACATATTTTACTAATTTACAAAATGTCTTTAGTTGGGAAGTTAACACTTACGTGTTGTTTGCTAGAGTATGTTTCGTACATGAAGGTTTCAATTTGTGTATACTTGCACACATACACATTTCAAATAATGAACAATGACTAACTTAAAAATGAATTAATTATTTTGATAAATCAATCCCTTCCATTCTTGACGTTAGTTAGTATACATCATCACGTTGTTTCCTAGATATGAGCAAACGTCTTGACAATTACATCAAGAAGCTAGAGACATTTGTAGAGTTGCGTCTACAACCAAGTACACTTCCAAAACGGAAGCATTTAGAATATCACGAGGTGCGTTTTACTGCGGTGCCATTTATTTGGTTGTTATTTTACACGGTTTTTTTTTTCAATAGTTACCTATATTCTTTTATTGGGTAATAAATAAGTAATAAATAACATATAAGTATATAGTTCTATTTTAGGCTTCTCAAACATCAAAAACGTTGAATCTTCCATTTTTGTGTGATGAGTTACATTGTAATCAATTGCGATACCGATGTATTTGTGTGGTCGCCCCGCGGCCCGGCGTGTTGGCCTCGTTATCCGCTTCAAGTGTTCAGTGCTGGATGCACTGCCGAGGTCGGTTTCATTCGTAACCTCAAACTAAACCTTTATTTTCAGTACATGCTATGTACATTGCAATTTTCTTCGATTGTATTGAATCGGATACGTTTACTTACATGAAGTAAATCTTATTATAAAAATCGAATAAATCGGTCGCTAGTTGTAATGTGTAATATTTTACTATTTACTGAAACGTAGCCGTTACGCTTTAGCCGTAGAGTTTAAGAAAAGAAGGGAACTCCATCGAGTTCTTACATATCATTGAGATTTTCTCCTTGTAATTATGTTTAATTAATAGTACCATTGTCATAGCAAAACGGTGTCTAATTTCTAATCACATGCAGCGTTATTTAAATATTTTCATCTGATGTAAGATGTTTCATTTTATGTAACATACACGCGTACGGGTCCAACCCTTTAGACGTTGTAAATTATAGGTCTAACATTTGCATTAGAATTGTAAAATAAAATATTGTAACATCTATAAATTCGCTCAATATTTATACCAAAGCACAAATACCCATCGATTCATTCGTATTTGAAGAATTTGCTCGTTGTTTACACCCCCTCAATAGATTTAATAGTCTTTCAATCCGAAAAACTTTCCAAAATCTATAAGTCAAATAGATACTGGGTTCAAAATAATTTTCTTTGTAAGCATTTTCATATATTATAAAATAAAATTAGGTAAATTTCTCTTTGGACATATCTATTTGCCATCTAGAGTAGTTTAATCGTAACATAGTTCAATGATATGAATATAGATCTGAAATGATTTGTTCTCTGTTAATGGTCAATATTTTGATATTGTTGTAAACAATTATTCGTAACAAATGGGTTCGTCGAGGACTTTCGACATACTCTCTTCTTACGTTCCAGTCTTAAATAATAAATGGGAAACACTAACAACGTTTCCTATTATATTTGATCAAATATATAATAAAATTCATGAATCCGAATCGGGGAGTCTCTTAGACGCCTTACGATTCGAACCCTTATATTTCTCGGAAGATAGTAATGTACGCCAACATATCAAGATAATATTCTACTCCAGTAATATATTTCTTGTGACAGTCGGTATCTGGAGCAGCGTCATGTCTCGGTGTCGCCTACGTACGATAGCTTTAATTATTGAACCATTTAGGAAGTGTTCGCCCGGTCGTCTGATGTACACGCAAGTCAAGCAATCCCATGACATTATTTTTGTCTTGCAAGTTCTAGTCTTTTTCGCGCACAATTTTAATAAATAGTGAAAGGTGCTTGTTCGTAAAGGTTTCTTGTGATACTTACGAAAACCCATTTTCGTATATATTTCTGATTTTGAGTTCATTCTGTATCTACTTTTTAAGCTATTCGTGTCATATTTTCTGTACGCTGAATTTACAACACTCACCTTTAAGTGCCACTGGCTTTTATTATAAGTTTTATAATTATTTTTGTCGTATGTTAATGTAGTCTCGTTGCAGCTTTGAACAACATTTTGTGCTTTACTGCTGAATACTCATGCGTGAATGCGTTATATTAAGAAATCTTTAGTTTTATAAGATGTATTTGATTTAAGTCTATTAATGCAAGTTTTTGTATCTGAGTACAGATAAAAGTACATGTGATTCTATTGGATGATTTTATTTATTAGGTTTAGTATTTTATATGAACTAAAAAACGCAAGTCACAAATTAGTTTGATTTACTGCATTGCATTGGGCTACACATTTTATGATGCGAATTACTGTGGCGTGTTTTTAACGATAACTGTCTAATAATTTAAAATGAAATTGGAACTATGCAACATTGGATGTTATGTTAGCGTAGAAACGCGTCACATTGTATTTGAGATGTCATGAAATAAATTTTTTGATTGTTGTTTTATGTCTTTTATAGATGATTTTAATGATATTGTATAATAAATCACAAGAGCAAAAAATGATACCTAAGTTTTGTATGAATTTCATAAATTAAGCCAAATTGTTACTCGGGAGAAAATTCAGAATTTAAATGACATATCTGACAAAATGGTTAGTGTGCTACAATAAGATTTTGAGAAAAAAATAACATCAAGAACAATGTATTATAAATATGATAATCATTATATTAAGGATAATATGTATTTTGTAACGCGATTTGTTTCTCGGTTTTTATGAGATGTTAAATTAAATTTTCATACTATTCTCGTTCATTTATGCTGTGCACAAATTATACGGTCGACGGCTTCTGTTCTTGTAATCGTTAGGGCTAATTGTTAAATTATGCATAATTAGTCATATCAGTAGTGCTGTTAGCGAATGGTCGATAGCCGCTAACAGCACGGGATTCACAAATGACTACTGTTACAAGAGCCGCGAGGCGAGGCGAGGCGAAGCGTCGCGCGCCGACCCTCGCCGCCAACTGTAAATAGTGTTATCGGCGGAGTCGCTCCCGCATGTTGTGCGTAAATGCCCCTCGGGTTCTTATTGTTAAAGTAGCAGAGTTAATAAGTATCACTCGTTCGTCAATTGCACTCGTCGATGCTGTTCAGTTGGTTTAGTACAGTACTCAGATATTAGCCGGTTTTGTAATTTACTCCTGTCTACATTATGTTAAAATCCTAGACGTGCCATCTCACTCATTTGTAATGCACAACATCATAATATGCCGCATGTCTAGGAGTTTAATCGAGTAGAACTTAATAACATGGGTAAACGTAGCGCATACTGGTAATCGTAACGAACGAACTATGCCTAGTATGAAACTTGCCTGGTCGATATATTAGGTCGCAATAGTGTCTCTTGCTTAACTTATGGTTCATATGCAAGGCTTATAAAAGTCATAGTTCTTACTGTATTTTTTGAATTATTTTTTTGTTTCTGCAGATGTGAAATGATATTTAACGAGTAGTGATAAAAGTATGCGTTACGGGTACGTAGTGGACCACTACTAGTGGTGCGCAGGAAGACCGGCGCCGACCAGTGTTTGAGTTACTGTTACTTACGATACCGTGCTCAATTCCCGTATCTGTATATTGTACGAATAATGTTAACTAAATGTGTTTGAAGTGTAATGTAAACTACAATAGATTTGTTATAATAAATGTCTTCCGTTTGGCACATTTATAGATTCATTGCACATTTTATTGTTGCACGGACCTGAATGGTGATTGTCCGAATTTGATTGAAAATATTTTCGAGCCAAGTGCACAGCGAGCCCTTCAAAAGATTTGTGATAAAGTTAATAAATGAATAGTTTCTTTTTTCGTGTCAATTTTAGTGGATTGCAGCTGTATTTCACTTTAATTGTAAATATTTTATTTCAATCGGAAAATATTGGATGAAGTTGAATCATTTAAAGCCTTTGGCATTGTGTACTCATTTACGTTATCAATAAATTATAGTATGAAAAAACTATTTGTGTTTTGTTTCTCCCATAACTAATCAATTGATTACCTTTAGTGATTCGATTTAATTAAACGATTTATATGTGATAGGTATAAGATATACGCGACAAGTTTTCCTTTGATTCTAAAGAACAAAATACGTATCTACTTAGTATACGTATTTTTGTACTGCTTATTCATTTTATATTATGTTTCATTGGGTACCTATTTAGTAATACTAAATATCCTGCGATATTTGTGCAGAGTTTGTACTAGGGTAACCGGATAACTGAATACTACTTTTAAAAACTAAGGTAGGATATAGATTCTTTTACCCAGACACAGAACAAACAGTCGTGTTTGTGCACACATATTTCCTGGGTGGGTGTCGAACCGAACCCATCACCAACGGCTTCAAAGTCAGGGTCACTAATAAACAAGCCAACGGCCCGGTCGATAATAAGTTCAGAAGTTATTATTTTCGGAATTGCATATCAAATATGCAGCGTAAGTGGCAGGATTTAAATTGTTAGTGATTGGGTGACTGATATTATTTTGTGGTGATAAGATTGCAAGGCTCTTTGATAATAAATACTAGGTAATGATTCCTTAGTATGAAATAATTAAAACAATCGGAATGGTGAGATAATCTGGCCAAGCGATAAGGGCAGCCGTGCGTCGTATGCGCAGTCTAGGCCCGCGACGCGAGCGCTATTCAGTGCTAACTACATCGCTGGTTCATGCTCGAACATTGTTACCAATTATGAGAAATATCTAATTGATTGAGTAAATTGAAGAACAGTTTTTAATATGGTGTTGTGCCCACCGTTTAGGTGGTCCTCTAAAGGTGGATTCAACCTTAATATATCAACAAATGAAAACAATGCTACTGAGCGACGACGTGAAACTATTATCGTAAGTAAAACGTTGACTAAGAAAATAGATGACTATTAATGGACATATATATGGCGTACCTACCTACCTATCAATTTAAAAACTAATTTCGCCCTGTGAATTGTGAAAAAATTTAAGGAACTTATACCTAGCAACATCACTAAAATCAAAATTAGTTTTGTTTCATGTGTTAACCATAAAATAAAGATAAACTTAGACTAAGACTGGGGTATCCATTAATGAATTTTCCCTGTCCAAGACTGGGTCACAAAACTACAACTATTATTTGTTAAATTAATTGAATCCAGCTTTGCCGTATCTCACGCGCAACACATTACAAATATTAAATAAGGACTGGACTTTACAGTTTCACTATATTCAGTGCTGAAACTTTCACAATTTTGGTAATATTTCACAAAAACCTGTTTTTTTTTTCATAAACTGGCCACCATTGGGTCATTTACCATAAATGTTAATGTAATAGTAGGTAATTTAAAAGATATAGAGGACCTCTCCTGAGCAGACTCTACCTTACTCAGTATTGAAAGCTATTCTTCATTTTACAATTGAAATTGTATCAATATGCGCTATTTGTACAACTTACTACAACGTCTTTCTATCGAACTAGATGATTTCAGATATTCCTTCCTATTGTATAAGTTTGCAATAAATATCATTCAGTTTTACTCAAATTTACTAACTCAAAATATTTCAAACGGACGGGTATCGGACGTTAAAAAAGGGTTCAAAAACAACGAATGCATTCCCAAGTAGGTATATGTTCACACGACAGCGGTCGCGACGCTTTTTTACCGAGCGGTGTTGCATTTTCAACTTTGGGCGTTGGAAATAGAGCATATTATGGTACTTGGGAATGCATTTGTTGTGTATGAACGCTTTTCCGTCCGTTAAAAAAACTCTCGTGCGAATCTCGTCCGTTAAAAAAACTCTCATGTTTTGTTATAAATCGGTTTTGTCATAGTTAAGTGAAAGTATGACTCTGGGGGTGGCATGGTCGGTACTAAAAACTACGATCTATACGTGAACGATTGTATCTAGGTAGGTATATCATTCCGCAAAGTTCTAGAATTTCTATTATGATTATTACCAAATCATGATTTTTAATTCGCAGCATAATATATTTTGCTCTTATCTTACCCCTAAGTAAGTGTAAGTAGATATATGTATGTTGTTAGGTAAAAAACATTCCACTCTAGAGGCTCTCACCTGGGTTTCCGGGTGATCTTTAATGTTCCCGAGGTAAAAAGTAGTCCATGTGTTATTAGAACATATTCTAACTCTGTGCTAAATTTCATCGCCAGCTCTTCAGCCGTTCTGGCGTGAACCTATGCTAGGTTCTCAAACGTTCTCACAATCTTACGCATTTATATAATTAGTAGGATTATAGATAGTTAGGGTTTCTGTTTTATGCTAAGAAGGCAGACTTGAGAGGTAGACTGTTCGTCCGATGACACTGGCCTCTAATGGATTGGCGATACAAAAAATGTTTACAATAGGCACAGTCAGTGCCCGATGTAAAACGAAAATATTCTTTCGTATCATGCTGTATCATCATCGTAAACATAGCAATACAAGTGCAGTGGTGTAAAAAGATAGGATACTGTTGTGGTACTTCCCCGGTCGAACTCTCCATAGTGTACCTATGTTCCTGACTGTACCGTCCGTTCGTGGTCAGAAATTCGGTCGCATACCTAACTACCAATCTAAAGTCAATCTACCTTAAACTGATATAGCTAATCATGATTAATTTCTCAAATCACTGCAAAGATAACTTGTCGTGTGTGTTTAAGGTATTTGAAGGTAAGTAATTAAGAATGATAAAGTTCTAAAAAATAAATACATACTTACATCAAACGAATCATACCTACGCGTTGAATTTTAAATCTCTTTCCAAACGCCGTCAACTGCAGGCACTGTTATTTAACATTACCTAAGTACTTGATGTAAATTACACATACTTGCATGAAAAAAAGGGGTCAAGGCCAAACAATAATTTAATAAAAAAAAAATTAACAGACTACAGTATAGTAAGAACTTACCTATCGATCTTTTAACTCCAGTAAGTATAACTAACACACCGGTTTGTTACACACCATCGACGTATAGCGATAGACAAGAACGTTCATGTAAAACATTTGTTTGAAAACTGGTAAGAGTTAGAACTAAAGTTCGCTGCAGCGCTGTATAAAGCTGTGTCAACTAACCAAACTATTTTAAAAGATACAGCGCTAGATTGCTTAGAGTATAGTTTTCTCGCGACCAAAACGTCGTAAGCGCCGCAAATTTCATGGCGCTTACGCGTTTCGTTCAGTTAACTACACTAAGATGTCGTCCCTATAGAGTTCACACCGCAGATGTGACACATCTTTTTTACCTTCTAAACTTCATTAGAATAAAACTCGATTTCAAAATGTATTATATTAATATTAGGGGGGCCTAGTGCGGATTGGCGGACTTCACATGGCTTAAATGAGTACTCAGAGGTACGGGCCAGGGCTTGAATTAACATAAAACAATTATTCAAAATATCAAACTATCACTACTAATTAAAAACTCATTAACAATTAATCAAATTAAAACCTTTCTAAAAAAACATATCAAGTCTGTGTTCAGTTACATATTTTTACCTACAACCAGTTTTAAGGGAACATCTGCACGTTTTAGTATATGATTGTAGAATGGCGTGGTATTTAAATAGATAAATTGTTTTTCTACTCTGGAATTACGGAATTATCACCTATTAATTCACTTAAACAGGTAGTAATTTTACTTAGTTGACTACTGACTAGTTATTTTCGTCCAGGGTCTACTTTGATTCGGATTATCGTTGTTATTAACGCTGCTCCGTGCGCACCCGCACTGAATGAATGTCGAAGCCACACTAAAGTCGGGTGTGGGGACTGCAGTTCAGTTGAGTTGATAAAAGCGAGTGTTCGGAACGCCCTATCTAGTACGTAGTACATATATATCGATGTTACACACAGATTTGTTTCTTTGTTTCAATTATACATTTCACCCTATTATTCAACAATTAATTAATCCTAGGCTCAGTTAACCCTAGTCAAATAGTCAGTGATCATAAAGACGCTTTTCTTTAATAACTAGAAGAGCTTTCCATACTCGCTATAATTTTATGAACGACTTTGGATACACATATGCACAAAGAAAGTTTTCTGCATGTACTTTATTGGTTTTATCCATACTGTACCAGTTATTAATTAATATATTGTCCTAGCACTAAAACAGTAAATCCATTACCTGATAACCCATTTACTATAGTACCTAATATTATAATCTACATCGATATATATAATGACTAACCTATCCACAGATATTACCTGAACATGTTCCGAATATAACGCAAACCAATGGGGAAGACCCAACGACAGCTAACGGCGAGGCCTCTGGGTATTTCAATTCCGACGGCTTAGCGGCGGATACTCGTGATAACAAGAAGGATAGTTACATGAGCATACAGAGTGGCAAGTCTAGCTTTAGCAAAGAGTCTGATAGTGAATATGTAGATGATCGAAAGAGTAGTGTTGGTAGAAAAACAATATCCGATCTAGTACAAGCAGACCCCGACAAGCGAGTCCGGCGCAAGCGTGGAGTGATCGCGCCACATGCTCCGCTCGACACATCGCGATCCCTTGTTGACTTACAGTATGAAAAGTTCGAAAAGGATGATGTGTAAGTCGGTTTTACTTTAATTCTACAAATATTAAACCAATTTATTATAGATTATATTTACGTTACTAAGTGCCTACAAAATTTTTTGCCCCACAGATCTTCAGTACAGATTAGAAAAGCCGTGTTGGCTAATGATTTTCTTAAAAATTTAATGGATGAAGAAAGGCTTAACGCAGTCGTAGAAGCAACTAGCCCGCAGGAATTTCCGGCTGGCAGCCTTATAATCAGAGAAGGAGAGAGCGGTAGTCACTTATTCGTATCAGCTTATGGACAATTTGAAGTACTGAAGGGAGGACAAGTAGTTAAGACCTTCGGGCCAGGAGAAGCTTTCGGAGAACTTGCAATTTTGTACAAGGCAAAACGCTTCGCGTCTATACGATGTAAGTACCTAATTTAGCTATAAATATTCAGGTTAGTGACTTGCTATCAATCCTTGTTATCACTATCAATGTAAAAAACATCGGATAGAGTCATTATAAAGTATTTTGTTTCCATTGTATCTATTCAATAACAATTTAAGGTTTAAAAAAATTGCATTTCCAGGCATAACAGAAGCAAAAGTGTGGACTCTAGAAAGACGTGTCTTTCAGAAGATAATGGTGCGGAGTGGGCGTCAGGAACAAGAAGATAATATAAGATTTCTTGCTTCCGTGCCTCTTCTTTCTGGCATACACCCTATCGAACTGGCTAAGATATCTGATTTTCTAAAAAGGGTAGGACTTCGACATATATTTATAAACCTCTTATATGCTGGATTATTTGAGCTTTAAATTTATATTTCGCCCAAAATAAATTAATTGCAGGAATTCTTCTCAGCCGGTACGCCAGTAGTCCGGCAGGGGGAGAGAGGTGACAAGTTTTACATAATCCGTGGTGGAACAGTAGTGGTGACAAAGCGCGAAGGCGAGGCTGGTGAGAGGCGTGTGGGCACTTTGCGTCGCGGTGACTACTTCGGGGAGCAGGCCCTGCTGCATGAGGACCGCCGCCTCGCTACAGTAACAGCGCAACCGCCTGGAGTGGAGTGCCTTACACTCGAACGCGGGTACTATAAATTGCCATTATCAAAATACGAGTACCTAACAAAATCGACGGTAATCTGTGAAACTCAGTTTATATTAATTAATTATTAATTTATTACAGCCCATTTACAGATCTTCTCGGTAATTTAGAAGAATTGAAAAATGTACGGCATGCTGTACCACGGCCTTCACAGCAAAAGAAAACATCGCAAATCAAAAGTGGTATGTAATATAACTATTACTGCGGAAACATTATATTTAGGTGTAAAGTGTATTTTTTTGTATCAAAGATCTCTCAAATTTTTATATTTGATGTCATACAGAATTTGAGTTCGTGGAGCTGAAAGACTTAGAGATAGTTGGAACAATGGGTGTTGGTGGGTTTGGTCGAGTCGAGCTCGTGCAGTACAAGCCAGACAAATCTCTTACCTTCGCATTGAAATGTCTTAAGAAAGTTGACATGGTTCAACAACAGCAACAAGAACACGCATATAATGAAAAACATATAATGATGGCGTGCAACAGCCCATTTATCTGCAGGTTGGTAACTGTGCATGCTAATCAGATTACCTACTCTTATTTATTTCCCGGTAGGTAACTACCGTAACCAACTAACAACTAAACATAATATTGTTCCTATTGTCATAATTGAAAACTCGAGTGTCTAATCGGGTTTTCCATGCGTCGTAGGTAAACATTAATGTAACATTTCGCAAACAATATTTATTTAAACACCTATAATAAACCAGTTGTAAAAATAATTTAATCTTCCTGACATTCGATAAACAATGCAAGACAAGCCTTACCGGGTAACCAAAATGTACAGATAAGGCGTATCATAGATTTAAGTATTTTTAATGTTTTACAGACTTTATCGTACATTCAAAGACAACAAGTACATTTACTTTCTAATGGAGCCGGTCCTGGGAGGAGATGTCTGGACCATTTTGCAGAAACAACGTTATTTTCCGGAGAACATTGCACGTTTTATGTCAGCCTGCGTTATTGAGGCTTTCCAGTATCTCCACGCCAAAGATATTATCTACAGAGACCTTAAACCCGAAAATCTAATGTTGGACAAGCACGGCTATATAAAACTAGTAAGGATCAGATACAATTCAAATACTTGTATTCAAATATAACCTCCTAAGCAGTTATGTATAGTCTAACTCTAATACTGGAAAATAACATAAGCACAATTTTTCTTTAATCTAGGTTGATTTTGGATTCGCCAAGCGAATTTCACCAAATAGCAAAACTTGGACATTCGCTGGCACACCTGAATACGTAGCTCCAGAGATTGTCTTAAATAAGGTATTTATGCTCATAACTTCCCAATTAATTGTATATTCAGTAAATTTTATGACAACCATTATAATGGAATAAAACATTTAAGGGCCATGATCGTGCTGTAGACTGTTGGGCATTGGGAGTATTCATTCACGAGCTGCTGGTGGGCAAGCCTCCGTTCCGTGCTGCCGGTGGTGATCACATGAAGACTTATACACTTATATTAAGGGGTATCGACACTGTGCCATTCCACCCTCGCGTAGCCAAGTCTGCTCAGATGCTCATACGCAAACTGTGTCGAGTAGTGCCTGCAGAAAGGCTTGGCTACCTTAAGAACGGCATTCCTGACATCAAAATTCATAAGTACGTCCATTTTAATATTCAATGTTGTGTCGTTAACTATGGTAAATGACCCAATGGTGGCCAGTTTAAGAAAAAAAAATCAGGTTTTTGTGAAATATTACCAAAATTTTGAAAGTTTCAGCACTGAATATAGTGAAACTGTAAAGTCCAGTCCTTATTTAATATTTGTAATGTGTTGCGCGTGAGAAACGGCAAAGCTGGATTCAATTAATTTAACAAATAAAAGTTGTAGTTTTGTGACCCAGTCTTGGACAGGGAAAATTCATTAATGGATACCCCAGTCTTAGTCTAAGTTTATCTTTATTTTATGGTTACCACATGAAACAAAACTAATTTTGATTTTAATTAAGCAATACTATTTTACAAGTGAAACTTTCTGCTCACCGCTTTAACGATTTCCTTAAGAAAAACCGTCGTTGTCAATTTCAAATCACCTTACACTTTGTATTCGCGCATATTTGTACATGTAACTGACTGAAATCAATAAAACGTTAAACTTAGATAGTTCGATGTCTAAAGTCTATGTCACAGTGATCCCAATGTAAAAACATTCGCTCATGTCCGAATTCTAGATGTTTCTTTTAATTTTTGGCCATTACTGGTACCGTGGCCACGACTGGTACACTTACGATACTTGCTATAAATAACTTTCGATCCTTAGCGATATTATCCTACACATTATGTTTGTCTGTTCCATTTCTATAACTGGCAGAAGTAGTTGGTGACATTCACCACGCACAGAGCTTAAATAATAATACAGTTATATGGATATAACTTATGACATGCATTTAATTGGTTTCATCTGTTCTACTTTCTAGATGGTTCTTGGGTTTCGACTGGGATAGTCTTCGAGAGCGTCGAATGAAAGCACCTCTGATTCAAGTTGTAGCCGACGATCTGGACCTGTCTCACTTCGAGAAGTATCCAAAGGACAAACTACCGCCGGATGAGACATCAGGATGGGACATTGACTTCTAATTAGATATCTACCTAGTACTACAGTTTCATCCATGAGAGATTTTGTACCTTTATATCTATAGATTAAAACTATGTGACATTAGTTTGCAATGACTGGTTTTTAGTTATTTTTGAATTTATATATATCATTATTGTTGTTATGCGAGACTAAATAAATATTTATTAAATCGAAATCAATTATTTAATCCATCAAAGTTATTAATATGGTTATATTTATTTGATTAATAAGTTAATCACAATACGAGTCACGTTATAACTCCGAGTTAAGAATAGTGCTGATAAAACATTTAATAGATTTTTTATCCTTTTCTAAAATTCATAATTAGTTAAAGCTCTCAAAGAGCAAAAATTTGTGAAAACATTAAAGTGGACAAGACTTGCATAAGAAAGGAGAAACGCCAGCATATCAAAGAGCGCTAATATTGCAGTGACGAGAATATCCGCTACAGCCGTGGCGCGCGCGCAGCAAGTGCATCTACTGCAAGTGTATCACTAGCACAGCACAGGTCCTGTGCTAGGACAGTGTGGCGCCGAAGCGACCCGACACGATGTGTGACGTGAGACTCATGATTATTAAAAAGACGCCAGAATGTAAGCTATTTATCATCACTTTTAAATGCGAAAGCTTGTTTTAAAAATAAAAAAAGATTGCAATTATTATGTAGGAATGTTTTCGTGTAGAGTGTACCTTATATCTACATAAAATATTCTTCCTTATTTATTACACAGATTATCTACTTACTATTTTATTACTATGGGTGTGCCTCTAAGTACCTAGTGTATTTTTTTGCAATAAACAGTCGAATTGCCTTCAGCTAACTTTGGAATCAGATTGGCCGTGTGTGAAAAATGTCCCAGGATATTTATTTATTCATCTTATAAGTAAATACTGAAATACAAAATAATAAGCACACTAATGAAAACGCTGTAGAATATCACCAGTTTAATACTTTCAATGAACTAAATTGAAATGCGGCTGACGCGACGACCAACAGGGTCAGCTACGTTTGGTTGTTGTGTGTAGTATAGTAAGTATACCGTGCCGGTACGCCGGTAGTAGTACAACAGGCAGACTGTGCGACTTTGTGCTCAACTCGATTCAACCCAACGGGTTGGTAGACACATGCATGCATACAGTTGATACAGTCACAGTCAGTCGCGAGTGCAGAAGCTTGCCGGCGGCCGTTACCACGCGCGCGCTCTTAACTACATCCAAGCCTGACCGAACGGAATGCCCACGGAATAACACTAACCGAACGACGAATAAAACAATATCACAATGCCATAAACGCGACCTAATAATTTACCAACATAATAGACAGTGCAAAACATGTATGTGATATTTTCCATAGAAGTGAGTGGAGTTCAAATCGTGTTCAATTGTGCGTTAAAACAACATTTTTGAGGTGAGTTGTATTTTGCAATGGACCGGAATGACGATTGTTCTTCAAAAATAAACATTTAACTCACATCCTTGCGGAGTTAATCATAGCTACTGATTTCTTGTTTGGCACAAAATATTAACTTCAGATAAATATTTCTGTCCTTTGTATTTATTAATTTATAGTTTATAGTTAGGTCGACCAAAATATGTTAGTATCTACACCATTTAAAAGTTCTATTAACCTATCTATAGAGATAATAAATTTTATTACCTCAAAGTCAAACGGCCTACTGAAGGTTACCTACTCATATTAAATTCTCCTGAAAGATTGTGCCTTTTTTATTTTATTGTGATTTTTTTAATGTTTTTCTTAAGGTTAAATATTGTTTACATTGCAATAATTCACTGTCTTTTAACAAAATAAATGGTAATGGTTTCTTTGCGCGATAACGATTTGATAGACAAATAAGCTGAGGTGCAACATGATAATCAGAAGAAGTTAATAATTAACGCCTAAACTTTTCAGGTGAGTAATACCTGCTAATTTAATTAGTAGCAATTCAAATGGATGTAGTCATATCGACATTTCCCTGTCTGGAGCCAAAATTAATCCTATGCCAATTTTAATAATATGTCGAAGTTTTAGAAAATATAAAGACGGGATAGGTTTGGTCTATATAGATATAGCAATAAAAATAATGTTAAATAGCTTCATGTCTTAAGCTCGACCGGCAGCGATATTCAGCGTATTGGTAGTGTTCCTGTTGTTGATAATCCTTACATACAGGTTGAGGTGACCACATTCTTTCTAAAGGACCATCTGCCGTTTGTCAACTTTCATGACATCTATACTAATATTATATAGAGGAAAGATTTGTTTGTTTGTTTGTTTGTTTGTAATGAATGGGCTCCGAAACTACTGGACCGATTTCAAAAATTCTTTCACTTTTGGAAAGCTACATTATCCCCGAGTAACATAGGCTATATTTTATCCCTGTATTCCCACGGGAACGGGAACTACGCGGGTAAAACCGCGGGGAGGCAGCTAGTATTAAATAATCTTAAATATTTTTTACCAGGATCGTAAAATCAAACTCATGGTGTACATCGACCTCACGTCAGTTACCATATATCGAAGATAATAAAAAATGGAGGCAGTATGCACGCATGGCGACAACGCGTGTGAAATGTACGCGTTGTCGGCTGCGTTACACTCACTGCACCTGTACTGTGCAACCATCTCCGCTGCGCTTATTTGCTGCTGTGCACCGCGGCCAATTCTTCAGAATAATAGGTCTTTTATTTTAAATATTTATGACTTTAAGATAGCTAGTTGTACAAATCAAATCTTTAGTGGTTACCTACCTGGTTTCAGTACAATAGCATCTATTTTAACCTTCTGGTAATTACTGGGCTAGCAATCGTTAATAAAGTAAATCTCGAATTTAAGACTTATTCGTCATCAACTTTTTGATTTGTATTATTGTTGATAATTTAATTGCCAATCCGTTTATTAACCAGCGTGTGTTGTAACTTCTTAGAGCATTGCTATTTCATAATTTTGTCAGTCTGTATCGTGTGTTGTACAGAAGCAACAAACGTTGGCGAGGACAAAACGTTCGAGGAGTTGCAAGCCTCGTTTTATTTGCAACTTGGTGCTGCGGCGCCGCAGCAGCACTGCTCCGACCTGCGGATACCGTGCGACTGGCAGGGGCCCTCCTGGCGCCCCCGGCGTGGCTTGCTGCCGCTGCATTCCATGTTGCACTCTGGACTAGACGCTCTGCTGCCCCTATCCTCTATCTTGCAATATATTGGTTGCTGTCAGCTGCTTCCACAGCAGCCACCCTATGGCAGCATTTCATTACGGGAGTTTCGTCGAATCACATAGAAATATACGTCGAAGTCTTCTCGCTATTTTTAGCGCTATTAATATCTGGAGTGGACTGCGTATGTTTTTATGATGAGGTGCGTATAAAAAAAAAGTCACGAGCTATTATTATCAAATAGTTAGTTATTAAAGTAAATCTGGTTATTATATGTTGCTTTATGCTTCACACATTCCATAAATATTAACAAACATGAATATCAACTCATAATGTTTATGTAACATCATCAATATAATATAGATATAGCTATAATGATATCTATAGACAGTCTTGTTAAGTTATACCCATACCTAAGCTAATCTAATAGGCACTTATAAATGGAGTAAGAGGGTCTTACTTGGCTCTTACATCCATTACAGTCAGCAAAGTCAGCAAAAAAGATATGCGAGTATTTCAAAGGATAAACCAGCGATACGATGTCGCTTGTACAATGTAAATCATTATGTAACTAGAAAGACCAAAGATATATTGACGAATATAAAAATTATAAGGTCAATAGACGGCAAACTAGAGAGCACGAAATAGTAGAGCAATTTGGTTAAATTCTGGGGTAAGTATATTGAGTTTGATTTTAAGAATTATGCAAATTATGTTCAATGGTGGTGATGCCGGATGCCCGACGCTGACGTCCCGTATGTACCTACGCACGCACGCGTGTGCTCGCAATATTGCATGTTAGCTACAAGTCAACAAATTGCATTTAACGCCAAGGCAATCAATACAATTTAAATATAACTATGTATGTGTATAATGTAGTGGGACACCACTACAGTCTTTAAGTAAAAAATTAATAATGTGTAATGAGCCTTTAAAATTTGAATTTAATAGCAGTTCCTTCCATTACATTCTACATAACTTTAGAAATCCAATCGGATTTGCAGTAATTTTTGCACCTAACGTATTGAAATAACTAATAGTACCTACCTATGATACATATCATATATATGAAATGTTAACCTTTTGGTTTATTAAAAAAATAGGTATATAATAAATATAATTGACTTAGCCTTAAGACAAATTCATACATATGCGATGCGCTACAAAGAAATGATATGCCAACCACACGCAAATCTTCGAGATGCGACACCATTGCCGTCCTACTTTCTATTTATATGTCTGTAACACTATTTTATTTAAACTTATTACGTGAGCAGTAATAAAAACTAAAACCCGTTAAAAATGTCAACGTCAATAACTCATACGGCATACCTTACATGCATATTATCTAGAGCTCACTATTATATATATAGCACAGTAATTTTAATTATAATCACCAAGGTTTACGTTCCAATAATGTTGAATAATTAAGAACGAGTAGGTACTCCGACCGTGTCATGATATGTAGATATGTCAGTAATATATGCCAGTTTCCACAGCACTCGTATTTGCCATTTAAAAATCTCTAAAAAGAATAATTTTATGATGGTGATTATTCATCACTAGGTAACAAAAATTTGTCGATGAGACTTTCCTGAATTTCCTTATTTTTTTATTTTTTATGTTTTTACAAGTACATATTTATATTTGTGTTTGACCGCAACGTGATGTTGCATGTCGAATGCGGAATATACCTTAGTAAGAAGTTCCTCATTTTAATGTATGACTAACCCAGATTTATATAATAAACTAGTTGCCGCCTAGTTTTACCCGCGTACTTCCCGTTCCCGTGATCACAGGGGTATGAAAAATAGATAGTAGCCGATTCTCAGACCTACTGAATAGCATATAAAATTTCATAAAAATCGGTCTAGCCGTTTCGGAGGAGTATGGTAACTAACATTGTGACACGAGAATTACATATAGGTATGTATATACGTAGATAAAACCAACATAGATAGATATCCAGTATGCTTTTTTTGTAAATATTCAATGATGTTTATTTATTTATGTTATGTATTATTGAAATAATAGCCCAAATGAGGTTCATAGGGATAGGAAAATTCTAATACACTATTTTATTGGAGGACATGTCTCGTATTGATACCAATAGTTATTTGTTATACAAGAGTGCAAAGTTGCTTTTTAACCGCGTGTTCAATTTTGATGACCGAGCAAGCGAAGGATTCTAAAATTGAATCACGAGCGCAGCGAGTGATTCAAAATTAGAATCCTGAGCGTTAGCGAGGGAATCAAAAGAGCACGAGGTGAAAAATCTTTGCACTCGAGTGCAACACGTAACTTTTCATTCCACCTCAGCGAGGAAATGACTAAATGCAAAAAAAAAAAAGTTGTATGATATATTCGGCACCATAGAGGTAGCAGTAAATAGGTTTAATGTTTTTTTTTAATTCACAAACTTAGTGCACACGATGTTCCAAATTCAATTTACTTTATCCTCTAGAGAATAAAAACGGCTTTTCCACTCAGATATTGAAGATTAAAAATACTCTTTCCGAGATGGTGGGATGAAAAATATATTTTTATCACTATTTAACTAAAAAAAAAAGCACACGATAAGATGTATCGTCTTTGTAAGTTAAAACTATGATGGTGACCTTAACTGAAATAAATCTTTGAATGGCGTTTTCGTAGAAAAAGTTTTAAATGTTCCGTATTTTGCGGATATAGTGTGATGTGGTTCATGTGGTATGAGTCAGGCAGAATGTCGTCGCCATGGTTGCCCGCCGCCGCCGCCGCCGCCGCCGCCGCCGCCGTGCTCTCGGCTGAGACGATGCGATGCGATGTGATGTTCACTATAACGTCTGGCGCCACTATTACCAGATATTTGTAATAAATTTAACCAACAAGTAATAATATAAGCAACGTTTGTACAATCTGACTGTTATTGGCACATGGTTAATGTGCCAGTATATGTGTGGTTAATAAAACGGGTTTTAATATTAACAATAGGTACCTACATACATACTTAGATCCTTAAGCCTGCGAATAACGTTAAAATTAATTATTATAATAAACAGTTTTTATCTACTTTACAACAGGCTGTTAGGATAAACTAATAAATCTTTTCCTATTGTAACGGAAATAGGTAATTTTGTTATGCGTTTTTATCAGCATACGATTTCGAATTAGCAAAGTCCATTATTTTCTTACGTCACTTAATACAGTTTAAACAAGATAGCATCATAGCATCAAAAACCTTACGGTCCTACCTAACAATTATGGTTTATTAAATGGTAGATATGAATTACTTACTTACTAACTAGCAAATGAAAATATAAATTATTAATACTTCTTTTCAGGTCATGAAACCATTTGGAGTTAGTCCTAAACCTTCAAGTGATAATAGCAGTATTACGTACAAACATAACGAAACTCATTTTTATTCTAAAATATCGTTCTTATGGTTGACCTCTTTATTGAGGAAGGGTTATGAATCTCCACTAGAACAACACGACTTAGGAGAATTACCTGAAGAAGAACAGTCAATGAAATATTATCAGGAATTAAATTTGATTTACAATGAACAGCAGGTCTGTATGTTTATATCTTTCGCCTTAAATAAAAACCATTGTCCGTGCAAGATGATCATATTCCTTATATGTCATTCCAGAACAAAAAAACGAATGCGGAAAACTCAAGTTTATGGCGATGTTATATCAGAAAAGTTTGGCCAAATTTTTATATTGCCGGCGTATTAAAACTATTTGGTGATTTAATAGGAGTAGTGCCTCCATTAGGGTTAGCAGTGATTATACAATATATTGGAGACCCAGATCAAATAAACGACGTCGGTTCACATGTGACAATACGAGAATTCATCAACAATGGCTACGTAATGCTGCTCATTGTTACTTTGGCACTGATCAGTCAAGCATTTTTATCACAGAATTCGACACATTTAGTAACGGTGGAAGGCACAAGACTTAAAACCGCTTTACAAGTTAGTTTGTTAATTTTTCTTATTGTTTTCTCCCCACTTCTCATTGTGGTTGTGCAGGCTACGTAAAGTTCATTGACTTAAATTGCCACAGAATTTCAGCTGTTGTAAACATATTTTTGTGCGTAGACAATGTGATAATGGGTTTAAAATATTTTATTTTTATATGGTTTATTATAAACAGGCGATGGTATACGACAAGTGCATGCGCTTAGCACCATGGTCTTCGACTAACACCAACATAGACGAAGAGTCTCCGCTATTATCAAAAATAGAAGACAATTCTACAACACAATCCGGTCTTCTCACTAACTTAGTGTCACAAGACACTTACAACATTATGTCGTGTGTCTGGATATGTCATTACATCTGGGCCATACCACTGAAAGTAAGCCATTCTATTCCCGTAGTTTTTGCTATTATTCTATTCTATTTATTACAGTTTATAAACCTAGTTCAATTGAATGCCACGAGTTTCCCCGTTTATCTCAATTAATGACAAACAGTGTGCAGATGTATTTATAGGTATACCTATCTACTGTCGTTAAATAATTGTAAGCTCGTTGTAAGTAGGTAGATGTCGCAGCTCTACCGGCCAAATAAAACATTGCTCTCCGCTTTCGTGGATGTTTATTTCAGTATTTTTTTCAGGTAGCTGTTATATTGTACCTGTTATATACAAAATTAGGGGTCAGCGCAATCATAGGCACTGGTGCAAGTGTTTTACTCATCACCCCGTTACAGTTTTATATCGGGAAGAAACTATCAGATAATTCAAAAGAAATCGCAAAATGTACCGATCACAGAATATCGAAAATTACCGAAATTTTACAAGGAATTAATGTCATTAAGCTGTACGTTTGGGAAGACTTGTTTAAAGAAAAGATATTACAATTACGGGAAGTTGAATTAAAACTTCTGAATAAAGATTCTGTTTACTGGAGTTTTTTAAGTGCGTATCTATCTATTAAACTAAATAGGTACGTATATTATTTATTAATAATGCTTGACTCAAGTTATATTAAAGGTTTTTGAATATTTCAGCATTCTCTACTCAGGTATCAACTATTTTGATAACCGTAATCACATTTGTTGCTTTCTACTGTTTGGAAGATAGTAATGGCCTAACAGCAGTAAATGTGTTTACTGCCCTAGCGTTTTTCAATCAACTAACTATACCCCTACTGATATTACCAGTTACAGTATTAATGGTGATACAATCTATGGTAAGAGTTATTGTTCTATTCTAATAAGCATTTTTTTGAGCAACTTATAAAAAAATGTTAATTTCAGGTGAGCTCTAAAAGAATAAAGGAGTTTTTAGACCTGCCTGAATCAAACAACATAAAAGAGGATAACTGTGAAGATAAGAGAAAGTACTCGGATAAATTTATTGATACTTTCCTGGACAATGAATCTGAAGAAGCCAACGTGCCCAGCAAAGAAGAAGCAGGTGATGCTGAATGTGATGACCAATTTTCTGACGATGAAATCACTGCTCCTTCGAGAAATGACTATTTAGTGAAATTCAGGAATGCATCATTTACTTGGGGTATAAGAAATGACATGTTGTTAGATGTTGACGATTTTGATATACCAGCAGGTCAGTGCCAATCATGTACCTATTTAAAATATGAATTATAGATTCAGCTAAACAATAGCTGTTACGATATTATACTGGATATCGATTGTGCATGTCTGTCTGTATACATAATATAATTCACATTAAGAACTTCCCGTCTGAAATATAAACTGTATTTAATTTGTCAGGAAAATTAATAATGGTTGTTGGCGCTACCGGGTCTGGGAAATCCTCTTTATTATCTGCAATTCTCGGAGAGATGTATCTCGAGCGTGGTGACGTTAGTTTTAATGGGTAAGTGGTGTAAGAATTCCGCAATTCATAGATGAATATTTATTTATTTGTATTATGAGTAATTTATATAGACCAAACCTACACAACAGCGAATGCTCGAATTTCAAACTAACTTGCGTACCTATTGAAATGGAAATGAAGGAAAATAGCATGAAAATATGTTATTTTATCCAAATATCATCAAATTTAGGCAAATATCTCTCTACTCTCACGTCATAAATTTTTACATAAATTGTAAGTAGTGTGATTTCTTATCTTAAATAGACTCAATAATAAAATCATGAATCTCAATTCAATTAAATTAAATGAATTGCACTTTCTAAGTATCATTGATGACACAGATATTGTTCAATGTGGTACGCCGGGCAACCTCCGTGGCTGTTAGAGGGGTCCGTTCGCGATAACATCGTCATGGACAATCCTTGGTGCCAACAGAGATACGCTCGAGTGCTCCGAGCCACCGGCTTGCGACCCGACTTAAAGATATTACCAGGTACATTATTTACATCATATATAATGAACTTGTATATATGTATAATATGTATATGCTAGGTTGATGATCTATAATCCTCAAAGAATGATGAATGATATGATTCGATATTTTGTTTGTAACGAATAGTCTCTGGTACTACTGGACCGATCAGAATCCTAATCCTAACTATCTAACATTATAAATGCGAAAGTAACTCTGTCTGCCTGTCTGTCTCACTTTCACGTTAAAACTACTGAACCGATTTAAATGAAATTTGGTACACAGATAGTCTAGAGACTGAGAAAAGACATAGGCTTCTTCTTATCCCGGGAAAATGGAAGATCTCCCGGGTACGCGGAATAAACCGCGGGGAGCCACTAGTTTCATATAATTATTTCACCAGTGGTAAGCTACATTATCAGGTAGGCAGGCAGGTCAACATAACACATATTGCAGTATACTATACGGGACTGACAACTACACGGGTGAAACAGCACCCTTTGGATCTTGCATGGAGTGGTGACCGGCACGTTTACCTATTCATAACAGAAGGCGACGCTACAAGGCTTGGCAGTCACGGTGCGCCTCTATCTGGAGGTCAGCGGGTCCGCGTGTGCGTGGCTCGGGCGCTGTACTCGCCGGCGAGGCTGCTGGCGCTGGACGAGCCGCTCGGCGCGCTGGACGCGGCGCTGGCGCGGCACGTGGTGGCGCGTGCGCTGGTGCCCGCCGCCCGCTCCGGACGCACCGTCATCGTCGCTACAAATAGACTAGAATTACTGCATTACGCTGACTTGGTATATAAACATTTCATAAATCAAATGAAACAGTAGGTATAGTGCAGCCGTATTGTTAAGATTATAAAATATGAGATGTACCCATTGATATATTATAAATGGACCTATATAATAGCTTTATGTAAACAGCCCACTGGTAAATTCAATTCACACCTTGAAGACAGACATATAATAAGAGTATGTATTAGGTAGCGTGACTGTTATGATTATTAGATAATAGCAATGGAGGATGGTCGCATAGCCGGTTTTGGGACAGCGAGTAGCGATGAGGTGGTGAGCCGGTGGGCGCGGCTGGCGGCGGAGGCGCGCGCGGCGGCGGCTCGCGGCGGCGCCGGCCCGCCCGGGGGCTCCGCGCGAGAGCGCACCCGCCTCGCGCGCGCGCTCAGCCGCGGCAGCTTTCGGACCGCCAGCGCCGGCAGTGACGAGGCACAGGTACACATAAGTGGCTAAACAGTTCACAATAAGTACACCTTGAAATAACATCATGTGATGACCAAGATAAAAGGTATCGGGGAAATTACAGGCACATGACTTCATATATAAAGTCGACTATGCATTATTATTACGAAATTCCATTCGTAGTTCAGTTTTTTTTTATAAAATCCGTAAAAAAATACCTTTTTCATCCCACCATCTCGGAAAGAGTATTTTTAATCTTCAATATCTGAGTGGAAAAGCCGTTTTTATTCTCTAGAGGATAAAGTAAATTGAATTTGGAACATCGTGTGCACTAAGTTTGTGAATTAAAAAAAAATATTACACTCAATTTAAATAACTGTAGCAACGTTACTTTAAAATTTTCTTAATTATACCTTAGTTAGTATTATTTTGTTATAATTTAAAGATTATTCTGTAATACTTACCTGTCATAGTGTAGTAATTAATACCTAAACTGAAATAAAAGTGTACCTATCTTGTGATTGTAAACGTTTTTTTTTTGCATTTAGTCATTTCCTCGCTGAGGTGGAATGAAAAGTTACGTGTTGCACTCGAGTGCAAAGATTTTTCACCTCGTGCTCTTTTGATTCCCTCGCTAACGCTCTGGATTCTAATTTTGAATCACGAGCGCAGCGAGTGATTCAATTTTAGAATCCTTCGCTTGCTCGGTCATCAAAATTGAACACGAGGTTAAAAAGCAACTTTGCACTCTTGTATAACAAATAACTATTATATCTTAGTTTGCCGATGAGCATCAAATAATTTTCTTACTCAAAATTATCAGCAATATATGTAATTCTAATTTGGGCAGTAAATAAAATGTAAACTTGCTGTTGATGCAATTAACCTACAATGATGTGTGTTTACTTTTAATTTATCTATCATTCTATGATAATCGAACTCTTATTTCCGACAGATAACAGACTGAACTCAATAAGTGGGAAGTAATGTAGGCTTGTACCTATTGTCTGTCATTGAAGCATGCAATGCGCTTTGGCATGCATCATTGATTCATAAGAGTATAATTTTATCGAGATTGCAAATGCTATAAATGTATTCTAATTTAGAAAGTTAAAAATAAGGAAATTTACTTATGAAAAGATCGCATAGTATATAAAATAAATAGCTAGGAGACATTATAATAAACCTATAAGATTGGTTCCTCGTGACTGATATGATAAATTGTACGGAACTCTGTGTGACCGGATTAGTAACACAGCGTATGCAAGAGATACAGAAACAAAAGGCATTAACTTTATACATCTGATAAAAAAATTAGGACATTATTAGATATTATTGTTGTGCTACTAAACGTTATGTTTAGGTAGGTATGCATTTAATATCAGGATAAGTAGTAGGTAGGTATATTAGTTATCTTGCTACCATAGTAGACGGGTACATGCTATTTTAGTATTTAGTTCAGATAACCGTATCTATATGAAGAATTTCGCAGGATGATAATTAAAAATAAACTACAATCTAGTTCAAGTACTTACCTGCTTATTATTAATATAGTACTTACGCCAAATTTGGAAAAGACGCTGGGTCCTGAATGTTTAAACTATTTCGGGGCCTAGTCTAGGCTTTATTAATCATCATTGGCTTATTACTTGTTTGTGTGTACTTGTATTGTTAATTCTTCTCAATAGCAGTATATATATCATACCTACTTATATGTATTTATAATGTTATTTAATATAGCAGTTTTCAATCGTGACCTACTTACATTACCCAATATATAGGGAAATGTTTTGGAAAAATAAATAAACTTTGTTGTATATAACTCATGCTAGTATCTAGTAAATTGACTTATTTTGGAACTAACGACCCGCCCCAGCTTCGCACAGGTGCAATGCTTATACATCACATTAGAAACCTCAAAAATTGACAGTGTTTCTCTAACATATTATGCATGTATTCTATATAAAAACCTTCCTCTTGAATCACTATCTACATATTTAAAAAAACGCATCAAAATCCGTTGCGTAGTTCTATAGATTTAAGAAGACATAGGGACAAATAGGGACAGGAAACCCTGATAATAATGATATTTATCATTTATATTTCATCAATAGATTGGTATAAGTGAAGCTGCCGGTGCGCACCTGCTGGCCGAAGTCCCGACGTATACCGGAGGCAGCTGGAGACGCGCCACTCTGCGGCAGCGGCCAGCGCTCGCCAGGCAACTCTCCTCTCCACCACCCTCCGTGTACAATAAGTAAGTTACCAACTACATACGGAAACTTCGCATAATAAGTAGGTAGATGATAATTATTCATTTTAACCGTTTATTTAATGCCTGTTTTTCTCTGAGGAACTATTCTGGGGGAGTCCGTACGTAATGGTCCGTAACTGACTCAAATCTATAGCGTATTTAGTAGAATAGGTAATGGTGATTTAACAAAATATTTATTACTACACCGTACAATAAATAACATCAAACAAATTAAATAAGTACGAGATTTTCATTATATCAAATATCTACAACATATTGGTAGGAAGTTTATTGCGATAATATCAATTCCAGCTATTTATTAATTCTGTAGCAGTGCCCTTGTAGAATTTAATGGGCGAAGGTTGCGTTGAAGACAATAGCATACCTACCTGTAGGTAGGTATATTATTATTATTGTCAATGTTGTCCAGTTACCATATTCAAACTTAGGTAGGTACATAGTTATAAATGAGGTGAGAAGTGTCGTGTCTCCTTTCGTCAATCAAAAAGTTATGGATCTTACTTAGATAATAATTAATTATATTGCCTATACCTATTATCTAGATTGTAAACTTTGTTTAGAATAAGTATCTTACATCGACTTTAATTATTTATCACTTGATCAAGCGCGAACCCTAAATATAGATTTACTTAGGTAGGTAGCAACATCCTCTAAGGATCATAACTTCCTAATCTACAAGTCGAAAACCTAATTTAATATGTAAGATACTTATATCTATGACTATCAACCATAAAGAAAATGTTATTTCTAGTATTGTAACTACCTAGATAAATATTTATTATTCAGGTTTGGTATGTGTGTGACTAAAATTTGAAATGTCAATGAGTGATTCGCTAGCCTTAGCTTTGAAGTCCGATCGACGACCTTTGCTCGTTTGTACCTTGTTTTTACCTACCTACGACTCGACAGGTTTTAGCGTTTTTGTGAGAAACGCATACCTACCATGTCGCGTTTAATTTCTTACAAGAATAAGGAAACTACACACAAGTGGAAATGTCATGATTAGTTTGCTCATATTTCCAGGTATGGCATCTCTCTGTACTTATTTCTCGATTTCCATCTTATCCAAACAAACCGTAAGTAAACCAAGAAGGAAGGAAGGAAATGATTCATACTCAGAGGTATGGGCACCTCTCACAAGGGAAATTCCCACAATGTTACAAGGTCATGTATTTCCCCAAAATAAACTATGCGCATTGAATCGTAGCGATAAGGTAAATGACCTCCATGCTTGATTACAACTCGAGACACACGGTAGATTACTTATGACATCCGACTTTTTGCGTCAAGGCTTAAATTAGTCTCTAAGTATGGCAAATCTCGAAGCCTTCGTCTGTTGTATCAGAAAAATACTGTTTTCATTTCATATCGCATCATTGACAGTCATGTAAGTATCGACTTGTCGTTGTATTTAAAAATAAGATGAAATGTGGATCTGGCGTACTAAGGTGAAAGTTATAGAAAATAAACAACCCTCGTAACAATCCATGCTGTCTCATACAGAAAGTGTTTATTAATAGATACCTACTTACGATTGACTTTTTAAAATTGACAGATGGAGACGAGACGTGAGACGCACGGTCAGCGCAGACGAGTCCAACGCCGCGCTACAACGCGAAGCAAGCGTGCTGCGCCGGTGGCTGCGCCCGCGCAACCGTACACTCACTAGGTCTTGAACATAATCATTCTTATATTCTGTATCTGTAGCTATATATGCTATAGATGGCACTTAAAGTACACATGTATTGACTTACAGGTGGACACCCAGAGCAATCCGTCGTCTAATTAGCTCAGATTCCGATGCTCCTACAGAAGATAATCAAACTAATGGTTAGTATTGGAACCGACGGCCATGGAAACTGCAGTATATTATTTTAGTTGTCAGGTCCTCACTCTTCTCTCTCTCACTCGTCCTCACAGCGACTATCCTCACCAGATTATCATTGATAATAAATTAGCTCTAGTATCCTTATTGCGCATTTACTTAAACTTATACGTTAATCAGGCACAACAGATGACTCCACTCCGGACCCAATGACACCATTCAATTCACTGACCTCGAACGGGGTCGAAGCCACAGCCGTCTCCGCTCCAGATGTATCTCAGGACAATAAAGAGGAAACTGAAAATGAGATTAGTGAGGTCAGTTAACTATGTATACTTAATTATTGTAATGTTTGTATATTCGTTTTCGCGGAGCCTTAAAATCTCTTTAAGAAGGCGGAATTATACGCAACTAGAATCATTCACCAGTATTTGCATTTTCTATATTACCTTTTACCAATAGTTACTGAACATGCATCGTTTTCTGTAACAGACCTAAGTAAATAGTAAAGGCACGAACGGTATAAGCAACTAACTTACATACTTAATTGATTACAGATAAAGATATGGTGGGAGTATGCCCTAGCATGTGGATGGTGGGGGCTGGTATACTGGGTGACGGCGGTGGTAGCGCAAGCCTTCGCCGTCGCTGCCGACTGCTGGCTTACTTATACCACAGCGGAGAATGCCAAGGGCACTACTGTATCCTCTGAACAGGTTTGTTAATAGTTATGTTGGTTTCTATGTTATATTAATTCATTTTAGCCTAAATAAAGGTTTAAATATCATAGTAGGTACTCGTGATTTGTATAAAAGGGTGGTCAAATAAATTGTTACTGCAGCTGGTGATAATGGATATCTACCATATGTGTTAAATGACTGTTTTGAAGTGGTTGTTTAAATTCCTTGTTAATATGTTGATACCTAACAAAAATGCATTACAGATGTGGTCTAGGGTAATGGTGTACGCGGCGTGGTGCACACTAGGACTAGTATCGACCGGCGCGGCGCAGGCGTGGGGCGCGTGCGCGGGCGCGCGGGCTCGGCGCGCGTTGCACGAGCGCGCGCTACACGCCACGCTACACGCGCCGCTGCACTACCACCACCGAGCACCTCTGGGAGATACACTGCATCGATTCTGTTCCGATATACAAGTTATTGACAAAGTAAGTTATCTTATACCTATAAATACCTACAAGTAGGTATCAATATTTTTAAAGGATCGATTGACACAACAAAGATGTTATCTCACGGTAGACAAAGTAAATGCTGCACAACCGTCTGTCCATGTATCAACATCGATATATAATCTGGAATGCTTGCAGAAAAATTTAAAATAGAACGTATAATATCTATTGGTGCAACATCTTTTTTTTTTACTCAGAAACTACCAACAGCAATCAGCCGATGGGCTCAACTGGCGCTGTTGTGCATCGCTGCGACACTGGTCAACGCAGTGGCAGCACCGTGCAGTGTGTTCGCGTTACTGCCAGCCTTCATTGCATTTCTTATGCTGCAATCGCTCTTCTTGTGTAACGCCAGGTACATTCGTAGTAAGTAATTGTTTCAGGGTTAGACAAAAGATTAGCAATCTATTGCAGGATACCATTAAACTCTACACTTTATAGAAGTAAGTAGACATTTTGGTAAAAACGGCATCATAGAAGGTTTCGTAAATCAACTCAAGATAAGGAAGTTTATTATGTAAGCAGGTAGCATGTGATCTAACGTCCTTACTAACTCCAATTATAGTGCTTTAATTGTGGGCAAGCGTCCTCAGCTTTGCTACGTTGCTAAGTATAAACCAAAAACCTACATTATGTTAGATGGTCTTAGAAAAATTATGAATAGGGAACTACAGCGTGCTGAAGCTAAAAGTGCAGCGGGAGTGGTGTCACTGTGTGCGGAGACGTGCGCGGGCGGCGGCTCGGTGCGCGCCGCCCGGTTGCAGCCGCGCATGCGCGCCGCCTTCATGCGCCGCCTCGATCACAACCATAACGCGCTGCTGCTGCTCAATGCTGCCAACCGCTGGTTGGGACTATCACTGGTAAAAGCTCAGTTTCATCGGTACTTAGATCTTAAAATATATTTTGTAACCATAGATTATCTAGGTAGATATTTCCCCGTGAAAATACTGCCATTATTCCCGAATAATAAAATTTAAATATAATTTATGCCCATATCTTAATTGTTCATCATAGTCGCCTTAATTGCAAAACATTCGGGACATTTTTCCAGGACCTAGTTGGCGCTGCAAGCGTGTGTGTGACTCTCGCAGTGGCGCTGTCTAGCGGCGGCGGCAGTTCCGTAGCGGGCCTGGCGGGCGCGTACTCGCTGCTGCTGCCCGCGTACCTGGCGCACTTGGCCAAGTGCCGTGCGGACCTCGACGCGCACCTGGCCGCGCTCGAACGCCTGCACCACCACACCAATGTGCCGCAGGAGGACTATAGAGAAGACTGTGAGCTTTGCTTTACTACTGCGTGATCTCGACCCGTACTTCCCGTACCCAGTCTTACAAGAGAAAATATATTTACCCTATAAATTGTCTATCTCTTATTAGGTCCAATACCAACTGGATGGCAAAGAAATGGAAAAATTGAATTCGAGAACGTTACCATAAACCATGAACCGGGATCTCCGCCCATTCTAAATCATATCAATTTCACTATTGAGCCTGGAGAAAAGGTTAGTAAATCAAACAACCTATTGTTTATAGTACCTACATATCTTCATAGTTTCCTAGTAGATAGTGTTCCTTATTATTAAACAGTAAGAGTATTTAAGTTCATCAAGAATAACTGAACATTTCAAAAAGGGTAAGTGTAGGTAGACCTATAGCCATATTCTTTAATCCCAAGAAAGATTTTCAAATAGGAGATACTCTCGCCATCGTATAAAATTATGGCATCGAACCAGTAGATTGGCATAAAATTAATAGATATTTACAATAGGTAGCTGTTGGGTCTTTTAAAAACACTTTCCTCTTCATAAAGCTAATAGAAATTAAATTGAGGATATATAAACATTCTTACCATGCATCTTTCAGGTAGCTATATGTGGTCGAAGTGGCAGTGGAAAATCAACCCTAGTACTATCATGTGCTGGCGCAACTTGCGTAACAAGCGGGCGCGTGCTAATAGACGGACAAGACGTGACACGCGTGCCACTGCGCACTCTCCGTCACCGGGTCGTCGTACTGCCTCAAGAACCAGTGATGTTCTCGGGAACATTGAGAGAGAACCTTGACCCGTTAGCCGTCCATACCGACGAGGAGATTTGGCATAGTCTTCGAGCTGTCGGCTTATTTGACTTCGTTACAGCACAACCGGCGGGTTTAGGTCAGTTCTTCTATTCACTGTTATGCAATCTTAACATAGAAATGTTTTCATGTTTTATTTATTCAGCGTTCATGACATAGGTATAGGTACTATGGGATATTTCGATTATTCCAACGTTGCGACGGACAATAGTTCTTCTACTAATACGGTGCTTCTCGAAGTGAAGTAGTATAACGTTGTTTTATAGTCTCCGTCTGTGCCCCTGTGTACTTAAATATAAGAGCTGGTTCAACTATGTCAATGATGTTTTGCTCCTATTAATCGGTTGTTTTATAGCATATATCCTTCCTCGATAAATGGGCTATATAAAACCCTAAAAGATATTTTGATTTCGAGTATGTTTTGTAATAAATAGCAGTTGGGGGCTGCTAGGTAGTACCTATATGCTATTTTGTGTGCAGAGTGCAGCATGTCGCGGTGCAGCGGCGCTGGCGGCGGTGGCGGCGGCGGCGGCGGGTGGAGCGTGGGGCGCGTGGGGCGAGCGTGCGCGGCGCGGGCGGGGCTGCGCGCGCGGCTGGCGGCCGTGCTGGTGCTGGACGAGCCGGCCGCCGCGCTCGACGCGCCTGCCGAGAGGGCGCTGCTGCACGCCATCGCTGCGCTCGCGCCTAATACCACTGTCATCACTGTTGCGGTAGGCACTTTGCATCATTAGATATGATACCCGATAGCTCGGCAAATGTACCTAACCTATATGTAATGCTTATTCTTAGACATAGGCACCACCTAGGTCGCCTGTAGTTTCACTGATCATTGCTTAAAGTAGTTACTACGACACATATCTAACTACATACTATAGGATCACTTCCGATGCTCTAATGAATGAACCTTACAAGTTAAATAAAAGCTTGTAAATAATAACATTAGAAATGATACCCTGGTAGGGCAGTAAAGATAAACATAATTCACGGTGACGGAGAGCCGGACTTCATGAAATAAACCTATTCCAGCATCGCGTGTCGTCAGTTCGCGGCTACGACCGTGCCGTGGTCTTGGAGGGCGGGGGAGCGGCTGAAGTCGGCGTAGTGCGCGCACTGTTGGCGCAGCCCGCCTCGCGTCTCGCCGCCATGCTAGCTGCCGCGAACACGATGCATACGCATACCTGACCCAATGAGTAATACCTACTTATGTATTCATGTCAAATGGTAATGGAATGTTCGGTATTACGAAGATGCTGATGACGGCTTGACCAACTGTTACATTTAGATAGAAGCTTAAGTATTTATTGGCGCAATATAATAGTGTAACTTTTTAGAACGACTAACCAAATCTCAAATGACTTCTCAGATGACTATTTCATGTGTCCTTATTGAAAACTAATATCCCTACTGGGGAGAGGAACACTACACTTTTTTTACAATTTAAAAAACCATACAATTTAAAAAACACATTTCTTATTCTCGAATATTATTATCTTCTGGTAATATTTCCAGTTAAATTATGTTTTTTATAAGTAAAATAAAACGAATGTAATCAAATAAGACTGAATTAATATGTAATTAAATTGTCAACAATAATATATTAATGAATAGAATTGCTTATATATATCCTGTACCTGTTTTAAAATAATGTAAGTCGGTACTTAGTCTTAGTACTGTATATACATAAGTATTTATGACTCAATTGTTAATTTAATTGTGCAGATAATCTGTTTGTAAATAAAGCAAATAAAAGGCATGCTATTTGTTTCCAAATTGTATTTCCAATAGAACAACAATTGCACATAATTCGTTTAAAGCTCACTACGAGTGCGGTACGGTGCGACGTGACCCTTGGGTTGGGGCGGGGCGGGGCAGGGCCGGGGCGGCCGGGGCGGGGCGGGGCAGGGCCGGGGCGACCGGTGCGGGGCGTGGCAGGACCGGGGCGACCGGGGCAGGGCCGGGGCGACCGGGGCGGGGCGGGGCAGGGCCGGGGCGTCGCGGCGTCGCACTCGCTCAACAAACACAACGTGCTTCCAGACTCAACGGTACTTCATAAAATAATATCACTACATAACAAAATTACAACAATATTTACGTTGGCACCGATTCATATAGTAATATAAAAACATTTGTGTCACCACACAATATAAAAATATTTACTTACAAGTACTTACGTAAACATGCTTACAAGTACATATTCTAAATTAAATCTCGACATGTTCAATAAATTCTTACTTTTTCCACTTATGAACTATATTGGTATTCATGTCTAATCGGACAGGACGGGCGGAGACACCATTTAGAATTTTAAGGCACACTACCGTTTATCTACATTTCATGTGTATCGTCTAACAATCACGTTCCAAACTGAGGATTGTTTTTATCTTTGGTAAATCGTTTATTTAATTGAACATTTTGTTGCTTTATACTTTATGAAACAAAATGTCCACAAAGGCACATGATTAAGTCACTTCATTTTACAATAGAAACTTTAAAAGTACCTATGAATGTTGCAGAGGAAATAAATGTTACAACCTTGATACGTTATTGTACTCGGCTTTATTTTCCTAAGGCATTTAACTTTTTATTATGTTTATAAAAAGGTAAATAGAGTCTAGTTATAGTTGTTTGATTATTGACAGGACTAGAAATATAATAAAGATATAATAAATGTTAGTCATAAAAAATATGAAATTTAGTTTGTAAGTTAAATGCCTTAAAAACAGGTAGATACATACACTCGTATGTCCTCGCTTCTAATATATTTCTTAGCAAGTAATGAGGCATTTACAATGTATGCAGGGCCAAAATTATGATATATGACCTGATTATAGATTTTACGATAAACCATTCTAGATAACGAATCGTTTGCATTAGTTAAGTAATTCGTTAACCTGAATTTGACAACAAATATTAAATTTAATATTTCTAATTTCGATATGTGGGACATAAAATTTTGTTGCAGATTTCACAAAAACGTAACATATGCACGTACTTTTAACATTTTAAAATACTTCATTTTAGCAACATAACAAATTCAAGTGCAAATACATCAATTGTGTGTAAGTTGTTTTGGATCAATCTACCCGATTAGTTATTTCGAGCACATTACTTCAGCCACAATTCTCATTCTGCATTGATATAGTTCTGGCACGGTTGTACGTTAATAACATACCTCTAGTTGCAAATACACTTCAATACAAAGTAGTAAATTCACTTTTATATAAACTTGGGCTCCGTATCAAAAATAGTTAAATTTAAAGTTTAAAACATGTATAGCAGGAAGACCAAAATATTAAATTGAAAATGAACGTTTTTTTTGAAAAATAAACCTATAAATATTAACAAGATTCCAATTATATTTACGGAACCCTTAGTGCACGAGTTAACACTCGGCTTGTAGTGCTGAAGTTATCTGTATAATTGATTGTATTGATCTACAACATGCTTGTGTAGTATCTGCATTTCGCTCATCGAGAGGACAAAGCCGTTTAGGTGGGATTTGTGTGCTATATTTTTTTACTCCAAACATTTGTAGTTATACAAATGGAGTCTGCCATGGCCACTGACAGAACATTGATATAGTAGCTTTAGAAATTTTTTTTTCGAGGTTGACCCGCAAAAAAGTTAAATTTATTAACCTGTACGACGACTCTGTCCCCTAAAACTGATAAACATAATTATATTTATTTACAACTTAATCATCAAGCCACCATGCCTCTTTACCGTTTGAGTATATTAAAATTGAACAGAAATCACTATAAAGCATGCGTCTAAAGAGCACATTGAATAAAACAAATATAAGGTTGTTTTAAAGTTAGTTTCTAGTCCTCTGGAACGCACAGGAGCATAAATGATCCAATAAATGTTTGTAAAGAAATATAAAACGGAAATCATAAGCGATAAATTGTACCTATAGTTAAAATAAACAGGATAATTAAAATACTATTTGAATAGTAGAAACAGTAGAATAAGCTTTTTCGTATCGATTTATTCTTCAGTGCGTTAATTTGATACTAAAACATACATACAATTATAGTTCCAGAGGACAACAAAAACCTTTCCATGTTAAGAAACTATCCACGCAACATTTTTACTCGCCCTTAACCCAAGAGCACTCTTCAATTAACCATAGTAAACGAGACACTCAGTTATATTGAGACAATATAAATCTACCTTTATGGGATATGTAGGGATCCTATGTCCATTGATATGAGCACAATATATAAACGTCCTGGGACGTTTTTCACACGTTAACTAGAGCTCGTGCTACGGCAACCACATACCTAGCATACTACTTTTAAATACATACTCATATAGATCTCATCCAGCCAGAACGAACAGCATGTTTATGTGTAGGATTTTTTGGGATTCGAACCGGGCTGTGGTAGTGTATGTGACGGTAAAGAGGCACGGTGTGTGCTGGTACGAGGCGCGCGAGTGTTAGGTCGGCTCGGTCTTGACGCCGGCGCCGGCGCTGGCGGCCGCGGCGCGCGCCTCCTCGGGCAGCCGCTCGGGGCTCGTCAGGATGTCCGTCGTCGTGCACAGGACTCGCAAAGAGTTTAGCACCGCTGGAATAACATGTAACAACATTCAATTATAATAATAACCAAAATGTTTATACTCTGAAATTGCAACAATACGTTACTGTATTGAACAAATTAGCCAATTGTTTTTGTTTAGTGTGACATTTTATATTGCTACTGTTTTAGTAGTTACATGTAACTACTAAAACAGTAGCAATATAAAATGTATAGCAATACTATGTATGATATGATACTATGTTTATTTTTATATATTACAGTTCCTGAGATAAGCGTGTTCAATCAAACAAACTCTTCAGCTTTCTAATATTAGTATAGATGGTTTCTGAACACACTCATCTTTGTTAATCTTTGTACCAAATAATATAGAAAAAAAATCAAGTACATTTTGAAAATAGTAGTCACGGTGTTTATCGACTCCTCTCAACAAAAACAACCTTCCGAGCCGAGCGTGAAAAGTCGTGACTTAAGGCTGTTTGCATAAAAATATTTTCCTTGTCAACAATGTAATACACATCTAAGAAGACTTGATCGAAACATGATATTTAAGTTTTAGGAAGTTGGTCAGTATCAGGTGGGACCTGCCTGCCTGTTTGCCACCTTGGTGGTATAAAAAATATATATATATCGCTGCTTTGGAAGTATACTGTCGTAACTCAAATTGAGAAAAAAAATCATTTGAAACTTAAAAGTATTTTCAAATCTTTAAATGCTATATAAATTGACCAATAAGAAACAGACTTTCGGTGGCGCCAAAATACGATATTTACTGAGTATATAAAACAGATCATTTTACGTTGACTGGTGTTGAAAACTCAAATTTGTAGTATTTGGTAATGTATTATTTAACATATTATTTATCTGTAATAAATAATTCCCGAGGAGGGTTGATGTGGGTGACAGGGTGGCCGGTCACACAAACCAAGCTACAACATAAACAATATGAATAGAATAACACATGTCGTGGCGACCCTGGTCAGGCGGGACCGCGGGATAAGGGCGGGAAGATAGACAGGTATTCTTCCAAAGCAGCGTTATATAGAGTGTGGTGTGGTGTGGTGTGGTGTGGTGTGGTGTGGTGTGGTGTGGTGTGGTGTGGTGTGGTGTGGTGTGGTGTGGTGTGGTGTGGTGTGGTGCATAGCATACCGGGCCTCATCTCGACGAGCGAGCAGTGCTGCTCGGCCCACAGCAGCGTGGTGCGCACCAGGTCGGCGCCGCTGCCGCACGCCACGCACGCGCTGAACGACTCCACCAGCGCCGCCGACACCACGCTAAACTGTTACCGCTCAGGAAATGTACTATTCTATATCAAACTACCTGCCTCCGCGCACTTTCACCCGCGTACTTCACATTAATACGAGGATAAAATCGGCACAGTAGTTTTAGAATTTATTCATTAGAAACATACACACAGAAAAAAAATTTTTTTTCTCTTTATAATATTAATGTAGATTAATAAAAAATAAAACTACGTTAAAAAAAACCGACTTCCAAAAATACTAAAAAGCAAAAAATAACTAACGCAATTTATAACACTTTCCTCTACTTACCTACTCACTACTTATTCTCTCCGCTTACTGCTTGGTTTGAAGTTGGTGCCAAGCCACAGCATAATTAGTAAACAATATACAAAAGATCTTTGTTAAGATTCTCCATGTTTTAATAAGGTCAACAAAAACTTTGGCACCGTTTGCATTTAAATTTCTAAATTTTAGAAATAAACGGTCCTTTACAGGACCACTATAGTTGTAGAATGTAAATTACATATATCTCATCGTCGTTTTCATTTGTTTCTTATTGTCATTTATCGTCATTTCTGATTTATTTACGTAGGTTAGTACTTAGTAGGTTATCGTGTAGAAATTTATTTGTTACACCATTTTTTTTCTTTAAGTAATTTTTTTATTCATATATGGCTTGGCACCGACTTCAAACCATGCAGCAAGCGGAAAGAATAAGTAGTCAGTAGGTAAGTAGAGGAAAGTGTTATAAATTGCGTTAGTTATTTTTTGCTTTTTAGTATTTTTGGAAGTCGGTTTTTTTTAACGTAGTTTTATTTTTATTTTTTGCTTTTTAGTGATTTAAGTATGGGTAGGCTTATTATTTATTTAACAATCACAGAACACTATTAAACCTAAACGTTAATGAGATTAACCTTCAAGGTCAACCTAATAGCCTCAAGGAATACTATTCTCTATCCATATGCACGTATAATTTTGAAAGAATTTTCTCTGAACTCCTATCCTTTGAGGAGTTGTACCTTCCATCATCAGCTCATCCATAGGAAATCATCATCAAACTCAAATAATTGAACAAACTGTATGGTATTGACTGAAACGTAACAGTTATATGCTTATAATTTGAGTGTTCTTCACGATTTCCTTGGGATCCCATCATCATATGCTGACTAGATGACCAGGGTACCAACTTGAATATGTACCCTAACGAACAAAAAAAGAATTACGCAAATCGGATTAGAAATGTTAAAGTTATCGACATACTAATATACAAAGTATCGTCAAAATGACATCGTCGAAATAACAATAATGCTTATAAAATAAAAACTACTAAACCAAACTGAAAGAAATTTTTATGGGACCATTTGGCAGCTATTTCGCGTCGAACAAAAAAAGAATCACGCGAATCGGTCCATTAACCGCGACGTAATCGATGTACATACATAGAAAAAAAAAAAAAAAAAAAAAAAAAAAAAACATACCGGCCGAATTGAGAACCTCCTCCTTCGTTTTGGGAAGTCGGTTAATAAATACATAAATATCGAGCATACAAATGTTTGTCCAGGGTGGGATCCGAACTCACGACAGGCGGTTTGAAAGTCAGGGCACTAACCACAAAGCTATCATACCATATTATATCGATCCCACAGAAAAAAAATCCTTTTGTACCAAATTTTTGGACCGCACGTTTACCTTAATAAAGTTGGCAAACAGGTCAGCCGTTTTTTCGTAAGTGATACGCTTACCGCGGCATTTCAAGTTCTTTATATAGATTAATAGCTATTTCATTCAACCCGTGAAAACAATATTCGATGTTATACATTTTATTGTATTAGGTAGCATGACTCGACGATTATTCAAATAACCTTCTCGGGTTTCCTTTTCGGGGTTGTCGACCTTGCTCTGCGAGCATGCGTACTGTCGATAAGCAGTTTTTTTTTTAAATACCTCGAAAGAATTTTTTGGAGTTTTATTTCGTTAAATACAGAAACGAATATAACGAAAAACATATTTCCCTCGCACGAAACAATCGGATCTAATCTTTTAATTCGACGTTCGATTGTGACTTTGAACGTAGCACCGGCAGACATAAAACATAGATAAGACCCGTGTTATATAAAATATATGACAACTCATAGATATTTATATTCTCAATTTCGTCATAAAATATTGCTTAGCGACCGTATCTATGATAGACTTTAGACTTTGCAGTGATTTATTAAAAAATAGATCGAGTATTTATTTTCCGGGCTCGATAAGAACGGTGAGCCCCTCATTTCGCAAATTTCATGACGAGATGCGAGGGAACTGGTAGAAAGACAATTACATACGCGCAAATTTATTATTCTACATTATAAAGACACACAGATAAGATATGAAGGTAGGTGTGGAGCGCAAAGGTACCCACATACTTATATAGGTAAGGATTAATAAGATGAGACAGTCGAGACTGAGCCTAGGCTCAAATGATAGGATAGTTTTGTACCTAATTGGTGGCGCGGTGCGTCTTCGAATTAAAGTACTCATATTGATGGCATGTAAAGACACGTGGTCACCATTTAGTATTGCAAAATGAACCTTCCGAACTGATCAATAGAGTCGACGTTTCATAAATGCCTATTGGAATTAATAAATATGTTACGCTTAATGTTAAGTAGTTGTTAAAAAGGATACGAGCCAATACTTCCAGTTGTGCATGGTTCGGTTGGCGACGTGGCGCGCGAACATTTCCCGCAGGCGGCCGGCGCGCGCGCGGGACACGGGCGCGCCCGTCGCCGGGAGGAGAGAGTGGCAGTTGCTGGAACGTACACCATCCACCATAGGTACACTCACCATACTTACACTATACACAGTGCCGGATTAAACACGTAGCAGGCGTAACTGCCACGGGTCTCGCTAAATCAGAGCCCCCGCGAATCCAAATCCGCTCACCTCCACCTGAGCGTAACTGGGAGCAGATCTGCGATAGTATTAGCTACGGGCCTGGCGCATGCTTAATCCGGCACTGACTACATTATACTGGCCCTGCTCCAACGAATTGCTAATCATTTTGCAAATGTCAAGTATGTAGGTGGACGAAAAATAAATAAATTTATTGTAAAAGAACAGAAATACTACCCAAGAAATAGTATTACGAAGTACTTACCTATAAGATTTATAGAAAGATATTTATATATAACTAAATGGTAACACAAGATATTTTTATACAATTATGTTAAAAACCCAACATAGATTTCTTTGGCTGATATCTAGTAGATAATGATTTATGCGAAACTTATTTAATCTAGGTCAATTATTTGCTTATCATGCTTTGTCCCACTTATTTATTTAGTTATTATTTTTATTTCTATGTGCAAATCCCACATCAGGCAAGTGGTCCTCCCATATTCCGCCTTCTAAGTTACTCATGGATCTTAATGTATGGGCCCAGACCTACTGATTTTAATTGAACTTTGAATGACCATCTCCCATACACCACCGATGTGTAGACTATTTATTTTGATCATCTTCTGCTGAGTTACAATATGGATGGAAATTTGGATAAGTACTACTACTACTATAAATATAATACTTACGAAATAGAGTTATTCAAGCATTCGATCTGCTGTCGCAAGCTTTCCATTTCCTCTTTGATTTGGTTCCTCTCTGCTTTCAATTGCTTGATATACTCTGCTCCCTTTTGCAACATCGCAGCTTTACTTATCTGTGTAAATAAATAGGTATATAATACAATTAAGATTTGAACCGTTTCAATAACACATTATAATAATAGTAAAAAAACGATTGTGTAGTGTCTACGCTAATTTGATTACATAAAAAATATTTTCAATATTGAATTGGGAGTCAGGCGGTGACTCATAGCCTAAGAAACAAACGTGAGGCAATGATTCATTGTATATCGGATGTGTTTTCCTTATCCACGGCGATAGTAACCTTGATAAATGTTTAAACAAAAACCCTCCTACGGAAAATCCAACACAGCATTAGGTACTCGCTTCAAAACATTACAATAAATTCAATAATACTAATTGAAACTAATAATACATCAATCTTTAAAAGGACTTTTTAAATAATCATGTTTTTTCAATGATCACCACCTTCAAATGGTTATTTACTTTATTCGTCATCAGAGCGGAACAACTCGTTAAAAACACAATGTGACAATTTGAGTGTTCGGATTTGCGTTGTTCAATCCACAGTATTATGTCAGCTCAGCAGATTTGTATGAAATGCCATTCAATATATTTTTTATGTGGACAAGAATGAAAGAATTAATACATAAAGGAATCTTTTTGTACACTTATAGCAAAAAATTATAAGATTTTACAACTACGAGTTAAGAGGGGAGACGTAAGTATTACTATGAATATTCTCTTAGACAGATTCATCATTAATGCTTTAGGGATGGGACGGAGGTCACGGAGGCCATGTTAGAAATTTGACATACATATTATGATATCTATCATATTATTCACTAATTATAAACCGTCGATTCTAATGTAAAGTGGATGTAGGCGTATGTACCTTGGCGGCGGGGTTGGTGTTGAGGTGCGGTATGAGCGCCTGCAGCGTGTCGAAGCCGTTCTTGATGTTGTAGCGGCGCTTCTGTTCGGCGTGCAGGTGCGTGCGGCGCGGCTCGCGCGGGGAGCCGGCGCGCGGCGAGCCCGGCGGCGGCGACGTCGCCGGCGACAGGGACTACCGACCACACCATAATGCACTTTATTACCATACACATAAGCTCCACCGTACGATTATTGTTTCCAAGTGGGAAACAAAACTGTGACCCTAACGCTCGGGTTTCGAAGGGCTCGTTTACTTGAGAATTACGTCACTGAAAGAGACGACAAACGATAAAATGTCTACCGTTTAAAAATAATGTACCAGAAAAGCTATTGTTTATATAATTGCATGATGTAATGTAAGCAATGAAATAATCCCTTTCATAACTAGATATTTACTATATTCTAGTGACGTTATTCTTCAGTACCTATATAGAGCGACCGCACAGCTGTTTTCGAAATCCGAGCATTAATAAGAGTAAATAGTAGTACCGCTATACAGTGTCTAAAACATTAAATATTTGATATCATAACTCGAACAACATATTATGTTATTTCTTGGTTGATTATCAGCAACTGGTATTACCATGTACAAAAATGATGACGATTGGTAACCCGTCATTAAATCAATTGTCAATTTGAGTCATTGATTACTTGGTTGTGTAATCTAATGCGAAATGATTTTTAGTGTAATTAGTGTTACAAACTGGATTTTATGGCGCCAGAAGGCGACATGCGTGCTAAAATCTGGAACATAAATTATAAAAATCCTTGCCGAGACATTTATGTACATCTAAGAGTTCCTAAGCATACCTATTACCATTTTGGTTACATGTAAAACATCCCATACAATTATTATACCTAGAATGATAAGCGAAAAAGAACGCTCACGTGATGTGGTGACATAACATCGCTGCCGATGGGCGAGGGCTGGCCCTTCCTCGCGGGGGACTTGGCGGGGTCGCTCGCCGCCGCCTCCTCGCTGCTATTCAGCTTGTACAAGCTTTGAGCTATAATAATACAATATGCACTTCATGAATTGACTATTGAGATATGTCTAAAATACTCATTTTTATAAGATAGCTACTATTTTCGTTAACAGTAACTACCTAAGCCTTCATACTATCTCCATAACATGTGAAGTATTCTCAAAATTGTATTTATCGTGAATACGCATTAAGTTAGGTAACATGAACATATATATATTCGTAATTTAATCGTAATTTATGTTCGTAAATGTAGAAAAAAAGGGTATAACAATTGTGTATATAAGTTTACTGGTTCCAAAAGCACATGCTGTATTTAGATTAGCATGAGATTGTCATACATAAAGCCTCATTTAAGGTTACTATTATAGTATGCCATTTCATCGAAATCAGAATCTTCGAAAATAGCATAATAAAGAATCGGACCATTGCATAGAAGATGTTTTTGTTATTTGGTACTTTGTATCTTAGGTAGAATTAGAAATATTTAATAGCTAGGGTTCAAATCGAATAAGTTTAAATGTTGAGACAACTTAAGTATGAGTTAATTAATTAAATCAATAGGTATCTAATGTCACTGACAGTGTTGCGCCGAGAGTAGCTGCGCAAGCATAACGCTGGCTTGCGGCAGAGTGGGCTCCGAGGCGACGCTGTTGAGCGGCGGCGGGCGCCGAGCCGAGCCGCTCGTCGAGCCGCTCGCCGAGCCACTCGCCGAACCTTCAACGAGCACGCCGCTCGAGGTTGAACGCGACCGCATACGAATCGCACCTGGGTTCGATTCGCGCGCCTGAAATTTTTTAAACTCATTGCATCCATACTCACCATTCTAAATTTTTCGCGCGCTCGCCACGTTTCGATCGTACGATCGCATTTTATCATTCTTCGCTTGCACAGACATCTGTTGGTCATAAATGTGGTCTTGTAATAAAGCCCGATGATAACGTCAGATAACATAATGCAATCGATCGAAAATACCTAATGTCCCGCGACCGAATTAAGATAATGCGATAATATGTTGACGAGCCCTCCGACGTACAATATATTCGTTACTAGAATCCGTTTTTGCCGTAGGTACCTACTTTCGTTAGATGCGTTGGTGTGAATAAGGTATCTAATAAATGTTTCAGGTGTGCCGCTGTAGGTACCTACATGAAATTATTAAATACATGATTTATCTTTGTAAAAACAATACTTTATATTATAATTATAGGAACGTGTCTTCGATAGGTTATTTGGAGGAACTGAGTACTTTACTGTCTGCTGTAAAAATACCTAAGGATAAAAATGTAAGTTTACCCTGGCTGTGTGTCTCGCGTTAGTGGCGGCGGCATCGTGCGCGGGCGGCGGCGGCGCGGGCGCGGGCGCGGACACCGACCAGTCCGCGTTGAGCTGGGCTCCCAGCGGCAAGCTGTGGGACCTGAACTGCTCCTTACCGCGACTTGCCGCGCCACTTGCGCTCGCCACCGACGCCTATATACAAACGATCTATTAGGTAACTCCCTTATGTTACTGACCGTCAACGGTGCACCAGGGACTAGTAGTAATCAGCAACAGTCTCGGTATCTATAGTACCAGACAATAACGAAAACTCAGAAAACCGTATTGAAACTAACAAATAGGTACCTACTTATGAACTATACCTATTAATATCAAAGAAAAGGAGAACAAAAATACAAGAAACAGAAGATAAAGGTAATTCTGTATACGAGAGTAGGTAACGTTTAAGACTATTAGTCTTATAATACCGGTTTAATTAGTTCAATATACATCACCTGTTGCGACGTCACGGGGACCAAGGGCGGTGAAGGCATTTTGAAGGAGCGCGCGGTCGTAGCCGACTTCGACTTGTATGTATCGACGGGGGCTGGCTGCAGGTACTGCATCTGGGGCGAGGGCTGGCCGGTGCGAGCCGGCCGCTCGTAGCCCTGCGGCGCGGGGGCCAGCGCGGGGGCTTGCGCCGGGGCCAGCGCGGGGTAGCCCCCGAACTGCCCGCTCGCCATCTGACCCGAGTAGTGAGCCACACGCGACCGCGGCCTGCCGCTCTCCCGCCCGTACCCGCCCCCCGCGCCGCCGCGGCCCTGTATCACTATAGCCGACGCGTACTTCGAGTTCTGCATGGGTTGCTGCAGCAGCGATACCGTCTCGGGCGCCGTCTGAGATGGCGGTACTGTTGAAAAGCGAACATGTTCCGGAGTGACGAAGCGTCAAATTATTTTCTTATCTCTAGGTGGCGACGTCTCACTGACCTGTATTATATTTGTTGTAGCACGGCTCCGATTGAGCGACGAGTTTTGGCGTGTTTATATATTGCAACCGAGTGGATTTGCCGGCGAACACGTTGCTATGCATCTGATGTTCGGACTGTGCCGCATTTTGTTGCTCGTAGCCGATCGATTGGAATGAAGGTTGAAGCATATCTTGAGAGTTAATCATATTATTTTGTGTAAACAGTCTCCCGTTATCGTACATACGCATCTGCTCATTTTTAATCGTTTGCTCTGACATTGGTATCATCTGAGTATTGTTGCTTGTACCTAAAAAGATAATGTTTCGTGTTACAAGAATAATACATATTTGCTTATCAGAGATGGCAAATAGCATTATTTACAAATACCATGGATAGACATTTGACTGGTAGGCATGGTGACAGCGGTGGAACTCTGGTTCCCGGATATGTACCCCTGTGATGAGTAAGAATCCACTGACATTCCACTTCTATAAATGGAGTCTTCTGAAGTAAGCGCTGATTCCTCTGGCACCGGCGCCAATCTAGGTGTCGATAGGAGATCTGCAACGAAACCTTTACACATCGATTATCACTACCGTCACAGAAATCTATCGCAAGTTGTATCAACATACCTTGAAGTGGTTCCAATGTATCCATAAAATCATCCAGATTGGGTTGCAAAGGCCCTAAGCTTGGTTGAATGAAATCGGCTAAGCTAGCTCCTCTTGCTAAAACAAAAATATTAAGTTAATCAAATTTGAAAACCTATTTTAGGTATTAGTGGCGAAATTATTCATTTAGCGTCCGTTACCAATCTCTCTGCAATCCGGGAAGGCGAAAGGTTGATGGTTGGTGATAGTGGAGAATAAGGTGTCAGTCATGAAGTTGAGATAGTCCTCGTCTGCTAACATATTGCCCGCGAGGTCGCTGCACTGAGAGAACGACTCCACCGTATCCATGTCTGAAATCTGAATCAAATCATATACAACTTTATCATTAGCTTTTTTTATTCCAAAAGGAATTCACATTACTGAACAGTATTGTTACCGTATCTTGGACAGAGGTGTCTCCTTTTCCAAGGAGCCGCATTATATGAAATTTGCGCCATTTTTTATATTCTGCTATAACTGCCTCTGCACGTCTCTTCCAATATTTGCCCTCCAATATAGTTGTCTATAAGCATAACACAATTTGAATCTTAGTACCTAAGTCAACATGTTTATTTATATAATACCCAACATTATATATTGTTTATATTTATTATAATTAGTAATTTACCTCTGGTTTCACGTGTGTGTCAACATCCAGAGGAGAAGCGAATTGGCACACCAAAGTATTTTGTTTCTTTATGACTGAAATATCAAAAATACTATAAAATTACAACGACCACAAATTACTACTCAGAGATATATCCCAAATTCAATATTGACTTCATTCAATAAATCTTGTAAATAATATTTAGGAAATTTTATCTGATATAATTGATTCATCAAGGACGTTGGTGTAATCCTACAGAGGCTTTGACGAAACTGTTTAATATAAATACCTACCGAAATAAATTATCGGGGTAACCGAATATAATTCGACGGTACCTACCATTCGATCGATTTTTTATATTGTTAAGCGTAAGAATTTGGAAACCAAAATATAACCTGTATTAAAGTTATAAATTGATTACAATTCACTTCTATAAATATTTTGAATGCGAAAAAGAAATGGCTGGCAACGGAGAAAAAAAAACATTGTAAACATTTATCCAGAGTAATCAACCATCCATATAATTTGTTTATTTTATAATAAGTATTATATAAATATTCTATACGATATAAATAAAGATCGGAGAAAACAGTTTTATATTGGGTAACAAAATATATTCACTATCAATAAATTATTAAGTCTCTAGATATCAGAGCGATAATGTTTGTTAGTAGGCATGTACGATTTGCCTCCTTTACAGCTGGTCACGACGGCGACGCATGGTCTAGCTGTATTTTTTTAGGGAACATTTCAAAGCAACACAATTACAAGTCCGGTACCGCAGTGTACAAACAGTTTAGCTACCTATTTACTTACCTATTTTAGTATACCAAGTAGGTACTGGAGATGGCAAAATATAAAACTTATTAGTTAATCTCCTAACAAGGGTTGATTAAAATGAAATCGTGTGTTATAGGATTTAAATAGGATATAATTCGTGGGTTGAAAAAATCGATACACCTATCTAAAGCACAAAAGAAAAGACCTATGTATAAGTAGCATGCAGAAGCCACGTGCTGACAACTAACTTGTATAGATTTAAATTTAATTTTAAGTTAAATCGGGAGGGTCACTGGTGTCGAAGATTAAATAAATATTTCGTACTTCTTGTGTATTAAGATATTTTTATAAACAAGTATACATATATTTAGATGTAATGAAAGATGTTCATAGCAACATAACCAAATGGAACTTTTTCTACTACCATTGCATACTTTAATCATAAATATAATGTATCCATATTTATTATTTATAGTGGTAAAGCACTAGACAATTTTCTTTACCTCGCTTCGATGAGGAAGTATCATTATAAGTTCTATATTTCCCGCAATAAGCAGTAGTACAATCTTTTGGTGTTTCAGTATAAAAAAATGAATAAAAAAACGAAATTAAAAGGCATAATATGATACTTAACTTCCTACATAGCGGTGGTGACACTTCTACACGACTGGTAACCGTGGCATGCATAACGGTAACATAGCCTGTGCCTGTGAGTCGCCTACTTGACAAATACCTCAAATAAAAACAGAATCCTGGGACATTGTTAATCTACCTACAGATCGTAAACTAAGCCTAGTTTGCAATATGGTAATCAAGGAGTTGATAACCTACCTACGTAGGTAGGTACTTTTAAACTAAACACAAAACCGGCCCGTCATTTATGCAATAGGTACCTAAAAGAAATTCTTTAGTTTCCTACACTAGGAAAACTGTAGGTCTAGTATTTCTTAAAATAAACCATCCTACATATTTAAAAATATCATAGAAAAATGGTAGGTGCAAAAGTGCATTTGTGTAAATAAAAATAATAGATAAGACACAAGTTCGTAACAGAGATAATATTAAAGACTCACATTGCATGTGCCAGCATCTCCATATGACGTTGTTCAATCTGATTTTGTCCTTCCACCGGAGTTTTATACCTTTGAAACGATTCCATTTTGGAGATGTTAGTTTTTGTCTGAGAAAATCAAACATTTAAAGTTAAAAACAACAAATACTTACCATGCTCCTTTAATGGCCCAGTCACAAGCTAACATTTGATAAAAGCACTTTTATGATTAAATTTACAATAAAAGTCCTTGAATTCATAAGAATCATTTTTACTTGAAAAGAATTTAATATATCCATGATTTCTAAATATAATAAAATTATTATACTTTGCAGTAAAGTACAGACTGGATGATATGACTGTACTGAACAATGGAAATAAAATTTGTCAGACAATCAAGTGCTGAACTAGTTATCAGTGGCACTATCAATATGTGATCTTAAGCTTATTACAAATAACAGTCTGATAAGAAAGAAACGTAGACTTATCTAATCTGCGTTCCTACCTGAATAAATATATGAGAGAAGACAAATTAGGAGAATTATGCTACATTTCATATTATTTAACAATAACTTCTCCCAATACAGGTCTATTGATAAATATATAAATCATATTAATCAATTATTTCCGATAAAATATATTATTCTAGAAAAATAACACACATTCTACTAAAGATCTGCAACAGACTACAGATGCTATGGAAAATATAAAATTGACTAACTGTTGTAATTTAAGACTGTATGGAAAGACAAAACTAGTAGACCAGCAGAGCTTTGGTAATACTTTTCCAGTGTTATTAGGAAGGGAGGAATGCACTAAAATTTTTAATATTATAAGACTAAATAAATTTATAGAAATAATAAAATTTTGCAAAAAAAGTTAGCATCGATTTTCCTATTTGAAAATTTCTATTTTCAAAGTTCATTGAGCTGAACCATGATTAAGTATTGCACACAAAGTCATTTGAAAACAAGTCATACCTAGGAATTTTCCATAACTTCTGTTTATATGCATTGATAAACAAAAATAACAAGATGAGTATATTTTTGAAATATGTGGTAAAAAATTACATACTCTAATTATTCTGACCTTGAGTCAATTATCAAGAGGCAATAATTTATTGCAGAGATAAATTAATTTATTTATTTGAATTGTATACTAAGCTTTCACCTTGAGGTTTCAATCAATTTCCTGGGTATCTATTTTTCCATATTTGTTCCATAAGAACTTCGGTTGGACCATAACAAAAAATTTGAGACTGGATTAGTCCAGCCTTTTTATGTTTAGTTAACACATTTAGCCAAATTACTAATATTCAGTATTTCCAATGCCGTTCCCCAATAAGATCTTAGTACTCAAAATATTACCTAATCCTCTTAACAACTTTACCCATTTTCTGACAAAACAAATCGGCAATCCATCTACATTGTGAATTAAACATCTATTTAGTATTCATAGAACAGCATTAAAATAAAAATGTTTACAAATTGTATACTGTTAAGATCAATAAGTGCTTATTTTGATATCTGCTGTCTGTTTCAGTTCCTAAAAAAAAGATTGTAAATGTGATCTTAACACTATCAACTCACCTGACAAATAGCCACCAATTGAAAAATATAATAGATTTAATGTGAAAGCATAACTAAACATTGTTAATCAAATATAAATAAAATGAAAAGTAAATTATTAATAACTTAGTATTCATAGACTGACTTATCTCAGCAAATGACCTATGTGTCTTTTGAACAGGCTATGATGACCTCCTGTTATCTTTGCAAGCTTAAACCAATGGAAACATACTGTTTCCTCATTTTAAAGAACATTTGATGGTTTATCAATAAAAATAATTATTTAATTATTTCTACTTTATTTAATAACAAAATTTGCATAGTTAAATTGAGTATTTGTTTTTACTTTAAAATTAAAAACAAGTACTATCAAGATCAGTATATTTTCCATATCTATTATTTTAAACAAACATGAAAATATTTGTGATCAATGTACCCAAGACTCAGTTATTGCATGACAAATTATTTCATGATATTTTCTAATAAAACCCCATACATCTGTTAACATTGGAAACCTAATCAAATAAGCAAATATAGATTTATTACAATGAAGTTGAATATAATGTACATTATCTCAGCTTAAGCCTAATATGTTGAGATAAAGAAGTTGGACCCTTTCTTAATTCAATATAACCAGTAGAAAATTTCTGATAACTCAATATTTTTTTTACCTATACTAAACAAAAATTCAGGTATAAAATCTTACCTGTAAGCTAAGGTCATACATTTGAACAACTTTGTAAGAGATATTTCTATGGATAGTTGTTGGTGCTGATTATCTTCATTTTCAGTGAGTTGGAACAGCTTCTTGGATGCAGGCACTGTATAAGTAGCAACAACTGATACTTTTTGAACGTTTTGCTCTTCATCAGGAACAGACACTAAATCGTCGAAGTCATCTTGGGCTTCAGCTTCAAAATGCGACACCATAAAGTGGCCCGAGTGGATTGTTTCCTTCTCTGGACGAGGCTGCCGCTTTTCAACTTGGTTCATTGTGATGTTAAAAACACAACAAGTTTTTACGATGGTTACATTAATTACGATTGATTGGAGGTCTATCAACTTTTGGACTTATCCATATTTTTACATAGCACTCACACTCGCACACATTGTTTTTTTCATCTGACAGGACTTGACAGAAGAATGTTCTAAAGTTGCCATGTCATATAATTTGATAAATACACGAAGAATCGTACGTCAGCATACGAGGTCAGCTTCGAGAATAAAGCGTGAAAATAGTTAAAAACTTTTACTCCAATTATTACATTAGTCTCTAGTATAAAAAACTAATTATGAGTATAACCCTGCTGAATAACCAAGTTAAAAAATAAATAGCTAAAAAGGGCTTAGACCCACAGACAGCCGTAAAATTTATAAAAATAAAACCAACCATCCAATCAAAGTAATCAAACATAAGCAACCAGCGTTCCCAGAAGGTTACTTTAGTAACCTCACAGGTGATTTTTGACTTCGTTAGGTTACTTGGAGGTTACACCACAGAAAAGGTTACAAAAGGTTACTTTTAGGTGATTCAATGTTTGTCGTCAATATATTTGTGTAACGTCTACAAATTGAGAGACACGCCTAAAAAAAAAAAAACGACGTCAATAATTTAGAGACGTAAACAAGAGACGAAATTGAGACAAGCCTAAAAAAAAAAAAAAAAAACGACGTCAATATTTTTCCTATACAAAAGGTTACTAAAGGTTACTTTTGTGGACAGTTCAGGTCACTTTTGAAATACCTCGCTGGCAACACTGTAAGCAACAGTAGGTATCAACTGTAAAGTCGGGAAAAAGCGCGGGAAACTTCGAACAACACGGGTGTCTTTTTTTCAAATTAATTTTTATTTAATGTTTTATAATTATAAGTGATCAGTGGAGGTGTTCATTGTATTTATTATTTGTATTTAGTTTATTTTCTGTAGTTTTCACATTAGTTTGCTGTATATAGGTGAGTTTTTACTTTATTTTGTATGATCGACGATAACGATCCCCCCGATCCCGGGGGTTCTAATACTTCTAATTTAAACAATAACGTAGCTCACTATGTAACAATATCAGAGCCTAATGATTCCGACTCATCGATATGCAAAAAGAAACCGCGAAAGCGGAATCATGACAAAAAAATATGCGGAAATTGCAACAGGAAAAAAAGAATGAACAAAATGGCAGGCGATAAAAATAAGGAATCTTGCAAATGCCCGGATAGCGATTGTATCGCAGACGACGTTCCACCTGTTTCTGGGTCTTTGGACGGAACTGACGGTACTTCATCCAAAGCCTCAGAACCTGTTTCCTCAGATACCCCATCCCCACATCCCATAAAAGTAGGACGTAGCTTATACTCCGCCATGGATTCTTCACCATATACCGTACATGTACAAAAAATTGAAACAACGGTCAATGATGGTACCTCTTTTCACCCAGTCGCATTCGGCAATTTTTTGAAAAAAAATAGTTTTAAAAGCATTATAAATGGAAGTATTAAAAAAATTGGTAGGAATAGAATTTCATTAGGATTTTCCAACTATACTGATGCCAACAACTTCATTAGTCATGATTCGATATCAAATCATAATTTAAAAGCATTCATCCCATCTTTTAATATTACTCGCATTGGCCTGGTTCGTGGGGTTCCTGCAGACTGGTCTATTGAAGAAATTAAAAATAATATATCTGTACCGTTTGGATGTGGAGAAGTTATAAAAATTAGGAGAATTAATTTTAAGGTCATGATTGAAGGTAGTCCCACTTGGAAGCCTTCGCAATCAGTCGTAGTCACTTTTGATGGTCAGGTGTTACCTAAGCATATATTTATGTGTTACAATGCTTTACCAGTAGAAACATACATTTTTCCTACCATCCAATGCTTTAATTGCTGTAGATATGGACATACAAAAGTTCAATGTAGGTCCAAACCAAGATGTTACAAGTGTGGACAAGAGCATACTGGGGTGTCTTGTAAGGTTGAGGATGATGTGGCATCTTGCTGCATGTGCTCGGGTTTGCATTTTGCTACCAGTAGGGTTTGCCCAGAGTTTGGAAGACAAAAGGACATCAAATCATCCATGGCAAATAAATCTATTTCATATGCAGAAGCCATTAAACTTCACCCTCCAGTCAACAATAAACTATATTCCGAGGCATTAATTCAATCTTTTAATTTTAATTCTCATAATGATAGTAGTCCAATAAATTTTTCAAGTATTAACAATAGTCAAAATAATCCTAGTGGCACTACGTCTTACAAAAAAACAATTTTTAAATATCCAAGAAAAGTTTCATCCCCAGTCAAAGGTTATGATAGAAAGTCACATGATCTTTTGACAAAAGATTATAGTTTCTCTCCTTCCATTAATGGCTGTGCATTGAAATCATCTGATGCCAAGGATGAATCTTCTCAATTAGCTCTTTCTGACATCATTGTTGCATTGATAAATGCACTTTCTCAGTGTAATCTTATTCCACCGTCCAACGTTGCTTCTCTTATTAATAGTATACTAAGTTCTTCTATAATCAATGGCCAAGCTAACAAACATAATTCAGTGGAATTGTCGTAGTATAATTAGTAAGAAATCTGATTTAATATACATTATAAATAAATATCATCCTTCAGTACTTTGTCTCTCTGAGACATGGTTAAAGCCTGGTTCTCATTTTAGGGTGCCAGGTTTTGTTTGTGTCAGAGAAGACAGGTCTGATGGGTATGGGGGTGTTGCCATCCTCATCAAACACTCTCTTTCATACTCTCCTTTATCTCTTCCATCTCATAGTAATGATTTTTCTATAATTGCTGTGAACATATGTAATATATACTTTGTCTCTATATATATACCCCACCCATCACAACATATATTTAGAGAATTAAATAATATTTTGAAATTTATTCCAAGACCATTCTTGCTGTTAGGGGATTTCAATGCACACCACCAAATGTGGGGAAGCTCTATAACTAACTCATATGGTGAAGATTTACTTGATATAATAGACACATTTAACCTATGTCTACTTAATACAGGTGCTCCCACTAGGAGAACCGGACCAAATGGGAATATTAGTGTTATTGATTTAACTCTATGCACTCCTGATCTATCCTCCACCTTGTCATGGCAACCATTATGCTCTACCTATGGTAGTGATCATTTCCCATTATTAGTATCATTTCCAAACCCTACTCCTGACCATTCTGTTGCACCACCTCGTTTGAAATATAAATTAAAAGATGTTGATTGGGAAAGTTATAAAGTTAAAGTAGATGAAAAAGTTTTATATTTACCTTCCATTGAACATGGACAAGAACAGTTATGCTTAAATAAATTTTCTGACTCATTATTATCTGCTGCTGATGTAGTATTTCCAAAAAAAAAAAGAAATTCAGGTAATATACCATCACCACCATGGTGGGATGAAGAGTGTACTATTGCGGTAAAGAAGAGAAAGGAATCTGAATTAGTATATCGTGGTAATATGACATCTGAAAACTTTACTGTTCTTTCAGAGATAATGGAACAGACCAGAAAACTTCTAAAACAGAAGAAGTTTGATGGTTGGCGTAGATTTTGTTCTTCCATTTCCCCCGATACCCATTCATCAATAGTTTGGCAAAACATAAAGAGATTTAAATGTGGTTGGATTAACCCTCCTAAAACAACACTTCCATTATCTCTATCTGATTCATTCCTAGATCTTCTTGCTCCTCCCAGTGTAATGGAATGTAATGAATTGATATCACTCAATGTAGGTTCATCATATTTTGATGATCACCAAGATGAGATTAATGCATTTTTTACATTGCCAGAATTACAAGGTATTCTTTCTGAAATTAAAGACACTGCACCGGGTATTGATGGCATACCATATTCTTTCCTGGCTAACCTTAATGATCCATCACTTTTATATTATCTTAACCTAATAAACTCTATTATGATTTCTGGTAATATACCAGACGCTTGGCGTAAACAAATAGTCATTCCTATACTTAAGCCGGAGAAACCGCCTTCAATCGCGTCATCATACCGTCCTGTAGCTCTGTCTTCGGTATTATTAAAAGTAGCTGAACATTTAGTTAAAAATCGTTTGGAATGGTTTGTTGAAAACAATAACAAATTATCAAAAAGCCAATACGGCTTTAGGAAGGGGAAAGGTACCATAGATAACCTAGCAATTTTCACCACAGATTGCAGGTTGGCATTCTCAAATAATAAATCGGTGCTTGCAGCATTTCTCGATATTCAATCTGCATATGATAATGTTGTAATATCTATATTAAAAATCAAACTCATTAAATTAAAAATCCCAAATTTTATTGTAAATTTTATTACTAACATATTATCGAATCGTTCTATTATTTTAAATATAGACGGTTCAGTAAGGTCTAGAGAATTATACAGAGGACTTCCTCAAGGATCGGTCCTTAGTCCATTGCTATATAATATTTATGTAAATGATTTAGAACCTATTTGCTGTAATTTTGTAAAAATTCTTCAGTATGCTGACGATTTACTTTTTTATGTTATCGACAGCTCAGTTAGTGATGCTTGTTCAAAATTAAACCGTTCCTTAGAAATATTAAAATTATATTTAGATGTAAATGGCCTTGATATATCTCCTTCAAAAAGTGTAATAGTTTTGTTTTCCAGAATGCGCTTACCTCCTCCTGTTTCAATACATTTTAATAATTTTGTTATACCTGTTAAAAATGAAATAAAATTCTTAGGGTTATTATTGGACTCTAAGCTTTCTGGTTGTGCTCATTTTGATTATATTGTTGCAAAATGTGAAAAACTTATCAATATGTTACGTTGCCTTACTGGAGTTTGGTGGGGTGCACATCCATACTCTTTGAAATTAATTTATAATGCAATGATAAGAAGTATTATAGACTATGACCGGTACTTTTCTCTTAGAACCCGGTAATTTAGCTGGTTTTGTGAAATTAGATCGCGTACAGTCCAAGTGTCTTAGAATCATATCTGGAGCTATGAAATCCAGTCCAGTGAATGGTCTTCAAATAGAGTGTTGCGACCCCCCCTTTAAATTGCGCCGTCAGTATCTTTCTGATCGGTTTTTATCTCGATGCTTACAATATTCAAATCATCCAATTAAAACGAAATTAAAACAACTATCCGATCTCACTAGGTCTTCACCGTACTGGGTTCATAAGACCCCTCCATGTTTGGTGAATAGTTGGAATAAGTATTCCTTTTTATCTGCACCTATTAACAATTTACCATTATTTCCTTTGTTTAAATATAATTTCAATTGTCTGCTCCTTTCTCCTTCCATAGATCTCGATCTAGGTGAAATGTTGAAATCTGATTCTGAACTTAGCATATCCGAGAATATTGAACTTTCAAGTTGGCATCATATATTTACCGATGCATCGAAACCTGCTAATGGTTGCGTAGGTGTAGGTGTGTATCATTCACAGTTTACCATTACACAAAAAATTAAAATGCCTCAGGAATCGTCAGTGTTTTCTGGGGAATGTTTTGCAATTTTCAAAGCCTTAGATTACATAAATAGCTTTAACCTTTCTAATACCTTAATTTTTACCGATTCAAAAAGTGCATTACAGGCTATTAAAAAATTTCCCTTCCGGAATAACACTCATCATTCTACGGTATATGATATAAGAAATTTGTTGTATAAATGCTATCAAAAACAGTTAACCGTGAAATTCGTATGGGTTCCTGGGCACTGCGGCGTTGTTGGTAACGATAAGGCTGACAGTCTGGCGAAAGATGCTTGTCTTTCTGGTGACATTCATCCGTTTAAAATTCAACCTAATGACCTTCTATTACTACCGAAAGATTTCCTCTATGAAAGCTGGAATATGCTTTGGCAAGATTCCTCAAAAATTAAAGCCAAACATTTATTTCAAATACAACCGGTTGTTCCAAAGAAACCGTGGTTTTTCTTTTTTACCCTCTCCAAAACTTTCACTAGTGTTCTAATACGCATGCGGCTGGGTCACACTTCTTGTCCGGTTCATCTGGCACGGTTGGGAATGATGAATAGTCCACTCTGTGCTTGTGGTGAGGATGTGGGTGACTTAAACCATATAATATTTTCTTGTCGCAATTTCTGCCGTTTATCATTTATCAATACGTTAATATCATTAAATGTTCCTTTGCCTACTTCTATAAGCTGTCTACTTATATCCTTTAATATCGATATTTATCTTGCAATAGAATCGTATCTTTCATTTAATAATATAAAAGTATAATATTTTCATCCCTCTTTATGTAATTTTATGTAATCTATCATAATTCATTTCCGTATTATCCTACTCCCCTGATCCTTTTGCTTCCTTTTCCAAATTCCTCTCTATTTTTATGATTATTACATTAAAAGTTTCCTCGTTTTAAAAACTTGACATTGGCAAATACACAAGCCGTGTAATGCTACGCAAAAAAAAAAAAAAAAAAAAAAAAAACTGTAAAGTCTATAAATCAGTCGCAGCCTCAATTCAATCATAATATTGTCAACGATTTTTTATTCTTTTTAAGCGAAGCATATTGCTGCAAGGTGCTAGAGGAAACTCCGGAAAGTAAAATTTGGAAAAAACTACTGTGATCTGTATTGTAACGAATATGAATTCACCAAGATCTAATTCGTCTCCCAAATACAAAAATTTAATAACCAAACACAAACATTCTCCAATTGAATTAAAAGAAAAAATGAGGAAGGCAAGAAACCCCCTATTTTTATTGAATGTAAACCATACTAATTTTTTTTGTACGTACATAAAGTCTAATGAATATAGATATCTTTATTAATATTATAAATGCGAAAGTACTTCTGTCTGTTAAGATTTCGCGCCTAAGCCACAGAACCGATGTCATGATATTTTGTTTATAGGTAGACAGACTGACTAGCTTGAGCTTAGGAAAGGAAAGAGCTACCTTTTACCCTGGAAAAGTTGAAGTTCTCCCGGTAAAATAAGGCTGTCTACAGTTTTCCACGGTAATTTTTTTGTACCTGCCTATTTTAGTAACCAATACACTTATATTACATTTTCAGAATTATAAGGAGAAGGTCCAAAACTGCAGAAACATGCTTTTAAATAAATTCAGAGGGTCTGTTGTTGAAAACGAACTATGCAATACACTAACAGATATCTATAAAAGTATGTTCGATTTTTCAGAAGACTTTATGATTAGTGCAGATGAAAGCAAATTATTGGAAGAACTTAAGAATGAACTTGTCCAGGAAGAACTAAATTGGTAACTAGGATATTAATTATATCATATATTAATAAGAGATTGCGCTAGTTATAACCTTCATTATAAAGTATTTTACATTTATCAAGAAGTGGAGTGCCTCGGGGAGCCAATATACCTAAAACTAGTTTGTTATACTATATAATGAAGGGGTTTACTATTAATCATGGATTTGTATGTTTCCAGGATGTTAAAAGAACATGAGAAATCACAAATGGAGAATGTTGATTGGTCTGCAATAGAAGATAATAATAATGTGATATGCCCCGTGTGTCAAAAGATTAATTTTGAGTTCAGTAATAATATTTTGTCTTGTTCATTCTGTGAACTAACAATGAATACAAAAAAGTCTTTAGCAGAAATTAAAAATGATATCTTAACTTGTATAGGAAGTCATAATAATGTTTGCAGTAAGGAACCACAATTTACAGGAATATCTGAAACAAGTGAAACTCACATTTATCTAATATGTGATAGTTGTTCTGAAATGAAATTAGTCATATAAAATGTACATAGGTTTATGTTGCTTTAACTTTTTGGAGTTTATCTACTACTACCTTCACCTTCACCACTGGGTTTGATTTCCACCCAAGGATACCATTAATGCATATAAACATGTTTTTTTTAACCTGGGTAGAAGTAGGTGTAATTTTTTATTTACCAAGGCACAAGCAATGGTTAGTTTTGAAAGAATTCCCCTAGATATTTATTATTTGATTACAATTTTCTAATGTTATTTTTAAGTACAAAGAGAATAAAATTCTTTAGTCATTAAATATAAAGATACACATTGTTAACTACATATATATATTGTTTATCTATAACTATTCCTTTATAAAATCTACTAGTTACTAAACTATACTATGACATTAACCTGTTAGGTAGTCAGTTGTAGTATGGACATAAAACATGTGAGATTGTTATAATCAATGTTCTCACTGCTCTTTTCTATTCATGTACTTGATAAATTTATTCTGAAATTTAATTACATTATAATCTAAAAAAATAAACTATGGATTTAAACAAAAGTGGCAGAATACATAGTCATTGTTTTACTGTAAAGCCCCCAAACTCTTGGGTTCTATTGTCCAATTTCTTTGAGTTTCATAAACAACTGTCTGCAATTACGCATTAGCACTTATAGTTCAAATAGAAAAATTCTTAATTTATTCAAAAAAATTTCGGTGCGCATATATCTATTTGTAAGGCAGACTGATTTACCACGTGTCGTAAACGCTGCCTGTTGACCCTAAAGCCAGTAGGTACTTAACTATTAACACTCAAAGTGTTGAAACTTACGGTCATCCAGCAGTAGTAAACTTATTCTTTATAATTTTAAATTACACCCCAAATAGTCTAAATTCAAGATTCTGCAAATCATTAGCCATCTCATCTGACATATCAATATAAAGTACTAGCTGCCCTGCGGTTGCATCCGCGTTAATCCCTTTACCGTAGGAATATGGAGATAAGACATAGTAAAGTTATGATATTCCCTGGTAATGTGATAATATAACATCCAAATGATGAAATCCCTATTCAGACCCAGTAGTTTTGGAGACTATCCACCCACCAAAAAATTTATTATTTCTTCTTGATAATATTAGTGTGGATGGTATTGCCGATCATGGTTGGACCCTGTATTTACATAAGATAGATACGATGATGTATAGGTCGGTCCTTTTAAACCGCTGTGGCTTAAACTCTTCCTGCACAAATATTATATTAAGTTTGATTAGATGAAGGCTGCCTATGTTCACTGTTATTGGTTATTTTTTACCTGTTTATGTACGTTTTTCTTTTCTAATTTATTTTATTAGTACCTCAATCATAATTTATTTTCAGGATATTCTTTCTTTTTAATAAAAATATCAACAACTTACTGTGTTTTATTGATTAGGTAGTCTATATGAGTAGGTATGTACTTTCCTACCATACCTTTATGTGCCTACCATGTACAGCTTATATAGGATTCCAGGTAAAAATGAAACAACACTTTACAAAATAAAAAATGACCTTTTAATTTCAATTCATGAAGCATGGTAACAAGGTATATTATAAAATTATTACTTTGTCATATAGTCGGGGTTAGAACATTTTATTACACGTGATTAATTCCTACCAAAAGATTAGACTAAACGGTAACTTGTATAAAATGTACATTAATAATAATACGTAGTATAAAACAGTACCATTATTTAACCGACATTATAATATGGGCATCTTTTGTAGTTGTATTCATCCTTAGTATAAAATGGTCAACTATGTGAATTATTCTAGGCCTGAAAATAAAAGTTTTCAGTCATTTCTTTACTACTATTATGTTAAAAGTAATACTCGCAGGCGCATTCCTAAGATTCAACAAGCGCATAATTGAGTAATTGTTTAAATTAATGGATAGGTTAAGCACAATCCTTAACGATTTAGGTATCTGATACAAAAGCAATAAGTTAGACACACCATAGTTGACGTTATGTACAAATTAATGTTTAACTCTTTAGTTCTATTGTCTTCGGAAATTAGTCTTTCGGAATCATTTTCACATGGAAGACAGCAAACATACAGCAAATAAATCAAATGCGAAATCCATTAGCGTCACTAGATAAAAACTTGACTGCTTTAATTCAGGTATATTTCAAGGAATTAATGAAAATTTGCCGCGTTACAGCATGCGACTTTACTAATTCTGTTGATTTTTTTTATATGGTCCAGCCAAAAAATTCTAGGTACACGCTAATGTCACAACCAAAAATAAAATAGTGCAAAACAAAAAAGAATAATTAGATATTGTTTTTTTTTATAACTTACATAGCTTAACTAATATAATTTATCTAGTATTTCACTAATGCTAAACAGTTACAACAACGACGACGTGCTCTTAAAGGTTTCATAGTTTTTCGTTCTGCTGGTTATTTCAATTAAAACAACGTATGTCTGTACAATTTTGTAATATAATCTTTTTGAGGACAAGTTTAACGCGCCACGATTATTGTTTGCAAAATTAACAGTAAAAAGTACCTTTAAGCTAAAAAAAAATGTGGTATAGCTGTACCACTGCGCGCCTGTGGCATCATTTTTTTTTATACAAGCAACAATTATTTGAAAGCGCTACTGAGGCGCATGCGAGGCTCGACTGCTCTGGCGCATTGCCGTGCAACAGCGATTACTACAGCTCTTCCTTGGACGATTAATTTCGACTTTCCAACTTCATTCTTATGATTCAATAATATCTTTTAAACAGCTTATTTACGTTATTTGAGCTAATCCGTCAATGCCTTTCATGGACAGGCACAATCTAAGGGCACGACCGCCCTACGAAAAAACGCGATATTCTTCATGGCAAACTGATAAAGAAAAAAATATATTATAGAATTTTTCTGGGCAGACTAGTTAATTTTTTAATAATCCCAATTAAAATATAGGTAGGTACTGGATTATTGCTTCAGTAACATTTGACAATTTGATTTTTTCGTGGTGCGACTTAGCCCTAACCTCGAGTACACGCTTTTTTAACATAGAAGTACAAAGAAATTATCTAGTGGTAAATGGGCTATTTGTGTCCTATACCAACTTGCGTCAACGAAATGGTATTAGAAAGGAATCACATCTTAATACCGCGGTGGCGGTCGGCCTTAATGGTCTGGCCTTTACATATAACATACATTGACTACTTCGTCACAGGTTGTAGTTTCGATTCCCACTCACAACAAACATGTCTGGTCACAATACTACAGCTCTGCTCAGTGTCGAGATTAGATGGCAGTAGGTATCTAAAGAAATGTCACGAAAATTTTTATTTAATATTATTAAACCTAACTTGTGACATACAATCAGTTTCTACCTAAATACGCGTATTTTTTAACATTATCACAAATTGGTATAGAACACTAGCAAAAAAAGGTAAATACAAACAAACACTTAAACAAGAATGGATGGTCTACAAATTGTACTCACTATATAGGTAGACCTTGAACTTCCATGAGGTCCTCTTGAGCGTGCGTGAGCGTGCCGGCGGACGGCACCGAGAAGTGGTGGTGCGGGCGCGGGCGGCGCGGCGAGCGGGCCGTGATCACGCGCGGCTTGTGGATCTCGTCCATCACCGACGGCGCCACGTACGTGAAACCCTTAACGATAGTACAAGTACACGGTGGTTAATAGACACCGGCTGGCTGGACCGACAGGACGGTTGGCTTTGTCGTTAGTGACCCTAATTCTCAAGCCGGCGGTCGTGTCGAATCCCACCCAGGACAAACATTTGTATGCATGAATATGTCTGATTGTTCTGTGTTTGGATATAATTAACTATATCAGTATGTATTTAAAATATAGTATATTATGTAGTATATCAGCTATCTGGAAATATCATTTTGGAAACAGATTGGCCATGTGTGAAAAGTGTCCCAGGATATTTATATTTAAATAATGTAAAACCATAAGTCATTGGTAGTAGTCACTTGCAAAATTTGACACAACAATATATAATGTTAAATTTGTTTATATTCATTGTTACCTGGAACATTAAGTTGGCACTTTCGCTAAGAGTTGATTCATCTGGTGAATCAATAGGAGTTTGCAGTGTAAATCTTGTGTCAAACTGTGACACATCATCTTCACTTGTCTGAAAAATGTTGAATAAAAGGTTGGTATATATACATGACATCACTTAACCTAAACACTTTATAGTAAGGTAGATTTATAAACAAACAGGCTTATTGTGACACATACACCTGGTTATGTCTAACAAATTAAACATATTTTTAGAAACATACCAATCTAGGTTTTATCGGTGGTTCTAATCTCCTTGCAAAAACATCATCCCAGTGTACATGTTTAAAGAACGCGTGTCCACGGACGGCGGCTGCGCCGGCGGCCCCCAGGCGCTGCGTCTCGGAGCGCTTCATCAGACGCCTGATCAAGTCACGGGCATCTTGTGTGAGGTAGGCGGGCAACATTAATTTACCTTTTAATATTTTTTCTATAGTCTTAGTACGATTATCTCCTGTGAATGGTGGCTGTAAATTAAAGTAGGCATACAAAAAATTGCATCTATTCAATCAAATTGCATGTTTTTTCCTAAAACAAAATTTTGAATATCATTTTCGTAAAACAATATGAAGTAAACTATTACAATATATTCAATATAAGGTATGTTGTCACACCTATGACAAACAAAGATTATGCACCAATAGATCTGTAATTACGGACCTGTCCAATAAGCATGTCATACATTAATGCCCCTAGACTCCACCAATCAACTGCTTTACCATGACCACTTCTTGTCAGTATTTCTGGTGCCCTGAAAGTAAATATTTAAATTATGAACTTATTCTCATGACTTAATCAAATATAGACTATTTAAGTAGCAAAAGTTTAATCTAAAATTAAGACTTTATTTATTTTCCCAAATACATAAAATTGTTGGCCCCATTTTAGATAAGTCTGATACTTCAGAGATAAGGGGGAATTAGAATATATATAATAGGACACACTATTTACAATACTTTAAAATATACTTGTCTCTAACATAGAGCTAAGGTTCTAGCAATTTTCATGTGTCTTACTTATTATATAAAAAAAATTGTTATACTTACATATATTCAATAGTTCCACAAAAAGTATGTGTAACAATGCCCTCTTGGATATGTTCTTTACATAAACCAAAATCTGTAAGTTTTACATGGCCTTGTGCATCCAACAGAACATTTTCCGGCTTAAGATCACGGTAGATAATACCTAAACTATGTAAATGTTCCAAAGCCAGAATTATTTCTGATAAATAAAAACTGAAAAGTAATGAGACTATATTTTATTTTAGGTACTTGCATTGTAACACCAATATAATTTAAATTCTTGCTTTTGATTTTTCACTTCTACCTACCCTATCATCTAGTACTAGTAACATAAATCAGTAAGATATACCTCAAGTAAATTCAGCCAATCTACTTCATTCATCAAAATAAATTTTACTTACCAGGCAGTGTCTTCAAGGAATATACCTTCTCGCTCCAGGTGCATGAAAAGTTCACCACCACTTAAATATTCTAAAATTAAGTATAATTTACCACCTGTTTGGAAGGCATATACTAATTCCACTATGAATGGATGCTGGAAATATTAACTATGATTAAAGTTCACTAATTAATGTAGGTATGACATTTTTTTAATTTCTGTAGGATTAGGATTAAAGACAGTAGCAGCAATCTAATATTATATCATACCTTTACAGCTTCCAAAATATTTCTCTCTGCTTTAGTATGTGCAGTATCCTTTTGATTGCGTACAATGGAAGCTTTCTTAAGAACTTTCATAGCAAAGTGTGCACCTGCATCAGTGCCCGTAATTTTACGAACTTGAAACACTTTTCCATAGCCACCTTTCCCCAAAACTTTTCGTAGCTCGAAATCTTGAGGACCAAGGCGCTTGCATTGGCCAGGATTTACATTATCTTCAGATAATTGAATAGTTTCAGAACCCTCAGCTCTGTTAACAAAAAAGTTCAGTATATATTTAACCAATACTATAAATGAACTCAGATATGGACTCATAACTTACTCAACAATAGTTTGTACATGGAGCTCTGGATCATAGTCTACCTGGAAAAGGTATTAAAATATTATCATTTGAAATTTTATGACTAAGGGCCACCAGCTATATATCGGTGATGCACTAATTATTTATTAGTCTTATAACTAAAATCTTTACTAGCCGGTGATATTAAATACCATACGACGACATAGTACGTTTTATCTACGACGAAATTTATCCTTGGCAATCGAGTGAATATGGGACAAGGTTTTAGGTTAAGTAACAGTAAAGAAATAATTTATATTTGGTGTACATACCTCATCTACTTCAATAATATCGTCTTCGTCTGAATCTACAACTGTAACAGTATCCACATCTAAATCTAAATCGAAAACACCTGCCATATACGATGACATTTCAGGAATATCACATCAGCAAGTACTATTGTTGTTGGATTAGAAATTAAGGATATCTAGCTATAGTCTAATATTAATTACAAACACCTAGATGATCATTCGTTGAACATAATAATAAAATACTACAGAAATTCTGTCACGTTATTATTGTTTTAATGATCGACAAAATGAACTTCGCGACGCGACACACATACAATAGTATGAGTGTTGCCAGTTATTTATTTCAGTCAATTCAAGTAACAGTGCAACTAATAAAGTCAAGACTTTTAAAGGCTTCATCCATATTCGTAACTGCAAGTTCGTAACCAGTTACAAGAGAAGAATTTTTTTTCGCTGTTTCGTAACTAGTTTTGAGAGAAGAACTATTATTCCATTTTGGTAACTCATGTTTCGTAACCAGTTACAAAAGAAGATTTCTTTTTCTCTTTTTGGTAACCAGTTGCGAGAGCGAACGAGCGTTACGAACTTGCAGTTACGAATATGGATGAAGCCCTTTTCAAAAGACATAACTCTCCTTTGGTAGTGCAGTAAAAAATTGCTGTAGGAATATAAAAGTTAGATTTCTTAAAAAACCTTATTGCGTTGAATTCATTTCGTCATCTTTCTACTGTTATATAAATTGGAGTACTGGAATAACTATACCAACTTACGTAATTTTAATTCAGCAGGTCCCCAGAAATGGTTACCCTATGAGTTAAAACCGAGGAAAACTAGTTTTGATTAAATTGCTAATTATATCATTAAGGTGCAGTACATTGTAAATCCAAATAATAAATACTTGTACTGAAAAGGAATAATCGATATCGATAGATATATTTCGAATAATCACTGAAGTGCATGCTGTATGCGTTACCAATATGAAAAATTAAATTTTATGGTGAGGTTGGTTATACTTGGGTATCTTTGTTTATTATATTTGTGCATACAATATTGAGCACCGATTCCATAAAGCATTTAAATATTCTACAATAGTATATTTATGTAGTGACTTAAATTCTCTTTGGTAGGATTGTTTCTCTGTTTTGAGCGAATGATTGGTTACTACTACTGGTGAGCAGTGTTTCCAGATACACTATAATTACAGTAGATTAACTGTAATTTTATTTTATCTACTGCACATTGTAATTGTATTACTCTAACTAAATACAGGGATAGTAACTTTTGTTTGTAGAAAATGCTTAGAAAGTTGTTTGAAAGCTTTAAGTGGTGGCTTTAGAAAAATGTATAGATAATCAATAAGAGAAATGAAATGTTTTATTTTGTTTCGGGAATACCCTTATCTCAAACTATACTACTATATGGTAAGTGTACCAGTGGTGGCCACGGTACCAGTAATGGCCAAAAATTTTAAGAAACATCTAGAATTCGGACATGAGCGAATGTTTTTACATTGGGATCACTGTGACATAGACTTTAGACATCGAACTATCTAAGTTTAACGTTTTTATTGAATTCGGTCAGTTACATGTACAAATTTGCGCGAATACAAAGTGTAAAGTGGTTTGAAATTAGGGTTGCCATCCGTCCGGGTTTCCCCGGATTTGTCCTAGTTTAGAGGGCATCCGGGGAGCGTCCGGGGAAGGTTTCATTTGTAGACCGGGTTTTAAAAAATAAATAAATTTGTAACAAATTATAATATGATTCTGTTTCGTTAAAATAATGAATGAATAAAAAACCGGCCAAGAGCGTGTGAAGACACGCGCAGTGTAGGGTTCCGTAAACCCAAAATTCAATACTTTACGTAAGTATACATATACGATTTACTTAAACATTTTTTTTATTATTGAGGTGGCAACGAAATGGTTAAAAGTCGTATTCGGTTGATTTTCTGATCTTTTTTACTTGGCCGACTATAACTCGTCAACCTCTAGCCAACTTAGCCGTGATAGTTTTATTTCTAAGTTCATCATATATGCTACTAGCATGAATTTTTTCACAACTCTACAAACAATGGTTTAGTTTTTAGAATGGGGGGATACATGACTAACTAAAATTTCAGTTTAAAAGCTTAATATTTCGTAAACAAAACCCTGAATCGGAAAGCTTTCTTAGCAAACCTTTGCTATTTTTAATAAGCTATCTAACGACATGCCACATCATCATCATCATTTCAGCCGTAAGACATCCACTAAGTACTGAATATAGGCCTCCCCCATCGATTTCCATGCAGACCGGTTGAAAGATGCCTGCATCCTGTGGGTTCCAGCGACCCTTGTCGGGTCGTCAGTCCACCATGTGGGTGGACGCCCTACGCTGCGCTTGCCGGTGCGTGGTCTCCACTCGAGAACCCGTCTGCCCCAACGGCCATCGGTTCTACGAGCTATGTGCCCCGCCCACTGACACTTCAGCTTGCTAATCCGCTGGGCTATGTCGGCGACCTTCGTTCGTCTACGGATCTCCTCATTTCTGATTCGATCACGTAGAGAAACACCGAGCATAGCCCTCTTCATAGCACGCTGTGTGACTTTGAGCTTCCTTATGAGGCCCATAGTAAAAGACCACGTTTCAGAGCCATAGGTGATCACTGGTGACACACACTGATTGAAGACTTTCGTCTTAACGCATTGAGGGATTTTGGACAAGATGTCGCGGAGTTTCCCGAATGCTGCCCAGCCGAGTTGGATTCATCGATTGACCTCTTTCTCGAAGTTGGACCTACCTAATTGGACCGTATGCCCTAGGTAGACGTACTCGTCAACAACTTCGAAAATGGAGCTCCCAACTAATACAGGGGTGGGCACAACATGGACATTCGACATGACCTTCGTTTTGTCCATGTTCATTTTAAGGCCCACCTGTTGGGAGACTCGATTGAGGTCTTCGAGCATTGTGCCGAGGTCTTCCAGCGATTTTGCCATGACCACAATATCATCAGCAAATCGAAGGTGAGTGATGTACTCGCCATTTATGTTGATGCCGAATCCTTTCCATTCTAGGAGCTTGAAGGCATCTTCCAGTGCGGTCGTGAACAGTTTCGGAGAGATAACGTCTCCCTGTCTCACGCCTCTTTGCAATGGAATTGCCTTCGTGGACTGCTCCTGTACTCGGACCGACCTGGTGGCATTTTTGTACAAACACTTCAGCACTTCGATATACCGATGGCCAATACGGCACCGCTGTAAAGACTGTAGCACCGCCCAGGTCTCGATCGAATCAAAGGCTTTCTCATAGTCCACAAACGCTAAGAATAGTGGAAAGTTATACTCCTCGGTCTTCTGTATAACTTGACGCAGCGTGTGGATGTGGTCTATGGTGCTGAAGCTTTTTCGAAACCCGGCTTGTTCGGGAGGCTGGAAGTCATCGAACCTGCACACGAGACGATTCGTAATGACCCTAGAGAACAACTTATAAACATGGCTCAGCTCAACGACATGCCACACTATATGAATAAAGAAAAAAAATTCTTCCCGGTTTACGTGTATTAGAGGTACTCTCAAAATAAATATTTTTCATGTTTTTATGTTTCAATTTTGTCAACGCTGTTGATATTTACTACCATACCAAATTACAGCTCTGTATTATAAACCGTCTCTGAGATTACCCGCGGACGGACGTACCGACGAACGGACATGGCGAAACTATAAGGGTTCGTAGTTGACTGCGGAACCCTAAAAAGGTGATTTATGACATTTTCAACTGTTTTTTCTATTACATTAAATATGTTTACAAGATCTTGTTGACATGTCCGGCTTTCGGACTCTAAAATCCGGGGTTTTCACGCGTCTTGTCCTGTTTTCCAAATTTTAGAGATGGCAACCCTATTGAAATTGACAGGGACGGCTTTTCTTAAGGAAATCGATAAGGCGGTGAGCAGAAAATTTCACTTGTAAAATAGTATTGCTTAATTAAAATCAAAATTAGTTTTGTTTGATGTGTTAGCCATAAAATAAAGATAAACTAAGACTAAGACTGGGGTATCCATTAATGGATTTTCCCTGGCCAAGACTGGGTCACAAAACTACAACTTTTATTTGTTAAATTAATTGAATCCAGCTTTGCCGTACCTCACGCGTAACACATTACAAATATTAAATAAGGACTGGACTTTACAGTTTCACTATATTCAGTGCTGAAACTTTCACAATTTTGGTAATATTTCACAAAAACCAGTTTTTTTTTTCTTAAACTGGCCACCATTGGGTCATTTACCTTACTATAATATAGACTAAAGTTTCGGTACGTATCAAGTCGATCACAACCTTCACACTTTCAAGTCCACTATATTCAAAACTGAACCAGCTCCTTAACTGAAATAGTGATTTTAGTTAAGGAGCTTATTGTCAAATATAAAATCATATTAATGCTATTTTGATTTACCTTACTCAACCTGTACTTAAAAAATACTGAACACTGTAATCATAATAAAAATACTGTCATTTCATTAACCAATCTATACTGCATCTGGAAACACTACTGGTGAGCGAGCGAGTGAGTGGGTGGGTGAAGTGAGTGAGGGTGTAAACATGTAATGAGTACTTACTTTGAAAGTTTTGGTACTTTTATAAATAATAAAACATTTGTGTCGAAATATAGATTATCTAAAAATATGTTAAAAAAATTGGGTTTATGAAAACTTTCAATGGCTAGTGACAGCGACAAAAGTTCGAATAATCATAACTTGGATGGTTCCTTGAAAAGCACTAAAAAACAAGGCAGCAGTGGAAACATAGGTAAGCTCAATAAGATTTTATTTTATCAAATCTAATAGTATTGTTTCGACTTTATTAATTCGTAGTATAAAATATTTCCTATTTTCCTTTCGACTGTCGTATAACCTCGTGTGTCAAAGAAAGGCGTCAATCTGTAGTTTCTATAGGGCTAACTAATTAAAATGTTATAGCTTTATTCTCTCCGAGAATTACGCCCCTGCGTCTTAGCATTTTAAAGTATTTTTGTGAGTATGTTCGAACTATCGGATGGTTGCCTTACCGAACCAACAAGCCGATTCATTCATGTTGTATGAAATTGTTGTTTCAATGTCAGATACTAGAAATGTGTCTTATTTATTTTGTTACTACCTACTAGGTGGGCATTTTACCTGATATTACTTTGTTTATTCATCAGATTTTTTTGCAAATGTCAAAAAACTATAAATACACTAAAAATCCTGAGACCTATCCAGTAACAGGAAATGAAATGTACATTTATTTTCACAAATACTATTGGAATACTGTAATTATAAACAATGTTTATTTAATATGTCATTCCAGTTTTTGTCCTCATAGAATTATACTACATAGTTAGTATATTAGTCATTACATGTCTTGATAATTTATTAAATATCTTAATAACTAAATAGTCACATGTAATTACATGTAGTCACATACATCATATGTAAGAAATGTTAGGTCCTAGCAACATTGGCAAATATAGAACAGAGAATCTTAGCACAATCTGTATGTTGTTGTGTAAAAATCAGAGTAAACCAATTCCACCAATAATAAAAAATAATGAAACCCAATAAGGGCCATGGATCCTGTAGAATATTCCTATGAAACATCTGATTCTCTCCTCCAATGGGGATGTTTCAAAATGCTATAACAAGTATGGCAACTGTAATTTTCTGTGCACATTACAACTACTTTCCAGTTTTTCTATTTGGAATCCAAAAAAACACCTTTTTTGTCATAGACATAATGAACTGACATTATTCAAACTTAATCATACCTTTTATAGGTATAGTAAAATGTTACCCACATAAAATTATGGTGCCCATAATTCTGACCAAAATTAAGTAATGTTTCTTCAAGGATATAAAATAAATATGTACAGTAAGGTTTAATATTGTTATTATTGTATGGAACCCTCAATATGTGTCATACAACTACTTTTACCTGTTTTTTTTATCCATTGACATTTCCACAGGATGGAACATTGTTTTGAGATCATTGCATATTAAGTAGTTATATAATACTAGTGGCTCCCGAGGTTTCACCCACAAACCCGGGAGATCTTCCATTTTTCCAGGTTAAAAGTAGCCTATGTCTTTTCTCCGACTCCAGACTATCTGTGTACCGAATTTCATTTAAATTGGTAGAAGTAAAGTAGTTTTAGCATGAAAGCGAGACAGACAGAGTTACTTTCGCATTTATTATTAATTTTTTTTTATGCTGGAGGCCAACTCATATTTAGGTTGGGATTAGGATAGGTATTGGTTTAAAGTTGTTTTGAATCAAATAGTGTAGTTACCTAACAGTAACAATACTTTAATATGGTTATCATTATTCATTACACACCCAGATACAAAGAAAACATACATAATACAGAAATGTTTGAAACCTAGAAGCCACAGGGTCAAAGTGGTGCCCACACACCAGGTTGCCATTAAATATTATGTTGAAATATTTATCATGTTTGTTCAAACAATATAATATATTTTGCATAGGTGAGGGTGAAGACAAAGCAAATCATGGTGTGCTTCCTGTGGGAAAAAGTGGTCGCCATTTATCAATACCATTTGATTCAACTACAGCAAATGGTGACTTGAGTGAGTATAAATAATTATCATTTTGATTAAACTGAATTGCATATCAAATGCCTATTGATTTTAGAGGTTCACTCAAAAAATCACAATTTGTAATGTATTTGGATTTTGCAGAATAATAAATTATTAAAAAAAAAAGCATACACCAATAATAAAATGAGGGTTCCATATATAATTGATACAGTCAATGATTTATAAGTGCGACTGCCTATTTGAATGAATAAATAATTTTCATTTCATTATAATATAGGTTCTGTATACTTATGTATCTACTAGGCTCCATAAGGCTTTCTTTTTTACTAAACAATGATTGGGTTCAAACAAATACTAGTAGGTAGTTAAAGTTAATTTTCAAATTTTCATAGTGGCAGTGTCTAAGGGTATTTGATTTCAAGGCCCAAAGTGTTGTAGAGCCACCCCAAGCAACCTGAACCACACTATAGGCAAACAGAGAAACAAAAATATTGCAGCTTTAAATTTGGCAAGGATTAGAATAGACAAGATTAGACAATTTGTGATTAAAGTTTTATTATTTTGAAAATCTCATACAATTATTAGGATTATGAGTGATTCAGTAAAACTATGTATTTATTATTACTAAACAACACAAATATTTTATACTTATAGTTCATATTATTACATCCCACATTGGATTATCAATATATGAGACAAAATCTGAATAGTCCATATAGTCATGCATGGTTCCAGCTCCACTACAAACATTATTTCTATGTTCTTGGTCCAATTGCAAACAATACTTCTCCTTATACAAAATCTTCCAGTCATTCCCATCAGTTGAAGTATTGTTGTTGCTGAAATCTCTTTTATACATATCATGCCAAAACAGATTATTTTCTAGTAAAGAATTTAATCTCTTACAAGTTTTGCTTATACTGAGAACATCTCTAATAGGAAGATAAATAATTATCTTAAAGAAAACTTCTTCAGGCAGTCCAATCACACTTGCACTGGGATATCCATTATGGCTTATAATTCTACTTTTGACTGGTGAAAGAATTTTATTCTTAATGGTGGTTGAGAAATGTTTCAAATCTCTGAATATCATTGGAATAGTTGAGGCTTGTGGTGAAACCACAAAGCGACTTATTGGCAAACATACAGAATATGTTTCAGAATTTAAATCAGTTATCATGGCATTTAATAATGCTGTAGCACCCAAGGGACTCATAATAAGTTTAACAGATAGACTTTGAAAGCCTGACATGACATATATTGCTTCATATGATCCAAATGGTGTCTTCCATTTGTTAAATATATCCACAGTTATAAATTGAGCAGGGTTTGAATCATCAGAATCATAGCTCTTTGGCAAAAATCCATTCTCTATCATCAAAACTGTGACCAAAACAAATAAATAATCTTGTTGTGCATGAGTTGATTCAGTCTTCTTATCTCTTTCAGTTATGTTATTTATGATAATCTCGACCAAGGGTGAAATCTTTTCTGTGGTACTTTCCTCTAATGTTAAGAACATTGTGAACTTAACTAAATAAAGTGTATAACTTTATTCACTATGTGCCTAGTTCAATATTAATTTTATCACATTTTATTTATGTAGCACTTCTAATTACAATTTGTAGAATGGATCCACCATATGACTGAGACGTCAATTTTGCTGATGTCTATAGATAGGAGTAGACAAAGTACCTCAATTTTCTTGGTTTTCTTTCTCTTAAACAAGACTTGACAACCCGATGACTACTAAACTTCAGATCGTCGAACTAAAGAATTCATTATTGTGCTTGTATCTATCTATCTATGTTAGTTTAATTCAGACAATGAGGTTTGTTTATCATTGTAATGATTAGCATTAGAATGTTACAGCAATTTTGAAATCTTTTTCAGTCGGACTGTTTGTGTTTTATACGTCTTTCGCTTCGCCTAAAATACAATTAATCGTATGTGTTTGGCTGTCAATGTCAACTGTCAAGTCGGTCGTATAGAACGCACATTGTCATACCCCTTGAGTAGATGTATCTAGAAAGAAAGTTTATCAGTTAAGTTTTCTTTATCCGATTATACATGGGGATCTAGGATGCAACCAACCAGTCACATATATATACCCTGTTTTTTAATCTTGTAGACTAAACTGACATTACGAGTGTTGACAGTTTATTTCAATTCTTAAATAGTGTTGTGGCTCAACCGAAACTTAGCGTAAATAAAATCAAGTTTTTTTTATACTATGAAATAATGTGTAGGAAGAATAGGGTAAACAAAATGGTATCCAGTGTTGTGCTTGTGAAATTTAGGGTTGCCGTATTCAAAATCTAACAGTTTTAAAACGTATCATCAGAATTATTTAAAAAATTATTAAGTATACCTATGGTATGATTTTGTCTTAAATTATACAATCTGGTAACCCTGATTACTACTTTTTTTATTCAGTGCTATTATAACTACTCAGAGTTTAAGGAAAAAATACTACCTATATATTTTAAATATACCTAGTACCTATATATTTTTTTTACATATCGTGGTGCTGGTGGGTTAGAAGGTAACGTAAAATGTGACGAAACAGATATTAAGTTATTTTTGTATGAAATGTGCATTTAAAAATGATACCAACTTGATAGTCGCTAACGTTTACATCGTGATGGGGTCATTCAGATGAAATAATTAATTGGGTCGGTCGTAGGTCATTCATTAGTAGGAATGACGTGGCTAATAGATATAGATAGGTTTATATATTTTCAACCATTTCTTTTCTAATTTCCGTTTTTGCAATTTTTTTGTCGTGTTTGTTATTGCCAGGAGCTGGTTCGGTTCATATGAGGAAAAGTTGCGCGGAAAATTTGATTTTACCATATATTTTTTTACTAAAAACGGGGAATATATGATGCAGACGGATTTACGCGGTGTAACTAGTAAATAATAAAAGCCTTGACATTTATGAGATTTTGTGTATGTGGACGGCCATTAAAAATGTAGCACATTTCATACTTTACAAACCTTTCTTATTTTTATTAGCCAATTATAAGTGTAGCAAATTGTTTTTGCAGCCGCAATTGCAATTTTATTGTTATATTAGATAATTATAATTTAATAAAACTATTCTAGATATAATGAAATCATGAGCTCTAGGTCTGCTTGGAAATATGCGCAAAATGGTTTCAGGAGCGGTTTTATAAGATTAGCAATAGATATTAGGTACCTAATTATGGTAATTTTTTTTTATAAGAAAAATACAATTATTACTGAAATTATTTGATAATTTGGATCATAATGTAACCATTTTGCTTTACAATAATGAATTGGTTAAGCATTTATAAGGGTGAAACGATGATCAATCTATCTTTAACGATGTATGTGTCTGTCTAGCAAGGGTTGTCTATAAAGTGCACTTGTATATCTATATGGAAGACGCACGGACGAACCGGGGCGCCTCGAATGCGAGACGCGACGCGTTGGGCACAGTGTTCGAATATTAGGAGGGGTGAGGGATGCGCCACAAGAGATGCGCCGCGCAGCCTCCGTTCGCTCACGCCTCTGTGGTGCCGCCGTCGGCGAGTTGACGTTAGTACCGTGAACTGGACGCTACCCTGATAGTACTGGGTACATGTAGAGCTCGTGCCGTGCTAAAGTGCTGATGGCCTAGCGTAGGTGAACGGCCGTGGAGGGCTCGCGGGTGCTGCGTGACCGACCGCCGTGGCGGTGCTACGGCCCCATGCTCACCCACAGCCGATCCGACGGAGATTTCCCAGTTTATACTAGAGGTGAGCTTCATTACAAATACACGGGGAATCTTTTATACCTACATTATTTGCCAACGCACAACCATGGTTTAGTGTCCTAAAAAAACTATGAATGAAATTCAATGGACAAATCACAATAAATCAATAACATTATTCAATGTGCAACCCGTAGGTAGATAAGTACTTACCACATTGAATAATTGCTTACACAAATTTTCCGCGATTCTCTTAAATACCCTGCAGTCTGCATTCCCCAAGTAACGTGATGTGACTGATTCAATTAATAGCGGCGTCGGAATGCCGGATTGCCCAAGTAACAGTATAGTATAAATCAATATCCTAGGACGCCAGTCGCCAATGTTTACAGCTATAAGTAAACCGTTTGGTAAATAGGTAGAATATTTTGTTGCAAAGGGTCTCTTTAAGTGCTGAACACGTTTTTTTTCTGGATGAGTGCCATACACATTAGTGAGGGCTTGGCTGCGTGCATTACACGCTAGATAGGTTTTTAGCATGAAAATATGGTTCGTTTATTTTCTAGGGCAATAAGCATCTAATAATACCTACATAAAACCTATACCTACACGCTTAATCACCCCTGACCGCGCCGTCCATTCCAGTGGTTGCAGTTCACTGTGATCACTCAAGCAGTTATTTAAAATAATATGGAAACCACAAAATAATGATACAGGAATCGATTTAATTACATTATGTTAAATAATTAACTTCTTTTGGTGAATTGTGCAATGGTACTTTTATAGATTTATATTTCAATAAAGGACATACATTTGAGTTCAGTTTTAGAGCAGTCTATGCTTCCATTAGAAAGAAACCTTGGTTGATCACAGTTACTAGGGAGTTGTAGATTTTGTAATAAAATATTAATATTTTAAGAATCTTCTTTTGTCTATGCCATCCAGTTGAGACTAATACTTATAAATCTTATAATGCTCCGTTCCATCAATGGACCTACTACGTACAGAAAAAATTATAGGGCGCGAACACGACAAAACCACTTTTTTATTTTTAACTTTTTGTGACTAACCTACCTTGTTTTGTTGAAGATAAGATAGATATGTTTTCATTTTCAAAGTGATTCAAATAAATCAAAGACATTCACTTTAGACCATATTTGCAAGACTTCAACCCTTAAGATTTAATCCATCTCAAATTCCCAGCCTTTAAAGTTCTGACGTCATACGGAAAACAAGAAAAGTTTAAAAAGGTAGGTATTGAGAAACATAATGTGCACTGGATATATTTTTAAGGAGTTAAATTGACCCGGAGACGTAGACGGGAGCCTTCAACCACATATATTATTGCATTACCTTAATATCACTTAGATATGCTTATGTTTCAAATAATAAGCATATTCTCTCTTAAGAAGTACGTTGTAGGTTCGATTCCCGGTGTTGACAATGGTACGTGCATTCGTCTTCTTACCCAGGATGCAGTAGTTATTGGCAAAATAAATCTGTATCTGTATCTATGATAATATAGGTGAGTAACAAAATATGTACTAATATTATTAATGCGAAAGTAACTCTGTCTGTCTGTCTCGCTTTCACGCTAAACTACTGAACCGATTTAAATGAAATTTGGTACACAGATAGTCCACTCTAGAGCCTAAGAATGGACGTAGACTTTTTATCCCGGGAAAACGGAAGATCTCCCGGGTACGCGGGTGAAACCGCGGGGAGCCACTAGTTGCATATAAATCGAATGTATGTGTCGCCAGACTGAGGTTCAATAGTACATCGATCGATCATAATGGTTATTAATCATATGGTGTCCATAGTTCAAATTCAATATATCTCAGATATTTCATTATCTCACGTTAAGTTATGACTCTTCCGATACTATGTGCTATTTGGTACAGTTCAAGTGCTGAAAAGTGGTAAGCAGTGTGAAATCACAGAAAGTAATTCTGCTGATTCACAAGCCAACTTTGCTTTGCTGATAACAATAGATACTGTTGTTTATATTTGTTTTTAGTTCGATGAATTAATATATACCTAAATCGAAGCTGGATTATGTGAACTGCAGAATTCGAACCCGTCATCTTCTTCTTCTTCTTCTTCCTGCCCTTATCCCGCCTAAACAGGGTCGGCACAACATGTGTTTTTCTTCCATTCCTCTCTGTCAGCCGTCATTTCAGTCATCACTCCCCTCTTACACATATCGCCTTTCACACAATCCATCCATACTTTCTTCGGTCTTCCTCTACTTTTACGACCATCCACCTGCACATTCATAACTTTCCTCGTAACATGATTTTCATCCCTCCGCATTATATGTCCATACCATGACAACCTATGGCTCCTCACTTTCTCAGTTACTGGCGCTACTTTTAAACTACCTCTTATATACTCATTTCTTATTTTATCCATTCGAGTCACACCACACATCCATCTCAACATACGCATCTCCGCTACATGCACTTTTCTTTCATCCGTCTCTTTCATCGCCCAACACTCCGATCCATACAAGACGACAGGTCTTATGATGGTCTTATATATTTTCCCCTTAAGTTTAAGGGGCATTCGAGGATCGCAAATTGTTCCAGTGACCTGTCGCCATTTCATCCATCCCGCATTTATTCTACTCCCAACATCCCGATCTATCTCTCCATCACTCTGCACTAGTGAGCTGAGGTATCGAAAGTCAGAGCAGACTGGCAAAGCTACCCCATCCAAAACAACCGTGGCAAATCTGGAAGGACCACCGAAATCACAGAACAGATGTTCTGTTTTGGTCCTGCTGATCTTTAGCCCAACGTTTTCCAGTCTTTCTTGCCACTTCTCCAGTCTACTCTGAACTCCGAGTGCTTCCCCGGCACACTCTTTTTTTTCAAAGCCCACCACAAAACCTCTCTGGGTACTCTGTCGTATGCCTTCTCTAGGTCCACGAACACCATATGCAGGTTTTTATGCGCACGCCTATATTTTTCAGCCAGTTGGCGAAGTGCGAAAATGGCGTCCGTTGTACCGCATCCTGGCATAAACCCAAATTGGTTTTGGGCTATCTGGGTCTCATCTCTCATTCGTCTCGCAATCACTTTCTCGAACCCGTCATATTGAAGTTAATACATACTTAATGTTTTTTTTATCTATGGAGTTTCTGGCTATGCCTTCGGGCATTATAGTCACGCCTGTGATGGCTTTTAAAAATAAAAGGTATTTTACTGAATCTGAATTCTCTGAATACAGACAAAAGTGCAGTTATTAAACTTAGGTTTTATACTTGTTAGAAAACCTAAGTTAGAAATTGTGACTGTTCTTTCACGTCAACATTAAATAGACTGGACCAATTTATCCATATCAAAGAATACTACGAAAATTATAATCATTGACCTTGTCTAAACTGATTGCTTTAGGTATGTATGTGTAGTAACGAAAAGAACAAGTGCCTACCAATAGAAAAACAGTTTGATAAGCCGCTACCTGCTATCAGATGCTATCTAATCAATGAAGTCTGTATGTATTATGTTTTCGATGTCTTAGTTTTAATTTACCTTTCATTCTAACTGGATCAAATGTTGTTTTTATTAGTGAGCAAGTACAATGTGCGTAGTGAATGAAACAGTTGAATAGTTGCGTTATGTATAGACATGGATGTTTTGAAACGCAGAAACAGGACCAAACATAGACCAATAAATGACGATACGATCAGTGAATCCGGTATATCGGGTATAGAGGAAGTATCGTGTGAGTGATTCAATTATTCATTATTTTGTATATACAATAATATATATAAATCACGTTTCGGTGAATATGTCACAGTGCCACCGTCACTTCACTTACCGCTAGCACAAGATATTAAGCCGTTTTACTATAATGCATTTATAATTCCCTAATACCATTATTTAATTAACTGTACGTAATTATGTAGATAAAGTCGCAACCACGTGATGTCATATCATGTCCCACATCATTGATCCATATCGTTTAGCACGTCGTATTTCTGCAGTACCTAGGTACCTTAGTTACAAAGATTAGTTATTTATATATTTTGTTAATAGGGCCTGAAACGGAACTGAAAGAGAAACGAAGAGTTAGGTACTTACTCACTATCAATTAATATCATACTATTCCAATTTATTTTCCTTAATTGTATATTTAACTATCTATACCTAAAAATCACTATTTTTAATTTTAAAGGTAGCTATTTACTTAATTTAGCTCTCACGTATGTCGCAGATGAAATACTGCTAAAAAGACATGTTACAATATTTTACAACAAGAAAATAATGTTATCAAGTGTATGCAGCTTTATATAATTTATTATTTTAATGAATGGAAAATAAGGTTTGTTTTATTGTAGTACAGATACAGGGCTCTCCGCGTCCATATCCATAGAAATAAATAAATAAAAATCTTTAATCTAAGATTTTTATTTATTTATTACAAACTTGTCATCTTTTTCTATAACAAAACCTTAAAAATGCCTTAATAATTGCAAAAAATAGAGAATTTACAAACAAAGACTTTATCGTATGACATACCATTTGTTGTTGTTGTTACAACATGGGGATTCCTTATATTCTTAGCCTACAATAGGTAGGTACTAATATCACTTGCAGGTTTAAACGCCCTATTTCCGTTACCTATATAAAATAGCTTAATAGCTTTAAGGCCGGTTTTTTGCCTGTTTGGAATTCGTTAAAGAATAATTCAATAGTTGTCGCGAGACTTGGCTGTCGTTTGACCACGCTCCGAGGGCGAGACGAGACGCGGCGAGTCAGCCGAGGGCATTGCAACATGCAGGAGGGACAGAGGCAGGCAGGCGGGCCCCTACCCTGCCCCGCGTTACCGTCACGTCGCGCTCGGCCCGCGTGCCAGTTTGCCGTTGAACGCCTCTCGCGGCGTGCCGGGCGCTGGCACAATAAACTCATCGTAGTGAGTTTACTATTGTGCTGTCCGCGTCGTTAAATGTGCCTTTGTTTAGTGTTTATTAACAGTGTGGTTAGTGTTGATTTGATACCAAAGATGTTGTGCGTACGATATGGAGCTCCATAGTTGACATGTCGCTGAGCGCGCCCGTCCAGGCGGTGCGCGGATCTAGGACCAGTAGTCTCGACCAACTGGATTTTCAGGAGCGCAGACAGCTGATTGCGAGCTCATTGTCTCTTACTGATTTCTTGCACGTCGGCGCGAAGGAGGTGGCTGCAGTTGCCGGTCAGTCCCCCTTACCTTTTTGTTTTGGACGCCCAGCCGCATTCCAGACAAAAGCTTTGCGAAACCAAACACTAGTGAAATGACGACACTGTGCCTCTACTCGCACATACATAATTAAGTACGCACTTAGCATTCATACAGACATTTGCTATAGTCGTTGAACATTTGACTCGGATCACTAAATGGTATCAAACCGAACCAGCTTTATAGCTGGATAAGGTAAAACTGGAGTTAACTACCAGTTATCTATGTAGGTAACTAGTAAGTGAGCTTGTTTTTAACATGACTTTCCTGTCATCAAATAGTCCGAAAAGCACAGAACAGAGGTTTTCCTTCCTCGATAGCTGTTATGTTAGACTTGGAATCTGCGTCATTTTAGTAACTACTTAAGGAACGATATAATTGCGTCTATTTATCAATTGCAATGGTCAAAAAGATATATAATTATAGCAGTAGGTAGGTATTAGGAGGTATTTAGTGTTAATTTAAAATAACCTGTTTAAAAAATATTAAACACTATTTCTTACCGCTTGCTTTGAGTAGTTTTTTTGTTTGATGGGAACTCAACTACTATTCCTGTACGAAAAAACATGTCAACCTTATGGACGACGACATCGAGGTAGGACAAACTCACTTTCACAAGGATGATGATGCATACCGCCGTCATTTGAAATATTATAAAAATATATTGTTCGTTATCACCATTTATTTCTGTTCAGAGATACTGCAAAATACATTTCTATATTAATAATAAATAAACAGTTCAGTTTACAAATTCATTCATAACAAAGATGTAGGTACCTACGTTAATCGATTGATCTGGTTTTCCACGATTTCACTTAGATTCGATGGTGTGTCTACATACATACCTATATTAGACATTCATAATTGTGTGTGAGAAAAATCTACACAATTATGATGGGAGTGTATTATTACTTCGATAGGTAGCTATCTAGTAGGTATTAGATAGGTATGATTTCGACTTGGTGGTTCAATGTTTTTGTGTCATTGTCATCAATACATTTTAAGTTTTTATTGATTTTCTTTCTAAATCTTACCCAGGACTGCCGTGCGCTATTTATATTTCAGTTGTGTTTATAAGGAACACAGCGACACATTTGGTCGTACAACATAAATACAACAGCATAACATGGATACAGCACGAATAGGGTTTGTTTATACCTATTACTCATGATATTACAGTAGTAGAACAGGTTATCAATAAAATTGGTCATTGAGAAATGTGATTTCAAATTCATTTATTACGAGTAACAATATGACCCATAAATTACATTAAAACAAAATTATACATTAAAAATAAATACAGAAAAATACATAACAACACACAAAATTAAACATTAAAAAATAAAATAAAAAAACACATAGAAAAAATTGGTTGCCTGTAAAGTCGGTATACGGGCGAAAGTTTTACGTGACAACGACTTTGAGTGGTAAAATAATTTTAATGTGAATATTCATTCGTATAGTAGGAAGAAGGATGAAATAATAGTAACAATTTAAAACATAACGTCACGTAACGTGAGCGGAGCGTAACGCAGTTTCTTGAAGTGTCACCCGGCAAACCAATTTATAAGACGTTGTCACGTCAAAATACATAACAACACACACAAATATACATAACTAGTGGCTCCCCGCGGTTTCACCCGCGTACCCGGGAGGTCTTCCATTTTCCCGGGATAAAAAGTAGCCTATATGTTAATCCAGGTTATAAGCTATCTTTATTCCAAATTTCATTCAAATCCATTCAGTAGTTTTTACGTGAAAGAGTAACAAACATCCATACAAACTTTCGCCTTTATAATATTAGTAGGATATACCTGTTTTATCCGGCACTGCAGGGAGTATGCCTATCACAGCAGTGGCGGATATAGGGACAATCTATCTTACTCGCTATCATGGCCAGGACGGTGTTAGAGCTGGCTCGCACCCTGCGCACCAGAGACGCGCACCTCTTGCGCACACTCGCGTGGAAACAATCGGTGCGCGCCTCCGTGAACATGCCTGAGGCACTGCAGAAGCGAGCCAGCCCCAACACCGCCCTGAACGCATTATTGAACTGGACACGGAGGGAACTATAGCTTTTCTGCGTGTAATTGACCCACAAGCTGCACGTGTACAGCGATGTGCAGTACGCTCGGAAAAGTGTTATCTTCACCTTGTCCGAGCATCGCGCGAACCTGCGGGCCAGCATATTCGCTCTCCACTTTTCAATTCGATTTCATTCGATTTACTTTGTCGGGGGTCACTAAAACTAGACGATCGATTTATATTTTTTTTGTCATCACCTTTATCATTTTTATTATCCTACTACCTATTATTTGAGTTCATGTTCGAATGATGCCTTCTGCTTATTTTGCTAGTGTCAGATGTAATCAAAAGGTCGGCGAGAGGCATGTCAAATTATGTTATGTTAAAAGTAAACAAATACACTCTATCATAAGTGACACAGGCCAGCATACTCGCCAGTCTTGGGGCGTTAACTAATGTGTCTTTGTGCATGCATGTGACACTCAAGCAGCATATTAATTATGATATCGGTTACGCAATGGAAGCATGAATCATAGTCAAGTGCTATTGGAGCCTCTAGAGAACGTTGATAAAGATGAAATTATTCAGTGGTAGGTCTTAACTATTAAAGGTACTAAATTATTTTAGCTGTCTTTAAGTCTTAAGGTATTCAATTGTACCATCCTTTCATGGAATTCAAATATTACATAAGGCTTAAGTATAATTGACATTAATAAAGTACTTGTGGGATTGTTGCACATAAAGTAGAGGCCACAGGCTTAAAAATATGACCTTTAGTATTGAAATAGGTGAGGAGGTTAGATGCGTTGGTGCTTATGAATTGATTGTTGTGGGTGCTGGTTATAATGTGACTCATAATCTATTTGAGGCTGGGGAAAAAGTGATTATAGTTGTGTTTTTAGTTAACATCGTCATCAATCTATTTGATATTTTCACCTGTCCTTCTGTGTCACAGTATTTTTTTATACATATAACAATGTTTATACTATCCTGTCGTACTCATGCATGACGCTATCTCATAAACAGGAAATAGTGCTGCATATCTATTTATGACTAGCTCACCATAGCGGTTTTCCCCGCGTTACCGGTGGATCATCAATATACCCAAATAAAACGTATCCTTTACAACAGGTTGTGCCCTTATTCTACCTGAGCTGGTCGGGACAATATGTGTTTTTTTCTCCGGTCCTACCTGTCACCTTGCACGCAATCCTTAAATTCTATAATTCGTCTTCCTCTACTTTTACGTCCGTACCTACCTGTATTTTCTCTCATCTCATTCATTTTCATAATATGCTTATTCGATGAAACCATAAGATACTATATCTTCTAGTGTATATAGAAAACACTTATATTTATTATTATTATTCTCATAAACTACCTATTGCATTTATATTATTATTAAAAGGTATTGTAGGATTAATTATGACGAGATGCGGTGTTGTCGAATCACACACAATCCTAGTCAAATGCAACAAAATAAACCTGCAAGGCTTTCATAAGGATAGGTATTAGGTACTCAATAAATATAACCATTCTTTTTATTTTGGGAAACAATAAAATTAGTTCATAGTGTGGTTTAATATTATTGTGTCAAATGTCAGTTTAAAGATAAAATTTGTAGCGATAACGTATAATGACGGTAAATCTTATCAGTAGCTATATACCGAATTCCTTTAACAAATATTTTGTACATTAGTAACGGAATTAGTTTGTTTATGTGTCTATTTCCCAAGTGTACAGATTACTAATGGCATTGGGTTGTACACGTCATCTATTGTCAGTTTGGCAGGTTCGTTGTGAAATAGAGAAAATACCGATTAAACATAAAATATTTTCAATAAACTTTAGGTGTTACTTAGAAAGTACATGATACTTAGTCTGAGGTAAAGCGAATTATACAACTGTACCGAATTTCAAAATTTCTAACCATGTCTACACTAATAATCTTACTGGTAGTTCTTGGAAAGCTGTTTCAAGTTATTTTGACTCCGCACAACTGACACTGCTTGCATATCAATGTTCTGCTCCCGCGATTTGATATGCATACCTTGTACCCCAATGCTTTGTTTGTGATCATCCTATCCTGTTTCTTCATTGTTGTATATTAAAAGCATTAACAAATTTTACTCCTTAACAGTGATAACCATCCCCAATATTCAAGTCTGTACTAGAGATAAATGAAAAAATAACCTTTAATAAAAATAAATACAATTGTACGTACGTACATGCCCTTATACTCATGCAGATACTTCTTCGGGACTCAATGGCTTGTCATGTAGTGTTGTAGTGGTCTTCAGCAGAGACGAGAAAATTTCTCTTTTGTAGGTAACATGTTGTTCTTGTCGGTATTGTGTTGTGATAGGCACGGACAGTTCTTAACAATAGACTCTCGGTGTAATGGGGCCATTGATTGTATGGATGTGTCGTGTGTATATGTCGAGTATATATGTGAGCAGCTACTAGATATTTAAACTGATGTTTTGCTGTAACGTATTTTTTTATACACAAAACAGAAATCTATTTTAACAATGCATCATAAAATACATGTATACATAAAAAAGTAATAGGTATTTATTGGATGTAGAAAAAATATCCATATTTCAAGTGATTGCTACGGTCGCAGAGATATATCAAACTATTAAACGCTCTCAACGAGTGTAATTTAGCTACACCACTCGGAGTGTGCAAAGTTTCTTAAAAGTGAGATCACCGTAAAAGCGGAACGTTCACGAATCACGTCACGATTACAAATCTCAAATGAGAGTACGTACCTTATCTAGATAACATGAAAATTATGGATGTCGAAAACCTCTGTGAATCTTTTTATTTATAATGTACATAATGACATAATTATTTGTATTGTTAACTAGCTGTTCGTACCTACTCGGTGTCGCCAGGGAGAATTACTGCATCAATATTTACCACGCATACAATAACAACATCCAAAATTTCTACTTTACCGAGCTATTTTCCAACATTTACGAAATAAAAAATGCAAAATTAGGTTACCCGTTCTAAAGTGACGCTCCGTCTTATATAGATGCAACCCATTTCTAAGTTACCCGAATGCTAATAAACGGAAGGAATGTACGATTTATAGATTCCCAAAGTGTTCCTATTTCCGCGAGTCCGACTTGCACTTGGCCGGTTTTTATATTAATAAAGAGAAGAGATACCTAGTAATAAATACACTAACATAAACATTAACAATGTGTAAACATTTTGATTGCAGCAAAGAAACAAAATGGTTCAGCGGTACGGACAAACAGCCTGGGATCAGGCGCTCGCACGCCACCGGTCGAGAGGACCAAGTCTAAGTTCTCCGCATTCGGTAGACTTTTCAAACCATGGAAATGGAAACGGAAAAAGAAATCTGAGAAGTTTGAAGCAGCTTCAAGAAGTGAGTAACACAGTTTATAGATGGTTAACGTCTGATTACATAAATAAATATTGCTAGATATTAAATAACAATATTTTAATCGTAATCTGATTTTTTTTGTTAAGTATTAAAACTACATATTTCTAATAGAGTGTTTATATTTCTACTTGCAGCTTTAGAGAGGAAGATATCCGTCCGAGCAAATAGAGATGAGTTGGTGCAGAAAGGCATTCTACTACCAGAGAGCCCAGTCACACCTGTACCCGAAGACAGTATGTATACCTATAATAGAAATACATCCATATAACCTCGTTGAAATGATATTTTATAGTTCATAGTAATATCATGGTTGTATGTAAACTATGAGAATACCGTCGCGCCTCGGGTTTGTATGTACTAATTTATAAAATGCTTATTTTACGCTAGTTTGTTGTGTGTTGAAAACGACGATATACCTACACACATTTGAGGGGAAACAAATAAATAAAATTGTATAGTTGATGCTGCCCGAGCTATGCCTTACTTCTACTGTCTATGATTAACTAAATATCTCAATGGGTCTATATATTTAATACCCATTTACTATGCAGTTGCCTTTTAATGGGCATGGGTCATAACTCATAACACGTACGAGACATTGATGAATCCGTTGATTGTTATCGTTTGTGCAGATGAGGAGTTGTCTCCGGTGTACGGTGAGGAAGCTCGCGGCGAGGCGGGTAGCACGCGGCCGGACGGGCCGGACCGCACGCTGGTGGGCATGCACGCGGCGCTGCAGGCGCAGCTGGCGTCGCAGCTGGCGCAGCAGCAGGCCGCGCTCGCCGCCGCCGTCGCCGCCGCCGCCGCGCATCACCACCACCAAAACAATAACGTCATTGGTAAGTCACCTATTTATTAAGCCCTTGTAATACACACCACACCACACACAAAAATTTAATAGCAAAATTCCAAGTAAAAAAACGGGCAAGTGCGAGTGGGACTCGCGCACGAAGGGTTCCGTACACAGGTTATTAGAATCGTGCAAGAAACGTTTTTTTGCCTTGTACAGGAGCCCCTCTTAAATATTTATTTTATTATTTTTTATTATTACCAATAAAAATACATCATCTGTGAAAATTTGAACTGTCTAGCTATCACCGTTATTGAGATACAGCCTTTTTTTTTTTCGCTGGGAAAAATGCGTTACGCATACCCTCCCCGTCGGGGGACAGGAAGGGTTATGTGGGACTCCCCGGTTGAAGTCAACCGGTATACCCACTAAACGACCCAGCGGCACTCCTTCCTCGCCTTTGTGGGGGGGAACTGGGAATCTGGCACAGCCCTTGCGTCCAGTCCCCCCCCGGCGACCGCCCGCATCTGGGAATGACCGCGAGTGCTCGGCCATTACCTCCCGCTACGGTGGTGCACATTGAGATACAGCCTGGTGACAGACGGACGGACGGATGGAAAACGAAGACTCAGTAATAGGGTCCCGTTTTTACCCTTTGGGTACAGAACCCTAAAAAGGATGTTCCGATTTGAGATTTTTCCGTGTTTCGGTTTTTCTATCTGTATATCTCGCCTATTTTCCACAGTTTTGATATACGTAACTTGAATCTAAATATATTATAAACAATACAGGTATTGAATGTGATGATAATATGGGTTTTAGAATATTGATCTCTCAAAATAACGATACAAACAATTCAATTACCTATTTAAGCTTATCATACCTAGTTATATTAATTTAATTAATCAGTGCAAGACCAAGTTACACTATTGTATGTCGTCACAACTACTATCTAATACATACAAAGCCTCGTAGGTAAGCTTATCGCATTAGTGCCAATGCCAGTAGCCTATATGTCTGCCACAACATTTGATGAGATTATAATAATATGCACATGCTTGTTACCTCATTATCGTGTTTGAAAAGATATGTTAATTTGTCCATTACCTACCTAACAATCGTTTAATGAAATAACAGATCTCTTTGGCACGTAAACCATAGTTTGTGTGTCTGTTTTACCCTTCACTTTCTAAAAGCGACCAAGTAACTGTGACGATGCGTGACGGCTCATTATTTCAGTTGTTCTTTTGATTCTGCAGAGATGCTAGGTAGCCGCAATGTAACTATTGAAAGGATAACTAATAACAGTCGATGTCAATTCGGGTGTAAATATGTATATCAAGCACAGTATGTAGTTCCCCCGTTCGGTTCATATGACAGCATGTGTTAAGATATGCACTCAAATATTTTATTAAACTAGAGTATCCTAGTATTGGCTTATTATCATATTAAATGACATAGATACTAGCCTATTACTTTTATAATCATATGATAAGAGATAGGCATTATTTTGGCTTTGTTTTAAGTTGACATAGGTGATTTTTTTTATTGTGGCGAATATGAATTGTAACACATAGTTAAAACTAGTTTAGATATAATTATAACTTCAGCAAATATAAAATGTGGGTTATGGTTATGAACCATCTATCAATAAGTGATAAAATAACCATTAATTCTATATACCTTATACAATATAAATAAGTAGGTACTATAATAACCATCAACTCATGCTAATACTTTATGATATATATTTAAAAAATGCACATATGTATGACCGAGCATTACAATAGAACGGTTTGACCTATTTGAACAATTAATTTCAGTCATGTTTGTAATTGTGAGGCCAATTTTTTTTATAATCACCGGAAAAGTTCAAATTTGGATGGTAATTTCGTACTGACATCTCTGCAACACAAACATATGACTACTCTGCTGTAGTTTGCTGACGCGCACTGACAAGAAGCTAACACTTCTTACGACAGACTACTTCAGACAGAAAGATTTTTATTGTGACATTCACTGTAGATGTTGGAAATTACAGTGGTAGCTATTCGAATTGTATTAGACACTCGAATAGCTTGTTAAAATCAACATACATGTACCTGTATGTAAATACATCAAATTATGGATACGAAACTTTAAAAGTTATTTGGTAGGCTTCTTTGATTGGAAATGGAACACACGTTTCAGACAAGTCTGTGCTGTGGGTACCTATAGGTCCCAGCTGTCAAGTGACTTCGTCTGTTTGTGGGAGGGTGTCGTCTCGGCCGCGTCGGGCGTCGCGCGTCGCTCGTCGCTCGTCGTCGTGTCTTGGTTGGTAGTCTAGATCGTTTCGGCGGAAGCTCACTCTGTTCGGTAGTCGGGGCTCGGGGGCTGTGCGCGGGGTGCGCCCATTCGTGCGGCGCGCGCCTCAGTGTTGGTCCGCCCGCGCCCGCGCCCGCCCGCGCCCGCCGGCCCGCGACCTGCCGCAAACCGACCCTTGCGACCGCTCGCCCTAACCTCACTCGATTACCTGTCCACCTACATACACCACCTGTCAAATCAATTACCGGGAGTTGCTAGCATTACATGATTTTTATGCATCTCATACAGTTTACTCCTAGATCCCTGTTGTTCTTGATGATGTTATGTAGGTGGTTTATTGTGATGCTATAACATAGATATTTTGCAACTTCGATACGAGGTGGAGTTGTTTATTTTTAATCGATTCCTTAAATAATACTCGAAGGACTATTTATTAGCCCTAAAATAATAGCTACTCATTCTTACCATTATAAGCGGTAGGTGCTTAGGTTCATCTTCCTATTTTTAATATCAGATTTATGTAATAGAGGTTAGGTTTTGGTAGTTAGTAAAATTATTGAGTTTTGGTCAGCAATGATGATCGTGAAAACAATTTGAATAGTTTATTTCGTGTCATAAGTGCGGTAATATATGTCATAACTATTGTATTATTTATAAGTATCACATATGTTCAGTGAGTTCGGAGGCGCAAAGTTAGCGGGCGGTATCGATCGTCGTCGCCGGCCGCTAGCACGCGATCGCGGCCGCTGCACCCGCAGCGTTGCCTCGCAGCGATACTTATACCACTTATAATATAAAACTATTCATATTTTATATGATTGCAATGAATATACATACTTCAGGCATTCATGATACATATTCAACACAGTATCAGTTCTAGAATACCTACTTGTTGTGGTTAATTTCTTGGAAATGACATTTACAATTGGAAGTAATCTTGTGTTATGTAGTTAACGTTACGTATTACGTCCCATTTGCACTAAAAAAATCTCAAATTATGAAACCTAGATAATAGATATCGAAATTGAAGCGACTAATAAAAACTTGACTTTATAAACTGCGTTTTGGTATCCACTTACCTAACAGCAACTCGTTTACTAACTATCTTATAAAACGAGTTAAGTTTAAATCAGCCAGTAGGTACCTATAAGTCCAGGCTTTACCCTTCAATAACATAATACTTTGATATAATTTAAAGAAAATAATTAAGTGGTAAAGTGAAAATGTGCGGGCGCGGGGGGATGGTTAAGGGCGGCGGATAATAGAGGGCGCGGTGTCGCGAGGGCCGCACCGCGGCAGGCGCGTGCCGCCGCCACCGCCGCCGCCTGCGACAGCGCCAGCGCCGCCGGCGCACCGAGTTTCTATGATGGGCTACATCATGGGATGCGCCTGCTTAAGAGGTGTGTAGTATACTCAGAAGCCAACCTAGCCAACTTCCTGAGTGTTGATATTTATGCAAAAATAATTTCTCGTCTAAATTGTATCATGATCATGTTAACAGTGGAATTTTCTGGTTCTAGAAACTGGATTGGTACCTAATAGACAAATGTACTATTAAATGTAGAAATAACATTTTATGCACATGTTATACGCAATAATAATAATAATGATTCAATTGAAATAACCTTCAAATAGAGACAAATGCTATTGTCGAAATTTGTTCCAGCTCCAAGGTTGTTTGCATTCCTCTGACCATTTTAAAATTTAAGTAAATCTGTTAACGCTCTAGAAGTGCATTAAAATAATTGGAACTATCATTTAGAACCATTAACATTGCACTAAAAATATATTTCAAACGTACGTAGTGTATACCGTTATATAAAAGTTAGTTATAGTTGCAATACTTTTGGTTGTTTTTGGTGAATTTTGGTAAATCTATGTAAGTAAGTAGGTAGGTACCTACCTACTGACGTCATAAGGAAAGAAAATGCGATCGTCCACGGATGCAGTTGCGGGTTGGAAGCAGATGGGAAATAATAAATATGCTTGCTTACGTAGGATGACGCTTGTTCCTGTGTTTGTTCGTCAGAGACGAGAATAATTAATAATTGTTAACATAATAACATTAATCTGAATATATTAATACTAGAAATAGTACACTACATCGTACTCTTTATCGGATGAACTCCAAACTATTAACTTCTATACTTGGAAAAACTCTCTACTAATATTATAAATGCGAAAGTAACCCTGTCTGTCTGTTACGCTTTCACGCCTAAACCACTGAACCGATTTTGACGAAATTAGAAATAAATATCCTGGGATTTTTTTTACACACGGCCAATCTGATTCCAAACTAAGCAGAGCTTGTGATATGGTAACCAGATAGCTGATATACTACTTTTAAATAAATACTTACTTATATATATATTTACATCCAGACACAGGACAAACAGACATATTCATGCATACTAAATGTGTGTCCTGGGTGGGATTCGAACCCACGACCCGCGGCTTGAGAGTCAGAGTCACTAACCACAAAGCCAACCGGGCTGTCAAAAAAAGTCATTAATTCGCTTAACTTTCAACTTTTGTTTTATTTTCAATACATATTTGTATAAATATTGCTTACTTTGGTCAATGGTCTACTAACCTGGACTAAGAAATTACAAAAAATAACTATTCTTGTAAGTATAGTTTAGTATTGTTGTTATAACAATAATACAAACAGACATTCATCAAAATAATCGACTATCTACCAATTTCTGTTCATGAGATACAGCCTGCGAAGCTAACAAACAGACGAACGGACAGCGGGGGCTTAGTAGGTAATGGGTCTCGATGGCACCCTTCGGGTACGGAACTCTGAAAACCGGAGAATTTATTTTACTCTTTAGAAAATGCTCCACTTTTTTGGCCTACAGCTATTTAAATATATATATGTAAGAATAGTAAAAAAAAATTGAATATTAGAATATTAGGTTCGAAATCCGAAAGTAAGTTTCATATTAATGGGCTGGCATTGCCTATTTATTCCAAAACTATTCATTCGTCAAGGTTCATAAAACTCCTCAAATCCTGCGCTGGCCTTTTTGTTGTTAGACTTTAAAAGAGAGCTAGATGAATGGCGATAAATTAAAAATTCAAAACAAAGCGAGGCGCGTGGGCGGGCGGATGGCAAAACGCAGAGGGCGGGCGGCGATCGAAGAGCGCGCGCGGTACAAGGGGCTGGGGGGCGGCGTAACGATCGTGCGGCCGGGCGCAGTCTTCCAGCCGCGAGCGCGCCGCGAGCATGAGCGACGTCGGCACGCTCGCCGCCATGGACGCCTTCGCGGGCGGCGCGAGGCGGAGGCCCGCGCGCCTGCCGCCGCCGCCGCCCTTCGTGCCGCCGCCGCCGCCCCAGCGACACGACCACTACTACGTGCGCCGCAAGTCGCCCATCCCGAAACATGCTGCTAACCTCACGCTGTTTGCTCGTATCAATGGTACCCAACAATCATACGGTATTAAACCATCCACAAGCATCCTCATATCACTGAACGCGCACGCTTACCATTCGATCGCCCTATGCCCGTGTCCTTAGTGTCACTCGGCCGGAGCCTTTGTCCGCGCCATGATCCCTCCAATGTCAATGTCACGCTCTCGTAAACTGCACATGTATTTCACATTAGTATACTTCATAATAACTTAATATAACATCATCATCGATAACATACCTATTAAAAACAAAATTACAGTTTTTTTTTATTGTTCAGGCTTATCTAAAAAACTACTTTGCGGATTTTTATATGATTTTCATAAATAAATATAATATACGTGGTTAAGTAGATACTGTGTAAAGCGCGGATTCATCAATAAAATAGCTTAAAAATATTGTTATTATAATAGGTAGGTACTGCTTCAATTTACCTTTAGAGACAATTCAAATAGATTGATATTATAAAGTCACTAAACACTCTATATTTATCGAATGTAAGTCTTAAGTTATCATTATATGTTACATTGAACGATGCGGCTGAAATAACAATATCGTAAGTTTCCTCTGCTGAGGACGCCGGACGAGGTACCTGGAATCTGTAAGGATTAACTCGCCCACACGCTCTTCTACCTTTACGTAGCTTCACCGTAATTAGACTCTGTGGTGTGCATTTCCAGTGTGTAAGGGTTTACATTTAAAAATTAAATATTCAGTTTGAATCAAGTTTTTGCTATTTATTTTAATTACCTAATGAATTCCTTTTGGTATGGGGTTTATGGGGATTAATCTAACCAGTTGTTGGATGTTTAATTATGTACTACTATTTTCTTCTGCTATTTGTATATTCAAAACCTAGACATACTTACTTTGAAATGTCGCTCACAAAAAAATATTAGGAAGCTTTCATCGATTTTATTAACAACAACCAAATGCAGAAGCATTTTTAGATTTCTGCATTTTTAATTTTTTACGCCTTTGTTATGTATATCATATATGCCTGGATCCACACATCTCTTGTCCTCGCATACCACAGCATTCATTAATACTTGAAACATTACGATTATGAACCAAGGTAGAAAGAACCTACTACAAAAGGTTTCTATGATTCTAAACATTCCACAATTCCACAATATCCTAAAGAATTGACATTCATAAGTAGGCATCTATAATATTTTATGAAATTAGCAGTCGTAAGAGATAAACCACTGACGAAGTGGCATCAAGGTTTCCTTAGTCACCATTTTGGTACGAAACCCTATACAATCTGATATTTATATGGCGAATATTTCGTGTATAAATCGCTTCGTGGTGCGGCGCGGCGCCAGCGACGTCGATGGCGATAAATAACGGGAAAAGGCGTCGCGTGGCCTTGCGTACCTATTCGCGGCGTTCCTGTGAACATATCTGCTACTACCGGCGTCGATGTAAACTAGATACGCCATTTTAATTGCTCCCCCAATGTCAGTCAACACTACACACGTGATAACGACTTTCGTTTTGTTCTAAATATCAATAATAGCAAAAATCCGTGTTCATCTAATATAAATACAACATTCGTATCCGACTGAAATATTCTGTACAACGCCCGCAATATCATTTATTATTTAAGACAACCATGATTGCGTATGAATAAAATCGGGTTAGAAGCAACAAACTCTGTGAATGTGAAAAGGCAGCTTACTGAAACGCGTGAGGGCGGGCGGTCGCGGCCGCCAAACGCCCTTGACCCAAAGCTCTACCTCTTCCGTTACATCGCATCGCTCCTCACTGTTCAATAATTGTATGTGTTTTTGGGATGGCGATTAAATGTAAAATGTAACTATTGCGGAGCATTTAACATTTACCTTTGAATTATAACAAAATTAAAGACACGGGAAAAAGTACTAAAAAGAAGAATAAAATTTGTATTAAATATATGTTTTCGTAAATATTATAATGTATAATACATAATATACCTATGTATTTCGTAGATCCAGGGTAGAAATGAGGGTTGAAAACAAGTTATTATAATCAGCAATTTTTTTTTTAATATCAATTGGAAATTATGTTGAACTAAACTTCACATACTAGCGTTTAGAAATACATTATGTAATAATAATAGTACATAATTATATACAGACAGTAACACAAAGCATCTTTCCTCACAACATTTTCTTTACTGCTCAGGTGCAATTAAATTAATAAAATTATTTGGGTTCCACTTACACTAAGTACCTACCTATACTGATAATATTAAGCTTGGTGTCAGCAACAGATGAATTTACGAAATGTTTTATTTCTGGGATAGCTGTGAGCTATATTGCATAAAATGTATGGTATCAATACTATTTGGGTGAATGTAACTATTATTTTTATTTCAATGGCTTAACGTTATCTCAGCAGTCGTCGCCCGCCCACCTGCCTCTCGTCAATGTCGCGAATGTTTTCTCATGTCGCTCGCACAAATTCTTCTAGCGCCAATATTGTACGACCCAGATTGTTGACTTTGTACATTCAATAATAAAAAAAAATTGAAAAATCTCTCAGGAATTTGCTGGAGCTTTATAATTGAATCTTTATTTAACATCTCTCAAGAAATGACACATTTATTAAATGTGCTATAAGTAGCCATGATGGCCATGGACTGATTTATAAAAAATCTTGAGTATGTGTGTCCCTGAGTGAAATATTGTTATTGTAGAGCCGCATAAAGAGTTCTGAAGCACAGCGGTGAGCGTTATAAAGTATTCGTTTAGTGTAAACAGGCCAAATTGCTGGCGCGTCGGTATGTTTTCTGTTTTTAACGCGTTAAATGTATTTTTAACGACCAGCTCGTGGTTGTGTTATAGTACGTCGTTTAAGCGACATGACGAGTGAGGTGCATACGAGCAACTTGCGCGTGTTCACCTCTCGTACTCTTGACATTGTGGCGCGTACGTTACTATAAGTAGAATACCTAGTTCACTCGTCAGTCCATCGCAATGGCATAACTCAGTAATTACATCATCCATCATACATTCATAGCTAAGTTGACTATGTTTCCTATATTTTCGGTCCACTCAGGTAACACAAATAGACATTTATCTAAAACAAAGAACATGGTTTATCGTAATGTTCAACATGCTGAATAGGTCATCGAGTTCTGAATATGAATGAAGCTGCGTTTAACGGATGTTTATCTTAATTGTCAATATAAGGGCAACAAGCAGTCAGTTAGCTAGTAACCAGATGCCACGTGTATGGTGATGGCGGTTACATAACACTGCAGCAAGGCCGGCGAGCGATGTCCTCGGTGCTGGGGCGGCTCGGCCAAGGGCGGCTGCATCGATCGCCTCTCGGAGCCCGCCCACCCAGAGCAGCGCGCTCGCGCACCACACTGCCGCGGGCCGCGCGACGCGGGCCGCCTCGTATTTACCCGCTTGATGAATAAACACTCTCCTGACTATCTGACTAACTCACTTCTATAAATACAACGATTTATCAATTATCCTAAATAAGCCTCATGAAGACTAGACATTCTCTCCTTTGATGTTCAATTAAACCAGTTGACAGCTGTCAATGATTTATATTATATACAAGTAAGATGTATTCTATCTTTAACTATTTGTTATGATAGTGTTAGATGAATACTAAACATGCGCGATTCGTAGGTCGAAATGTTGATTTATATTCACGTTTATGAAACGGAACAATCGTAAAACTGACCTTGGCAGATAAATATGACTACACAAAAACTTCCTGTTATATTTTCTTTACATTTTCTTCCTTGATTTATATGAATTCAATGAAAAAGCCTTTATGACTTCAGACCTTATTCCTTGGTCTGTGTTTCCAATCGGGTTCCAATCTTTTCCTATAATGAACGTCATTATACTAACGGCAACAACAATTTGCATTGAACTGGGGTGGTGGATTCATGATAGATTGCTCTTTATTATTTTTCCATTCTTGGTCAATATTTTTACAATAATATATAAATATTAATGATAGTCATTTAGTTTATTTTGTTTAGTGTGAAGCTAAACTAAATGCTTAGTTTGATAGATATGACAGCCTGAATAAAGAACGCACTTTAAATTACAACAAGTTGACATCATATTTAATAATAACACTTGGCATGATGTTCGTACGAATAGCTTTCTTGAGTCAACAACTAAGCATTTGTAGAGTTTACGAAATTACTTTCACTCTTTGTTTGGTCGTTAGTATTTCACTCTCCATAGATAGAATTTTATTCGAGAGTTTGGCTGGTATTATTCGGTTCTCGAATCACTATTAAAATGTGGAACTATCGTCGCAAACCACTATTTACGTATAATATAATCATTATTATTACCATCAGCCGTGTCATATACACACATACCAACGGTGTCATAGGCACAAGGTACTTGGGTAGGTGAGACATCTTGTCTCAGGGTCGACATCGGCATTTCTCAGCCAATTTGATATAAGCTATAAGTAATCAACATTGAATACTTATTCCACTAGCATACATTAATTTATTATTAAGGTTAAGATAATCAGAAGTTTGAAAAACTAGACTCCATCGAGATATCGACTCCCCACCGGTCCTACCTTTCCATGTATAAATAATATTATAGGCAAATACCTTCATAATAGCAGCCTAGCAGTTGCTTGATCTATGTTGCAATTTATTTGAGCAAGTAAGCCGTAGTGGGTCACGAAAATTGCGAGGCTGGCGCCGCCAGGTGCTATGTTAAGTCATATTGCTTCATTCAGGCACGCTACCTAATTGCTCTGAGCTCGATTGATTCATTCGTAACGTAAAGAACCCTGATCTAATTGCTATACATTGATTTGTGATAAAATTTGTTAATTGATCATTTTAGCATAATAATTATTGTGGCTTAAGTATATGTATTTATTTACTTTTCAGATTGTAAACTCTGAGATAACTTGTGACTTTAAGGGACTCGACATCTGTCGTATACTTTTTTATTTGCTATTAGTTTAGTTGAATTTCAAGTTGAGCAGTTATTATGCGTCAAACATAGTTCCATGGCGAGGCCAAGGCCGTCGTCGACGCCGACGCCTGTCGAGGCGGTGAATGGAAGCGCGTGCCACGCCGCCGTCGCGTCACTCGTCTATCACCTATTTATAGAAACAACACCCTACTATAATCTATAGGTAGGAAATACGTCGGGAGACGTAGCGCACCGTAAAATGCGTACTCTCATTTTAAAGCCAAACCTAATCACTACTAGCTTTCTCCCCGCGGTTTTACACTCGTTCCCGGGCAAGGTTGAACTTTCCCAGTATCAAAAGTAACCTATCTCCTTTCCTAAGCTCTTGTCTATCTGTGTCAAATTTTCTGTCTGTCAAATTTTATCAAGATCGGGACAGTGGTTTAGGCGTGAAAGCGTAAGAGACAGACAGAGTTACTTTCGAATTTATAATGTTAGAAGGGCAGAAGAGATAATATACAAAAATCAACTTCAGTCTTGTTCAACACAAAGCTTAAAAATTAAAAACCTATGTTAAGAGTTTAATATGTTATTTTATTAATAATGGGGAATAATATTTACTACTTTAAATACCAGTTTATTATTCGAGCGCTGGTTTTACATGCTATCCTATAGGTACCATTGAATAGGCATAACTAAAAGAAAATATTCAATACATTTGCAAAATTAGAAAATGTAACTGTGTCGAATTGTGAAGATCGGAAATCCTACGCTTTATTCCAATTATAAATCCATCTAAGACAGAAAAAGAATGTCTGTGTAACACCGGACTAGACTCGGATTTATTGACCTATATTGTTCTATTTATGTTATTTTTTTCGTTTCAGAACCAAAGAAAGACAAGTTGGAAAATGGTGGTGAGATGATGAGACCTGAACGACCCAACTCCTTGACGGCGGGAAAGCACCCACGGCGGATATGCTATCAAGGAGACGTTGGTAAGTAGATATTATGACAACATTTTTTTCTCCTAATTCTGATACGACTTGTAAAGATTTCAATATTTACTACACAAAATCTTTATTTTTAAATCAACAACAAGTGATGGCATACCGTAATATTCTGGACGTTGGGTGCCGTCATATGGTGTTAAAAGAATGAGCATATAGTACCTACTCTATCATAAAAGGTTGCGATTCATGTTAAAGATACCTAATGTTACTATCTATATCTATACTAATATTATAAAGAGGAAAGATTTGTTTGTTTGTTTGTTTGTAATGAATAGGCTCCGAAACTACTGGACCGATTTCAAAAATTCTTGGAAAGCTACATTATCCCCGAGTAACATAGGCTATATTTTATCCCTGTATTCCCACGGGAACGGGAACTACGCGGGTAAAACCGCGGGGAGGCAGCTAGTATTATATATAAAAGAAAATCGTGTTAGTTACACTATTTATAACTCAAGAACGGCTGAACCGATTTGGCTGAAAATTGCTGGGGAGGTAGCTTAGAACCACGAGACGGACATAGGATACTTTTATCCCGGGAAAATCGAAGATTCCCGGGAACGCGGGTGAAATCAAATGAAGTAGGAATATAGCTGTTAGGCGGTACGAAGTGCAGCGGGTCCACTAGTTATAAATAAATGACGATTGTTATAACCATAATGCTGCTTTATTTCAGTGGGTGGCTACGGTTCGGCGGTTGAAGGTTGCGGCGTTAGCGAAGAGCAGCTAATGCTGTCGGAGCTGCCGGAGCCTCCAATAGCGCTGTCGGAGATCGGTCCCATCCCGCCGCCGCCCATGTTCAGCTCGCCCAGTCCCACCCGCCACCACCAGCACCACCAGCACGCGCACGCACACGCGCACGCGCATTCACATGCACACGCGCACCCTCATGCGCACGTGCAACACCAACTATCGGACTGTAAGTTATATTTAATTAAAACGGAATCTAATGACTGCATAACAAACAATTGCCTTAAGGTATGACATAGTTATTTGTAAGTTATTAGTATGCGTACTCATATGCATAACAATAATTATGATAACATTATAAAAATGGTGTGTTATGGATATATTATATTTTTAATATCCAAAGTAGCAATAAAATTGGCTCGTGCATGTTAGGTACCTACCTACCACATTTACTAAGGTGTTACAAATGTAAAATGTATTGATGACAAATCAGAGCACCTGATTATAAGTGTTCTGTTCCGCTAGTTACGGGAAACTGATAAGTATGTGATTTCATATAAATCTCTAGAGTAGTAAAAAAGTTAAATTTTGTCGAAATCATCAGCCGAAGAGGAGGACGATCAGGAGGATGATGATGTGGAGGCACTGACGGCGGACACGTCCCGGGTGGAGGAGATCCCGCCCAAGGAGCCAATCTTCAACGCGATGCCTCTCAAGTCCGCGCTCAAGAAGCGGCCGGCGCCGTCCGCCTCGCCCGCCGGCACGCCGCTCGCCACGCCGCTGGCGCCGCGCCAGGACCACCACCACACCAGCTTCAAGTCAGTACACCCCACACCTATTGCTCGTCTACTAAACTGATGGCCCTCAGCTTAACGATACATTTCAATCTAACCCTCGATAAATTTGTCATAATCTGCCACGTGCATGTGGCAGTGGCATATGTACCCATAATAATTTTTCGCTTTAAGCGTTGAGTTACCGTGTCCAAAGAGATCACTACAAACACCAACTTAGTACCTAATATTTTATCGTATAAACAATTGTTAAAATATGTTAAATTGATATGTGGGCATGATAGTGAAATGTTACGTTTATTTTCATTACGTGCCGCCGAGCAGACGGCCGCCGCCTAAGCCAAGGATCCGCATATGGTAACAGTTCCATATGTTATGCCAGTGTTGTCAAACCACGCCATCTAGCCCAGAGACCTTCAGACGGTCCGCTTCGCATTTAGCCCATGCATCGTGCAGTGCACGCTTCCGACTATCATCTATGTCTAATTACTTGTTAATGTGTCTAATCTCAACACGAACGCAGTTAATAGCATAATAAACACGCTTTACACGGGTAATTGACCACTATTGCGGTGAAATTACAGGTGGTACAAGTAAACCTTTTTTTGTATCGCGCGAATCATTCTACTTAACACTAATGTATGAGCAGTTGAAAAATGGAGATTATATCTACCTACATTGTTTTGTGTCATGATTTTCGTAAACTCTTGTCTTATACATTGTTGTTCTGTGTTGCATGTTAATGTATTCCATGATTACTAATTCCATGATCGTTGAAAATGAAAATTAATATTTTATTGTCTATGACGTCACTTATGTATTAAATAAATCGACTTGTTTCATAACCGAATTTGACGAAGACATAATTTTTACTTTCAAAGATTTATTGTTCTGTTATGGGCTTGTTATTATCTAAATAAGTTAGACCATTTGTATCATTAGTCAAATATATAAATATCGTAAACCATCGTTATGTAGACATAAAACAAATTAAAACGTAGAATATATATTAGAATCGATTAGAATTAAAATAACATTTTTATCTTAAGAAATTAATTTATGCTAAACGTCTCTTTCAGTGTTTAATGGAATCAATTAAATGTTTTTTGCTGACAAAAAAGGATACAGAACCATTTTTTGTTAATATTAATTAATTTGTCTATAAACTGATTAAATGTTATTGCTTTATGATAGGCTCTAGTGAATTTGGAGACTACGCAGACATTCTTATATCCACTTATCAAAACTTTATTAGTATTTTATGCTTGCATACTTTATATCAGAATTGCATTCTTACCTCAAAATTATTTGCTACCTTATTTTTTCCTCGCGTTCAACAACAAACAAATCCTTTTTGCGGGCATAATTACTTCGTAATATATAGTCGTATCATCGTATGGTGTATGAATTGAACCCCTTAAGCTGGCAATATGAAAGTGTTAATCGAGTAAAATGCAATGGTTATATAACAGTAGTAATCGTCCGGTGCGCATCGGCAACGCGGCTGAGAACAAGGAGAACGCGCGTCCGTACGAGGTGGAGTACCGCGAGGACTACTCGAGCGAGTCCGAGCGCGTCGCCGCCAAGCTCGCGCGCAAGGAGAGCCTCAACATCAAGCTGGCGCTGCGTCCCGACCGCCAGGAGCTCATCAACAGGTACCTTACATTTATTTTATCGCAAAATATGTCGTACAGGTTGGTGGGATGGTATTTAAACTTAAGTCTACACATTTCGCTACAGAATAGCATTCAAAATTACAAGGTCTAATTGATTCTAAATTACAAACATATGTTAAAAGTAATCTATACTAATATTATAAAGAGGAAAGATTTGTTTGTTTGTTTGTTTGTTTGTAATGAATAGGCTCCAAAACTACTGGACCGATTTCAAAAATTCTTTCACCTTTGGAAAGCTACATTATCCCCGAGTAACATAGGCTATATTTTATCCCTGTATTCCCACGGGAACGGGAACTACGCGGGTAAAACCGCGGGGAGGCAGCTAGTACCTAATAAAATTACAATCACATATTTTAAGTCCAAATCATTTATTTAAGTTTCTTGTCATAACATAGAAATATTCATGTTCATGATTCTTTCTAATATCTACTGTCTAAAACTCGCTTCCGTTCAATGTAGAAACGGGAGGCCTGCGTCGCCTGTTGCGCTCTCTGTCATACTTATGAAATCTAAAATTCATTATAAGAGAACCACTGGCACGAACGTTTCATACATGGAGAAATCTTCATGGATAGCTTGCCGATTTCGAGGTTGTACCGGACTGGCACCGGCCACGACCCCACAGTGGGCGCCAATGGCGTCATATAGGGGTTCTAAGTAAAACATCCCTATGTTAATCTTGGTATACAACAATCTTTAGATACTACAATACAATACCTAAAGGTATTTTAGGACTTAAGGTTTAGGAGTTCTTATATTTACAGTCTTAACTCTTTAAACTGAGAAAATGAGATCTTTTTTAGGCCTTCCATGCTTTACTTGTGGTGCACATCGTAATCGCCGTCGTTGATGAAATTGTAATTAAACGGATTGCCATAAATATATGCACATAAGGCCCCCTAGCTAATAGATATAACACACTTATTCGGGTCTTATTACATTACCTGTACTTACGACGTAAAATTAGATCAATTCCTGCATGTTAAGTGTTTCATTCATTCATATTTTGTTTGGCTCAACTGCGTGTAATGTAGGTATAACCTTGAAATAGCAAATCAACAGTTGACAATACCTGTAGACATAGTTTTTCGAATATGTAGTTGCAAACACTTATTTTGTTTATATATAGATTATTTCCGACCTCCAGTTGTACCTACAAAGCAGCGTTTCCGTGATATCTGATGCTTTCCATTGACAAATAGAGTATATTCTATTTGTGTCCCAAATTTAATCATATGCTACTCGGTCATGTATAATAAAATCTCAAGACATGAAATTCCAAATTTATATTTAAGTTATACATAAAAGAATTAGTTGAGTATCGTTAATTTATTACGAAAATATTATCACAAAAATATGTTACGCATGTCCACCATCTTTAAATATAGTATCTAGATTAATTCTCTAAGGTAGATATGCTTAGGAACAGGTCATTTGAAATTTTGTGTTAAATAATGCGTATACAATAGGATACTCAGAATCTTTACCCACTAGTCACTTACCGCCACTACGTAATTACACAACGAGTCGTAATACTATTAGTTGCCTTGCACAGATGTACGCCTGACGACGATGCACGGCTGGGAGTGTATTTTTGTAACCGTCACTCACTCATTGTTATCATAGAATTATTCCTTCCTGTTTCTGTGAGCTCGCTCTTGGCACTGACATTGTTAACCTCGAGTACGCTACAGTTGACAAAACTATTATGTTTGATTTGTCAAAAATTGCTTAAGATATCTAGATATCGAATTTGGTCCATAACCATACTCAATATAATATTTGTCTCAGATTACTAATCAACCCCAATTTATTATCTGAATGACACTACATGTCGTGTCTTGGGAATTAGCCAAGTGTGTATGTTAATCGGATATTATGAAAACATTTTCAGCCTCGTACGAGCTTTGGCAAATTTTATATTGCCGGTCGACTGCCAGTGGGCGTGGGCTACCTACTGTAGAGAATACATTTTATTGTTAGTACACTGCGCGACCTCAGAGAGAAAGTTACGTCAGTGCGAATTACATAGTACGAAGATAAACACGGTCGTTACATGTGTAATTTGTGTTTGTTTTGTGCAGAAATATTCTAGTGGTGCAGAGCGATCACGAGAGGCAGGAGTCGTGGGAGGCGATAGGAGCGCGCCTCATCCGCCGCCTGTCCATGCGCCCCACCGCCGAGGAGCTCGTCGAGAGGAACATACTCAAAAGTAACCTTCTAACATTATATTTTATTATACCTTTTATTTATACGTTACTATTAGTTTACGAACATCGGCCCGTTGTCCGTATTACATACCTATTTCGTGTATTATCCAGGTCAGTCACCGGCAGAGGAAAAGAAGCAAAAGGAAGAGAAGAAGAGGTACCTGCTGCGCAAACTCAGTTTCCGACCCACAGTCGACGAATTAAAGGAGAAGAAAATCATTCGTTTCAGTGATTACATTGAAGTTACACAGGTATGATGCGGTCTTTGACTTTTCCCTTTAGTTATGCTAGTCGAGCCATGGCTAATAGCCGTATCTCCCTGTAATTTCATTATAACATTTATAACCCTTTCATTAAAAGCACTATATAATTAATTAGCAAGTCCGAAATTACTTAAATACATTTTTAGGTAAATAACATTTTAAATGGCCTATATTTAAACATAACTATATTAGCTGTATGCTTTTTATGAAAATAAATACAGACATGATAGTATTTCCTGCACGAACTTTGCACTACTTTGTCTGTGGAATTTAATAAAATAATTAACACTGAACAAAAAAAATTTTAGTGCCATTAATTGTTCTGTACCTAATGTAATATTAGTTAATTCGTATGTATTTGAAACATAACAGTGTGCACTTAAACATATGTATATTGACATTTGATATGTAATCCAGGCGCACGACTACGACCGTCGTGCGGACAAGCCGTGGACGCGCTTGACGCCGCGCGACAAGGCCGCCATCAGACGGGAGCTCAACGAGTTCAAGAGCTCGGAGATGGCAGTGCACGAAGATAGCAAGCATCTCACTAGGTATGTGTTTGCCTTTACATTTTTACCTTTATATTTTATTACTGACGCACGCAACTTCGTTAGTGTCACTTGCCCGTTTTTGCAACATTTTTGATTGATGCTCCGCCCCTTTTCGACATAGTGTAATGATATATGGCTAATATAGCCTATTGCCTTCCTCGGTAAAGGGGCTATCTAAGAATTTTTCTAATCGGACCAGCAGTGCCTGAGATTAGCGCGTTCAAGCAAACAAACAAATTCTTCAGCTTTATATATGAGTATAGATAGCTGAACACAATATTTAAATCGATAACTGTCAAGCATACCTATATAACTGACGTGGGAAAGGCGAGGTCGCTTTACGAGAGGTATCGACTGGGCCTATTTTCTAAACTGGCTGTTATGTGTGAATGATATTAACTAAACGATGTTTATGATTGACGCAGATTCCATAGACCATGACGGCTGTGCCTTAGCGCGGGACAGGGAGCGGGGCCGGGGTCGAGACCGGGACCGGGGCCGGGGCCGGGACCGGGGCCGGGACCGGGACCGGGGCCGGGACGGGCGTGCGCGCGGGCGCCCGGCTGAGCGGCCCGGCCGACACGCACACACACACGCCACACACACACATACCAACGGAACGATGCATCTACTCTCGACCACGAACGTGGCCGCACCTGTGATTTTTATCGTTATTTATATTGACTTCTTCCGATCTCCGGGAGATTTGTATGCAATAACTTACCAAAACGCATCGGTAAAGTGTTGAATATTCTAAAGTTGCGTTATACAGCTGTTTTGACGTTACATTTTTGTAATAGCGTACCGTGAGTGCAATCTTGTTTAAAAATTACCTATTATTGTATCGTAGTTATTGCCGAGTACAATTATTATTATTATGGTATCGTTTTATGTTAAGTTGAACGTATTCTAAGCGTACCTATACATTCTTTGAATTGACCTTCGAGAAAGGTTAGTGATACTGATTATTATGGTGGAGATTATGCGCTTTCAAACTCTGTGAATTTTGATATGTGAGACGTATCCATCATAGAACGTTCTGTAGACTTGTGATTATTTTCATATATTGCTAGTTTTTAGCTTCGTAGTCATTAAGCTAGATTGGATTATGAACATTAATTTATTTTGCACTATGCTGTATTATGTTTGGTCACAACATTTTTTTGCAACAAATTATTTCACTTGTTGAGTGTTGTAGTTTAATTGATAACTATCGTTGAGTAATGAATCGTTGCTCTGCTCATTGGCATTGAATGCAAACTTTCGTAATTAAGTAGGTAATATACTACATACTCTTTAGCGATGGATCTTTTTATCTTCGTTCGTTTAACTAGGGTTGCCATCTCTAAAATTTGGAAAACAGGACAAGACGCGTGAAAACCCCGGATTTTAGAGTCCGAAAACCGGACATGTCAACAAGATCTTTTAAACACATTCAATGTAATAAAAAACGGCCAAGTGCGAGTCGGACTCGCGCACCGAGGGTTCCGTACAAACCTGCAAGGTTTACAAAGTTCGTTCATTACGACAATTAATAACGTTAAGTAATAAGTTTATATTTATTAAAAAATATATATTTTGTAATGTAACAAAAAATTTAAGGTTTTCGGAATTTTTCCTTTATGTGTGCTATAAAACATTGCTTCATGCCCAATTTCAAGATTTTAGGTCGACTGGAAGTACCCTTTAGGTTTTGATTCCCTTGCGAGTACTTGCGAGTTTCAAAATATGCAGCTTAAATTGCTGTTTCTTTTGATTGCGTTGACATAGAAGTTTGATTTTGTTACAGCTTAAAGGTATTATAGACCTGAGTATTTGGTATGAATTTCAATTTAATACCTCTACGCGTTTATGAGGAAATGGGTAGTGAGTTTAAAATTATTAAAAAAAAATATATTATGTGATGTAACTAAAAATTTATGGTTTTCGTAATTTTTCCTTTATCTATGCTATAAGACGTTGCTTCGTACCAAATTTCAAGATTCTGAGTTCACGGGAAGCACCCTGTAGGTTTTGATTCCCTTGCAAGTGTCGAAAATTTGCGGCATCTTTTGATTGCGTTGGCTTAGAAGTTTGATTTTTTTACAGCTTCAAGGGACAGTAGACCTGAGTAATTGATATAAATTTCAGCTTCATACCTCCACGCGTTCCTGAGAAAAAGGGTCTTGACAGACGGACGGACGGACGGACAGACGGACAACAAAGTGATCCTATAAGGGTTCCGTTTTTTCCTTTTGAGGTACGGAACCCTAAAAAACAGTTGAAAATGTCATAAATCACCTTTTTAGGGTTCCGTAGTCTACTACGAACCCTTATACACTAGACACAAAAAGTTAGGGATATAAATAAAATTCGAAATTTTTGGGTGATTTTCAACGAGTTGTTACTTTGCGGAAAATAATCGCACAGAAAAAAAATGAAGACCGAATTATAGCTTCAAGTGTCTAGTTTTTGAATATGGTCATGAATTATTTAGATCATGTTTGGATCTGGAGAAATTCTATGGAAACTACCAAGAAAAAAATATGCAAATTTTTTGTCATCTAAAAAATGGTCTATGGGCTTCAAAAATGTTTTTTTTTTATTGTTTTTGTCAAATCCTCTTTTAGGATATTGAATGCCCTTTAATTTGTTGTAATTAAAAAGCCTGTACAATGGTTAGCCACGGAGTTATTGTCAGTCAAACCAAAAAAGGACCTTTTAACTTTGACAATCAATAACTCTGAGAATAGTGATCGTATAGGAAATCGAAGATAGGTTTTGAAGACTACACACTTTCTTCTATAAGAAATCGTGAACGGCTTTTGTCAAAAACATTTTTATTGAATTAAAAACTTTGACTGAAAAAAAGGCGAAAATTTGCATAATTAAGGATATGAATAAAGGATATCGTCGGTAATTTTTTAACTTAAAAGTGTCCCGAAAATTCAAAGCGCTGCATGTCTTCTTTCTTAGTTTCCGAATTTATTGTTTTTGCTAAAGTCACCATTATAAATGATGGTTCGATGTTAATCATTTCTTCTTTCTTCTCTTTATAATTTATATTGCTTTGATGTAAAAGATCGGTTAAATTCAAAAATTTCGGTAAGCAAAAAAAACATACGATGATGTGTCAATATGCGAGAACGCTTACGAGAAGTGATCCAAAACAGAGGCAATACGTGGTACTGAATTGTGACCTGTTTACGTGCAGACCCGCACGAACAGCTACAGATGGACACACAAACAGACTGTCAGACAAACACACACAAAGTCAAGAAATTTTTTTTTTTTCTATCCAAAAATTTTGAAATATACTGATCTTATTGTAGCTTCAAGTATCATGTCCAAAGACTATACACTTGAAGCTACAATTTGGTTCTCTATTTTTGGCTGTACGATTATTTTCCTCGGAGTTACAGCTCGTTGAAATTCGCCCAAAAATCTCGAATTTTATTTATATCCCTAACTTTTTGTGTCTAGTGTAGTTTCGCCATGTCCGTCCATCCGGCCGCGGGTAATCTCAGAGACGGTTGATACTACAGAGCTGTAAATTGGTATGGTAGTAAATATAAACAGCGTAGACTAAATTGAAACATAAAATTTTAAAAAATATTTTTTTTCTCAAACACGTAAATTGGAAAGTTTTTTTTTTCTTTATTCTTATACTTAGTGTGGCATATCGTTGGATAGGTTATTAAAAAATAGGCAATAGGCAAATAAAATATAGCAAAGGTTTGCTATTTTTTAATAAGCTATCCAAACACTTTCCGATTCAGGGTTTCTAAAAACTGGGCTCTAAAAACAAAACCATTTTTTGTAGAGTTGTAAAAAAATTCACGCTAGTAGCATATATTATGATGAATTTAAAAGGAAAACTATCACGGGTGAGTTGGCTTTACCTACAGGTTAACGAGTTATAGTCGGCCAAGTAAAAAAGATCAGAAAATCAACCAAATACGACTTTTAACCATTTCGTTGCCACCTCAATATTAAAAAAAATGTTTAAGTAAATCGTATATGTATACGTAAAGTATTGAATTTTGTTAATCTAGCTATGGAACCCTACACTGCGCGTATCCTAACATGCTCTTAGCCGGTTTTTTTATTTTAAAGTTTAAATAAGTTTAGTTATTTTTTAAAACCCGGTCTACAAATGAAACCTTCCCCGGACGCTCCCCGGATGCCTTCTAAACTAGGACAAATCCGGGGAAACCCGGACGGATGGCAACCCTAGTTTAACACTACTGCATAAGTTCTGCATTTCTTTATTACGAGATACTACCACATATTTTCATTCGATTTGATGTGTTTAAAACTTCCGTGCTGTCAGATATAGTTCCTTTATTAATCACATCAAATAATAACATTTAATATGTTCCATTCATTTCGATTTGTCCGTATATAGTGTAGTGTTGTTGAATAAATATTTTGTGGTAATGAGTGAAGGTGTTATATTAGAAGCAACTCATTTTACTCACGGTTGGATAATTTTTGGAATAGAATAAATAATTTGTATACATAGACTTTGTTCAAAAGTGCTTCCAAAAGGTGTGCAATGCAAATCTGAAATAATTTTCATTTCAAAAATTTTCTTTTAAAAAGCGTTCATTGTGACAGTACAGTTCGCACACTTGTTCGTTTGCTTAACTACCATGATAAAAAATTCAAAATAATCAGTAACTGCTCTGATATACCACCTATCTAACTCTATTGAACACAACACACACAACTTTTCTTATCTAACATTTTATATGAATGCAACCAGTTTTCTATAACATTTAGTTTCTATAAATTATATAAGACCTACTGTCAGAATCGAACACCCATGAAAATCTATGTGGCTTTGAAGATTCAGCTTGAAATTTCATCGTTACAGTGCAGTGATCAAATAGTTAAAATGGTGTAACAAAACTTGTCGTTAGACGATTACATTAATCATTCGTTTTGAGGGTAACCGAAAAGGTCCTAAGAGAATAATTTTGATTTTATAATTATTAAGTTAAGACATACAGGTCCAGTAAAGAGATTCCTAAATACAGGGAAACTCGGGTGATTACAAAACGCACTACGTCGCTGTTATCAAATGTAATGGCGCGGATAAAACTGATAACCAACCCAATATATACAAGTTGTAAGATTGGTTTTGTTCTGTCCATCCTGTACGTACGACACGAGCAACCTCGGGGGAACAAGTTGTTATTCATCACATTGCTCTAGCTAGCCTAAGACTAGGCATAAGTTATTCAAAGTCGAACGAAGTATTGAGTAAACGACTAATATTATTGATCGAGTATTAAGCTCTTATAAAACCGTAGCTGTTAAATTAATATTATAACGCCTTCTGATATTACAATATGATAATTGGTTAAATACATTGTATTTATCCCGCGTATATTTTATTGTAATTTCAAATGGCTAAAATATTATAAAGAGCAATAATACTGCTGTCGGCTTGTGTGACTGAAGTAATAAGAAATTATTTCAAGTTAGTAACGAAAACATTTTTTATATTATTGTATAGGTAACTTCTTCTTAGTATAAACTCATAAATAGGAATCAGTTATCAAAATAAACTTTTTATGTATAAAAAGGATGTATCTGTTCTGTAGCAGTGCCATTATGCATGACGTGTTTTCAAATATCGATACGTATTTAGTCTTACTAGTTCCTCTTTAGGAATTATATTATAACCTTCAAGTGCTGAACAATATTCGTGTATTGTATTGAAAGGAACTGCAGTAGATTTGGTAACATAAAGTTTGCATCAGTTAGATACATTCAGTTTACACAAGTTTGTAATAGTTATTTTCGTGTTTGTTGTAATAACAGTACACTATACGAGACTATGATAGCAAGCTACAAAACAATGTTAATATAATGGTTATTCTTGAGACAATTCCATTATAGAATAAAGTGGAAGCCAAAATGACGACTTATTTTTCTAAAAGATTTTGTTAGATTTGCAATTAAAAATATTTAGGTAAAATGTAGAAGTTTATCGATATATTATTATATAATAAATAAGACATTCAGATTTCCAAAGATCTAAGGCTCAACTAAATTCTTTTAGCTGGTATAGCTTATTTATTGCCATTTATATAATATGTATATTGCGGCATGTGTGATATTGGATATCTCGACGAACTAATTAACGTTCTACGAGTAGGTGAAGTAGTACAGCTCATCACACATCACAAGTAGACGACAGACATTCTTGTATTATATATTAGCTATACATTGTGATACGATTGTCTTTTATTAGCGTCTTTGTTTGTAATAATATCTTCCCAGTTTATGTTTTCGCTAAATCTAAATGGAGGCACCTACAATATATATATTTTAGCACTACATACTATTCTTTTTATCGATTGTAATTGTACAAAACTGCAGTTGTTTTACTTGATACCATTTTAATATGATGACATTAATCGTTCAATATAGATATTAATTTTAAAATATTTGGCTCTACATTGCTATTTAATTATTAAAAAATAAATTCGCTTAAGTGTTACTTGAAGCCTGTTATATATACCTAATATGCATATAATTTGGGCAATATGCTATATTAAATATAAGTAACAAAGCAATTATATCGATAAACATTCTTTTAAAATCATGCCTGTATATAATTTGATTATGATGTAAATTATGGAATCTCTTTTATTTCCATTGAAATCGCGGCGTATATTTTTGTGCTATTGCGATTTATAATTGCTATCTTCAGTAATCTGTATACTGTTGCTTTTATTTTTTAATATTATGTAAATTATTAATTCTTAATGACTTGTTGTAATAAGTATATATTGATAGCCATAAAATTACTTGTTTTATATAAAAAAATAAGTCTGTAAATATTACGATTATACATTAAGTTTTATACTACATTGTTTTTGTTTCGAACTTACCCTGCATGCATTCAAATAGATTAAGTATAGACAAAATACAAAAAGGCAACGCATCGGATACAGTCTGGCCCAAAAAAAACAGGTTTATGAGTATTAGATTAAAAAATATATTTTACCCCGCTTTATTGTTCCAAATCAGAATATTACATTAGATAGCATTTTCTCCGTCCATTAAATGCAAAAGTGAATTTGTTTCAGCTCATTATTAGTCCGCATGAAACCGGGACAGAAACATTTTAAACAATAACTATATTATGATACCTACATACTACACATCTGTACGTTACGATATTCACATACTTACCTACATGTTGTATTGCAAGTTGGGGAAAAATTGTAATAAAATATTAATGAAATGGAGGCTTTGACCCGCGTGAGGCTGTACCGATGGCGACTTTCGATGGCGCTAACTTATGGTCGTGCGAGTGAGTTGAGAGAAAGTTAACTGTAGTGCGTACCCGTTACCGCGGCGCACTTCTCGCCAGTCGTCTCAGTCCCCGCCGCGACCGGTCGCGAGACCAGACACCGACCGCTTCAGCGCTGCCGCAGCCGGCTCCGTACTCGTGCGCACAATGTTTACACTATATTCAACCATCCGGCAAAATATTAAAGAAAGCGACAGTGATCAATAATAGGGTTTTATTTTAAAACTGTGAACAGTGAACCCCCTTTATGGGAATTTACTCGTGGTGTAAAAGTGCAACGGCCGGAACAAAGGATCGCTGGTATGACGTTCTCTGGAAATATGAAGGAGGGAAAATCGCGAACCGTGAAAGACACATGGGAGTCAGAGGTGAGACATAATACTTTCTAACATCTAGTATAATGATAAACATTCTTAAATGATTCATAGTATCATGGATTCTGAATTTCCAATGTATACATTTAGAAGAGAGAGAGTTCTAAATATCTTTACTAATTCATGCGACAGTTTAATTAAACTTTCACTATTGTTAAGAAGCTACACGAATTAAACTGCCAATGATATTGATTTTATGTAAATGATACATAGACAGAAAGTTCTCTACTTATACATAAAAAAGAGACAGTATGGATCAATAAATGTTTAAAAGCTTCGAGATTAATAATGTTCACCATTTGTGATAAAATAATAAAGTGAACGATATGTATGAGTGATGAATCTATACTAATATCTATACTAATATTATAAAGAGGAAAGATTTGTTTGTTTGTTTGTTTGTTTGTTTGTTTGTAATGAATAGGCTCCGAAACTACTGGACCGATTTCAAAAATTCTTTCACCTTTGGAAAGCTACATTATCCCCGAGTAACATAGGCTATATTTTATCCCTGTATTCCCACGGGAACGGGAACTACGCGGGTAAAACCGCGGGGAGGCAGCTATATAATAATAAAGTTTAGGATTTGGTAAAACTAAATATTAAATAAATATTATTTATAAAGACTTAAGCTTTATAAATAATATTTATTTATAGTTTTTAGTTAATTATCATTTGTGCTATGTTGTGTTATTTGGGAGTATTTTTACACTTCCATCGCATAACACACTAATCGTTCATTTCTAGTTTTATTTTTCTGTATGTGCTTAATAGGTATGTGTTGAATTACAACCCAGTTATAAATGTATTACATGTAGGTATTTTTTACCTATTCTAAATAAATAAATAAATATAACATCTTAAATAAAAAACCGAATTGATTGACACCGATTAAAAACAGGTATTTATTATTATACAATACAAGATATAGAGGCATACCTATGTTAGAGGAAATAAAAAGAACTAGATGCAGAAATATAAGTCTAGCTATAAATAACATTGTCAATTCGCTATCTACCTACTGTAAGGATCAAATTTTTTCGTGATCAGGAAATCGTCGCTTGATCGAGTTTAGGCCGCAGGTGCGTTATTGTCCTTGCTGATATACGGCCACCTCTCTCTTCTCTGTAAGATGGTTGTAGGTCAGAACTGCTTACTGTGACTAACTGAAAAACGACCGCATAGCCGCCAATGGAAAGGAAATACTTAGTAGATATAATAAAAATTAGAGTGTGATTATTAAAGGGTTTACTATAAAACAAAAACTGTTATAGCTAACTGACAGGACGAAGAAAGCTATTTTTGTATCTACATAGTTACACGACCTGGAAACCCGAATCCAGCAGGGCTTAAAATGGCGTTTAAGTTTAAACCACTTTAAACCCTTCATAAAACTAATATAAAAGGGTCTAGGTGCAAAGCAAACTTTTTAACGCGTGTACAGTAGGTAGGTACCATCGATATATATCGCTAGAATATATGTCGATGGTAGGTACAATCACTACGGTAGGTACGAGTAAATTCAAAATCCAAAGATGTTAATTCTGTTAAGCTCTAGTAGGTCACTTATGAAGCTCAGAGCTACTGAAGCTATTACTGGTTAGGAAGTCGTCCTAACGGAGAAGAACTGGCTAGTAACTAAGCAAGATTGCCTATATTGTTCATAATCTGACATAAAACTAATTAAAAACGTATGCACATAGGTACTCACTCGTTATTAGTGCCTACTTACAATAGGGACTTAACTTGCTGTTCTAATGATTATGATACATATCTACCTATTAGGCTATTACCCTAACGATGGATTTATATATTTCTAATCTAGGTTACGCAGTACAGATATTTAAATATAATTTAGTTTTCGTAATGAAGACCTTCATGATCTCTCATTCATCTATCTACTCATATCTGTTATTGAATACACCCAGTCATTATTCATGTGCCTTTGAATAATAATGTGGGTTGATGAGGCACTTCACGCTTTTTGCTATGCCAATCTCAACTAGTTATAGTGGTATTCCAACTATTGTGGTTGTCTCAGAACCATTAATACAAATTTATTCCGTCGTTTCGGTAAATCGGGTGAGCTCGGAAGTATGTCAGTGTTGATATTAACTGTGCGAACGCAGCGATGTCATCCGTGATCCGGGTCGCGGTGCGCTGAGTGACCAGTGAGCTGACGGTGCTGCCTAGCCGGCCCAATCTAGGTAGGTAGGTAGGTACACGAGGACGCTACACTACGCGACGCGACTTGATTACTTGTAGGTAGGTGTAGCCAGTAGCAATCTTAGTCTTTACTCTTTTATTACTCCACAGTCAACCGTCTCATCTTACTTAAACCATCGTTCGAAATTCTGTAAGAAATAGACCGTTTTGTAGAAAAACGTACGACCTTAATACCTATAGAATTGCTTTAGAACTCTTTTTTTCTTTATGGATCATTGTACCCGTAAAAAATATTTTATTATCCCACTAAATATCATAAATGTGAAAGTTGTAGTTTGACTCTAAGTACGAATTGCCTAAAATAGCCATCGTACCGGGGTTTTTGCGGACCGGGGCGGTCACGTGAGAGAATACTTTTTAGGAATTACTAAATGATATAATATCTTAATCGATGTCTGTTTAGTTAAAATCTGTTACCCATTAATGCGTGATTGAGTCACGCGCTTACTTATTGAGTATGAGGCAGTTTAATAGAGTTTAGTTAGACTAGTTAGTTCAATATTTACCGAAAGGTAGACAAAATGTGTGAAATATCTAAATTAACTACATACACAATCATTATTATTATTCTTCCAAAGATGAATTCAACCTAGCAAGTACTTAAGTAGTCATGTTTACAAATAATGAATTCGTATAAAACTAGATAAGTAAATAGGTAAAAATTATTTTGCATAAAATTGATACATGATTGATGTTTTTAGAAAATGCGTACCTAGGTTTGACATAACTAACTTAGTAAAAAGTAAAGTGTATCATCATTTTACTTAGATGATGACTTCTCTGTAGGAATTTATTTTACTTGATGCAAAACTTGTGGACATGTAAGGTGAACAAATTCTAAAAGGTTACGACCTTCTATAATTTCGATTTAGTCACGACGAACATCTCTGTTACGAATATTTACTTTCAAATTTTAAAACCAGTGTCGCTAAAATGTATTACTGTTTCATTTACGAAATTGTATGAAATTGAAGTGCACTAGTTACTTACAGCTTAGTGTTTCTCACTGAGAACTAGGTGAGCCTGAATAGGTAGTGCAGTTGGTAATGGAGATTTATACCTAACTGGGTATCTAATATTTCAAAATAGACGGTCAAGAAACGCAATTCGCGATTCGATTACATTATATCGACAATATTGAGATGATTACCTCTGGTATATTTTGTATCTATTTATTTAAAATAGATATTAGATAGGTACACTTATGGTTCTGTTTCCTAAGTAAGTACCTAAGCATTTCTTGAAAATGTATATGTATCTAGCTATATAACGGACGTAAGGTATTTAGGTGGGTGCAATATTATAAAGGGCACTATTCCCATAGATTCTAAAATCAGAATCTTTGTGCGTATTATAAACAGATTCAAGATATGTTTCATTTTCTTGGACACTCTGACCGTCTTCCGGCTTCCCAAAACTTCAAAGTTGATTGAATTATGGACAACTTTCACATCCACTCAAGCCCAGTCTTTTCAGTTTTAATTACGGCTTTCTTTACCGGCAATGGTCAATGACATTCGTGCGTTTGACCATATTTACGATTACGAATGGAGCTCTTGCAATAATGCTAATAGACCGTTTTGCCCAATTTAAGTTACGGATATTAGCTAGTCTCAAGTGATGAGAGAAACAACAGTAAATTTTTGATGGGCGTACAAATGCCGTTAGATTTGTGTGTGCAAAAATTCTTGGCACCTTGACAACTTTGTCACGATGGATATATAATAGCTATTTACTTAGGTAGGCACGATGAATTTGCGAGAAGCAAGCGCTATTATTTGAAAATGAGCACGTTCCGAATGAAAGTGAGGGCGTCCGCATTGTTAAAGTTAGAGATCTTAATAGAAACGAGCGAAAAGGCTGCGTCGAGCACGGAGCTCGGTTTGGTTCGGCATTGTTGTTGCAGCAGCGCGAAGCAAAAACGTGCGCGGGTTCGGTCGGGATGTAGGTCGCGACAAGTGCACACCTCGATCCAATCCACGCGCTCGCAGATCTGTAGGTAGCGTAAATAGTAGAATTTCCATTATTTTAATTATAGCGATAGATAGGTACCAAAGATATGTTCGAAACTCACAATGTATCTAACAATAATAATAACTATCTATTTATAGTTTTACTTTTAGAGTTACCATATGATAAAGGCACCTATCTACTTATAAGTAGATAGCTATTACATATTCCATCCACAAGGTAGGTACACCGAACTGCTTGGCCCTTCTCATATCTCATAAAGATAGTGAAAAGATTTTTGTTAGTCTTAATATAAGTGCTATTTTGCTCTGTATCTAATTGTTAACTGCGATTACAACATCAAAGCTTTTTCCAGCGATGATGTCCGTGTCCGTTGCGTTGTTGCTGCGTCGGTACTAAGCAAAGCTCGGCCTTGTAGGTTACCCTACCTACTAGCAAGATATAGACTGCCTCACTGTAACACTTCAAAATATTCTCTTTGTTCTGCATGTTTGTGGCCAAATACCATTTGTATGTCAGTCGGGTCACGCTTTTGTTACCGGTCGCCAAAGCCATGCCTTACTCAAAATTTCGTGATAATTTCCAGAGTTACAAAATTTTATTTCAAAATGCGTTTATCTACTATTACCATTCATTAAATAAAGCTTTGGTATCACAAATCAGAAAGCACATTAGCAATGTACTTAGGTTGTACCTTATTGTAATGCAGGCATAAATAGGTCCATATGCGAATATTAGGTATTTACTACTAATATTTCTGGTAAAAGTAGGTATCTACTAATAAGGTGAGGTAATATATGAATTAAAACACCTAACTATTTAATTACTTATTTCTTTTTACTATTATACAATTCATTTATTACTCAAACATTTATCCGTTCAGCTATTTTTCACCTTTAACAAGCAAGGGTGTTGCTTTTATTTGAAGCCGTGTTTTTTACTTACCTCAATTGATAGGTATATTTATTTCAATATAAATATTTAACGCATTAATTATGTTTTGTAAGCTAGAAGCTAATTAAGAACTACATCATCCAACAAAATTTATCTTAATAATAAAATTTCTCAGCACATAGGAGCACATTACGAGCTCTGTGTGGACAACTTGGTGGTTCTACTACTGGTACCTATTATATCTAAACCCGGAACGTGAGCGTTTCATAACTGTTAGGAAACCAACAGTTTGTCAAGCTTGAGCGAGATTCACGAGCACTAAAAACTAGTGTTTAGTAATTTTTGTACTATATTTAAACTAGATAATTATATTAACTATTTAGTTTGGGTCAAAAATAATTTTCCATGTCTTCGTTGACGCTATTGTCAAATTGTTTACGTAAGTTTTTCTTAGATTCCTTTAGCTTACGTGGGCTGACATTATGTAGATACAGATTACAAAGAAAATGAAGCGTGTGATTCAATATGCTTAGTTATTTTCATTGTATTCGGTAGGTAATAAGTGACAGGCAGAACGTGAATCTGTTCGTTAAAGTATCATGCCCAAAATCAGATCAATGGGTTGCTAATTGGCTATGGAAGTCACGTTGTTCACGTTTGGATAGGTGTTAAATACAATTTTCGTCATACAGTTCTACCGTAAACATTCTTATATATGCTAATACACATAAATACTAAAGCTGTTAATTGTGTCGGCATAATTATGGCAAAAAGTAGATCAATCAGCCACAGTCCATATTTAACTCAAACTGACCGTGCTTTTAACTACGAAAATGTTTGTCTCTCTATCACTATTAGGTAGTAGGTATCTATCACTCGTTGGATTCTGTTTTATGACTATATTGAAGATGTTCTATGTATGCAGCTCGGCTATGGCTGGTCGCACAGCGGGCAGAGACGTTGCGTGCGCCACCGAGCTCCCGAGTCGACGATGTCGGTGAGCAGCGACATCAGGTTCACGCGGCGAAAGCTCAGCCGCCCGTGCCGCGGCTGCTGCGCTGCACTGGCCGCCCTCCTCGTGCTCCTTCTCCTCACGGCTGTCGCCGTATATCTTGGCCGTTAGTATAAGATTCCTATATATCCTAATGCAAGTTGGTGACACCCAGCTGTCTGTATGACAGCGTGGGACATATACTATAGCAACGATTATCTTTTTCAACATGATACGCTTTCAGATACAAAAATATTCATACTATTTTTAATCTTCGGATGGTTTATTGACATACGCCCGATGTTAATAATCTATCTCCAATTCGTAATTAAAACCAATGAGTTGTCAAAATGGACGGATAGCTTATTGGCAAGCAAAACCTATCATTTTCGAACAGATTCGATCGATCGTAGATCGAAGATAGATTGATATATCAATCTTAGATAGCAAGAAATGGATCAGGATTGATTATTGACATCGGGCGATAGTAGTTAGTTAAACGGTCCCAAAAAAAAGTGTACCAACCAAGAGTCTGAGTAGATTGGGGATGTAGGTACCTAGATTTTGTTATGAATGTAAGGTCTCATTGCTGCCGGTCTTTCCTGTAAATTTAATTAATAACGTGAAATAACTCGTTTTCCTTCCACAAACCCAACTATTAAGTCAGATATTATTTAAAGATAGCGAGTTGTTACGTTTACTACACACAAGGATATGGTTACCCTATACGGTGTTGTATTGCGAGGTCATTCCGCTTTATCTTTTAAGAATAACATTCTATTTGTATTTTTTTTTGTCAGAGTAATATATAATATGACATAGTATCTAACGACAAAACCACCATCCTATGTTTCATAAATACCTAAGTACTTAGTTATGAAGAGACAAGAGAAGACATTTACCTATCGATGACTAGATGACCCGCGTAACATCGTCACTTGCCCGTTTATGCAACATTTTTGATTGATATCCCGCTCCTATTTGTTGCAGCGTGATGGTATATAGCCTTTAGCCTTCATCGTTAAGTGGGCTATCTAACAGTGAAATATTTTTTTCAAATCGGACCAGTAGTTCCTGAGATTAGCGCGTTTAAGCAAACAAACAAACTCTTCATCTTTATATATCAGTATAGATAGTATGGATATAAAAATTATCGCAAAGATGGAAGTACAAAGTAAAAGTGAAGACTAGGACACGAAGCTAGACACCTGTCTGTCTTATTCGAGAAAATTACCCATGTCCAAGTAGGACATGACATTCCTATACCAACTGATGCTTGTTTGGCGTTATAACCGTAAACGGTATACATATTTCTAAATCCTACGGCATCTACCTTAGCCATTTCAACCTAAACCACTCTAATGTTGCAAAATATGTTTCAAACAAGAAAATAAATTGACTTAAGACGTACGGCTAAACTAAATAACCACAAATGGATTGTTCTTATATCGAGCAAATATGGTGGATATGATGAGTTGTTAATAAACGTAAAAGATAATAAAATTATGTATGTTAACAACGATAGGTCGTTTACTCCTTCCTACAGGAATACTTAGAGAAAGGAAAGTACAATCAACCAACATTAATACTGAATTAAACACATATGAGGGTAAGTAGTAGGTAATTGGCTCAGCAAAGCGTAAAATGTCAACATCGATTCTTATAACCGAAGTATCATTATGTAACTCAGCGTTTTTATGGAAAAAATTGCATTGCGTTTCGCTTCATAAGCACATTCTCGGTAATATCTGGATTTCTTTTGTTAGTAAACATTGAATCAGTATTTAGATAGAGTCGAGGCGTAGGTTGGCGACATTTAGCCCGTCACTGAACATAGCCAAAGGCCAGAGAGCCGAGATGGCCTTGTTGCGCTCGCTGCCGCCGCGCGCCGCGGCAAGTGTACAAGCACGACCAGCCACATGCTATACATACTATGCTACAGTTTAATTTACCTATAATTATGATAATATGATCTAGATAGTGAAGTATCTGATTGATAAATTAGGTACTTACTTAATAAGTTTTGCATAACACTGATCGGCTATTGTAATTTAAATTGAAACTACTAACCAATCTTGAAAACAACCTTTGGAGTGATGTAAACTTCCTAGGTATACTAAATTATTTGGTGATTGTAATAGATAGTTTATACAAGTAAATGATATTACAATGAAACTGTGGGCATGTATCTAATGCTATCCACAGTGAGACCTTCTTAGTTAATTAGAGGCAAAAAAAGCAATCTTATTTTTTTTTGCAGATATGTACCTGTTTGGAGATCCTCTAAATCGACAAACATTCCGGGGATCATTTATTGTGACATCGTGGGGTGAGCGCGATGATGCCGACGGCAGAGAAATTGGACCCAAGAGCAATCGTACTCGGGAAAGTGAATTACAGCACACGATCTTCCAATTGTACCAAAATTCGGAGTTGAAATCTTGTTTTGTGTCTGCCGATATTCTAGCGCTGGATAAGTGAGTATAAAGAGCAACTATTTCTTATTCGCTACATGAGTCTATTAATATAACTTCTTGAATGTTTCTTGGTTTTCTTTAGCTTCCTTCCTTGTAATGGTTTATTTTATTTATAAAAACAAGGTTTTACTTAACAACTCAACTATCTCTGCTATGTCTTATCTATTACATTGTTTGTGAAATAATATAAGTGATATTAATCTCAAGATTGAACGCCATTCAAAACAGATTAGAAATAAAGCGTTAAGTCGTTCCTACCATAATATCTATACTGCACTATACTTAACGATAGATGGAGAAAGTGAGCTTTCTCGAAATCAAGAGGTTGTGATCGAGCGATTGCATGCCACAATTTAGTAAAGCACGGCATCCAATTTCGAGTAAGGCAAAAAATATATATTATAATGTTCTTTGTGTTAAATAATATCGTTACATCACGGCGACGTTATGAGGTGTAAGGTAGATACCTACTTGCAGCTATTGAGTAGGTATTATCTAAATGCTTTGTTTATCATTTGTAACTCAGTTCCTTGCACTCACATGAAATGTATTAAGTACTAAACACAACACTGTTGTATTTGACACGAGAAAGTTCATAATAAGTACATACGTGCTTTGTTTCGTAGCTTCGTACTTTCTATGCGGTGTGCGTACTTAAAAGTAGGTAATCTACATCGAAGGTTGTGCTCCCGATGTTGCGATCCCTTTCTTTTCGTAACCTGAATAATAAACATAAATGAAATCGAAACTAGTTATTAATGGAAATAAATATTATTTTAAAATCCCTTAATTTTATTTCATCAATTAATGCTATCTAAATTACAGCATAATCACAAACTACAGCTAGGTAGTAAAATGCCCCAGTTATTAATTGTTCTTACGTGATTTCTCTGTCTTACATCTATCATACTTTTTACAGTAATTAAAGCACAGTTACACAATTTAATAATGATATAAAGTTGTTGTGACTTACAGTACGTACTCTACACTTTGTTTAATAGTGCTTAAGTAGATGTGTTAGTATCTAGTATCTTTAACATCATAAGTAGTAACGTGAATTTAATTTACATTAAACACACATTTGCCCTCAGATTAAAATCGTACTACTTTTATTGCCATTAAAACATGCTTTTATGCATTAGGATATGTATAAAAAGTATAGGTATTATTGACCACTTTCGTGTTACAACACGAATGACTAAGTAAGTATTTTTCTTCGACATTATATAAGAATATTCAATAGATTTATAAAATTCTAATTTATTTCCTCATTATCTCTTGATTACAGTACGGAGGACGGCATACGAGTGCACTTTGAGGTTTCTTTTGAGCCGATTTTCACAGCTGTGAGCACCGGTGAGGTGACCACTGTGCTGGCTCGGGAGCTGGCCTCTCCGACATATTTGAGCAACCTCACGACATTGCCTGAGACGCTGCAAATCGAGGTTTGTGTCATCAACTCTTTGTCATCTTCAACTTTATATTCCACATAATTTAAACTCAAAATGGTCATGACAATTACCTATTGCCAGAAAGTTTAGTCTGTAGGTATTTTTTTATAAGAAATAGATTATCTACCTAATAGATACCTAATCTAAATAAGTGTGTAGGTACCTAAGTAACGAAATTATTTCGTAAATGCGTATTAAAATTGGAAAATGTGATAGGTAAATATATGTAATAATTATGTAAAGTACCTATGTAATCTTATTGAGTAAATTTATTATATACTTACAGTATTTGCTTTACCAAAGACTTCCTGTTGGGTATTAGCATTTTTTCCTTCGCGAGTTGTGCAATGCTACTAAACTATTTTAATATCTGGTTCAAATTATAATTTTTATTCATCTTCTAATTCTAGGAAAATTCTGTCATCTCGTCGCTGGAACTGAAGGAGACGGAGACGACGCCTATTGACCCGCCGACTACCGAGGAAGCTACAACAGAAGTGGTAGAAGAGCTGCGAGAATGTTCGCCGGTTTCCTTACCCCTATGCTCCCATCTTCCCTACAACGCAACGTCATATCCGAATCTCGTCGGACACACGTCGAAGGACATATTAATGCGAGATCTCGTGGCGTTCCGAGAGTTGTTGGACGCTGAGTGTTCTCACCTCGCACAGGTACCTAACTAATTGCAATATCTACTGAGAGTTTAATTACGCACGTAGTATTAATATATCTATTCCACGTGCTGTATATAATTATATATTGTGCAGATTGTGCTTGTGTGTGACGTGACATTACCTATTAAGTACCTGCTTAGCTATAGGAGTAGATAAGTTAAATATAGCTTAGGTATATCTTACGTTTCTATTCATACGTATTCCTTTTGAGCATAATTCCCAAATGTCGGCCTTTACCTACCTACATATAAGGTCAGCGCAATAATGTTCGAGATTTAACTGGGGATAGTTAGATGATATTAGATATGATATAGTTATATAGATAGATAAGATATAGGTATAGACTGACAATCCACCTGTTAGGAATCGGGCAACGATGCCTTGGACATTGCAAATATCATGACCATCGCTAATACGTTGTCGACTCTAAATCAAGGGCCTGTCATCGGCCATCCCTACCGAAATACAATACATTATGCAAGCAACGCCCTGCAATACACTAACCACTGCTTCACGGCGTAAATATGTACCTACCTATAAATTATGTATTAATATTGTAGGACTTTGTGTGTCAAATGCTGCAACCACGGTGTCGTAGCAGTCACCTGGTGCGTCCATGCCGCGCGTACTGCCGCGCCTTCCACGCGGGTTGCGGAGCGCGGCTGCCGGACCGGCTACGGCCACACTTTGACTGCGCCCGGTTCCCAGACTACTTCGGCCCGGGCTCTTGTGCTACAGAACCAGGTAACTACTAAACTTGGTATTTGTGCCGCGTTTTATTAGCGGAGTCGGTCACTTCACTTATTCAACTTTGTGACCGATACAATATACCTACCCTACATATCCAAATGTCAAAATAGACATCTTGATAGCAAAACAGGCCTTTTAAGTCCGAAAAACTTTAGTAGTTAGGTAGGTACGTACTAGCGCAGCTTTAATTATTTTTACATCTGTATGAAACTTGTAAGGTTGGTTGGTGATACGATGTAGGTAAACGTACGCAGAAATCTTATCAATAGACGTACCTATGAGACTTACCTCTGTATGAAATCTCTTTATTTATAGGTAGGTAATTTACTGCAAAATTCTTACCTTACCTACAACTATTACGACTCAATGTAGAAATAATAATGATAAATCGTAATCGATAAATTACGAGTCCCGGCCACCTATAAAACTGACAACACAGTAAACGTCAGATGGCTTCGTCTAATTAAAAATACGACTATACACCAAATGAAGTCAAAAGTTCCATTGTCGCCGTCGTTTTAGAAAGCAATAAAAGCAACTGTGTAATATCCACTCGACAGATTGCCGCGGAGGATTGCAAAGGTTGGCGTTGTCGAGGCGCGCGTGCGACGGCATCCCGGACTGCGGCGACGCGGAGGACGAGCGCGGGTGCGCGCACTGCGCGGGCGTGGGCGGCGCGGAGGGAGGCCTGCGCTGCGCCCTGCACGCGCGGTGCCTGCCGCTGCACCTCCGCTGTGACGGCACGCCCGACTGCCCCGACGGCAGCGACGAAGCCGGCTGCTGTAAGTAACTCCGACCTGCTAGTATTTACAGAAAATTGGTCCAGCGAGATGTAATCCAAGTCGCGTCAGTGTTAACCAAATAGTTCGTTTGTTGAATGCAAGAAAAAATGTAATGGAGTAGGTAGATATATTGCATAAAAGATAATTCTTAGAATGATTAAAATGGTATAGGTAGGTATTTGAAACTCTAATCTACCTAATTGTTCTACTTAGCATAGGAAAGTAACAAAGACCATATAACCACTTGACTGCGCATACAGTGCCCCGACGCTCGAAAACTATGAGTATTTTGTCGCTTATAAGTAGGGGGTATATACTCTATGGAAAGTAAGTAACGTTACTTATCTACAGAGTATGTTCTTATAAATATTGCATTATAATATAGTCTATCTACTTACCACATCTAGGTAGATACAAGATACTTTAGTAGACAATTATTAGGTGCGTGCGTACATACCTAAATTTATTGTAAATACCTATGTATTAGATTTGCATTTATATGATTTCACGTGTGGGTACCTAGTTCTCGTAGTAGGTAGGTAGGTACCTATTTATCTACATAGCTTTTATTAGCTTGGGTAGGTAATCTAAACTCAGGGTATTTCTTACCTTAACATAAAGAACAATGGTGAACACAATAACACCATTCATTGACATGTACCTTCCCACTTATTTTTACACTTTCAATAGTTCGTATCTACTCGTGTTCATGATTAATTGTACCTATGTTTTTCCTAGTGTGGATCACACGCTCGCTAGCGTCATGGCGAAGAGAAAACGTCGAGACGACTCTAGGCGCCGTGCGCAGCCGCGCCGGCTACGCGGTGTGGGCGGAGCGCGGCCGAGACGGCAAGATATGTGCTGCACCTTATGAGAACGACAAACGTGCACTTACAAGTGTGGCTACCTCATTGTGCAGAGCCATGACTTTCAAGTAAGCTGCTTAACTGACACTAATTGATATCAACTTGGAAAAATAAGCTAATCATTCAACCATTAGGTTTGATAATTAGGTACCTACCTATAGGTATCTACTTATTAGACAGGCCTATGAACCGCTTAAACTATTTTCGGTTTAGAACCCTCTTCGCTCAACGACTTGGAAAGGTGTAAAATCCATCAGAGGCCAACACTGTCATGTCATTAAACAAAAGCCAGTATGCTCTCTAATAAGCATATTAAGTACGCAATAAATACGAAGTACCTACTTAGGTACCTACCTAGGCAGGTACTTACTAGATTATATATTGGACAGTCCCGTCAATATACCAAGGCTAGTTTTGCGTCATATTTCATCGTTGGCGATGATCTAATATGAGTTCGAATTGAATCCAACGAGCATAATGAGCTTCAACTTTTAGCGAAGGGTAACATCTGAAACTCAGTTCCATGGGAAGGTATCTACCATTAAAATCCTTGTCTCAAATACCAATCTTGTTATTACAGAGCAGCAATTAGTGCAGAGGTAGTACCTGATGCTGAAGAGGAAGGCGATGAAAATCAAAATACGGGCCAAAATAATGAAGTTCCACAATACGTCGAAATTGTTGATCCATTCGCATCAGAAATATCCTTTCTCAAAACGGAATGTCCGCAGCGCAAAGTTATTCGGGTAGTGTGTGATACTTTAGGTAAGCTAAATTTTAGGTAGGTATTTGTTACAAAACAATTATTAGGTACCTATTTACTTACCAACTTTTTGTGTTAAAGAGAATATTTATAATAGTACGGGATACGTAGAAGATTGACCTTCACCGATCGAGTATCCGAATGAAATGGATTTTTTATGAAATAAAATATGTTGACAAAAGTAACGTTAATGAGTTGCCTAAAAAAATCTGTTCAAGGCTATGTTGAATTAACAATTGAATAATTTTTTTTTTCGATATCTTCACCGATGTTGTATCCGAATGAATTTAACACTAATCGAAAGTATAAAGCCTTTAGAATATGCAAGCATACGGTTGCTTATGTTTTTTTGTTCAAGAGTTTACCGTTGCCAGGTTTAAATAGGTGTATCGGAAATGATATCTTCACCGATCGAGTATCCTATTAAATTATACATCAAAATAAAGCTTATACTTTTTGCGAAACGATGGTATACGGTTGCCTACGAAAATCCGTTCAAGAGTCATGGTTGCCAGGCTTTTAAATTTATAAATTAAGGACAGTCTATCCATTAAATTCGGTGCGATAGAAGGAGACGTAGCGCAGGAGCTGCTCCCTCTACGTCAATCGTTTGAAATTTGGCGAGAGAGAGAGTCTATGCGTAGGTACCTACTATCAAATGCGACAGAAATAGACGCAGCATAGCAACTAGGCCCACCTCTTGAGACTTATCGCAGAGACCGCGCCTGCGCTGTGCGGTAACGGTAAAATGTTAGTAAATACCTACTAACCGTTATTTTGAAGCAACTGACAATATACTCTAAATGTATTTCAAATTAAAATATGATTTAAATAAAAATATAATTCAAATGTAGGTATTTAAAATAAAAATATAATTCGAACAAAAATATTTCTGGGAGTTTCTCCTTTTTGGACTCAATCGACTTATCTCCCGAAGTAATTAACACCCGTATATTTTTTTTTTTTGCAAATGTCTCACATTTTTGTTTGAAAGAAAATAAATTTATTTCAAATAAAAAAAATTATGATGAAAGAAAAAATTTGGTAAATGAATTATTTTTTTTTGTAATTCATAGTATGTATGCAAATATTCTAATTTCATGTTTTTGTTTATTAAAATTTATATTTGTCTGAATCATTTTCAAAATATTTTCATTGATTATAATTTTTTTCTTTGAAATATATTTAATTTCTTTCAAAGTAAAAGTCTAAGATATTTTTGCATTACAGGTAGGTACATTACATTAGATGTCATAACATAATTGAGGTCAGCTGTAATATGCCGAGTAGGCGTGCAAAATTTATTTAATTATATTATTATTCAACTAGATTGTTATGTCAAATTATTAATTAGATTTATATCAATATTGACAGCCCGGTTGGCTTTGTGGTTTGTGACCCTGACTTTCAAGCCGCGGGTCGTGGGTTCGAATCCCACCCAGGACAAACATTTGTATGCATGAATATGTCTGTTTGTCCTGTGTCTGGATGTAAATATCTATATAAGTATGTATTTAAAAGTATTATATGTAGTATATCAGCTATCTGGTTACCATAACACAAGCTCACTTTGATGCTTAATTTGGAATCAGATTGGCCGTGTGTGAAAAATGTCCCAGGATATTTATTATTTATTTATTAATATGCTTTACAATACAAATTGTATAGCACTATGTACTTTCCGTGAGGTACTCATGTCCTATCAATAAGGTACCTACTCGAAGAGTGACCTTTTAAATGAAACATAGTGACTATACTTTATTTTTACAAGTATGGGAAGCTTGTTATATATGTTGGAGGCCATTCCCACGACATTTTTGCTAAATAGTGCCGTTTGATGAACTTTTGACCGTATCTTATACCTACATATGTCGAGTATTTTCGAAGGTTTCAAATAAGTGCATGTTTTTTTTATAAATAATAATAAATAAATAAATATCCTGGGATATTTTTCACACAAGGCCAATCTGATTCCAAACTAAGCAGAGCTTGTGAATAAAGATATTTACGAAAGTATAAAGCCTTTAGAATATTTCATTTCATATATACACTAGACACAAAAAGTTAGGGATATAAAAAAATATTGAATTTTTTGGGTGATTTTCAACGAGCTGTAACTGCGCGGAAAATAATCGTACAGCAAAAAAAATGAAACCAAATTGTAGCTACAAGTTTTTAGATATGACCATGATTTTTTTATATTATGTTTGGATCTGGAGAAATACAAAGAAAAGTACCGAGGAAAAAAAATACAAATTTTCTGTCGTCTAAAAAATGGGCTATGGGCTTCAAAAATGATTTTTTAATGTTTTTTGTCAAATCCTGTTTTAGGATATTTAATGCCCTTTAATTTGTTGTAATTAAAAAGCCTGTACAATGATTTACCACGGAGTTATTGTCAATCAACCGAAAAAAGAAGTTTTTAACTTTGACGATCAATAACTCTGAGGATAATGATCGTATAGGAAATCTAAGAAAGGTTTTGAAAACTACACAATATTTTGTATAAGAAAACGTGAACGGCTTTTGTCGAAAACATTTTCATTCACTCAAAAACTTTGACTGAAAAAAAGGCGAAAATTTGCATAATTAAGGATATTTAGATAACTTAGTATAACTTGGGATAAAATGGATGAATGAAGGATATCGTTGGTAATTTTTTAACCTTAAAGTATCCCGGAAAATCCCTAAAAATTCAAAGCGCTGCGATTCTTCTTTCTTAGTGACCCGAGGCTTTAAATTTATTGTTTTCGCTAAAATCACGTTTATAAACGATGGTTGGATTTAAATCATTTTTCCAAAGAACACATTATTTTTTTCTCAATAACCTATATTGCTTTGATGTAAAAGATCGGTTTAATTCAAAAAATTTGGATAGAAAAAAAAACTTTTTTTTTATTTTCTTTTTTTTTTTTTCTTGACTTTGTGTGTGTGTGTATGTTTGTCTGTCCGTCTGTCTGTGTGTCCATCTGTAGCTATTGAAGGGTCTGCACGTATACAGGTCACAATTCAGTACCGCGCATTGCCTCTGTTTTGGGTCACTGCTCGTAAGCGCTCTCGCATGATGACAGATCATCGAATGTTTTTTTTTTCTATTCGACATTTTGAAAAAAAAGTCGATCATTTTCATCAAAGCAATAAAGATTATTGAGAAAAAAAAATGTTTTCATTGAAAAAATGATTGAAATCGAACCATCGTTCATAATGGTGTTTTTAGCGAAAACAATAAATTTAGAGCCTCGGGACACTAAGTAAGAAGCATTGCAGCGCTTTGAGATTTTCAGGGATTTTCCGGGACACTTTAAAGTTAAAAAATAACCGACGATATCCTTCATTCATTGATTTAATCCAAAGTTATGACAAGTTATCTAAATATCCTTAATTATGCAAATTTTGGCCATTTTTTCAATCAAAGTTTTCAATTCCATAAAAATGTTTTCGACATAAATTGTTTACGTTTTCTTATAGAGAATACTGTGTTCTTTTTAAAACCTATCTTCGATTTCCTATACAATCATTATTCTCTGAGTTATTGATTGACAAAGTTAAAAAGTTCTTTTTTCGGTTGATTGACAATAACTCCGTGATAAATCATTGTACAGGGTTCTTAACTACAACAAATTAAAGGGCATTAAATTTTCTGACAGAACATTTAACAAAAACAATAAAAAAATCATTTTTGAAGCCCATAGACCTTTTTTTCAATGACAAAAAATTTGCATTTTTTTTCCCTTGGTAGTTTCCATAGAATTTCTCCAGATCCAAATATGATACAAAAAAATCAAAACCATATCCAAAAACAAGACACTTGAAGCTACAGTTTGGTTTTCAATTTTTTGCTGTGGGATTATTTTCCTCGGAGTTACAGCTCGTTGAAAATCGCCCAAAATTTTCGAATTTTATTTATATCCCTAACTTTTTGTGTCTAGTGTATGTAATGAAGGTAACGTCATTAAACGAAGTTCTTTAAATAATGGCTTGCAGCTATCTGTTTTCTGTAATTTGCATATTGACCTGACACATTTCTTCTGAGCTTTGAAAGCTCCGTCGAATTTCCCTAGTAAATAACACTATAACGCAGAGTAGATGTAACATACGCATGATATGCTGATATAGTCGAGTAAATGAAGCGAAAAATACGGTCTTACCTCCGATTTTTTTTACTGTGAACCGATTTGCATGAAATTTTTGGAATTAGGCTCATCTTACCCTTAACTTTAAAAGTGAAAATGATCTGAACTCCGCCTATTATTTTTAAGGGGTGTAAACCACCCCTTAATGGAAAAAATTACATTGAGCCATTTTATCGCTAGAAAACATGTCTAATAGCAAATGGTGAAATTGTAAAGTATTTTCTTACATAATTACCTCATATTAAAATCATTTTCAACCCCTTGAAAATCTTACAACCCTTGCAAATATGTCATAGTTTGGTATAAATATATACCATATAAATATATTATGGCGATAATATTTGTGTATTATCGCCATAATATATTATTAATATAGGTTAGGGTGCGGCGGGGGTGGCCTTTGGGCCACCCTTAAGCCTCGAACGTCTAAATGTTCTGAAATGAACACAAAAAAGGTGACAAAGATTTACTGTCCTAGCATAACATTGATTACTACGCCCAAATATAGTTATTTTACACATTGCCGGTGGACCAGCAGGTATTCCATATAATTCCGAGGAAATTTATACATTTCCTAGGATAATTATGCATTAAATAGTTTTTCAAACAATATTTTATACATTTCCTAAATAGTATCGGAACTGTACACATTTCCTAGGATTTGTATTCAATTCCTTGATTTCATACATTTCTGGTAGCATATATACACATTACAATAGTTGTGGGTCTCTATTATACTGCGTACTTTCACATGGCTCCAAATATTTGCACTCCGAAATTTTCAGTTACTAAGTAGATAAAAATATGTTAAGTTTTTGGACCATAACTCCTTCAATTTTCATGCTATCACAAGTTATAAAACACCATTGTAAAGGTAATTAAAAGAGCTACAACATCCTTTTTTGCAATTTATAGTAAAAAACCTTTTTCTGAAACGGTGAAGGGTTAAAGGGCTTAAGAGAGGCTGTGATTCCGCTGCCACGCGCTCTTTAAACAATCATATCTCCGTCAATTTTTGTTTGACAGAAAAAACAAAAGAACCAAATTGTTTGTAAAAAAATTAACATTTTTTTTTATATATACACTTTTATACGTATCTGTCTTCCTTTTTGAGATATTATGAAAAAAAGGGTGGGTTTTTTAAATATTTGAAAGTTTGTTTTTTCTATAATCATGAATTTTTTGAAAAATATGTGTCCTGAAGCAGCCAAACTGATACTATCCATCAAACTCTTCATAATAAAGTTAATTCTAGGCGGAATACGATTAATTTTAATTGTGGTGGAAATGGCACTTATGAAACCCATTGATTTAAAAGAAAAAACATTAGATGCTCCCCTTATTTGCAATACAGCTCACTTATTTTACGTGCTGTGTGACTTTGAATAGTGCTCATTTTAAAGCTTATTTTATGCACTACAAAACCCTTTTGTATTAAAATGCATAAAATGCATCTGCTCGCCACTAGATGGCATTGACCACATCGATTAAATTTCAGACAAAATAAAACACGGCTTTGATCTTTAATATCTAGCTTAATATTGCACTTAGAATACTTTATAAAATACCAAATTGTTCATTGTTTTACCTGCTACAACTTTGTTCTTGATAAAATTTTCGATAAACGTATATTTTTGGAGACATTTGCAAAAAACCGATGAAAACCGTGAAAAAATTGCGAATTTTCAATTGCCAATAACTTGAAAAGTATTAGATTTTTGAAAAACTTTATATATGATTTTTGCTTAAAATAAGGCCTTCTATTGATATCCGAGGCAATTTTGAAAAAAAAGAAATTCACCCCCGAGAAGGGGTGGCAACCACACCCAGGGTGGTTGCGGAGTTCAAATCATTTTCACTTTTGAAGTTAAGGGTAAGATGAACCTAATTCCAAAATTGTATGCAATTCGGTTCACAGTAAAAAAAAACGGACCCATAATGCTTCATTTTCTCCACTAATATTACTGTTTGGCGATTGACCACTCCAGCAAGTCTATATAACGCGTATGAATATCGACTTAGCTTATTACATACTAGACCAACTTGTGCCTTCCAAGTCATATTATTATCAAATTGAACACCTAAAAATTTTCAATATCAAAATATTTTTTATTCAAAGAGGCCTCAATAAAGCACTTATGAATAGTCACTATTAATGCTCGGTTCTGATAGTAGTTTTTACTGAGAAGAGCCGGCAATAAACTCAGTAATTACTCTTGTAATGTCGTCTTTGTACTATCTATATCTTTCAAACAAAAATGTGAGACATTTGCAAAAAAAAAATATACGGCGTGTTAATTACTTCGGGAGATAAGTCGATTGAGTCCAAAAAGAAGAAACTCCCAGAAATATTTTTGTTCGAAATATATTTTTATTTTAAATACCTACATTTGAATTATATTTTTATTTAAATCATATTTTAATTTGAAATACATTTAGAGTATATTTTCAGTTGCTTCAAAATAACGGTTAGTAGGTATTTACTAACATTTTACCGTTACCGCACAGCGCAGGCGCGGTCTCTGCGATAAGTCTCAAGAGGTGGGCCTAGTTGCTATGCTGCGTCTATTTCTGTCGCATTTGATAGTAGGTACCTACGCATAGACTCTCTCTCTCGCCAAATTTCAAACGATTGACGTAGAGGGAGCAGCTCCTACGCTACGTCTCCTTCTATCGCACCGAATTTAATGGATAGACTATCCTTAATTTATAAATTTAAAAGCCTGGCAACCATGACTCTTGAACGGATTTTCGTAGGCAACCGTATACCATTGTTTCGCAAAAAGTATAAGCTTTATTTTGGTGTATAATTGAATAGGATACTCGATCGGTGAAGATATCATTTCCGATACACCTATTTAAACCTGGCAACGGTAAACTCTTGAACAAAAAAACATAAGCAACCGTATGCTTGCATATTCTAAAGGCTTTATACTTTCGATTAGTGTTAAATTCATTCGGATACAACATCGGTGAAGATATCGAAAAAAAAAAATTATTCAATTGTTAATTCAACATAGCCTTGAACAGATTTTTTTAGGCAACTCATTAACGTTACTTTTGTCAACATATTTTATTTCATAAAAAATCCATTTCATTCGGATACTCGATCGGTGAAGGTCAATCTTCTACGTATCTTAGACTATAAGTTGTATATTTTTAATGTTATGTATATTTCATAGAATGTGGTGTAATGTCGGCCAGAGGAGTTCGTGCGTTAAAGGGCGTAGAGGGTCTACCTCGATCAGCGCAGCCTGGGGACTGGCCGTGGCATGCAGCATTGATTAGGTCTCACGTGCACGCCTGCGATGCTGCTCTTATACATCCATCTTGGCTCATTACAACTGCCTCTTGTTTCCAGGTAAATTATTGGAATTATACCTAATACAAAGTTCCTATAGAATTTATCTGTTCATTCTAAAATATTAACTCGGGAATTTCTCTATAAGGGTCAACCAAAAGCCGAATGGACTGCTAGATTTGGCACCGTGAGGATACAGAGCACCACGCCGTGGCAACAGGAACAGCGCATAATTGGCATGGTTCGATCGCCAGTTGAAGGCAGCATGTTAGCGTTGGTGCGTCTCGAAGAACCAGTAGAGATGACAGATTTCGTTAGACCGATATGTCTACCTGAAGATGGTACTGGAGCCGACAATCGTGCAGTGTGCAATACACTAGGATGGACGAGAAATCGGGATCAACTACAAAGAGTTCACGTGGTATCTAGTCCTATGAACACTTGTGAAAACGTCAGCATTGCAACAGTAAACGGCATATGCGCAGAACCACTCTACGACCAAGATGATTGTGATGTAAGTTTTGAGATTGAAAGTTTACTAAAAAAAAATTTTCTTTCTATTAAAAAAGAAAAGGTATACTTATATACTTATTAAAAATAAATACATATACCTAACTATAATTAAAATTTATTTGGTACACATTGTCTATTAATGAACGGGATTATTACTATGCTTTTATATGAAATGCTCATAATTTTCAGGAGGAAGAATATGCAGGAAGTTCGATGATGTGTTTCAATGACAAGACTAAGCACTGGTCAATTATTGGTGTAAGTGGATGGAGAATTGCTTGCACGAAAATTGGATTGGGTAGACCACGCATTTATGACTCTGTCACCTCACACGTGGACTGGATACGAAGAACCATATCCAATACCACAAGGTGACCTTCACACCTAAATTTAATTAACACTAAATCAAAAGACTGTGTGTATGCTTTGGGTGAAAGCCATTATAATTCTTGTTTATTATTTAGTTTTAAGATTTAGCCACCAGGTTTTGAAAAATTAATTCATAGAAAACAACATTGATTACATAAGTATGTTGTATTTATATAAATATGACAAATACAAATACTCACTAATGTGTTGTTACAAATAGCATTTAATGAAAATATTTTGTTGATTTTCAGTTTTAAGTAACAAATGAGAAGGACCCATAGGTACATGTAAATTTAAGTTTAATTAATTTATTACAAATGTAATTATCTGTAAATATTGTTATAAGATGGGTACCAAAATTTAATACAAAATATGTATATGGAATAAATATAAGTTAATGAATATTTGCCTTTGATTTTTAAACTTTATTCCTCATAAAACATTTTTTTGCCAGACAGACCTGTTTGATTGTGGTTAGTCACCCTAACTTTCAAGCTGTAAGTTGTGGGTTTGAATCCCACCCAGAACAAACATTTGTACCCATGAATATGTCTGTCTGTTCTGTGTCCTATTTTAGTATGTACTTTAAAAAAAGTAGTATATTAGCTATCTGCTTACCATAACACAAGCTCCTCTTAGCTTGGAATCATATAGCTGTGTGAGAAAAATTATCCAGGAAAATAATTTTACTTTTTCTCCATTATTATAGTGGCAACTTATATGGTCAGACCATGATCTAAATTCTAAGCCTTTGTCACTGGGATCTTAGGAAGTATATTTTTCTTTGGTAACTAAAGGGGTGTTTTAACTTCTCAGTTATATAAATAGATAAGCAATCTCATATTAGTAAAAGGTTGATCTAATGGCATCTTGATCATGTAATATTTAGAGGTATTTAAAAGTAGGTAAATTATTTGCACTATTTGAAATTGCTATATGGACCTCTACATTGTAATGACCACCAACATGTTCAAATGACAACAGATATTATTAAAAAATAATTGAAGGAAATTGAAACAAAATCAGTTACATTATATACATATTTACTTGTTTACAATTATTTTAGAACACCTTCTTCACGCAACTCCTCCTTTATTTTAGATTGCACATTTTCTGGGAAGTTTTTAAGTTCTTTATTAATATAGTCATTCAAGTTCTTAAGAGGTTGATAGTATTGATGAACAATTTGCGATCCAGCAAGCATAGATATCATGGCTGCTGCAGAAAATGATATATACTGTACCCATGTTACTCCTGCTGGCATTTTAAGCGGCTGAGTACTTTTTAATCTTTTCTTCGACGATATCGTGCGCGCGGCGTTTCTTGAATGTATTGTAAAAGTTTACTTCGCCAACTCGCCAATTGATCATAGAAAATTCTAATGCACTTCCAAGAACAAAAAACATTGGAAGAAATCTATACATCCCAAATGTTTTTTTCCCGGGCCATTTGGTGACAAGTTTATGAATCCAGCCAATTCTCATTAGTAGCGATTTTTAAGTACTTCGAGTATATCTGATGCAATTATAAAATTTTATTTAAACTATCTTTATTGATAAGTTGATGAAATCCTTTTGACGTGCATTGCATATATGTTTAGTTTAGAGGTTATTTTTTACTTTACATAACACTAGGGACGAGAACGCACCCACCTTATTCATATCGAGATTCGACAGTCGATGTTCGTTTCTTAATTTCCTAAGCCCTCATACGCACGAGAGTTTTTTTAACGTACGTTAAAAAAGCGTTCAAATACAAAACTCTCGTGCGAATGAGGGCTAACACAACCATGGACGTAATATATTAACAGGACCGAGCACTCTGATCTGAAAAACGAGCCGAGCGAGATAGTTAGTACAGAGGCCGTGTGTCCCTTTCTAACAGGGTGACAATAAATTGTTTGCTATGTGAGACAAATTAAAGACTAAATATTTTTTTTTAACTTTCTGCCTCTTACAATTTTAAGACAAAGACCCTTAGCAATTTTTTTTTTCCTTCAACAGAATATCTTATGCCTCATTTACATTCAGCCCCTATCGCTGCTCCTCGCGCTGCAGGCAATAATTCCCTAAATACTGCTGTGGCAGGATCGAGGGAAATGTGTATTTACATACTGCCCTTCCTCTCACTTCGCTTTCAAGTTCCGGCAATGGCAGACGTTGAAATTTTTGCAGCGTCCGCGCTGTGTCTTTTAGCGATACATATTATGTGCGTCAGTTAAAAATAAATCAAATGAAAAAAAAGAAAAGACGTCGTAGAAGATGGTGGATGATATCTATTCATCGTAATAGAACTTTGTAAGTACCTACCAACCTGCTTAAGATAATATTTTATAATGCAGAAGAATTGAGCAGAATGTAAACACGCCCTACCGCTCGCGCTGCCGGTCCTTTGAAGTCCGCACAAAAACCGCTCTTTTGGGGAGCGCTGGGCAGCGCGAGTGGCATTAAGCAGTGGCATGAGAAGTATACGTTTACAGCTTGGCAAAAAAGAGTGTGGAATAAATGAGGTCGCTCCTATCGCACCTGTGGCAACCCCGGATACTACAACTGAAAACTTTTTGATACTTGTTATTTTTGGGATATGATTCCAATCCCGAGTGATTCAATCCCTCGGAAGGCTTAAATGTCCAGTATTTACAATGTTTATAGTGGGCGGTGGTGGATACCTCCCACAGACATGACAGACAAATAATCATGCCTCCGAGGGCAGTCTAATTGTGGGATTGTTAGGAATTGATGATAATAATTTGGGTACGAGGTTAAGAAAAAAACACTTTTTTTAAAAGCAATATTTTAATACAATGCAAACTATTCAAAAACACTTTCATGTAAGTACTTGATCCCAGAAAAGTCCACATTTTGGCTCGAGCTTCCTGCCACTTCAGAATCACTAGAATATTCTGAAAAATCACTGAGATGACATTTGTTTCACCTACTTTAACAATTTTTCTTACTGTGTTGACAGTTGTTCCTAAAACAAAAATAAAGTTTCTTATTATTAGTTTCCGACTCATTATTATCAAGTATCAATAATGGAGGTTAGAGTATACGAGACTTTTCAAACTACAAAACATAACCTCCACTTTAAATTTCTATAAACAACACTAAAACTTACTTAAATCTGCGTATCAACAAAACTACGCATGGAAAACATTTATAAAACCTTATTTTAAGGTACAATTACTTATTTAAGGTACATAAATACCTGTCATTTCAGCAGTTCTTTGGTAAACATTGTCGATATCGGACAAAACTTATCTCGCTTGAGATTCGGCCAAACACCGCGTAAGGACGTGGTAAATCACTGTTCTGCCACTACTGCGAGTATTTTTATTCATTTTGAATAGTAAATTATGCAACGTAAGCTGATAATTTAGGGAAATTTACGAAAAACAACTACAATACACGCACTGTTGACACAGAATGTACTTGCAGTTAACAAGTGAAGCATGTTGCCACAATCATCGATTTTTAGTTCCAACTGTCACCGCGTCAGACTCTTATTTGCCAAGCTGTACATACTCGTCCTGCCCACTTCCCTGCCCACTTCCCTGCTCACTACAGCTGAATGTAAATGAGGCATTACACCTTTCTTGGTTTTATCTGTGTTCAATAGAGTATGGATGTTGTTAAACTTATTTTTTTATATTTTGTTCCACCTCATCAAAATTTATACAAATAAATAGCAGTAAAAGCGAATTTACGTTTTTTAATCTTTCCTCGCGTGTATTTAGCCTTTGTGATAATACTTTTATCTTTCTCTTTAAAACATCTTCTATAAGATTTCCTTTACATTTGGTACGTTCCACACATTTCGAACGGGAAAAGTATATTTTAAATTATCGTTTGGTCTGTTTTCAAAAGCAGGACAACATTGGCCTTGCTGAGGACACCGGGACAGTCTGAAAGCGGAACTGTCCCGTCCAAAGCGGGACGTATGGTCACGTTAATAATACTCCTTGTTTCATTGATAAATATTTAGTTAAACTGACGTCATCACATGACGCTTTGAAGGGCTACCATTAGAAACAAAAAATAGGCTAAATAAAAATGTTATTATATATTTTTTTATAAGAATACTTCAAGCTAAATACATGCAATTACAATTCTTGACTTTGTGACTTCAAATTGTATAAAAATACATTAAAATTCAAATGTTTCAACATAGTTTTGTTTAGCCAAACTTTTTGATCAACTTAATTTTTTTAGAGTGGCAAGATGGAAGAACGAGACACACGGCCTCCGTTGTGACTATCTCTCTCGGCTCGGATTTGCCTCTGTGTACATCATCATAGAAAATATACTTTATCGGTTTGACATATGGTTCATTTTCGAAAAATACAAATTTCAGAGTTATCAGTCCTGTTAGTATATTAGGTCCATGAACACAACACGATGGAGCCATAAACAACAAATCGGAATTGGAATCTAATAAAGTTTGTTTCGTCCCGTCAATGTCAATTTATTGACAACTATGTTTTAAAATTGGGCTTTTATTTACGTTTGTTTAGTTAGTTCCAATTGTTCCAAAGACTAATAAAATATAGTATACTGGCTATCCAGATATGGTTCAGATGAATGAAAATTAACTATATTAAAGAATCATCATCATGAAATTACTTCCCGAAACTTTAAAGAACGTTAAACTATACTGAAATTTGTATCTCATTTGAATTTTGAAATCAACAACATCTATTGTTAAATACAACAGACACCGGAGAAATATTAATTGAACTGGCAGTCGACAATGATACAAGATAGGTATGTGTAACATAGAAGTTAAAAAGAAGGACAAACAAGATTATTATGAAAGTGTAGTTCCTACTAAACTATCTGAAGCCCGGCGTATAAAGTTAAAAACAGACAGTTGGGGAATATTATCAGACTATTATTTAGAATCAGCCAAGATTGACAGAAACAAAGCTGGGGAAGTGTTGTCAATTGCTACAATCAGAGTTACTGACAGAGCAGGACAAATCACTTGTGTAATCAAAGGCCCGTCAATAGGTCTACTGTTTGGTTTAAATGTTGAGGAGTGGACTAAAGTTGAGAACATGTGCAACCGTGGACAACAACTCTTCTATAGGTATTTTAAGAATGGTATTAGTTGGAATTTTAGCTATGAACAAAAGTTGTTTTATTACTTTTGTGTAACCAGTCAAAAGAATAATATTCTAGCTGTAAAATTTCAGAGATGCAGTAATATGAGAAACAAGTTTAAAAATGATGCATTTCTTAAGATATTAGAGGTCAAAGAATGTGATAGTCATTTATTGGATTTATATCTTAGCCAACTCCAAAGAAATGTATGTTAGCTTTAAGTTGTGTTAAGTAAAATAAATAATTAAATTAAGTAAGTTATTTATAAATCAAATGTTATTATATTTTATATTAAGTTAGTACTCTATAGGTAAATTAATTCTTATTCCGTAAATTCAATTTGAGTTAAGGTGGCTGGCATACTTTCCGACCAGCTAGTACTAAATGGTTACTCCATTGTCAATCAAGATTGACAAACTCAGTTAAGTCACTAGCTCTTCTTTGTTTGAATATATAGTAACTAGCTAACCCATGTGACTATGTTTGCATCACATAAGAAATTATACCTTTTTTTGCAATATTCTTCAACCAATCTGATTCCAAACTAAGAGCTTGTGATATGGTAACCAAATAGCTGATATATTACATAAACCTACTACCTACTTTAAAATACATACTTATATATATATTTACATCCAGACACAGAACAAACAAACATTTTCATGCAAACAAATGTTTGTCCTGAGTGGGATTGGAACCCATGACTGGCAGCTTGAATGTCTGGGTCTCTAATCACAAAGCCAACCGGCTGTCAATAATATACTGAATTTATAACCAGTTCAGGAAGGAACCAAAGTGAGCAGAACTGGCAAGAATTAAATCTTTCTAATTCTAATGTCTGATTTCATTGGTGTTTCATTTTAAATAATTTTAATCATCAGATGTAATAAATTAATATTTTATAAAATAATTCATAATAATTTATTCAATCAATACAAAAAAGATAATTTATCTCTTATTCACATGGGCTTAATTACAACTTACAGGGGAGCAGCTAATTATATAAAATGTAAAGATTGTTTTTTGAATTTTCAATATAATATTTTTTTTTAAATATACAAACCATGTCTGATACAAATGTAAAACCAGAGAGATACTTCAATTTTTTGAATGTTGTTGTAACATTCAAAAAATTGAACACTATTTTTACTACTAATATTATGTTGTTTCATATTATTTTTATTCCATAAATAAAATGATTTTTCACAAATTGTGAAAGAAAAAAGTGTTGTTTTTTATATCATAGGTCAATATCTGTACTAAGTACTGAAACTGATATTTGTTGATGGTCATATTGCTATAAATATCTAAACATAATCTTACTCAAAGAGTAATATAATAGACCTATACAGGAGAAGAGTGCCCTCTTGTGTCATTTTTGTGTTAACCGTATGACGCCATCTTGAGACTATAGCGCTCTCTGCAAAATATGTCTTGTCGTTTGTATATATACACATACCTACCTAGACGTATGTAGTATTAAAGTGTGTACTAGGTATACATATTCAAAAGAAACGTATTAAATAATGTTCAATCATTTTATTCCGATCAACATAATTATAACAGCATTAGCATAAGAAATATGTAAATCATTTTAGGAATAGCAACCAAAAAAACACAAAACGGAACAAAAACAACACATGCGCATACACATGACAATTTGAGAAGTGTGATAACGTCAAAATTTTCATTCGGCGAAAAAGATGATTGCCAGCATAAAAAATAAGTTCTTTTAATAAAAGGCTAAAATTTTCAGTTTGAGCGTCATCTATTGACATGCATTGACATGTTAAGCATAAGTTTTCAGACATGAATACAAGGCTGCGCCACTTTCTTTGAAAAGGAGTATTTTAAGGGGGGCTTGTATGGGACTGTCCACCGCCTGATCTTACTCTAACATGATGTGTGGGCTGCGACCTACGTCTTGGTAAGTACTCTGGGTGGCCCCTAGTACCTTAAATCAAGAGTGGGCGTTGACATCCAGTAGATATGGTTTTTTACTAACGGAAGGCAGTGACGAATTGACGATATTTAAATTTATATTGTGGGCTGAGGCTGCGGCGCTCGACGCAGCGCAAGCGCAGTACCGCAAATAAGTCTGCAGTAGGCTTTTAGCCAGCGCGCGAGACGAACGTCAGGTGCGCATTTTGCGAACGAGCCCCAGTGCTCCCGAGTGTAGCTGCAACGATCAAGAAGCGAAACGCAAAGACTCAACTGACATGGAAGTAGCGGATCAATGGCGGCGGGAGTGGGCTGGAACTGCCGAATATGGGAAGGTAAGATCGCAAATAAACCACCCCTCACGCCTTTTACACATTCATAAATCGATCTTTTGTGTATACATACTTTCATTCGCATATTTTAAGTCACCCGATAAGGAAATACCATTTTTTGTTGTCAATGGTAATGTGAATAATCTATCTACGGTATATACCCAAACATTTTGAAATATTATGAAATATCTAAAAGCCATCTGATGAAAAGCGGTTCTATTTACAAGCGGTCATTGCCAAAAGGCTAAAGTGGTATTCTCCTAATAGGGGCTTAAAACTCAGAACAGCCGATACGGTCAATGACGTTATAAAAGTAACTTAAATGTCCGAAGCATAAAGCTTAATGTTGCAGTTTTAACTCAGTGTCTGCGGAAACCTGTCTGAGCCAGTTCAACGTGTTTTTTAGTCCTTTAATTCTTATCGAAGAACAAACCAAACCAGGTGTGTCTGGTAAATAATAACATCATATTGGTACATTATAGGTAGGTAAACGGTTAGTAATCTATAGGTAAATGTTTTTTTTTATGAACTCTTACGTAATTTTTGGCATTGTTTGCTCTACCTGCAGAGCCTTGCTGATTTCGTCGTCATCTCTCCTTAAGGTAACTCAAATTTGAAAAAACGTTTTTTGTTCTTTAATGCGTTTGAAACTATAGGTACTTAGGTATAACATATTAAAAATCCAGTTAATGCAAATAATGTAGGTATTAACTTTATTCTATGCGTCATAATGCCCGGGTAACACTTCCGTAGTCGGTCGCACATTACAAATAGCGTATCTATGAATTTATTGTTAAATAGGGTGAACAACGAACAACCCCGGAATTTCAAACTTTATAGTACCTAAGTATGTTTTTTGCTCGGTAGGTATAACTATTTATTAACATAACACATCCACGTTTTCCGATATAGATTTACACTCACATACACTCATATTTTCAGTACGAAATACGGGGATAAACTTTTAATGGTAAAGAAAATCCATAGGCTTAGACTAGCGTTAAGTGAGACTTGCTATAAACATTTTATTATTCGCGAGGCGCGTAGGCACAGTTTAAACCGTGTCAGCTCGCCCGCAGGAATCGCAGATAGCGGCTAGATATAAATAAAATTCGAAATTTTTGGGTGATATCATACGAGTAGTCCGGGTTCCCAAGTACAAATTTTCCAAGTGATTACCTACTATCAAGCTAATTTTCCCTGAGTAGCTTCATTTAGGTGAGACGCCCAACAATGACTTGTCGACAACTCCCGATAGTGGTAGATAAAAGGGGTAGAAGGGATCAAAGATGTTGATTTCATGAGTAAAAATAAATTATTACTAACAGGTTCTTTTTTTGTTAAATCTCAAGATAAGTATCTAAATTATTTGAAATAATGTTTCTCCTACAAAATTTTTGGTTTGATCTTAAGAGTGTGAGACTTCCAACATGTACCTACTTATGGAGAACGAGGTCATAAAAAATGATTACTAACCAGCGGTTTTTTTGAAACAATGTCCTACAAGGAAACAGGGCGGCATTGTTAAATTTTTGCCCCGCCTAAAAAAAAATGAAGATCCGGGGCTGTCTCATTTACCTATGAAAGAAATCTTACACGTTGACATCTTACATTTTATTTTTCATCCCTATACTTCAGTGTGATGCATGAAGTGTCTTCCCAGATATGCCATTATCTATCTCTTCTGATATATTAAAATCTCTTGTCACAGTGTTTGTTGTGTTTTATAGCTCTCTTCCGAAACAACTTGATTTTTATGATTTTGACTTTAGACTAAGTTTATTTGGTAGGTTCGAAAATACTTAGGTCGGAATGTATTTTACAACAACAAAACAACATGTTACCTTCCTACTTATGCTGAATTCGAAATTGAAGGCTAGTTTGCTAATGCATCAGTCATCAATGATAACGGAGTAGGTAGGTAGGTTAGATAAATCACGCATTGACATTGGTATTAATTTGTATTGACTTTGACGTTTTTGAGTAATAAGTAACTGCTCATGTTAACCAAACGAAAGTAAAAGGTAGGTATACCTACACTAAATGGTTGCGGACGATCAATCTTCGTATAAATATGACAAATGTAGGTAGGTATGTGACAACACAATCGAGAACATAGGAAGATCCGCGGCGCGCCGCCCCCTGCGCGTCGCGTCGCGTCGCCTAGAGACAATAGCAATCTCTTTTCTTTGGTGTCGATTATCGAACAGTGAAAGTTAGTACGGACGTGAGGGAGCTACCAATAACGATAGGTTCGTTTCCACCTGTTGCGTGGTTATTGAAAAGTAAACCTTAATTGGCAATGTATTGTTTACTCTAACAATACATAATATCCTTATTTCTAAATCAATAAATTAGCTATTTTTCTTAATCTTCTTACTGCAGTTGCATTATCGTAGTTTCTTCGAATTAAAAGCGGGCTGTAAGTCCTCATATCTAACGGCCTTCTATGTCATATAGGTACAATACAACATATTATAATAATGAATTATGGCTCACCGCAAACGCAACGCGTTGATGTCTTTCCTTTAGGTTAATACGAGTCATTTGTCGATCTTAGTTTTACGCAAAGATATATTGCGTAAAAACGAATAATGTAGGTACAAATTTAGGTCATAAATGGGTACATCAATAAATTAAATTTTTTTTTTATATCTATATATATAAAAATCAATTGCTGTTCGTTAGTCTCATAAAAACTCGAGAACGGATGGACCGATTTGGCTAATTTTGGTCTTGAATTATTTGTGTAAGTACAGGGAAGGTTTAAAGGAACAAATACTTGGAATATAGTAAAAACAACAATTTCGCTTTTCCTGAGATTGATTCTAAGGCAGTATGAAGTTTGCCGGGTCAACTAGTAGTTTAATAAATACCTATTGGATGGTAACCCATCTTTTGATTTCTACGTCCAATTCAGATTCCATTAAGATTTTAATAGTTTACCTTTATCTGTACCTAATGAATACCTTTATTTATTAGTTCAGTCCTTTTAGAATCAAACCATATACTTAGGTAGGTATCTTACATCATAAATACAACTGTGCTATTGATGCAAAGAAATAGATAGATAGATATAAGCTGTGTAAAAGTATCTACTTACAAATATTTAAATATTTTCTTTTTGCTCTCTTTAATATGGGATATTATTGGCCGTGCGTGAAGGACCAACCAAGGACTTATTTATCTACATTTATTCGGTATGGTCTTGGACATCACTAGATACTTATTCCCAGTACCTACAGTAGGTAGTGACATGCACCATACATACCTACTTGTTTGGGTTCGTGTGCAGGCTGCCGGAAATCCTGCGCAAAGGCCGTCAGCCGCGAGGCTGCGAGTTTGCGCCGCGCGGTATCCGTCGAATTATATGAGGTATATTATTTTAGCAACCAATGTTATCATTTCCACCTAATGATTATGACTCTGCTGTTTATCGTGTGAAGGAACCTTTAATATAATATTAAAATATTAATTTCTTGTAGGTTCCTTCTAATAGATAAGTACCTACATCCGTATTATACCATTTTTTTTTTCAAAAAACTAAACTGGCATATTGAATGATACCTAATTATCTATACTAATATTATAAAGAGGAAAGATTTGTTTGTTTGTTTGTTTGTAATGAATAGGCTCCGAAACTACTGGACCGATTTCAAAAATTCTTTCACCTTTGGAAAGCTACATTATCCCCGAGTAACATAGGCTATATTTTATCCCTGTATTCCCACGGGAACGGGAACTACGCGGGTAAAACCGCGGGGAGGCAGCTAGTCTTGTATATTTCTTGCCAAAGTATGATATACTGTACCAGATTTAATTACCTTCAATTTGTAAGTCTCATGTCATTTTATGTTTGCCTAATCTGACGATATGAATGTAGGCAAGCTTGTTCTATGTTTAACAGAATACATATTTATGGTTGAAGAGAAAAACAACTGTATAACACAACACATCAATATATGGTAGGTATTTACATGGGTTACTTTCATCGGATTTCCTAAAACACTAGCAATACTGAATATCTAATCCTAAGTTATATACCTACCTATATTTAACAAACCCTATTAATTTAATTTGAATGATTAGCAAACGGTAAATACCTAAGAAAAACTTATGGGTTTCTTGATTATTAAGAATCGAGATGAATCATATGTAACATTAGGCAAGTTCGATATCGATGATCACATATTCCCGTGGAGTTTCTTGTAAAACGAGTTGATATGGCGCGATCGAGCGACGCCCGCGCCCGCGCAGACAGATGTCGACGACCGCACACGTCACGGTCGGCTTCCCCTCCCCCCTCGATACCAATTCCCATCTTCCGCTTGTTTGTTACCACTTACTATCTATAACCTCACTACAATTCCGATTCACACGTTTTTGTAGCATTTAACCGTAACATGGTCGAGGATTTCACACCTAGGGGTATTATTGCATTATCGTCGGTGCGCGGTGTTAATGTGATCAACATGTATGTAGGTATAAATGATGATTAAGAAAGAAAATGGTATATTTCATTGTTGATAATAAGGCAATCGACATATCTCACAGTGTGTCACCGTTAATGAAAGGTAGGAACCAACAGCAATTTCCAATGTGTAAAATATAAATATACCTACCGACTACTCCGTCCCACGCTTTCATCCGCATTACCAGGGAACCGTCAACTTTCCCGGGATAAAAGGTAGCCTATGCCTTTCCAAAGCTCTATACAAACTCTGTATCAAATTTCATCAATATTGGTTCTGTTGGTAAAGCGTGAAAACGTAACAGACAGATAAGGGTAATAACATAATATGTATAAACAATTTATATTATGGAGTAAGGATTGCGCCTGAAAGCAACTTTCGAATAGGTTAGTCTGCTGCCGGACTACCTCGCTAGATGTTTATTGTGACGTTTTTACTTGATTTCTTATAGCCAATCAGGCTGATACGAAAATATCTACTTTAAATGATAGTTTATTTCGATCTTCCCCGATAGCTCACTCTAAGCATGACATCGACACTTTTTCTATGACTACAACAAGGATTATAAATAAGTATAAGACTAATTAGTGTAGGTTTTTCTCATATATGAGTCACCCTTTCAGCCATTCAAATGAATAAATTTAAATCTCAAGCGAAGCATGTCAAGTAGTTATGGAAATGGAGACCGTTATTCCTTAGAAATAATGAGACAATGTTACGTTGTTCTTGAGGAGGTAGACGTCGGCTCTACCGGTTAAACAAATCAATTGGTTTGCTTACAACAATACGGTAGTAACTGTAATAGTCAATATTCTTAAGCAGTTGTGTCAGTAGGTTTGCAGTAGGTAGGTAATGACCTTACTTTTGATTTTAGTCGGCGTTCATTTATAAACGTGACGTCAGTTAATCCTCTGACTGAATTAACTCGCCTTGATCCTATATAAATAACAGTAAAAGGCTGCTTTAACTTCAAATAATTCTCAGTCCAACCTTATGGAATTATTGGTTTAAGCCGCTGCGATATGGTATATATACTTATTAAGGAAATGCCAAATTAATATTTTCAGGAAACGAACAAAACAAATAACAGAGAGATGCCGTTTCTGTGACATACCTACATATAATTTTTAATCTATAAAATTAGGTAATCTATAATATTATAATTATGCCCTTAATGTCCATACTCGCGTACTTTTGAGGTGCGTCAAAAAAGCACCAACACATATCTATCTATTAGACAGCATAGAATTATAGGTGGGTTTGCAGTTGTTCCCTCTAAACTACGTAGAATGCTTAACTAACTAGTCATGTAACCACTGAGGTACTTAACTCTCTCTTAATATCTTGTTCAGTTTCCTTTATTTACTGAATGGCACAGCAATGTGTATTTAGCAGAAATATGGTGTTAAATAAATAATACCTAAATCATGCACTCTGATTCAAGGTGGCGAATAACGGATGCAGATAAACAACACATGACTCTTCTGATTGACATTTCAGTTCCCAAAATCACTAAGTTTCTAAGAAGCGACACTTTGTTCGGCATGTACTTACCTACCTACGAATTTTGTCACGGACTATAATTCCTATGAATGAACCAATGACTGAAATCAATATTGTTTACGTGCATATAGTAAACATAATACTACATACCTAACTATCTCGATACATATTGGTAACTAAATGTATTTTAGTTGTAGGTGCAATGTAAATATGTAAATTTATTTGAACGCCTACAGACCCACTCTAAGCTTCAAAAGTTGGTCGTCCATTGAAAAGATCGCAATCGCAACAAGCCGCAATTTCATTTCGCCCCCACATCGCGTCCACGTCACTTTGTTCGTTACAAATACAAATACACTCGACACATACTTGTGTAATATCCATGAAGGTCACTGTAAATGCAGGTTACTTACTGGTTCAGATGTTCTACTTTTTATTAGTTAAATAGCGACATTATTTAATTTAAATAATATGTACTTAAGAATATTGACTGTTTCTGTCTTCTCCATCCATTGGAAAACTAGATATTAACTTTTTTAATAAGTAATATCGATTCTCCCACGTGTGGTGTAATGTATCAATAAAGAGTTGTCTATCTAGATTTGTAGGTAGGTTGCCAAGCTTAACAAATATAACATCCCAAGAAATACCAGTTAAAGCAAAAAAAAAATAGAAATATTATTTAATCTTAAAAACTTATTTTTATCCAAATACCTATCACTTGGTGAATTGTTTTGTAGTTACAAACGGGTTTAAAATAATAACTGAAACAGTAGATATTAGTAGATAGCAATAAATAATATAGTGTTGCTTTGAAAAGTCTACATTTTAGACTATGCGTCAATTTGCATAAACCATATTTATAATTCGAGGAGTAGGCTTTCATACGACTCGTCAAAATATTATATAATCTAAAGCTTAGATTTGCAAATATCTAATGGAATGGGCCACGAATGTCGTCTAGCTACATTCGTCACGACTACTAAACACAAGTTCGCAGGCTCGCAACACAACTTGCATTTTAACTGCATGTTAGTGGGTACGAAATACCTAGTGTAGGTACGAATAATGTGGCGCACAGTTATAATAACAGTCAAAATTGTCGTAATGCTTGGTCATGAATATTTCATTTTGTTATTTACACGAAATCTCACTCGTTAAAGAATATTTTTTCGAGGCTACTTAAATATTTGGTTTGTGAACTCATTGTAGCAACATCTCTGATTGACAAGACAAGGCATCATAATAACGGCCATAGCCCATAGCCAATTATTTATATATTAATATAAACTTCAGTTTCAGAACTAAAATTGATTGTTTTTGTGCTTGTTTGCAGGTGACGGAGGGCGGAGTGACCCGGCGCATAGCGCGCGCGATGGAGGTGCTGCACGCGAGCGCGCCGGGAGCGCGCGTGCGCGTCATGCGCGCCGCCTACCACTCCTCCGCCGGCCCTGGAGCGCCAGCCTCCTCCTACATGCTACACTCCTCACGAAGGGTAAAAACCTAACTAGATTTTATTAATGCTACTTACTCACAAAAGCCGAAGTGCAATGGATTACACGTTTCAAGCGAATATACTTACTTATTTGTCGTATAATTTTATTAACGTACTTTTTCATTGCAGGTTATATCCTCCGGCTTCGACTTTTTGGAATCTCCTTCGACTCCAACAAAACCTTTGGAATTATCTTCCACTCCGTTGGGGTCGTCGCAAGAGTCCAATGGAGAATTAGAAAATTACAAAGTTACAGAACCAGACGACATAGACATCTCAGAACCTTCTAAATGGAGGGGTTCAACCGGTGTGAGTTCGATAAGGATGCCAAGTGAAGAATCATCTTCGACAGACAATTCGAGTATCATTGACCTCGATTTAAGAGCAAAAAATTTACATAGGAAATATTCATACGATTCAGAAAACAGTGATATTCAATGGAACAAAAAAAATAGTTCTCGTGCTTCTCCGCTACTCGATGCTCCGACGACATTAAGTACGCTCAAATACAAATCTCTTTTAAACGGTAGCAATGAATGGAACAACAGAAGAAAAAGTTACAGTTTTGAAGACACTTCTCCAATAAATGAAACTACTTTTCATAGTAATGACACATTCGCTATGGAATCTTCAACAGATAGCGGTATTTGTAAATCGTCAGAAATTGTCAATGACCACATAGATGATAATACAAATGCAAAACATGCGGATCGCAAAGAAAAGAGAGGATTGACCCAAGATGAATCGTTTAAAGACTGGCTACATAAGAATAGGTCAAACTCCTTTTACAAAGGTAACCAATTCAAATTGTACAGAGGACACGATGTCGTTGAGGAGGATCCCGTTGAAAGTAATGTAGCGTTGCAGTCATCGGGTAAAGTATCCATTACCTTACCCGTAACCATAGAGACAGATGATGACTACCAGCACAGGAAGAATAACATTAGCGAAGAGAGCGACAGGAGAGTCAAGAAAGTCGAATTCTGTAAAACCGAAGTACACTTTGCAGCCGAATCTGGCAAAGTTAATATTATAGCCACTGACGAAAAACCGCCACCTTCCAATGATTTCAGAAAGAGACGAAGCGCATTTGTTCCTATGAATGATATGATAGAAAAACCTATTACATTGTTTGGTGAAAAAACAGTTGATCTGTTCGAAACTAATTGTGCTAGCGACTTCTCAAGTTGCATTAACGAGTCTAGTGAGACAGACGAGAATACGGCAGCTACAAAAAGTATTCTCAAAAACAAGATCCCAAAGCCTAAGCCATATCTCTTGGGAGAGAACATGGTCATTGGGCTTACTGATGATCTTTCTAGCAAAAATCTGTCTGATGATGATCCTTCAGTGCTAACAGCAGTTTCTTTAATAAATAAGCAATTACAGTCTGAAAAACGATATGATGGCGTAACGAAGTCTATGTTCTCATTCGAAAAAAATAAAAAGTCTACCAGTAATATTGATTATGGGACAGCTAAAAATGGTAATACGATTTATCAGATTATTTCATTATTATAATACATATATGTCTGCATACAAATTAACTATTCATTATTGTTAAAGGAAAAATACTTGTTGCTTATTCATTATAACCAAAATGATATACTTCTAAAACTAAGCAAGTAATAAACGTCCACAAATATATATATATTAACTCCATAATAATCATATTACACATCTAATTTCAGGTCCATCAACTACAGAAGGTTTAGTACAAGAAAAATATGTTTTTACAAACCAAGAACCACAAATTATCACAAATTCAACTGCTTCGATTAAAAGCAAATTAAGCGCTTTACAAATGTCATCAGAGCAAGAAAGACTTAAGACAAGACAATTGCGGGATAGCGACCTGACATATTTCGGTGTTGACAATGACCGTAAATTGATCAGTGCAGAAATTAAACATAATAAAAATATGGGCGAAATATCACACTCCAGACACAACACTGTTGAAAATACATTTCGTTCTGTCAAACTTATCCAACAAGTTTCAAACAGCTTGTGCAACAGCGAAGCTGAGTCTGAAGATTCTCCAGAATATCAAAATATACCCTTAAATACAAGTTTTGCCCCATTGCCTACTCCCAGGCTACGATCTAAATATGACGATAAACCAAATGAGATTCATGAAATAAAACTGTTAAACCCAATATTGGAACAAGATAGTTTAGTACAAGAATTGAACGATATGAATGTGATAAAATCTCGCCGATCTAAACAAAAGAAAACAGAAGAGACAAATAATACTACTAGCCGAAGTCACTCTGAACCACCTAAATATAGATATCATTTAATAGATAAACCTCGTCGATTACAGGACCATCACACACGGTACGTTTGTAATATTCATATCCTTAATTTTTAATGATAAATAAATATACATAGTTACTTTATTAATCAACCTGTCTGTTTTACAGCAGTAGTAAAAATACAACGAATGATAAAGATTCAAAAACGGCAAAAAATACTCTTGCAAAACCCCTAATACTTCAAAAAGTGTTAGAAAATGATGTCCCAATATATGAGAACCTAAATATTGATGCCGAGAAAGTAAATCCCGCTTTAGAACTAGGATCAGCCTCATGTAGGGAAATTCTTCGTAAATCAAGGATGAAAACAGATACGAATACTAACAGTAGCGATCATAATACAGGTTCTACAAAATCACATTACAGTCATAGCAAAGAAAACAATAAACTTAAAATAACTAAAAAAGTAAATCAAGATAACAAGAGAACGCCTGAATATAAACCAATGTCAAAAGATAATTCTACTGAATCGGAACTTAAACAATATTCCAGTAAACTTCAAAATAAAGTTAAAGGTGAAAAGTATGCATTTGATCTGTTATGTAAAAATAATGATAACAGTCAAAAATCCAAAAATAATTCAGCACATAATCGGTCAACTATCAAAACTAGAAGATTATCAAGAGAAGATACTTATAACACAGACAATAACAGGAATCCAGGTGAAGTAACACCCGTAAAACCAATTAATAAACATGATACAAAGAAGCAGACAGAACGCTCGCCAAAAAATAAAATAAAAACTGAATATTCGAAGATTCTCCCGAACAAAGATCTACACACAGAGTCAGATACTCCTACCATTATTATGTTAAAGACTAATGATAAAAACGTTACACACAAAGATTCTACAAATGGTCATGTAAGATCAAAACGAAGTGAATACGTTATAAACTATGATGACAAAAATGGTACAGTCTCTTCAGTCCGTAAGATAAAACCGGGACTTAGTGCATCTAAACGAAAAGATCATCCTAAACAGGTGCATAAAGATAGTCCTAAAGAAAACACGGTGAGAAATAAAACATTAAATAAAATAGCCCTGCGTAAGTAAGTCGTATGCATGCATGCTGTATTAAACCTTCTAACAATAACCTATTAATGTATTGCATCTTTAAAAATGGAAATCTTTCAGTGCAGATGCCTGATCATCAAAGGGATTCAAACAGACTGAGTTACGCAAATAGGAAATGGAAGACAAATGTGCACGTAAATAGATCATGTGAACTACTGTAGCCTGCATGCATACCTACCTACCTAGTCTCAATTTGCGTTGTGTGATGATTATTGTGTTGTGAAATAGAGATAGTTAGATTAAGATAACGATGATCTCACATTCAGTTATTTAAATAATTATGTTAAATCAATTTATCTAACAAACCCCATTCAACTACCTACTTGGTCTGCTACAAACAATATTGATTACCTGTAACTATTTAGATATAAATAAAAGCAGGAAATAACATTAACTTACATTGTTTTATTGCGATAAATATCACTCATTGCGACAACATTAACTATATCGTTACTAAAGGATCCTTATCAACTTTACTAACAAATACTTCAACTTCGTTGTGAAGCCTGTTCACAAGATCAAGAGCAAACTCTAGTAAGAATCCTCTTTCAGAATCAGAGTGATTGGTAAGTATAACTGATATTCCTTTTTGAGCTGCATCAAGCACATCGTGGTGCATCATCTCTCCTGTAAAATAATGGAAAAAGTGAATTAACAAAAATCTGTTACATATCTACAGTTAATTTTGTTTGCATTATTGTTTGTTTAATCATACATAGTAAGCATTATCATACCCGTTAAATAAAGGTCAGCCTTAACTCCTTTCAGAACCGTGGCTCCAGATCCAGCACAAAGAGCAACAGTTTTCACGCCATCAGACATTGCTTTTCCCTTGCCAATTGCAAAACGAACATATTGCAAACCAGTTAATTTCTTGACTCTAGAAACGGCATCCGTCAAACATATACTATTTCTTAATTGCAAGATCCTGGAAAGTTCAAAATGTTTTTACAATGTACAAAAGTAAGTTTAAAAAGTGCAACCCTACTACTGAAAAAACATCTACTAAAAATATGAAAAAGATTCAGGCAAAATTTCAAATAAATACGTACAAAGATGGGCAAGGAATAGCCATGGTTAATTTGATTTGGTTGACGGCTGCTTGTGGTTGCCTTCTTAATTATAATTTTTTCCTTTGTTTGTTTCTATGTTCTAGATAAAGGTGTGAGAAATTCGTTAGACGGGATATTATTGCTATGCTTACCTTCCAGCTCCAAATTCAGGATGTATGCTAGGAGTTATTGGTACTGATACAATATCAGGGAAAGCAGATGCAAGCCAGTCATTAACACCTCCTCGAACACAGTCCCAACTCGTATGTGGTGAATACAAAGACATACGATTTTCCAGCAAAAATGCTACAATGCGCTCTTTCCATGAACTGAAAGATTTTTGTATTAGCAGTTTTAAAAATTAAACATATTCATGGATATTATTTTGTCGTATCTAGAAAAAATTTTTTTTTCTTCCCTTATTTGAATCAGAAAATAATTTTGTATAAATTTATTGATTCATTATATATGAGACAGATTTTAAGGTAGAAAGTTTCTACCATCGATATAAATAGTTGAAAATAAGGTTCCTTACACATAAAAAAACAAAATAAGTACCTTTGATTTACCGACTTTAGGGGGGCAAATATCGGAGGGTGATAAGACAAAATCATTTCACATCCATGACTATTTGCTTCCAATGCCACATCTTCAGTTAAATCATTTGTCAACATGATCTTTGTTATATTTCTGAAAATATTAATAAACAATGTTGTATGTACATAGAAATTGTAATGATCATATATTATGTAATAATAACACATTTACAGTACCTTGGTGTATATGGTTGAACCAGCAGCCCTGTATTGTCCCATTTTTCTGCAAGATCTCTTGGTGCAAAATTTTCTAGAGCTGATATAACCTTGGCCAAAGTTATCCCCCTGTTTTCACCAGTTGACATTTTTGGAGATGATGAATAAAACTTTAGGTTAATTTGATTTCTAAATATATTTTTTCCCAGATTCAACAACATTAGACAAGAGCTGAAAATTAAATTATCTTATAATCTAAAACAGTATACCTTAATGTAGAAATACAAAACTAACAATGATACTATTGATTGTTTGCTACAGTAATTTGATACACTATATTGATCAAAAATTAATAACTTAATTAAATTGAGTTAAAGTTGACATGATCTATCATCTAATCAATTAAACTCCATATTCTAATTTCGCCATCATCACTACAGGAAAGTAATTCTTGGGTTCCTAATGGATTCCATGTCACACGGTTTACATCTTGGGAATGAGCATTTAATTTAGTTGAAATCAGTTCAAATGTTGGTGCATTTGGATCAGAGTCATCTGTTTCTTTGAAGATTCTTATAATATCATCTCCACATGCAGTAGCTATAAGGCCAGTGCTGTGGCACCAGGAAATATCATAAACACTTCTTGAGTGATATCCTGACAATGTGCAAACACATTTCCATATTGACTCTCTATCTAATACCACTACACCTTCTTGATTGTCTGGTTTATATTCCTTCCAAATTTTCACAGTTTTATCATCACTGCAAGATGCAAGTCTCTCCCCTGTCTTATCGAAAGCTAGGCTCCAGACAGTGGAGTCATGTGACTGTAGGGTTGCAACACAGGTCCAATCATTATCTGCTGCATCTTCTTTATACAACTTTACTGTATTATCGTATGATGCTGAGGCCAAAATATCGAGGGAGGGATGCCATGCAACCTACAAAAAGATTTAATCATTTACAAATTGTTGGTTTATATCATTGCATAAATTATATAAAGAAGGGCTTGTCAACTAACTTTTTTCACATCTTGATTGTGAGCATTTAATACGGCTTCACACTCATATTCATCATCACCAGCTACCTCCCATACCCAAACTGATTTATCTCGTCCACATGTTGCTAATAACTGTCCAGAAGGTGACCATGCAACACTCTTCACTTCATTTTCGTGTCCTTCTAGTGTTGCATTACACTCAAACTGACCTATTGAAATATTTTAACATTAAATATTGCAAGATTCATGATATTACGAATCAATCATTTTGTTAATACACACCACTTTTTTTATCCCATATAGCTGTGGTGGCATCAAAGCTTGCCGAAGCAAGGAAATTTCCACATGGTGACCAAGCCACTTCTCTAATGGTGCGTTGATGTCCATCTACAAGAACAGTCTTAATAGTCCACTCTTGTCCTTCTTTACTCCACAACTTAATAGTTTTGTCTTCACCACAAGATGCAAATATATTCCCTTGAGGGTGCCATGACACATTCCATACAATGCCTTTGTGGCCAGTGAGGCTTTGAACCAATTCTAATCGGCCCATTGTTTTGTTGGCTTTCTTGATTATTTGGAATTGGATTTCCTTCTATATTTATTAAGAAACTCTTAAATATAGAAGAAACCTAGAATCAACATTATTTCATAATGTAAGTGTTTCATTTGAAATGACTAACCTTTTTTAAAAATGTGAGCTGATTTCTAATCAATAATGTACACGGGTAACTAATAACCTAATAATCTTCTTAGTAACAATAGATTTTGGAAACTTAAATGTCGTACTTATATGGACAAGTAATATTTATAACCTAAAACTATAAACTAGTTTGAAAATTACGACATATATTTACCTACCTCGTACGTAATACCGACCAATGTTTTGGTATTTCGAAGTAATCGAGACAATCTAATATTTAGACTTGTTTGACACACACGCAATATATTTATTTAATTTAAATTAAATTACATATCATTAACACATACGATACCACAAGTGTCACAACAACCATAAATAAATATAAATTAAATTTGGATTTGTTCGTATACCATAGACATACATGGACAATAAAAATAACGGAATCACCATTCGCACGAGAGTTTTTTTAACGTACGGTAAAAAAGCGTTCATACACAAAAAATGCTTTCCTAAGTACCATAATATAATATGCTCTATTTCCAGCGCCCAAAGTTGAAAATGCAACACCACTCGATAAAAATACGTCGGGTTTTAAAAACGCTGTCGTGTGAACATATACATGGGAATGCATTTTTTGTGTATGAACGCTTTTTTACCGTACATTAAAAAAACTCTCGTGCGAATGAGGGCTTACCGTACGTTGGTCAATAAGTATAATATACAAAACCGACTCGGCTCCTGAATTAGGATATTTGGCTAATAAAAAAACATAATAAGGTGAAAATAATAATTTACTGTGGTTTATCAAATCGGAGCACTGTAATAATAATAAAAAATACTATAATTTCATTTCTCTTAACTAGGAACATTGCCTACTAGTGACGTATAATGAGTGGAATAGTGTTGTAGACTAGCCTAGCTTAGTAGAGTGATTCTTCTATCGTTGATATATATATTATGTAATCGTTCAGGACTTTATGGTATCTTATCTGTGCCCTGTGCATAAATTGCAGGGTTGCCAGAAGGTTACTTTAGTAACCTCACAGGTGATTTTTGACTTCGTTAGGTTACTTGGAGGTTACACCACAGAAAAGGTTACAAAAGGTTACTTTTAGGTGATTCAATGTTTCAGGTGTGTCAATTGAACCAAATTGAGAGACGCGCCTAAAAAAAAAAATAAAACGACGTCAATATTTTGGAGACGTGTATAAGAGACCTAATGAGAGACGCGCGCCTAAAAAAAAAAAAAAACGACGTCAATATTTTGGAGACGTGTATAAGACACCTAATTGAGAGACGCGCCTAAAAAAAAAAAACAACGACGTCAATATTTTGGAGACGTGTATAAGAGACCTAATGAGAGACGCGCGCCTAAAAAAAAAAAAAAAAACGACGTCAATATTTTGGAGACGAGTACAACAGACCTAATTGAGAGACGCGCCTAAAAAAAAAAAAAACGCCGTCAATATTTTTCCTATACAAAAGGTTACTAAAGGTTTCTTTTTTAGACAGTTCAGGTCACTTTTGAAATACCTCGCTGGCAACACTGATAAATTGTGGCATTTGTTTGTGGCCAATAATAATCGCGGCACGTTTATAGGTTGGTTTAACTTGGTTTCCTTCAATCAAATAGTTAAAAGTAGTATTAAGTAACTTATTCTGTCTGAGGTTCACGTTTATTAACTTTGTACTATACTGGATTGATGTACCTATCTTGCGTACATATGAATTCTGATGGTTTCTTAATAATTCCGAATATAAAACCTATTTTTTATATTTAAATTTACAGACAGGTAGCCTGTGTTGTAAAGTTACTGTCACAAGGAGCTTGAAAACATTACATGATATCATGGAAAACTGTAACAAAATCGTACCACCTCATCTCAACGCTGAGGTCTATAGAACAGACACAACTGGTACCAGCACAGTGTCATATTTGGACTATATTAATATTCATCCAGGTATGTAACAAGGTTATATGTTAAAGGTTTTTTTAAATATTGAATGGCTTGGCGACCTACATTAGCAGTTATCTAAGTAATGAGTAAAGGCATAGATTATCCTGTGACAAAAAAGTTACTCCTATGCTATAACTTCATCAGTATGTGTTTTGCAGTTCCTTATTTTATAGTAACTATTGAACAATATTATTACCTTAATGCTTTATTTTAAGAAGCTTTGCATGGAGCATGTATGAAACTATAAACCACATGAAAATCATTATATTCATAAAGTGAATTGATCATGATGTAAGATTAAATAAAACATAATTTTTTATTGTTATGTTTTACAGATGGCAGCATTCTTGTTGGAAGTTCAGAGTTGACAGGTAGATACTGGAATGGTGGTGCCAGTGTCTACCACAGTAGAAGAGATGCAAAGAAAATACACTGTGAGAGAAAGAGGTGTATACCTCTTGTGAGTGGTACTGCAGCTGGGTGTTTTGTTGGAGCTTCAGATACGGTAGATATACTTAAACTCTGTTGCAAAATTTTGAACCATAATGAAGTAATATGTTCATTCAAGAAAATGCTATACAGCTATCTTAAATTTACCCCATGTTCTGAAATTACTTATCCCTTGTAATCTGTTTAAGTTTAAAGTAATACTAATTACTTTAAACTTCATCAATCTTTGAATTAAAACAGTTTTCATTCCATCTAGGTTTTACTTTGTGAAGATAGTGGTGCTATCAGTATATGGAATAGTGAGGATGAACAAACTAGTGTATGGCGATTATGGAATCAAGTAATGACTGTTGCTGAGCATGATGATGCTGTATTGGCAGTTGATTGTCTTGATCCTGGGAAAGAGTATATTTCTGTGGGAGCTGATGGAAATGCTAAGGTTTGTGCCATTATTTACTACTAGCTGCCTGCACAGTTCCACCCTTGTAATTCCCATTCCCATGGGAATATGGGATAAACTATAGCCTATGCTCACCAGAGATAGTGTAGCTTCCCAATCGTGACTGATTTTTTCAAATCAGTCAAGTAGTTTCGGAGCCTATTCAATGCAAACAAACAAAACACAATCAAATCTTTCCTCTTTATAATATTATTGTATATTTGTGTGTATTTTTAAGATTCTTGCCACATGGGCACACTTTATTCTTCTTTGCTCATATGAAAGTCATTGACCCTGTTCCCATTTAGATCCTGCACCTATAGAGATAAGTGTCACTCTTGGTCTAATAAGATAATCTATAGGCACTCACAACTCTACCCAATTATGTTTTAGGCATCAGAAGAAATTTTAAAGAGGAGGAAGATTAGATGTAAATAACATTATGCAATAAATCTCTTTTTTGTTTCTAGGCTTGGGATGTCAGTGAAATGATATGTATGAGGAATTATAACAAAGCTCACACCATGGCCATATATGGTGTGTCAGTTCGTCCAAAATCTATCACAAGTTTCGCAACTGGAAGTTTAGATCAATACCTAACTTTATGGGATTGTAATATAGATAAACCTGTACTAGGTGAGTAGCAATTCTCATTATTGTTTAAGAAGTTTATTCCATAGCCCACTATATCTTTCGGTCATACTTGCTTGACTGTCTGTGAAGCAGAAGCATCAATACCTTAATTTGCAAACCTAATAACTCCACTTTTTTCCTGAATCTAGATGATATCTAGAATCATCTGGTATCAAAATGAAAAAAAAAAAAAAATTGGAGTTATTAGGTTAGCAAATTAAGGTATCGATATAGCAAATTGTATGATTAAACTATGCTTAGAACATTCACATGTTGGTAAATGCGATTCGTATCTGTTATGTTTGAGATACTCTGGTTGAGCTAGGTTTGGCTAGGCTTAAGACGATGCTTCTTTATTTTGCATGATTGATGTCTTTTGAAAAATACATATACCATATAAAATACATGGATCATTTTTGTTTGACACAGATCTCGTAAGAAATGACTGCAGCATTCGTTGTTTACAATGGATAGATGACAACAAAGTGCTGTTTGGGGATGAAGCTGGATCATTATGTTTAGTAGACGTCAGAAAGCCAGGAGCTATAAATAAATTAGCAGAATTTCCTGCAGCTGTACATAAATTGGTAGTTAATCCAGAGTAAGTATATTTTAACAGTCTTATTTATATTAATAAAAAAAGGTAACAGTATGAGATGACATCTATACTCATATTATAAATGCGAAAGTAACTCTGTCTGTTTCGATTTCACGCTAAACCTACATAACCGATTTAAATGAAATTTGGTACACAGATAGTCTATTGCCTGAGAAAGGAGATAGGCTACTCTTACTCCCAGGTAAATGGTATGTCTCCCGGGTACGCGGGTGAAGCCGTGGGGAGCCACTGGTATGATATAAAAATACCTCAGAAGCAGATGAAATAGATTATAAAGCTAGTTTATTTGTAAATGTGTGAATTCTATTCTTATCCTACGTCTAAAGCAATATGTTTTAAGAAACAGAAATGTAATCGTTCAATCAATTACCTATGATATGATAACTTTTTTTTACTAACAACGGTTTCCTTTGCTTTCAGATGTCAAATAGTGGGTGTATGTTGTGACAACAAAATAGTGTCTGTATGTGATGTACGCGATGACAGTGAGTGTAAAGTGATTTATCATGATAGACATATGCACTGTAACTATGTAAGGGGAATGGCTTGGGACGTCAATGACAGTAAAACACTCCATACATTAGGTTGGGACGGTCAACTAAAATCACACACGATCACATGGAATTGACTACCTAAACATTGATATGTTGATCTTATATTATTACTGAAAATACAAAACTATGCCCACCACATTTTGTTTTAATTTACTGTGCCATTTTATTGTCGTATCACAAACTTGGTTAAATACCTACTACTTACCTGAAGATTTTTGTTGTTCGTGATGTTGGTAAAGAGGCGCGATCATAACGAACACTTGGTCATAGAACATTGAAGAGTACCTACTCACCTGTTTCTGTAGGTACATAATATGACTAACAAGGTGTTTAGGTACGTGCCTCGATTTAGTCTCTTATTCAATTTCTACAAAAAAGAAGAAAAAACACTTATCAAAAATATATAAGGTACACCTATATTTTTAACCAGTGAATATTCAGATCAGATGGCTATACCAATGCATAAAATATTTAAGGTTTAATTTAATTTTATTCCTAAATTTTCGTTTACTTTACGTGCTTTGTGAACCGGTTGTAGGTACCTATATTAGGTCCGGTTGATATTTAAATGAAACACAAATGTAAATGCTCAAGGTAGGTAGATATTTATTGATGACTAGAGTACTGAATACAGTTTGGTTAATAGTTAGAAGGGTCGATCGGTCAACGTGCGGAGGGCGAGGGCGGGCGGCGCTCGGGGGAGGCGCAGGGCGAGGAGCCGCGCCGGCTCGGGGTCCCGGGGCTCTTCAGGCGGACCATAGTGTCCAGGTGACGGAACCTGGGAACGTTATTACTGTTAGTTACCTTATACCCATTTGTGTCTGTGAATAATTGACGTGCATTCATTCAATGGAAGCCAAATCAATAGTTAACAATATCGATTGACTAACTAAGATTTACCTTATTTGTATCGAAAGAAGAATAGAGAAATTTCCTCTTTACAGGAAATATGTTGTAATGTTTTTTGGATATGCTTATGTGTTTATTTAATTATTACCTGGTATTTATAGAAAAGCACCTCTTTATTTGTGCTTACATAATAAAAAAATATTTCGCATTTACAACACATATTTTGATAATTACTAGTATCTAATTAGTAGTATTGGTACTACTTCTTTTAATAGAGTACCTTCCTACGTGAGTTCAAATTTCCAAATAATATTTTATTAGCAAGAAAGTAAGTGAGTTTATATAATTGTTTAAATAAATTATAACCTTAATGGCAAATCGTTAGCGTCGTTATCAACGCTTTGGAAGAAGAAACCGAGGGGCCAGCTGATCCAAGTAGATTGTTTCCTGTAAAAAATATCAATATATTTATTGATTTATATATGTATATCAACTTAAATAAAACATTATTTAATTTTATTGAGTTATTTTCGCGGCAGCGTAAGAAAACAATGATAATTACGACCAATGATGGATTTCAATGGTTTAATAGAGCTAGGTGGAAAATGGTACACAGTAGTTATGAAACATAAATAATATAGAAATAGGTACCTAACATAATAAAAATATATACTTAACAGAGTTCTCTGTACTCGGTAGGTATCCACAGTAAAGGCATACTTATGTCTAAATAAATATTTTCCTGATCAATCGCATTTATGATTTCATAACCCATGAAAAATCTGAACAGTTTAAACCATTTTGCTAAATAGGTAACGATCGTTAAAAAACGAAACGCATGTACCTAATTATCCATGGCTTGCATGCTTTTGTTAGTACAAGCCGCTTAAATTTACATTTAGGTACCTACAGTTTAATCCACAGTCGACGCAAGTAGAATTTTTAGGTAGGTAGAGGTATGGTATGATAAGAAAATGTAATATAATTTTTTATATGGCACTTCCTAACTTGAATGAACCTTTGATATTGGACCAAATATCAGAATTCAGAAGTCGCTCACTGGTGGTGGTGACTCAGTATCTAAGATCAAATGCTAGGTACCGGCTTAAATCTGATTATATACTTAATGGAAATAAGACCAGAAATGGTGGGAGAAATCTGAAAAATTGGATTGCTTCGTCGAATGTGGCGCACCTTCCATTTATTCCTCTATTAACGGACATTACTATCTATTAGGTAGGATTCCTAATTTAGGATCACCAATGGTATGTACTTAGTCTTTAATAAACGACACCTACCTACATCTTTATATCAATGGGATATTTTTTTCAGACATCAATTTGAGCTAACCAATAAATCGAGTAGGTTTACCAGTCCTGCATAAGAACTAAATATGCATGCACAGTGTTCAGACCACTTCCAACCGGTCTGCATGGAAATCGATGGGGGAGGTCTATGATCAGGAGTGAACGTCTTACGACTGATATAAAAGTAAATAGAAAGAAATATATGCACTGGACTTCCAGTCACAATTATAAAATAAAACAAATAAAAACAAAAACTGGGTCTTTTTTATTCGAAATAGCCTGTAGGTAGGAACGTAGTAAGTATATAGATACTTATATTGCCTTTTGTGGGCCTTACCAGCCACAGGCACAGTTTTTACTTAGATATCACAGTAATAAATAAGGCTGATTATCGAGAGAAACTTGAAAATCATTTGATAATGATTTTTTCAAAAATACGAACGGAGTCATGGGTTGCATCGCGTCGTTGTGTTCGGAAGGAGGGTCGGGTGTGGAAGGCACAGCACAGGGCGGTGGCGAGCAGGGAGTGGTGGCCACGGGCGGGGGCGTCTTGTTGATCGCAGGGTTGTATATCTTCGGGTCGCTGACCATTCGCACGAAGAATGAACGTTTATGGGCCAATGCCGCTCGGTGTCGGCGCGCGCGCTCTTCGTTCAAGTCCTTGAAATAAGAATTTCATGGGCGTGAGCACGAATGTAAGATATTGGAATATCTTATCATCATATTTTGGCACTCGTACCCTTTCTTTATCTGGTCCCTCCAAAAGTTCAGTAGCGAAGTCTGTTATGATGTCCCAAGCGATTTCTGGATGTGGAAGATAAAACAAAAACATTAAAACATTTGAAATTTACATAAAGGTAAGTTACACTAATAGACTACAGGCCCTTGAAGAAAAATTAAAGGTGATATGAACCACCGTGAAACACGCATAGAAGGCTGTTACTGTATCCTAAAATAGCTCTGAGCACTATGCCGTCAGTTTTGAGCGGTACATCGGTATCGTTGGATAGCTTATTAAAAAATAGCAAAGATTTGCTAAGAACGCTTTCCGATTCAGGGTTCTGTTTACGAAATATTAAGTTTTTATCTCAAACGTTATCGAAATTTTTGTCAGCTGTTAAGTGTAAGGTTTGTCGACATTTATTTTTAATCACAAGTTATAAACAACGCCGTACAGGAATATTTGATCTTAATTCCTCCCTTGAACTTAAGAAATTCCATTTACTGACGTCCTCACATGTACCGCTCAAAACTGACGGCATAGTGCTCAGAGCTATTTTAGGATACAGTAACAGCCTTCTATGCGTGTTTCACGGTGGTTCATATCACCTTTAATTTTTCTTCAGGGGCCTGTAGTCTATAAGGTAAAATAAAATCTTTTGTCATTTCTCTTAAATTAATAATATTACCGTATCCAATACAATTAAAAAGTATTCACTTAGGTATATTGGCTCGATTAGTACCGATTCTCTTATAAAAACAATATTGCATGGGTTTTGCAGCTTGCAATTTTGAGAGTTATTAAATTTATCCATATGCTACGTGGTATGAATCTACTAAAACATTATTCTGTTAAACGAATCGAATCTCACAACCAACCTATGTCTTCACGCGTGGCATGTTGTTGTACAACGCAGAAGCGTATGACGAAGCGGTCGCGGACTGATGCTGGCACCATATGTATTTTCCCCGAGGCATTTATATTGGTCAACAGTTTCTTATTCATCTCATCGGCCTGCTCGTCCGTTTCATCAGATCCTCCCACTAGCCGGAAACAAACCAACCCCAACTAGAAACCAAATATTTACATATTACTTAATTATTTTTCATGGCTTTTGTTTTACTTAGTACCTACATATTAGGTAATTAATTCTCACCTGAACTTTATTGCACACTTCAAATCTATCATCTTTCTTGACAAGTTTCTCGAAATACTTGGCTAGTTCGCAATGTCTTCGAACGTATTTTTGTAAGCCACTGATGCCGTAACTCCTCAACATGAACCATAATTTGAGCGATCGAAATCGTCTGCTCAACGGCACCCCCCAGTGGCGGTAATCGATAGCCGTGTGGTCGTAGCAATGTTGCAGGTAAAGTGGGTCGACCACGAGTGCAGATGTCAACAAATATCGGTTCGTAACCCATAGAAGGGAACAATCAAAGCTGGTCAGCATCAATTTGTTGGGATTGGTGTTGAACGAGTCTGCGTACTCGATGCCGGCGAGGTGGTATTTGTGTTCGGGGCAGAGGAATGAGCTACCGGCATAGGCGGCGTCTACGTGCAACCACACGCATGGAAATTTTTGCACGACCGGACCAATCTCGGGCAGATTATCAAATGAGCAACAAGATGTGGTACCCAATGTTATAGCAACGAAAAATGGGACACGTCCAGCATCTTCATCTTCTTCCATTGCCTGTAAATAATATTTATTGTAATTGTTGATGGCTCTTAACATCTATAATATAACAAATCCTTAGGAACATAATTAGGTAGCTGAAACTTTACTAATCACGATATGTAGAAATCTATTTTTTTTTCAGTAATAGGTACTTGCTTAGATAATGAAAGTAGATTAAACTCAATGTGTAATGTAACTTTGAAAATTTTCAGCTACATTGCGTTTGTCAATCTTCATTGCTAGTAGGTACCCACCTAAAGTTAACGAAACCAATAAATCTTAATCTTATTAAAGATTCCCGCAATTAAAGGGGTCTCGTCTTTTGAGAAGGTCGTATCGTGAAATTTCAATATTTACGGCATAGGAAGTGGTACACAATGCGGCTCCATTACCGCTCGGCGCGCTACGTATTTCCGGCATCCACGGGCGAGTCATTAAACGCGGGACAGCGGCGCCGCCCGTGCCCGCCGCCCGTAGGTACGCTAGACCCACCTAGAGCTAGAGCATCGCCGCTTCACCGCCGCCGAGACGATGCGCCGCCCTACCTCTTCAATTACCGCCCGATTATCTGCATCCTGCAGCCCTGCACTTCATCTCACGCTCCAATTTCATTTTAAATTGCAAACAATACTGTCTTTTTTAATTACGATATTTTCATCTGAAATCTTAATTCTATACTAATTTTACAATGTAAAAGTTAGTTTGTTTCTTTCGTTAGTTGGTAGGTACTGAGATGGACAGATACTAGGACATTAATCCTAAAAATAATCTATTCCACTAGGACGCGTGAAGTTAGTTTTTTTCTTAAATCATTTATTGAAATTAGATCGCGTACCTCCTTTAATGTGTCACCCCTTAGCGATCCATGTTCATCGGGTTGTAAAATCCGGAGTTTGACAAAGCAGATCATCGCAGCTTTTTCAACACAGGAATGTGCTTCCTTCGAGCAATATGCTATCAGTTTGGAGAGCAGGAGGCCCTCATCGACGTTGGGGAATTGATGCTTCAATCGCTTAATGCCGTTTGCTCTAGCGGCGAGCATTGATACTAGAACGCACTCGCTCGCTGACCCCTATATCATGATATAAACAATACACCATTATTTTCACATAAGTAGGTATAAGAAAGGTACAAAGGAAGAAATAATAGTTACTCGTTTAGATTATAGTTGACATAAGGGCCTTACCTCAATTACACCACCACCTTTACTTCCTTCTTCAAGGGCTAAGAAAGCCGGCGGTAAACCAATTGCTTTACCTGAAAACAAAACACTCTAATTATTTGATTTTGAGAAATTATCTCATTATTATTTATACCTACTATCCAATATTTTAATACTAAGAAGTATAAATAATAATAAGTAACAAAAGTAAACTTTATGCAGTTTCAGACAATAAATAGCCTTCCATATATTAAATATTCAGTCAAATTTAAATTAAAGACAGGTCGGTGAACTAATTAGATGAATTGATATTTCGTACCTATGAGTACCAAGTTATTTATTTATTTTTTTTTTTTTTTATTTTTCTTTATTAAAGAAACAAACAGCTATTATAATACAAATTAAACTTAATATTTAAGTAATACATTTGCCAAAACAGTTTCTACGGCTAGTTTTTAACATATTTTTTTTATGAATAGACATGTGCGAAATTATGAAAGTTGATACAAACAAGATAAAAACCAGAAGACAAGAACGTTACTAAACAATTAAACAACTAGGTAAGTAATAACTTATTCAAACTAAACAATCAAAAAAATAATTATAAATTAAAAGAGATGAACATCACACTGACTTTAAACGGGTGCGGAAGGCGCCCATCCTCTCATGAAAAATGTCGATGTGACTATAAGAAAGGTTGTAATTATTACAAGCTCTTACTATAAACCGGTTTTTAGTGTAATTAGAACAACAAATTGGAGTAGAAAATATTTGTCTTTTGCGTGTGCTAAGTTTGGAACACTTAAATGTTATTTTATTCAAAAGATATGGTGAATCCAGTTAACCATTTTTACGCCTATACCTAAATAAACACAACTATGTAGGTAGTATGCGTAAATGTGCACTTACCCATCCAATCTAGCATAATGATTTCCAGTTCAGTACATGCAGGACTTGCTGCCTGAAAATAACAGAAACTTCTTACGGATACGTAGGAACTAAAGAGGTATTTTGTTTCGATTTTGAAAAATAAACAGTTGTGAGGTTTACATCATGTTACAGCACGGACGTAAAGCCACAACATTTGTTATTTATAACAACAATTAGGTAGGTCTGTACAGAGCGATCAATACCGTTGCAATCGATGTCTTCGCGTCACTATAAATGTAAGTCCATCCATCCATATGCAATGTAGGTATGGTAGGTATGGACTGCAACTATCAATAACCAAGTTGGACATCGTACCTACCTATTAGCCACGAAATAATACTTTGGTTCAAGGTATCGTTTTGGTTAGTGTTAAATAGAGATAATTTAAAATGCATTAATGTCATGTAAGAGACGGTTGTATGACTTTTAAGTAGATTGCAAGTCAATTTATCATTGCCTTATCAATTGTAATATTTTTTGTAGGTCGGTATATAACCCATTATCCAAAAATATGCAATTACCATTTACAAGAGTTTGTTAAAGCCGCTTTCCACAGAATAAACCTACAAAACCTTACACACATAGGATATTTCAAGAACTGAGCTTGGTCAGTCTTTAAGGGAATTTAGTAAGCGAACTTAATTATGCCTATGTTTTACAATTAGGTAATACATTATTTCTATTACTAATGATTGAGTTCGATAAATTAAGTACCTATTTGTTAAATCATTATTTAACCGCGTCGTAATGGCGAAACGAATTTATAATCCATTTTAACTTGCGCCATATAAAATTGGCAACAATAATTCTACATGACGTTAAAAATATTCCGCATTATTCGCTGACATTAATATTACATAACATTAATTTAGTTAAATTTACATTGTACCTATGCCCGAAAAAGTCTGATGCATGTTATTTTTGTAGGGTTAGGATAGGTTCATGCCTACAACATTTCCTTTTCTAAGCAATTCGATAGAGGAGATTTCATCGCATTATTACCTATCAAATGTTTTGAATGACGTCTTTGATTACAGCTGCGAGTTACGTACCTACGTAATACATTATTATAAAATACCTAGTCCTGCAAACTACGTGAGAGATATGAAGGCGAAATCAGAATGGTATTTATTGCCTGTGAGGGACCAATAACGTGCATATAATGCGATTTAAAATATCGGTATATCTTTTTTGTATTGTTTTACTTGACGTATCCACATATCATCTTATATTGAACATTTAAATGCCCTAAAATTTATTTAATATGATCGTTGACTACTCTAGACAGAAGGGCAGTATCTTTTTGTAACTAAGTAAAAAACCGGTCAAGAGCGTGTTAGGTCACGCGCTGTATAGGGTTCCGTAGCTAGATCGAGAAAATTCAATACTTTACGTATACATATACGATTTACTTAAACATATTTTTAATATTGAGGTGGCAGCGAAATGGTAAAAAGTCGTATTCGGTTGATTTTCGGATCTTTTTTACTTTACGTTGGCTTTACAGGTTTACGATTACAGCTCGTTAACCTGTAAAGCCAACTTAACCGTGATAGCCTAGGTTTCCTTTAAAATTAAATTAAACTATAATTTAAAATTAAAATCGTATATACTACTAGCATGAATTTTTTCACATATCTACAAACAATGGCTTAGTATTTAGAGGCGGGGGACACATGACTCTAACTAAAATTACAGCTTAAAAGCTTAATATTTCGTAAACGGAACCCTGAATCGGAAAGCGTTCTTAGCAAACCTTTGCTATTTTTTAATAAGCCATCCAACGATATGCCACACTATACGAATGGAGGAAAAAAAATGTTCCCGTTGTAGGTACGTGTATGGGAGGTACCATAAAAAAAATTTTTTTCAAGATTTTATGTGTTTTTTTTTGTCGACGATGTTAATATCTACTACCATACCAAATTACAGCTCTGTAGTACCAACCGTCTCTGAGATTACCCGCGGACGGACGGACGGACAGACGGACATGGCGAAACTATAAGGGTTCGTAGTTGACTACGGAACCCTAAAAAGGACCTGATAACCTGCATGCGGAATATAATTAGCAAAGTAACATAGTGAAAAGTAACATGACCAGGGCCGGATCTAGGGGGGGGCGAGCCGGGGCCCACGCCCCGGGCGGCACGTTCAGGGGGGCGGCAAATTCACACTTGACAGACGAATGGACAACTTTAACCATAGAATAAATAATAGTACAAGTACTGAAATTCATTCTTATTTTGCTGTGGCCATATCAACTCGACCGATACCCAAGGGTACAGCACACAGACCATGTGACTGGGGCGGCGAGAGCGACAAGTGAGACTTGCTATACGAACATTTTATGACTCGCGAGGCGCGTAGGCATGATTTAAACCTCCCGCGTTTGAGAGTGATGAAAAGTCCGAATGCCTCGCCGACAGTCTAGCGCTCCAATATACTCCCAGTTCTCTCCCGTTCAAAAATGTAATTTCAATACACAAATGCAATAGGTAATATATTTCTCATATTTTAAATCCTATCCTGTCTGTGTATAAAACATACATAGTTGACCCGCGCAAGTTCGTTAGCATCATTTGCCCGTTTTTTCAACATTTTTAGTTTATGCTCCGCTCCTATTCGTCGTAGCGTGATGATATATGTATAGCTTATAGCCTTTCTTGATAAATGGACTATCTAGTTATATAGTTCCTGAGATTAACTCGTTCAAGCAAACAAACAAACTCTTCAGCATTATACACTAAACACAAAAAATTTGGGATATAAACAAATTTCGAAATTTTTGGGTGATTTTGGTGAGGTGATTGAGGTGAGGAAAATAATCGTACAGTAAAAAGAGAAAACCAAATTGTAGCTTCAAGTGTTTAGTTTTCAGATACGACCATGAATTTTTTGTATCATCTTTGGGTCTGGAGAAACTCTAAGGAAACTACCAAGGAAATATGCAAATTTTTGTCATCTAAATAAAATAAAAGCCCGTACGGCTTCAAAAAAAATTTTTCTATTGTTTTTGTCAAATACTCTTTTAGATATAGAATTTAATGCCCTTTAATTTGTTGTAATAAATAAACCTATACGATGATTTGCCACGGAGTTATTGCCAGTCAAACTAAAAAATTACTTTTTAATATTGACAATGAATAACTCTGGGAATAATGATCGAATAGAAAACTGAAGAATTTTTTTTAAAACTACACAATATTCTCTATAAGAAAACATGAATGGTTCTTGTCGAAAATATTTGTATGGAATTGAAAACTTTGAATTGGAAAAAAGGCAAAAATTTTCATAATTAAGGATATAAATTTAGATAACTTGGTATAACTTTGGATAAAACGGATGAATTAAGGATATCGCCGGTATTTTTTAACCACTTGGCTAGTTGGTTGGTTGAAAAATCCCTGAAAAATTCAAAGCGTTGCAATGCTTTTTACTTAGTACCCCGAGGCTTTAAAATTGTTTTCGCTTATGCTTATAAAACGATGGTTCGATTTTAAAAAGTTTTTCATTGAAAACTCTTTTTTTTGTAATATTTATTGCTTTGATGAAAGAGATAAAAAATAATTTTATTAAATTTTCCTTTTTTTTCTTGACTTTGTGTGTGTATGTTAATCTGTCAGACAAAGTTTTCAATTCAAAAAAGATGTTTTCGACAAGAGCCATTAATGTTTTTTTTATAGAGAATGTTGTTTAGTTTTCAAACCCCTTCTTCAATTTCATATACGATCTTTATTCCCAGAGTTATTTATTGTCAAAGTTAAAAAGTACTTTTTTGGTTTGACGGACAAAAACTCCGTGGAAAATCATCGTACAGGCTTCTTTATTAAGAAAAAAATTTAAAAGCGTTTTGATTGGATATTTTTTTAGACGACAAAAATATTGCTTAGAATTTTTCAAGACCCAAAAAATGATACATAAACGTCATGGTCGTATCTAAAGACTAGACATTTGAAGCTACAATTTGGTCCTCTTTTTTTTTGCTGTACGATTATTTTCCCCCAAAAATTTCGAAATTTATTTATATCCTCAACTTTTTGTGTCTAGTGTGTATTAGTATAAATATATATGTCCACACGTTCATAGGTCTATATCTGTAACATTAGTGGACATCTGAAATTACAAAGATGATAAAGTGGGCACGGGGGGGGGGGGGGGGGCGGCATTTTGCAGTTTTTGCCCCGCCTAAAAAAAATTTAAGATCCGGGGCTGAACATGACACCCTAAGCACCGGACGTTTCATAAGAGCTAAGTAAGCAACTATCCCTATCCGATAATGGTCATGTATTATTAAGGAGCAGGGAGAAATGCGCAATCGGTGTTCACGGCTCATCTATTTATTACTTCCCATCATTATACTTATCGATCAATCAACTCTCGTCAGCGATTATTATATTCTAGACAGTAGAGATACATATAGTCAATTCGTTTAGTAAAAGGTCCTACTTAGTACTTATGTAGGTATAAACATCTATTTACTATTGATTTCCACGTCATAATTATTTTAAATCCGCTACCACCCCGCGGGTTCGCCGACCTTCCTAGAAGATCTGCGTTAACTTTTCCATAAGATTCTCATTCAAAAACACCCAGAGCGGTTCAGACGTTTTCGAACGCTTAGCAACACATTTAGCCATTAATTGTCATTTAAGATGCTTTATGAATATGATGAACAAAAATGTACGAATTTCACAGAATAATACTGAGACATTATTTACTTATCACGAGAAAAATAAAGATATGATACCTATTTATTCTGTTTAATTGTGCAAATATGATTATATTATATTATTGTTGGCCAATATCAAACTTTCCTTAATGTAGCTTAATTTTGCTGCTTGGCAGAATACCTACCATTGTTTGCATTACCTGTCTAATTCATATTATGAATTTAGTGCATTGGCCAAAACATCAGAATGATATGTGATGTTGTGGTAAGATGGTAAGCCTTTTAAATTTCTTGGTTCTAAAATTGCTATATTGGAAATAGATTAATATATATTTTTTAGTTACCCATGAAAATCCAATGCATCCTATCCCGGCGGACAGCATGTCTCCGAGGATGGACGGGTACCCGTTGCCCGACGGGAAGTATGCGTGGAAGCGCGGGTGCTGCCAGTGGGTCACACCTGGCATTATTTTGTTCTCCACGTCGCTCATGACGTCGTCCCAGGACTCCGGGTGGTGTGGAGCCTCCGCCGGTAGAGCGGCGCGCAGGTACCCAGGCTCAACAGATGGAATCACGCGACGCGTACGCAAAGTGTTCATGTACGTACAAATGTAGTCCACCATTTCTTTGCCCCGAACGCGAAATTCTTCCACGTCCATCGTTGAAGATTTAATTTAGTTCTACAATTATAGAATTTTTTCTCGTTCAAATAAAAACAACGGGTGTCAGTGCATAGGACGGGGCTTTGATGTGAGCGCCGCGACGGCCTCCGGCTGACTCGACGACCACAGGCAGCACTCCTGCGGTTAAGAGGACGGGTAGCTTGCGCGGGGAGGGTGCGGATGCGAGCGTGAAGGCTTTCGTTTGGACGCGTGGTGGACGCGGCCACGCAGTACGAGGTAAGCGATCGAGATAAAATTTAGTTTTGTATGACACTTGAGTTACGATTGAAACTATATTATAACTATAGTTAAACACTAGAGAATTTTCACCTAAACACCAACACAATTTCTATAAGATTATTGTTTTTGTTTGTTACTTTTTTAATTTACCTAAATGTTTTACAACAATGCATTTCAGCAGAACTTCTTTACTCAGTGCTTCGCTAGCGTATATCATGTCATATTTTTATCAAATAAATTCAATGTTTAATGCTTTAATCAATTAGGTATGTAACGATTGCAATTTAAACGGTAAACCAGTTACCGTACCGTACCGACAGTACAGAGCATTGTTTTACCGCGACAGTTTCCGCGCCGCTCATGCACAACTCGCTGCCTGCGTCCGTCGCGCGACCAATGATATGCCGCCGCGCCGCCCGCCCGCGCCCACCCGCCCTCGAGCCACTTTATTGTGTCAGCTGAATGCTTCCAGCTAAGTATTCGACTTTTCACAAGTCTTTTGTTTCTTGAAAATGCGAACCAATTGTTTTATAGCTCTGAGATTACTCTAGTTCAGTTTGTATCTAATGTTTTCTATCGTACCTACTAGATAGTTACATGATCGCTAAGACGCAAAGTCTAAAGCACTTTATGTAGAAACGTGAATTTAGCTAGTATTTCGTTAGGTTTCTCCAAGAAAGGAACTCTACTGAGAATGAATGAATGTGCCCTTAAAGGAGTTGTTGAGGTACCTACCCAAATAAAGTTTATATGAAACTTCTTGTAGAATGTAACCGTAATTACAATGGTCGGTGTTACAGTCGGACTAAGTATAATAAAGATCTTATTTATGTGATGATCAGATCATAATAGGAATAATGTTCCGTTATTGCAACAACTTACAATTAGGGCACGGTTAAGGTTTAATACTTTACATAGGTACGTACGTACCAAAGGCTAAATTAACAACATATCTATTAACACATTTCAAACCTCGATTAAAACATTTGCGGGCTTGGTAACTAAGTTCAAATTATGCGTGCATGCGTGCGTTAAAAAATAGCTGCGTGCGAGTGGGTGGGTGTGTACGTGTAACGTTATAGTTATCGGGATAGCCGCGGCACAGCCACGAACTGGGAGTTATACGGACGGACTTGGTTATAAATAATTTAAATGATACAATTTTGGCAAAAGAGCAGTCTACTTGTAGCTCAAGTATCTGGGAGTGCGGCCGCATGAATATTCAAAGCTCATCCTTTCTCCCTGAATATTCCTTTCGATTGTGCCTCAGAGATAACCACTTGTTTCTACTTTCATTTAAAAAGCTACTAGAATCGGTTTAACAGTAGGTAAGTAGGTATTACCTATACACTTTTTTTAGATCGAAGTTAGACCGAGGTATTTTGGCTAGTTTGACCAATTTCCTAACAAATAAAAAATAAAGGTATACATCTCCTCATTAAAAATACTGTTTACAAAAAATAAAAAAATACCAGTCGAATTGAGAACCTCCTCCTTTTTTTTTAAGTCGTTTAAAAAGACTCTGCTAAGACTTGGCTACGGTCTAGCTACGGTCTAGCTACGGAACTGCGAAATATAAAGAAAATGTGAATAAATACTAGTGACCTCAATGATTACAGAACCTATGTATACTTAATTGAATATATCGGAGTTTCCGTTATTACTTATGTAACAAGTTTAACTAGGTAATAACTAATATATTGTGTAACTGCAATATATTGTACTAAAACTGTTCAGAAAGCTCATATCAATTTTATATCCAGCGATGGAGGTTATGGGCGAATCATGGGCGAAATATTGTGAAATGAAGCGGGTGTAGTCAGCGCGGGTGGTGCGCGGGTGGCGCGGGCACGCCGAGGAGTCGCCGCCGCCCGCCTCGACGTCGGAACGCGCATTCTTCCTCACTCCAGGAATACCAATGGCATATTATTATGTGTGTGATCTCGGCTCCATTGTGCGATATATATATATATACCTCTTCCATTGACAACTTATTTCATACTTAGAAGTCTGATCACGTTTTGTGCGAATTGTTCAATAGTAGATACCTTAATTCGTTCTAGATATTTAAAACCTACTGTCTTGTGGATTCGCACGCATTCTCTAAATAGGTAGTGTAGAGGATAGATAGCGTAGGTAACCGTAAAATATTAAGATACCTATAGGCTTAAAGCGATCACTCCTAGGTAAGACTGATCCACACAGCACGGCTCTTGGTAAGATTGCTGTTTAACATCTAACATTGATCGATATAATAACGAGAAGTTTTAATCAACTAAAACAAAAATATGTTATAACGTGTATTAATTTTGTTTTTTTTTACGAAAGCACACAAGGCTCCTAATAAAAACATTCAAACCGGGCAAAAGTCAGATTTTGTAAAGATAGATAACCGTTACGTTTCTGATTATTTGAAAGTCCAAATATATATTTGATTTTGTATACGGTTCAAATTAAAACTTAATTGAGCTATATTTTAGGATTGGCCTTAACCTTTTACTTCCATCTCACTTGCTCCTTCTTGACTTTTTATGAACTCAGCAATTTTAAATGAGGGATGATAATATGAACGCGCGCTTTTATATTATTAAGTTTTTATCGACCCTTTCATATAACCCGATGGCAGATTATTTCATCTAGAATGAAGTACAGTATATTTCTATAATACTGTTGGTAGATGTGGGCATATAACTACCTATTTCAATGGTGTTATAATACAATACCTAATAGTTACCACCTAGTTAGTTACTTGGAGATCGACTAAGGAATCCCGTTTAATTTAGATCCACATTCTTACAAAATGAGTGTCATTGTTACTGATGGTGATGATTTAGGTAGTACTGCACCAAGTCAGTACAACGATCGACATATCTCTTACCTACAAAACCATTTACGCAACAGCCGCCATAAATTAGACTGATTGTTTGCTATTTAAGTAAAATATTATAAAATTAGTAGGTACATATCGAAGGTTTCGAGATCGTTTAATTTACTAAGTACCTGTATTGGAAATCAAAAATATAATACCCTACATTTATCTACAAATTCCCTGCGTAAGGGTCCTTCAGCTATCACCTTCAACTTCAACTTAATTCCTCTCTTCAATTCATACCTTTCAATAGCACACAGTATCATATACATACAGCATTTTTATAGATGCATTGAAATCAAATAAAATAAATAAATAAAATAATAAATATCCTGGGACATTTTCACACACGGCCAATCTGATTCCAAACTAAGCAGAGCTTGTGATATGGTAACCAGATAGCTGATATACTGACTACATATACTACTTCTAAATACATACTTACGTATATAGATATTTACATCCAGACACAGGACAAACAGACATATTCATGCATACAAATGTTTGTCCTGGGTGGGATTCGAACCCACGGCCCGCGGCTTGAGAGTCAGGGTCACTAACCACAAAGCCAACCGGGCTGTCAAAAAAATCAAGTATGAAAGACCAGCATTGTAATGCAGTCAGTGGCATGATCGTGCACTGACGATATTGCATTATGTAGGTAGGTCAAAAATTGGAGTAAGACTAGTACTTAAGTAAGTTTAATTTTAGTTCATAATTTTTTTCTAGTATAAAACACATTTTCCTAACAAACCTTATAATAGTTGATGTCATTTGTATCGAACGCCTTGCGCATGATGCTGATCGACACTAAAACAATTTAGGCGCTCCCTTAATCGAATCGGTCGCTACGAGCTCCGCGGAGGGCCGCATTCCGCCACAATTATTGAACGCAAATTCGCTTATACCGTCATGACGTTTAGGGTTCCGCTCCCTGTATACTAGGTAGTATTAACTTCTTGAATGATATTCCTGGAATACTAATATAAACATCGTTGGCAAGTGGGCGCAGCGAGATCTAGAGCTAGCGCGATGGCGTCATCAATAAAAGATAGAGCATTCTTCCGACGAAACGTCGTTAGGTCGTGACATTTGCCTTTCAGAATCACACTCTTAGTACACAACTCGTTCACCATAGTCTATTTTTTTCAATGCGATATTTATTTAGGTAAACAGTAGTTTTGAATGTGCTGTAGTAGGCTACTTAACAGATACCTATGCTACGATATTGTTGTGACAAAACAAACAGACATCTGAATATAAACATGAAAGCTTTGTTACTATTTTGATACGAAACCCTATAACGATTAGGTACCTACCCATGTAGGTATGCAAAGTTAAATATTTTATCAGGTTATAATTCACTTACCTAATAAATTAATTGGTTCCATCAGACTTATTAGAAATCTTAAATTGATAGGCTGTACGAAAATCTATGTAGGTATTTACATGTACCTACTTACTTCAGAATAGGCATTCATTTATTGATTTCCATTGTAAAAACTATACTATAGGTATACTACGTACATACTTTATAGTGTATTACTTCACTAAATACCCGAAGATTTCTTATTAGGTACGTAACCAATATAAAAATAATATTTAGATGTAGGAATTCAATAGATATCGTGGAAATAAAAGGTGAACCCGAAGAGCTAAAGAGAAAATAGACTCGTTGAAATCTAATTTCGCGTAACCATAACGGGCAGGCACTCGAGACCGATGAGCCATCCGCGACAGACGCTCGACTCATATCAATTCCTTAATTGAGCCGCGGCTTCTTGCTCGAATGCTTCTTCTGAAAACCCTATTGCCTCCACCCACCCGCACCCAGGCCGGGCGCGAGGCAACGGCGCGGCGGCGTCTATGACACTCGCACTAGAATGGACGCCTCACAACTTTTTAATAACTCGCCATGCATATCGCTACTTTGAACTTTCAAAGCATCCTTTGCTTGCATCTATCAAAGATAACATACCTACCTACTAACTATTGAACTTTCTTGTACTAAGACAGGTAACATTAACACTAACACAAGGTACACTTGTATCTAGTAGAGGTACAATTTTAGGTAGGTACCTACATGTTTTGCTGAATATTATTTCATCTGTAAATATATGCGTGCGGTGGCTAGTTAAAAAAATAATAAATATATTTTACGTTTTTCTAAAATATATTAGGTTCATCACGAAACGAAACTAAACGAAAACCTTTTTAATTTTAATGGTATAAAGCTATTCACATTTTAATCGGATGTGGGAAAATTTTTCAGCAAACTGTGTGTATTTTTATTTATCGTAAATACAAAATCGCCACCAATATAAAATACTTATTGGGATTAGTGCAATTAGACAAATGATGTTAGGGTTAAACAATAAAGTTTTGCCAATTACCTATTGTATTATTCCTACTTACCATTATATATTTATGAAACTGCTGGTACAATAAACGAGCTTTTAAATTATAAATTTTCATAATATCTAATATGTATGATATTTCTGTTTTCTTTTATTAAATATTGCAATGATTTAGTAACAGCAAATGTAACATAATTTTGCGTTTTCCAAATAATAGTGCCTGACTGCGCGTGTAGTGAAACTCACGTAATTGTGTTAATGTGTAATTACCTAGTCTTTTCTATAGTTTTCCATTTTCAAAAAATAATATAGATTAGTAGATTATTTTGATGTTAGTCTAATCGCTATATTTGAGTACATTCTAGAAATATATATTAATGTACCATTAGGGGTTAAGTATTCCATCGCTAGGTACTTTTATAGAATCATCTTCTTCTATCGGTTGACTAAGGGAATAAGGCCCTTCGTTGCATTTCGGATCATCGCAAGAGAAGTTGTCAAACTCACAAAATTCACCCATCACCATCTGTAAAAAAAAATTACTAGGTATATAAAACTAAAGATGAATAAATAGATTACTATAGATATTATGTACCAAATATGACTTTAAAACAAGTTTTACAATGCCCGTCAATTTACATTTACATAACCAAATAGGCCGTGCAGGTACCTACTAAGTATTTAAAAAAGTGTACTGAGACAAAACATTATTATTAAAGTAAATTTACAGTAAGTATTATTGTATTGTACCTATTTATTTAATTCCTGTTGCTTTATATTTTAGAGCTGGAGGAGGCCTAAACCAAGAGCCACGCCGAACTGCGAGATATATTATGAGAAATAAAATTCATAAGACCAAAAATATTGAGGTATTCCACCAAGCGCACCCAAACGAAGCGCACCCAGACGAAGCGCACCTAAAGTATTCCACGAAGCGCCCCCGTAGGTGCGCTTCAAATGAAAAATTTAAAATAATTAATTTCCTATTCCACGAAGCGCACCTAAGAATATCACTCGCATAGTGTGGTGACAAGAAATAAAAATGTCGATAGAAAAAAATATATATTATTTAAAAGACTTACTAAAACTTCTAACATCTAACAATTTCATTGTAATAATGTGATACAATAATTGTAATTTTCTTTAAATTTTTAATGTTCATATACATAACCGTCTAACCGGGCTAACCGTCAACGTATGCGCGCGGCACTGAATTCCCGAGCCAACCCGAATGTAGCCGAGCATTTCCGGAGCTTGTTTACATGCTTAGTTCTCATTACACTATTGCGACGTCACGGGCTGTTTCAGTCAATTTCAGTTGGACATTGTCTAGAGAAATTAAGATTTTGATTATCAATAATTTATTCAATTGATATATATTGCCCATTTTTTTCAAGATTATTTAAGAATCTTAAATATTGTGTTTTGTTATTTTAAGCAGTCTGTGATTTTATATAAAACTAGAGGTCATCAACATCAACTAACCTAGATCTCTATAGAAAACTATAATTAAAATGTTTTTGATATTTGTCCAAGTTTTTATTGTAATAATGAAACGATCTGTGATTTTTTATGTTATAGTAGAGTATTTTTATTATTTACTAAATAGGTAGCTAATCTATAAGAAAACTTCAACATAGATCTCTAAGGAAAACTATATTTACAATGTTTTTGATACTTGTCGTTTCATTGCATAATTATGAAACAATCTGTGATTTTAAATAGTACCTAAGATTACAAAAATGACAAATATTGTGTCACTTAATGAAACTGAACGATTATAGAAAATTAAGTAAGTCTTTTAAATAATATATATTTTTTTCTATCGACATTTTTATTTCTTGTCACCACACTATGCGAGTGATATTCTTAGGTGCGCTTCGTGGAATAGGAAATTAATTATTTTAAATTTTTCATTTGAAGCGCACCTACGGGGGCGCTTCGTGGAATACTTTAGGTGCGCTTCGTCTGGGTGCGCTTCGTTTGGGTGCGCTTGGTGGAATACCTCAAAATATTAAACTGCATGTCGTCCAGAATAAAAGGGTTTTATAACCTACCGGAACTTCATAACTTCTAGCTACTTCTAACTATACCTACCTTTGTTGGATTTTCGGGGTCAGGGTTTGGATCGCAAACGCAGTGGCCACAGACACAGTAGCCCCTGCCAGAGCACTCGGGGCCTTCTGACACGCCATCAGGGTAGCAATTATGCTTTAATTCACCGCCGGCGCACGAACATTGAGCATTCTCCTCTATACTCACTGAAACAGAAATACACTTAATATAAATGTTGTATCGTATATGTACCATGGATGTTTCTTTCATATATGTATTTACTATAGTGGCTCCCCGCGGCTTCGCCCGCGTTCCCGGGGGATCTTCAATTTTCCCGGGAAAAAAGTAGCCTATGTCCTTTCTCAGGCTCTGGATTATCTGTGTACCAAATTTCATTTAAATCGGTTCAGTAGTTTTAGCGTGAAAGCGTAACAGACAGACAGACAGAGTTACTTTCGCATTTATAATATTAGTATGGATGTACCTACCCAATTAGATAGGCACATGCCTTATTATTGTAAGCACATAATATAACTATGCGGTTATAAGCGGAACCTCATTGTTTGAAATTAACCAACATGACAACCATAATTTTATTTAGAGTTGATAGAAACACTTTATAATCATAATAGGTACTACCTACTAAGTTAATACTTAGGTACCAAACTTATTAAGAGGCTACCAAGGAATTTTTAAAATGCATGCAAAAATTTGTAAGTAGGTACTCACATCCATAATCCTTATGATCGACGGTGTTATTTTGGCAAAAATTTGAATACATTGGCATAGTTTTGTAAAAGCATTTTTTTTCCGATTGACACCAGGAGCAATGAGACAAACTTAGACATTCTGAGCATGATTTTTTAACGTTACAGATCCAACGTTCATCTAGGCTATATGGTTTTCTATATCTTGATTCTATTACAACTAAGGCAGATAGGAACCAAATAACACTAAATAGTCGGGACATAATGATTGAATTATGGCTTGTCTATAACTGAGCCTTGTTTCCACTACAGGAACGATCTCGTGATAACTGTTAACCGTGACATACTATTATTATACTTACGCATATTATTTATATCGCAATAGATAACCTTTAGTACCTACTCCAATGTGGCGCAAATAATTCATTATTGTGTTTGTTTTAAATGATGTACTTGCCAACAATCCATAAATTTGTACATTAAAACCTAAATAGAGAGAGTTTCATATTTTGTGGTATCATATACCTAGTTGCATACAACGATTACAACGACATCATAAAGATGTTCATGCTTGCATAAAACAAAGGACATACCTACCTATTACTTGATTACCATATCTAAATGGTAAACATGTCAGTGGGTGGTGCTTGGCAGCTTATGGGCGAAAGCTAGATGAGGAGAGGGTGTTATAAAGTAGGTAGGTAGGTACCTACTCTACCGTTCTCCACCTTAGGTTATACCTACCTATCGAAAATTTAAAGCTCAAGCAATCGCTAACACACATCATAAGGTTAGGTAGGTAGATAATAGCCTAAGTACTATTGCATATTCTATACCTATGTATTCCACTTAACTATCAGTACATACAAATAATCAAACGCCTGCGCCACGTCTATCTGTTCGCAATTAACCCAAAACTACTTAACGGATTTTCATGCGGTTTCACCAATAGACAGAGTGATATATGATTCAATGTATAAGTTGTTAAGGTGTTAAATATATTGGTTGAAATATGTCATCATATAATTTTATTATATTGTCCATGCAGAGCTAAGAGTCGCTAGTTTTGAAACTTTTGAATAAATATGGGTAAACCCAAACGTCATACAAATATAACGAGTTTCTTGGAATCGAATCCACGATGTCGGCATATGGATAGGTACATATTATGTTACTAGTGGCTCCCCGCGGTTTCACCCGCGTTCCCGGGATAAAAAGTAGCCTATGTGTTATTCCAGAACATATTCTAGCTCTGTGCCAAATTTCAAGCAGATCCCTTCAGCCGTTGGAGCGTGAAAGAGTAACAAACATCCATACATACAAACTTTCGCATTTATAATATTAGTAGGATTTAAACACCGCGCTAATCTCTGTCTTCGTATAATAAAATAAAAAAGATTTTAAAATCGCCTTTTTGAAAGTCAACTAGGTACTTAAAGGTACATAAAAATTAACTAATGAGTTTTCCTACCATTTCGATCTCGTTTTATTGATAAAATTTGCATCATTTATAATTGGCATCCCTTAATGTCAGTTTCTTATGAAATAATGTACCTATTTAGATAATATATACAATACAATATGATCTCGGATAATATAGATATGCCTACAAAAGTAACGTACAAAATATCGAACCTTTGTTGGAACACTAATTTGGCGGGGTTTTCATACTTTTCATAGGTAGGTACGTCCATATCCTATATATAGGTATACTACTAGTATTTTTATCGATATACTATCAGTCAAGATACAGTAGGTACCTACCGTTTTATGTGTTTAATAAATTTATGAATAAACTATATAACAATGCTATTAGTATCCCAGAAAAGAAACCAAAAATAGAGGGAAAGTTACCTACTACCAGATCGAAAGTCAGCCTTGATCTGAAAAGAACCGGTCAAAAACTCGACATGGTTACTTTTTTAAAGATTCAAGGTGTTATATTTTATAAAAATTCGATAACAACCAAGTAATAAAGTTACAATAAAAAATTAAGTAAGTTTTGGCTCTCAAAAATGATTTATTTTTCTTTATGGACAACACTATCTCTTGAAATAATGGCGCACTAGCATGTCAACCACACACGGAGTAAGCCCTTATTGGCACGAGAGTTTTTTTACCGGATGGTAAAAAAACATTCAAATACAACGAATGCATTCCCATGTAAATGTTCACACGACAGCGGTTTTAAAACGCGACGCTTTTTTATCGAGCGGTGTTGCATTTTCAACTTTGGGCGTTGGAAATAGAGCATATTATGGTACTTGGGAATGCATTTTTTGTGTATGAACGCTTTTTCACCGTACGTTAAAAAAACTCTCGTGCGAATGAGGGCTTAAAGGTATTTAGTGGATGATTGAGACCAATTCTATAAAATGTTTCTATCTCTATGACTCTGATCTTTATATTCTCTATCCGTCCTGTCCTGTCAGGGTCACTCGGGGCTGTCAGACAGAGCTGTCAGCCAGAGCTGTCAGCCAGAGCTGTCAGCCAGCTGTCTATTCATCTATTGACGAAACATTGGAGATTGTAAATATTGGATTAAAATCATAATGTTGTTAAAAATATTATCATGTGTTATATTGAATTATCTCATACATTGCTCAGCTTTAACTGATATGACTGAGATTTCATTTGGTAAATATAAGGAAGGAGTTCTAGCAGCATTCGGTGATTTTAACTCTGATGAATTGACAGATGCCTTTGTTGTTATTAATTCTTCAAGTGTTCAAGTATTTCTTGCCTACGACAAAGAACCCTTTTTGAGGCCTTCTTCTTATGCTTGCAATTTTAGTAATATTGTGATCACGAGTGTTGTACCAGGAGATTACGATGGTGATGCTTACATGGATATTTTACTTACTACTCAAACACCAAACTCTACTTATCACGAAGTCCGAGTACTTTGGGGTGGTATGCCTACCTTAAATTGCTCCGATGCTGTTGTCGTCAAAGCCCGCTCAATTGGTCAACCTTTGGTTATGGATTACAACCGCGATATGACTTTGGATTTATTTGGTATAAATACAGACAATCAAAGAGTATTTTGGATATTTAATAAAGCCAGAACAAACCTTACAGAGAAAATAATGGGTGGTGTCATATTTAAAGAGGTTAAGAATCCACATTCACATTCATTTTTGGATGTAAACAATGACAATGCTGCAGATCTCCTAATTACAACCACATTGGAAGTAGAAGTATGGTTAAATGAGGATCCTGAAGGGTTTAGATATAATAGTAGCATTGAGCTACTAGTTGGTCATGTAACTATTTATGGGCAGGCTCTATTTATTGATGTTGCTCTCTCAGGGGAATTCTTTTTGGTAATACCGGTTTGCTACGATATTGAGTGTTTCAACAGTACTATCTTAATAAACGACAATCAGCAATGGCATGATTTGCATGTAGATTTGAATGATGGAAAAGGAACATTGTGGCGCTTCACACCACCTAGAGATGAAATTTATTTGGATACAATAACAATGCGCAGTGGAGACTACAATATGGATGGTTATCCTGATTTACTGATGACTCTCAGTCCTGTCAATGGTAATGAAACAAGAGTGTTTCTTCTGCACAATATAGCCTGCAACTTACCAGGATGCAAATTCCACCGAACCTTTGAAGTATTGTGGGACAAATTTGATTCTTTTGGAAAGGATGTAGTTATGGCAACATTTTATGATTTTTATATGGATGGTGTACTGGACATTATTTATGTTAAGAAAAATGAATCATTGCAAACATATACAATGCACTCATTTCGGAATGAGCTGGAATATGACACCAATTTTATCAAAGTCATTGTAGTTACAGGATTAACTAATGATGTAGTGCCTACAATAAATAGAACTTTGTATAACAGAAAAGTTACATTTGGTTAGTAGTACCTTACATTTGTGTTCTAATTAAATCAGGTAAAGTTTATTTGACTATCATAACTAATCTATGCTATTGTTTTATTTTAGGAACTAACTTACCAGGGCCTAAGATTGGTTACAACACCTGGTCTCAAGAAGGCAGCTACAGGACGGGAGTTTGTGCTCAATTATCTCAGTCAGCCTACAATGCATTACAGCTACCCTATTCTATCTTTGGTTTAGACCGTACACCAAACTTTGTAGATAATTTAAATGTAGGTCTGTCTGGTTACTCCAAGAGTTGGACACAGATCATACCCAACTCTCAAATTGTAGTTATACCTTCCCCTCCCTATGATCCATCACAATGGAAAGCACAGTTATTTGTTACACCTAGTAAAGTAATTCTCAAAAGTGTTTTTGTCTTAACTGCCATTATTGTAATAATTACTGGTTGTGTATTATATTTACATTGGAAAGAACGTAACGATCGTCAAGACATAATAGAAATAGATGAAAAAACCTATGTGAAAATATGAATATTCAACCCACATGTAACATAACTTATAATGATAATAATTGAAAAATCATAAAGTTTTGAAATACAAGTGTACACACTACATAATACAACAATTTTATGTCCAATTAATGCTAGATTGTATTCCTAACTGTAATTATTAGTCTAAAGTTTACATAATAATTGTAGGTATTTAAGAAAGATTGTAAATAGAAATTAGCTAGGTATACACATATTGAAGTCTGTCTACAACAGATTATCATATTTGTTGTCCACCTTTGTTCATGTAACAAAATTATAATAATGCACTATTAATAATATTTATTAAGTTAAGAGTTCTTACTGGACATGCTAAACATTAGTAAACCACAGCAAGTTTATTGGGTATACAGTAGAGTCATTAAAGTAGTTCCATCATCATAGAATCTCACAACACCACTATACACTCAAGCTAGTTGGGCACTAAACCTACCAACCTTCACAGAGGAAGTCTGAGATAATATATCTTCATAAAAATTAGGGGTTATGAGACTTCATTAATACTGCTATATCATTATTACCAGTAGCTATACTAATTTGATTTTTCCTCCATTTCATTCACAGTTTTATCACTATTTTCATTCTATCTGTGATATTTATAGTTTTAAGATTGTTATTATATCAATGTAAATAATTAAACAGTGTAAGTGCCTATGTTAATGAAGATTAATAAAATAAATTTTATATATTAAACGAATATTTCACTGTTTCAATATACTGAAACAATTTGGGTCATATAATATTTTTTTCGAAAGTAACTTACTTGATGCATTTCGTCAGTTATACATTTGCTTAAGGAGATTGGCTCTAGTGGTACTCAAATTGCATGTCCCTCCAAAGTCTCCATACTACTCTTTCTTTATGGTAGGTATTTATGCTTTATACCTCCATTTACTAGATATACATTCAGATACATATTTTTTCAATAATTAATAAATTTTAGTATAAAGTTAAAATGCATATGTAATTATGTATTATCATGTAGGACTAGCCTCCAGCCTGAAAGTAATGTTAGTTTCTTAGAGCAAATATAAAGTGCCTGCCACTGTTAAGTAGAGAGGTGGGTGGGCACTACAGCTATCAATCAGATTCCCTGATGGTAGTATGCATAATAAAACAATGGATAGATTAATAAATTAAATTAAACACCATTGTGTATGTGAATGATAGTAGATTTTATTAACTATTATACAACATAGACAGTACAATTTGAAAAAAAAATACATTTTTATAAAGCTAAGAATCATGGAATATATGGCTTACTGAATAGTATAATGTGAAATGAATTATACAGATTTTTTTGTAATGACAATTCAATGCTTGGATTTGTGCCTATGCTTCTTATCTTTCTTCTTCTCCAATTTCTCTAGTTTCCTGAAACAAATTTTCGAATATAGTAGGTATCATATTTTATTTATACAAGTATCTTGTATAAAACCATTTTATTATGACTTTTTGACACTTTCAATAAAAGCAAATAGTATCTATGTTGTAAATAAAATCACTTTAATGATAACCTACTTCAGGAGTTTTTTCTTTTGCTTCTTGGTGAGTTGACTAATAAGGTCAACTTCAGTCAGCGTAGATGTATCACCCTCTTCAATTTTAGTAGCAGCCAGTGGCAATGCTCCTGGTTTCATGACAAGACCAGTATCACGCATCTGCTGCATCAGGGTTGGGAAGTCAGGTTTCTCCTCTTCCTCTTCTGGGGCTGATGATGAGGCTAGTAGGGCACGGGCCTCACCCATAGACAGTGAATACATTGAGCATTCTTTATCTGTAAGTATTTTAGTTTCTTAACCCCTTACCGCATCCTGGATCATATATGGACCTACTCACATTTGCCACTGTATAGCAAAAACCAAAATATTATTAAACGTTTTCTGCATAACGTGCTATAAACGTTCCATTACTCGTATTGAAATTTTAGTTCAGCGCCATCTAACGAGCCATCGTGTAAACAAAATCGCAGTTGCAAGTTCAACGGACAAGTTGTCACCGGTTACGCTCGGTACGGAGTTTTGAAAAATTACAAATAAATAGAAAATTCTATCGAAACACTATAAAAAAATATAAAACGTGTCGGAGTTACATTTGTTTATGTGATAAAGGTAAGTTTTTTGTATTTTTTTTATTGTAAGTGGAAAATAAACTTCATTCATTGTATGGACCACATATGAACCATTATGCAGAAATATTCTTTGATAGTTTAGATACCTTAGGATCATATTTGGTACATTATGCTGAAATAATATAATCTTCGTCTGAGTTTACAATGTATTTTTTCTATCGTAGTATTATTTTCGTGATCATAAATATCATATTTTTTATTTCAGGTACCGAACGATGGATCCGCATCGATTTTATGGTGGTATTCATACCATAGTGCAAGATTTTCCTGATGGCAGTTCTGATGAAGATCTTTCCGACGATGATATCTATGGGAGATATGCTAGAAATAGACGGACTGCGGTGGTGATTCCCGAAACGGATGATGAATCTGAATCTGATCCTGAGGATAATGTTCCACTATCGACTTTCCAAAGTGCAAGAGAGGCTAGGGCACAGAAACCCAAATGGAGAGATGGTGTCCTCCAAAAAAATGCCACAGAAATCGAGTTTTCTGGGGACTTAACTTTACCTGCTGAGATCATGGCTTTAGAGACACCTGTGCAATTTTTCAAGTATTTGTTTAGAAATAGCAAGTTTCAATATATAACGGAACAGACTCGTATTTATTCTGTAGAAAAGCGTCCTGAAAAACCGATAAACCTGACCGGAAATGATTTAGAACAATTTGTAGGCATATGTCTCATGATGTCCATCATCCAGCTACCTTCTACTAGAGACCATTGGACCAATCAGTCCCTTGCCCCCACGCTGTGACAACATATAACAAGCACATGGGGGGAGTGGATCTCCTTGATGCTTGTCTAGGATATTACAGGATACAAATCCGATCGAAAAAGTTTTACCATCGCATATTTTTCCACTTGATAGATATGATAACTGTCAATGCGTGGCTTTTATACAGACGGCGATTCCACGACGAAGAAGCTTGGTTACCTTTAGCTGATTTCAAGGTTGCAGTGGCTGAAGCATTGACTATAGCAAATAAGCCCATAGCTATGAAAAGAGGACGTCCTTCTAATGTTTTAGAGAACGCAATTCAAGAAAAGAAAACAAGAGGCGTAATTGCGGTTATGCCTTCACAAGATGTACGTCTGGATAAATTAGATCACTTACCTATCTGGAGAACCAGACAACGTTGTAAGGTAACGGCTGTAGGTACTGGAAGATCTTTTGTGGAATGTCAGAAATGTCAAGTCAACCTATGTTTGAATGAAAAAAGAAACTGTTTCTTACTATTCCACTCTACTTAATTTTTTTAAGAATTATTGCAATTTCCACATAATGTGCCATATTTGTACCAGGGATAAAAACCTCATTTTTGTATATATTTTTTTTAAATATAAAAAAAATACGAAATACGTGTATTTTTATTTTCTCCTCTTCATGACATATGTTTTTTTCATTAAGAAAAAAAAAATCATGCGGTAAGGGGTTAATAACAAAGTACTCCACCAATATTAAATTAAATGGTATTTAGTGTTGTGCCTCTGTCGCTTGATGACCTTGTTGTGAAATGGTATAGTAAATATGAGTAACCATAAATATTGTTATGAACTTCAACATACCAGTGTTAATGTGACCCCATTTATGACATTTAATGCATCTAACATTCCTGACCAATATTCCAAATGGTTGATCTCTAATTTCATTGTCTCCCTTGCAGTAGCTCTCTCTGGGTGCATTATATTTGCGTTGCCATTCAAACTTATATTCTGGCTCATTATCTTCACGTTCCCTTTCCTTCTTAACACCCGGTGGAGGCTCATACATAAAGTTGAGGCTCAATTTATCCTTACTTTCTTTACTCAGCATTGCTCTGCAAAATAAGAATTTACTTAACATCTTTAAAGGGAAAAATATATATTTTAAGAAATTGTATATTATCTATTATCAGTTACTTGTTTTCATGTAGTTCTTGTTCTTTCTCATACTGAACTCTTAATTCTTCTTGCTTTTTCTTGTAAGCATCTGTTTTTTGTTCAGCCATCCATACCTGGATCAAAAACATAAATTTATTACAAAACAAATTATGTACTACATGCAGCAGACATAGAGGAGTGTGCAAGACAAGTGTATTAATATGAATACAAACACCCTTGGTACAGCAATGGCTCCCAATTAACAAAATACATGTATAACTGTATTGGTTAGTTGTCATATAGAGTAAAAAATGTAATATAATAATTGTATTGCTTCATACTCACTCTTTTAAGATTATCCCTTGATGCTGGATGGAAGAACTTCTTGCACATGTAATTATTAAAACCTTTCCCCATTTTGACTTAATTATAACTCTTGATGTATATATGTTTTGTAATCAAGAAGAATAGCTGAAAATGTTGGATAAGTAACTTCACATTAGTTTCTTTCAAATGCTTAATTCAACTAGATAACACTATTATTATGCGCAATTAGCTCAAATTCTAATCAATTGCAACATACAAAATAATTCATTGGCCAGGGGACGTGCTAGGAATTGGGGGGTATAGCGAGATGACTTAGAGAAGATAACATATGTCTTTATTATACTGATAGGATCTCGTAGAAGTAAAACACTACAAATTCGTTTAATTCGTAATTGCACAAAGTTAAATCAACCAATGAAAATAAATAAAGGAAGTACATAATTGTAAATATACCTTCGACATAAATGTCCCAGGATATCCAAGGACTTTGTTTATTTCATGATTATTAAAAACTAACTACATACAATACATAAGTTATACCAAAGGCTACTATTCATCTATTATATTACTCTTTGCTACTATTGTATACTGGAGTTATACACTACTCAATGTCGTCCCGTCGCTAGCTACTAATATAGTAGAAGTGGGCGTTATGTACCGTAAATAGTTTCAATAACTATGTATTGGTGTAATACCGTCAATACGGTATTGCCTTCCACAATAACTATTTATTGCGTAAAACTATTTATTTGTGATAACTAGAGTAGGCACGTACCGATACCGAACCGACCGACTCACACTGAATAGATACATACAAACAAGATACGCGGTGAAACATAACTCTTTGTACTTTCGTAGGTCAGGTGATTAAAATGCGCTAATAATTGCAGTTATCTGTGAAACAATATTTTAATACAAACCAAAATACCAAACGTTCTAATATAATATCGTACCTAGTAGGTTAACCTAGAACCCAGAGCCCAGAGCTCGAACCCAGAGCTCGGTATCACCAATACCTAGTTATTAAAATAAATAGTTTTAAATACGGTATTCGGTATCATACCAATAACTAGTTTCGGTATTACGAAAACCCGTACCGACTCACCACTATAATATAGTAATCTGTGGTCAGTGACGCAGTTGGGCAGTTGATCGATATGCTACAACGATAACCTGACAAAACAGTATGATTTGAATATCGATAGTATAGATTGCACAAAATGTTATGATACTGGTAACGCCTTGTATTAATAATCAAGCCACGATATTATGCTATCGATTTTATTACCATTTATTGTGTGACATCCCTATGTATATCAACTCAAAGCTATTTTGACTATTGGTAGTGAATTACTTAATACGATTATATCGACTGAATTTCAAAAACAACTATCGATAGCTCACATACACTTCACTAGTAGATTGCAGTAGAGTAAACTGTCAGCTAATGTCAATCCAATAGGTTTTTTTTTACACTTTAGAGATGTAGTCAAATTAATGCCCGTATTAGATGTTAACAGGTATCTATTGTTTGTATATTATGACACTAAATGTGAACTCATATAACAATATGAAGAAAATATTGATATTGTTAATAATTAGATTTTTCATAATTATCGCATTACTTTAAAATTACGGGTATTCGTGAATATTAATATTGCATTTATTTACATAATGAAAACACTGCATAGCAATAAAACGGGTAGACACATTTTTCAGAATTTAGATAACAAATAACTTATAATTATTTTGTGAAATTTAAACATGAATAGTTGTATAAACTATTATTCTTCTAATTCTACTTATTCGAACGACGGCTTAAATAGTCGATTATATATTAACTTTTACCAACCATAAACAACATATTATTGCATTTGAAAGAAGAACGGAAAGCTTGACATCATGAAACTTGACATGGATCAAAATACCTTTTTAAGAATATGTGTGTGTGTACAAAGATGTTGTTATTAATGTTTGTGGGTGTTTTCAAAGTCTTGAAAGCTTGACTTAAATAATATTTTTGGGTCGGCATGAAAGTCGCTCCGTGAGTTCTTAGCTTTAGATGATCCTGGATTTTGTTTGGAAAACTAAAGAGAATATAAATTACTATGTTTATGGAAACAGTTTTTTGGTTCTGGTAACTCTGGTCGTGGAAATGAAATGAGCGAGTGAGCTAACTAATGTATTTGTGTACCTACCTACCTACTTTGGAAAGCAATAAGTTAAACATTTCCTATCAATAGTTTCATTTCCAAATCCTATGTAAAATTTGTCGCCATAAACAGTGTGTGTTGACAGTGTTATTATCTTACTTATAAGGTAAATATTTGGTACGACTTTCTAATGTCTCAATTCAATCTTATTAGCAAACAGGTTGACAGCGTTCCGTTCATACATTGATACCTACGGCTACTATTTTCACTTTAAAAATACTTATCTAGTAATTAAATTAAACGCATATTCCTATATTGCATTTATTTATTTTCTTATCACTTGGATATTTAGACCATATCACTCAAGTGCTAAGCCGGATTACAAATCCGCATTACAAATTGTCATCATTGTGTTGCTTTTTGTTTATCACATTCATGCCGTTTTATCATGTTGAAGTATTTTTAGAACTTTACTATGCTATACAAGCTTGATTCCTTTGTAAACATTTTTGAAGTTGTGTGCCGTTTTTATAGAAGTGAAGTGAATAAACAGTGATTGAGGCATTCATAAAATTACCAGAAAATTGTGTCTAACTGTTATGAAACATGTTTCTGTGAAAAATAACCAAGACAGTAAATAAGGATCATTTGGCATTTATGGTGAGTTTATTCCTCTGTTTCAATACTTAATGTTTTGGTTGTGAGCATAGGTTGTACACATTCAGGGTAGTTGTTACCCCAAATTAGTGCAGACCCACATTAAATTGTATGTTTCCTGTGAGCTTCCCTAAAGTTTTTTGAAAACAAATTTGGAAGCATTACTCATACATTTATTTTTATTTGTTCAAGGATTTTGTATCCAAAATATATCCAGCCACACTATTAAAAATGGTTTGGCAATAGTGTAACTTCATTATGTTTTAATTAAGTATACAATTTGTGTAGACAGGAAATACCTACAATTACCATTTATGAAATGTGTGTCAAAATGGTAGATGATAGAATAGAATCATCCCAATCTACCTCTAAGAGTGTGTTATAATAATAAAAAGGTATGTGGAAAGAATACAACCTTTGTAAACATGTACAAAGCACCAGACTTCATAGTAAATATGAAATGAAGAATCCTGGCAACTTATACTGTATTATTTATTAATTGGATGATGTAATTTTAAAAGCTACACCTGTAGCACAAATAATATAAATGTAGGAGTAATAATTGCTTGTAACATGTATATCTATGACCTATGACGTACATGTTTAACTACTCTATCCATCATATCACAACAAATTATTGGCTTTTGATTAATAGGTGGATTTCTTAGAAATGAAATAAAATATATTGTTCTTGATACTATGATTGCAATCAACTAAAAACATTTTACCATGGGTTTTTATTTCCAACTGTAATACTGTGTAATAGTTTTTCAGGCTCAATATTCAGTTTGATACAAATGAATATTAGACCTTATAGACTGAGTATAGTTATGCTGAATTTCAGTTTCACTGACAACACATTGAAATATATTTATTCAACTTCACAGGTACTTATAACAGGTCAACTCTAATGCTCAATTAGGTAGGTTGCTTTTGCTGAGAAGAATCGGAAATAAACTCAGTTGTCTGATCACATGATTATGAGTATTTTTAAGTATTATACCATCTGCATAGACTATTTAATTAATCACATTAATCACAAGCTCTGCTTAGTTTGGAATCAGATTGGCCGTGTGTGAAAAATGTCCCAGGATATTTATTTATTAATCTATTAAAATTGAAAATTATAATAAGGAAATTATCTATTTCCTCAAAACTTCATTTAGTCAATTATTTTTTGTGTAGGCTTCACCATCATATAATTATGTGGGAAGAGGGCCCTAAATTCTATGAATCACATTATTAATGTACCTACCTCATTTTAAGCTTTGTATATTATTGTAATGCTATGTACCTCCACAATGCTCTTTTATATAATTTAAAACTTAACCATTGATCTAATTTTTATGAATTATCTATACTAATATTATAAAGGAGTAGAGTTTGTTTGTTTGTTTGTTTGGTTGAACGCGCTAATCTCAGGAACTACTGGTCCGATTTGAAAAATTCTTTCGCCATTAGATAGTCCATTTATCGAGGAAGGCTATAGGCTATATATCATCACGCTATGACCGATAGGAGCGGAGCACCAATGAAGAATGTTTCAAAATCGGGAGATTTCTTTTCCTGTTGAGAGCTTCCGCTGCGTACGCTGCGTAAACGGTTAAAGTTACGCTAAAATGATGTATGACAGAATTGTTTCCCTTTAAAAGTTCTAAAAAAAAGTCCGTGATAGCATATGTCTATCTGTTAAGGTTGGCTCACTGTGACCATTTTTGTACTAACCAAATTTGTTCGAAAATTAAGCATTATTTGTGAAGGTGTTTTTATAAAGATGATATTAATCCTTATCCAAATAAATACGTTATTCATCACAAGTATTTAATTTAAAACAAAATTGCCATTTACATCATCCGATTTCAATGAATATCTTAGGAGATATCGTAAATTTAAAATAACATCGCACCATAATAATTATCAAGTACTGCGCGCGCCTTTATGTGCTGGACCAGCGCGGCGTGCAGTCATCAGTTTGCTTTGCGAGATCACCTTCTACGTAAACGAAGATGCGGGTTTAAAGTAAGCGTTAGCCCAAAGTAACTATTCCACGCGGACGGAGTCGCGGGCAGAAGCTAGTATCTAAATATATATTAAACTTTGACAATAAAAAAGAATCAAAGCCGTTTCTTCGGTTTAGACTCTAAAAAGGCACATATGAAAGTCAATGCTGCTGAAGCTACTACTGGTTCTGAAGTCGGTTTTCAACTAATAAGAACTTGTAAAAAACTCATCAATGTTACATTTTTATTATTACTTAGGCTATGTTTTTCTTTAATGAGTCAGGTGTTGCACTGGCTGGGTGTAGTGCTCAATCATCATCATCATACAAAGGCTATGTTTTTCTCTAATTTCTAACCATTTTACATTTCAACCCATATTCAATCATTTGGATGGAATAATAGAATACTAAGCACTTCAGCTCAGATGTATTGCAAAAAAATTATCAGTTCCAAAGGATTTAATATACCTCTGTCTGAAAATTATAGAATAATTATGCAGGAATCTTAAATCAAACTGTAGGTACTAAGCGAATAATTAAATTACACTTATTTAACTTATGTGACCTACTCTTTTTGGATGTCTGAAAAAACAGTTATTCTATAGTAAAATTAATGGCACAAGGTACCTATATTTTTACTCTGCAGGATATCTACATTGTAGTATGTTGGAAATGTGAAATGTTACTAGGTACCTACCTACCAATGTTTAATAAGCGTAATGTAAGTGTGCCGGCGCGGCGCGGAGACGGTGGCTAGGGGTGGTCGATTTTTATTATCTCAAGGTGGCTGGGTGCGGTCGGGAGCGGCAGATCAAACATGACTGCTGCGAGATCGATATAGATACAAAAGCCTGACCATGTGCATATATACCATAGATGTAAAAAAATAAAAATATACTTTTACATTCAATGATTTAAAAGCACTCCAATACTTTAGTTAACAGTCAACGTTTTACTTACGGGAAGTTGTGCGTATTTTTACCCGAATTATTAATTTAAATATGTAGGTATACAATATTATGTATGACAACCGTCTGGACATATACTTTGTTTTCCTTCGACCCATCGCCAGTAGTGTATCTCTACGTAAGTTTTAAAACGCAAAGACTTATTTTTGCGACGCTTAGGACGGGCATTTGAACCTGCACCCTTGTATTCGTAAGTCGGAGCGTTTACAACTCGCTTACGGTTCTATTGTAATCTCAGAGACGGTTGATACTACAGATTTGTAATTTGGTATAGTAGTAGATATTAACTGCATCGACAAAAAAAAACATAAAATCTTGAAAAATATTTTTTTTAGGGTACCTCCTCCCGTACACGTAAAAGGGCAAGTAAATTCTTTTTTCTTCATTCGTATAGTGTGGCATTTCGTTGATAGCTTATTAAAATAGCAAAGGTTTGCTAAGAACGCTTTCCGATTCAGGGTTCTTCTGTTTACGAAATATTAAGCTTTTAAGCTGTAATTTTAGTTAGTCATGTGTGTCCCCCCTCCCCCTCAAAAAACCAAACCATTGTTTGTAGTTGTAAAAAATTTCATGCTAGTAGCATATATAATGAATTTAAAAGGTTACAGGTTAACAGGTTAAAGTCAGCCAAGTAAAAAAGATCCTAAAACCAACCGAATACGACTTTTAACCATTTCGTTGCCACCTCAATATTGAAAAAAAAAATTTAAGTAAATCGTATATGTATACATAAAGTATTGAATTGTGTCAATCTTGCTACGGAACCCTACACTGCGCTGGTCCTAACACGCTCTTGGCCGGTTTTTTCCTTTTTTTCATCCTTCAGTTAGATCGATGTATTTTTTTCGCAAGGAATTCTACCAAACCTTTTGTGGTGTGTTATAAAATTGAATGTTTTTCATGCACATCATACTACACTATATACAGCAAAAGACCTAAAAGTGCTAGCAAAAAGTCTTAGGTTATATAGATAGGTACCTAGTTTATTAATCCCCGGCCATAAAATTATCATTATGTTGTGACACCACGGAAATTTTATACCTACTTACTGACGTAGGTACTGTTGTTCTTACACCGTAGGTAATCCTGTTGATACTACTAAATGAATAATACAAAATTAGTCATCGTCAAAAGAATTGAACTTTGTAGGACTAAGTAACATTAGTTACTACCATTTCGTGCAATAATATTGTGAATATACATTTATTAATAGACAGTTATTAGCCGGAAAATCGCTCATAAATAATTACTGAATAGGTACTTACTTTTATACAAAGAGTTTTTGTTGAAATATAGGTATCTATATCAAAACGAAGAATTGGCATAAATAGTTCCTAAACGAAATAGTTTTCTGATAACGCCGATTTAATTAGTTTCTGAGAAGGCACTGACGTAGGTGCACTGCACCTTGCTTGTTGCACAAATGTGTACTATAACATGAAAGCACAGTTTTATTTAGTCTCCCAGCCTGGCTTTGTTTCCATTTTTTTTCCCTAAATTATGGAAAACCTTTCACGTATTCAATATGTTTGAATTCTATCACCCGACTTACAATATTTCTAAATCTTGTTTAACTAAACTCGGGAATCCCCAGAAAAATATAAAATCTAACTCATATATATATACTAGCGGACCCGGCAGACTTCGTTCTGCCCACCTGCGCCACCTACCGGGTCCAAATTGATGTATATAAAAACCATCCCCCATGAAATACTCCGTAATTTGATGAAAACCGCATGAAAATCTGTTCAGTAATTTTTGTTTTCATCGCGTTCAGACAAACAGACAGACAGACAGAGGCGGCGGGGATTTTGTTTTATATATATAGATATTTATTATTTATTACTATTGTCTCCACGCGGTTTCACCCGAGTACCCGGGAGATCTTCCATTCTCCCGGGATAAAAAGTGAAATATCTGTGTACCAAATTTCATTTAAATCGGTTTAGAAGTTTTAGCGTGAAAGCGAGACAGACAGACAGAGTTACTTTCGCTTAATTATAATATTAGCTAGGACTACATTCTGGCAACGGTGTTAATTTCTAAACATTTTCTTTGAACCTATTACTTTTAAAACTATAGAGAGTAAAATTGTTGAATTGCTGAAAATACGTTGGTTTTGGGCAAGGTGCATGTTGTCAAAACAGCGGCACGTCAATTGGCCTAATCGGTGGCCGGCTGCGAGCCAATTACTTAGTTGACAGCATGGAAGCAATTCCTACATTTGAGGGCGGAAAACGCGCTGCAGGAAGACTTCCCTTTATTGAGTTACAGAAATAGACACGCTCATTGTCCCCATCATGCTGTGTTTCTTCATATTCCCTTTTAGAGTTACTTAATTTTTATTCACAAATTTAATGTAGATATTTCGTACCTATATTTCTTTGACTTTGTCCTCGTCACAAATATGTAGTTGAACTACTGGATGTGAAGTACATGAATATGAAATGCACAGTTATTTGGTAGACCACTGCTAGGTACTGTTTAATACTATATTTTAGCGGTTGTATAAATTTGTTTAAAACTAATTATTTGGTATAACGTCGCCCGTCTCGTCTTACAACCCTTAGCTCTACTGGTTTTGCTGTGAGACAAATTCAACATTCAAAAAGCGGATAGGTGATCCTACGGTGACGCACGATAAGCTAACGAATACTTAGAGCAACGCGTACCTAGCTATAACTGATGTTAACGTCACCGCCCGTCGGTTATCTTTCGTTATCGGTCTATCATCATGTTATTACAATGGTTCAATAACTGCACTTAACTGTAGGCTATTGCTGCTTATTTAGTTTTTAAGTAAAAGCTTGATCAACATTGTTTTATAGCTATTTTGTTTTTTATGATTAGGTGAGGTTGTCGCGGTGAAGGCGGCGGCATGGGGCACGGCGCGCGGGTACTGGTACTCGCGGCGCTGGGCCTGCTGGCCGGGCCTTCCCTCGCCGTCAATAAACAATTCAATATCACCATCGGATACTTGCCTTCCATCAAGGGCGAGTTGCGGGACAGGCAAGGGCTCGCTATCTCAGGAGCGCTTTCTTTGGCCCTAGATGAGGTTAGTTTGTTATTTGAATAGTTATTTTTTGTAAGGTCGTGAGTACTGAAAACATTAAATTAAGTCAGATATTGATATTGATCCTGTTGTTAAATTACTATATTTTTCGAATATGTTGTCGAATACTAAGGTTATTTCTTCATATTTGTTAATACCCACAAGAACACATAACTTCGAAATACCTTGAACGACATGTACCAAGATGAAAGCATAATCCATACAACATTTTTGAAGATAAACTAAATACAAATTAAATTATGTTTATAAGTAGACGCACACAAGTTTGTTTGATTTGTACAAATATCATATCTATGTACATACACTTCCGTAGCTATTTTTAACTCGAGGACAAACATGTTAACTTAAGAATTCCTCGGCACATTTTTAGGTTAATATAGTGTTAGAGAAAAAATATTTACTATGGCACTATTTTACGATTGACGACATTGTATTTTTCAAAATAACTGCCCAAGTGCATGAATATGCGCTATAGTATAAACTATATACAGATAGTGTCAGTAGAAACTGACATTAAAGGATATTTTAAGATAAAAGATTTTATTAATATCTACTGCTATAATAATTTTTAGTCCTACTGTTCCAAATGAAAGGGTTGTTGGGAAAGGGGCTGTTGACGCACACAACTCACTGACCAATCAATCAAATAAAAAAATTGACTCTATATGAATGAAAACCATCTGTAAAAAATATGCTATTCAGACGGACGGCGGAGATGACAAAATATAACGGCTGTTATTCTGGCTATGGTTTATACTAACAATGCCCAGTCCTTAAACTGTAAAAAACAATCAATGTTTTATTTGTGGAAGACTAGACTAAGCTAAAATACTCGATGCATTTGACAGTTAAGGTTTATTATATTTCAGCTCAACAATGGCACGGAATTGCTGCCGGATGTGTATATAGAAATGAAATGGAACGACACCAAGTGCGATACGGTGCTGGCGACGCGACACCTCACGGACATGAGTTGCTCAAACGTGGTCGCCTTCTTCGGACCAGAAGGACGCTGCCACACTGAAGCTATTATCGCACAGTCCAGGAACTTACCAATGATCTCTTACGTGAGTACATAAAACATATAACGTACAGATTTACTTAAAGTTCTGTGTTGTTTGGTTGAATAGTTGTTATCTGAGTTTATTCAATTTATTTATTGTCCAATGCTACGATACGGTAGCAAAGTGGCAACGCAGTAAGGCACGACGCCAGGGACTCGAGTTGGCCATTTCATCCGTCACTAAACAAAAAGCTAGAAACATTTCTCTCCAGATAAATTTGAAATGTGAATGAAACCAACTAGGCGGTTGCTATAATTACTTGCAATAAACTCATTCTGAAAGTGACATGTTTGCGAATTAAGCGAGAACTCAATTTAGAATAAAGCATAAAAATATGAATCTTATTCGGTTTATCAATCGATAAAAACAACGTAATGTGTTGTTATTTTCTATTATATAATAAATAATGTAATTGTTTATAGAAATGTTCGGATTACCAAACGTCGACGCTGCCGATCTTCGCGAGGCTCGAGCCACCCGGTGCACAGGTAATTTGTTTAAATATTCCCCAGTAATTGCTTATCATTTAAACTCAACATAGTGTATATAATATCATGTATAATTTATCGATTACTCTAAGCTGGCAAGTGTGAGGTGTCATTGTAGTTGATACCTACTTCATGCTATTTATCAAGGATTTATCGTTTACTGACACGCTTTAAATTTTCACTACGTACCAAGTAGGCTAGTAAATATTTACATTGTAGGCACACTACACTTTATATATTTAATTATATGTGTCACCGGATGTTTTGATTTTATTTAATGTGTAGATAATATTCACCATAAAATCTATTATGTTCTTGTTGTAGGTATATGTTCCATTTTTACAATTATTACCTATCTTCTAAAGGTCGCTAGAACTCGCTTTAACAGTTAAGCCGCCTGAATGGATTACACATTTTTTTCTCCTGCTTGTCTATTTAACAATTATTTTGTCATATATGAAGTATGTTCTATTCTGTATGTAGATATATCCCATGAAATTAATTCCAATTTATTTGTCCAGGCAACAAAATCGGTGATATCACTGCTCCGGTACTACAGATGGAACAAGTTCTCCATACTGTACGAGGAGTCGTGGGTGACGGTCGCGCTCACGCTGGAGAACCACGCCAAGAAGAACAACATGACGGTGAACCACCAGCGGCCCGTCATCGACGGCTTCAAGTGTTGCGAGGACAAGATGACTTGCTGCGCCCCCGGCTTCTGGTACCAGTTCATACAGGACACCAAGAATAAAACTAGGAGTGAGTGTCCATTTCTATATTATTGACTCGTTATGTGTACTCTATAATTATAAAAGTTTTTCTTATACGGAAGATTTTTCATTTTCCCAGGATAAAAATTAGTCTATCTCCTTTCTCAGGCTCTATACTATGGTAATATGTGTATCAAATTTCATTTAAATCGGTTAGGTAGTTTTAGCGTGAAAGCGAGACAGACAGACAGAGTTACTTTCGCATTTATAATATTATTTAGGATTTATCAAGCAATTCATGCACATTTTTAATATCATTCCTGAATCTAATAGAAGTTGTTATACAAATTACTAACACCGCATTTGTATCTATTTCAGTATATGTATTCCTTGGATCGACATCAGGCCTAATAGAAATGATGACAGCCATGGAGTCACTGCAACTCTTCGCGAAAGGAGAATATATGGTTATATTTGTAGATATGATGACATATTCTCCCAAAGAATCCTTAAAATATCTAATAAGTAAGTCATACATACATTCATGATCTATTTTTTAGTGCCTGAAGAATACTTCTGTTATTTCAATAAAAATACCGTTATTAATGCATGCATTAAGAATATATTAATTATATTTCTCTTTATCCATGGTTGGTATTGGTTTACAATGTTGTTTATTTTTAGAAACCGAAGATCGCGGAAATACAAAGCTCATCTGTCCGAATACGCCAGATTTTAGAAAACGAGCTCAGTCCCTATTAGTTGTGGTGTCGTCTGAACCAACCGGTTCCTACGAACTGTTCACTGCAAAAGTCAGAAAGTACAACACCTTGCCACCATTCATGTTTGCTGATGTCTTTGGGAAGAAGTTCAATACCGTATGTGCATTAATATTTATTAAGCCTACTTTATTTAATACTAGTGGCTCCCCGCGGTTTCACCCGCGTACCCGGGAGATCTTCCATTTTCCCGGGATAAAAAGTAGCAAATGTCCTTTCTCAGGTTCTAGACTATCTGTGTACCAAATTTCATTTGAATTAGTATTGATTTCCTATTAGAGTACATCTTTGTAACCACCTGAGAATTATATAATTTATTAACTTAAGTAACTATTTCTCACCAGTCATGTCAACAGCAAATTATACCATCAAAACATAAAACTATTAAGTGACGTAACTGTTCAAATTCCAGTTTGTAACGATATATGCAGCATATCTGTATGACTCTGCGAAGCTGTACGCAAGGGCTTTAGACGAACTCATCAGGGAAGATACCCAGAAAGAGATATTAACTTATAAGAAACTCATGGATATTGCCACGAACGGAACGCGTATCGTGGCCAAGATGATTAAGAGCACTCCTTATAAAAGTAAGCAAAATTTTATATCCTTTCCGGAATTTTACGGTTCAGAAGATATATTTTTTACCAGCTTCGCTTTTTACTAGTTAATAAATAAATCACCTGGGACATTTTTCACCCACGGCCAATCTGATTCCAAACTAAGCGGACCTTGTGATATGGTAACCAGATAGCTGATATACAACATAATATACAACACAAGTTCTGCTTAGTTTTTAATCAGATTAGCCGTGTGTGAAAAATGTCGCAGGATATTTATTTATTTATTATTTACTTGTGGCCGTGATGTCATAAAACAATTTTCCCTTGAACAGGTGTGTCCGGTATGTCGATTCGCCTGGACGATCGCGCAGACTCTGAAGGCAACTTCTCCGTGCTCGCCTTCAAGCCGACCAAGTTCAGTGACGACGACATCAACTGCACATACAGCATGATACCAGTCGGCCTCTTCCAGCAGGGCAACCGCCAGTTTCCAGTTAGTGTCGTTGATATATTATTTAAAATTTATATAACTTAAACACCGGGGTAATTCTAATTTGGGTTCTGTCTATGTTAGCACACTTCAACATACAAGAACAAGAATACTGCTTAACTAAGCGCTCACCGAAAAATACATATATCTTTTGCTACCAATCTAAGTATATACAAAGAGTGAAAAGTATCTAGTAGTTTTTTTAATAGAAAGTATCGATAATGGATTAAAAGTAAGTTATTCGATATTTACCCTATTCTTTCCCGGGATAAAAAGTGTTATGTCTATTTTCATTCTCAGGCTCTGGACTATATTTGTACCAAATTTAATTTAAATCGGTTCAGTAGTTTAAGCGTGAAAGGGGAGACAGACAGAGTTACTGTCGCATTTATAATATAAAGTTAGGATTTCAATAAAATACTCGATTTAGCTGAAATATTGATAGTCACTAGCCTAAACCAATAATATGTCCGTTAAACATTGCAGGAGTACAAACTGAACCCGCGTCTGCCGATCGACTGGCCGGACAGCGTGAAGCCGGAGGACGAGCCGTCGTGCGGCTTCCTGAACGAGAAGTGCCCCAAGGACGAGTCGCAGATCACGTCGCTCGTGGTGGCCGGCACGCTCGCCGTCACGCTGTTCTGCGCGCTCGTCGTCACCGCCAGCATCTACCGCAAGTGGAAGATCGAGCAGGAGATCGAGGGGCTGCTCTGGAAGATCGACACCCAGGAGATAGCCGGCTACCTCGGCAGCGGACTCGTGTGGTCGCCCAGTAAGGTAACCCTTACCCCGACACTTACCGAGCGCTGGGCCCGTAGTCCCACCCGTCCCACCCGTCCCACCCGTCCTGCTTAGTGTTGTACTTACTTGTATTATATACGTTTGTCTAAATATACGACGTGACCGTTTCAGCTGAGTTTAGCGAGTGGTATATCCTGCGAGAGCCGGTGCTGTACGCAAATATTCACTACCACCGCGCAGTATAGAGGGAACGTTGTGAGGATTAAGGAGCTCAAGTTTTCCAAGAAAAAGGTAAATCGACATCTATCATATAATTTGCTACTTTGTCAAACTTAAATAGATATGATAAAGCGAGCCATCAAAGCGAGACTGATGATTATACAATGCCTTCTGAATTGCTAATTTGATGCGAAATTTTACAAGGTGATTATATCATAATTATGTTTAAAGGATATATCCCGAGAAGTAATGAAGGAGATGCGCCTTCTTCGTGAGTTACGGCACGACAATCTGAACTCTTTTATCGGCGCGGTGGTGGAGCCCCTGCGCGTGCTGCTTATCACTGACTATTGTGCTAAGGGAAGCTTGTATGTAAGTGAATGATATAATTAATCTTTCAAATTGAATAATTTATATTTGAATAATATAATCTACCTGGGAATCGTCTTGTTATTTATATTTAAAACATGTAAGTAAACTCGGTTTAAAATATATTTTAATTTTACTGAGGGTTAAACTATTATAGAGTACAGTTATTTCAATGAATCCAAGGCTTTGGTTAAGACTTTGCACTAACTACAAGTAAGTTGCCGTATATACAATTAATATGGACTTAATAACTTACTAAAAAAACACAAAAATCTTATTTTCCAGGATATAATTGAAAACGAGGATATTAAGTTGGACAAGATGTTTATATCGTCGTTGATTCACGATCTCATAAAGGTATGTTCTTAATTGTTATGGTTGCTTCGGATATATTTTTTTATGTATAATATGTATTTTATATTTATTTATAATATGTTACAGGGTATGACGTTTATTCATACGTCGCCATTGATCTACCATGGAAATCTCAAATCTTCGAATTGTGTTGTTACATCTAGGTGGATGCTTCAGGTAACTCTATTTTTATCGTGAAAAGTGAAATAATGAAACATACCATTACTTACAGCTTGTTATTTTTACAGGTTACAGATTTTGGCCTGCATGAGCTACGATATTGTGCTGAAAATGAATTTGTTGGAGAACACCAATATTACAGAGGTAATGTATATTTTGTCAGCTATTACTGTAAATATATTAAAACTTTAAAATTTTAGGTATACCGTGTAACTTATATAGTAATATGAAACCTAGTGTTACTGTCCCTTCAGTAGGTGCGCGGTGGAAGACAGGTGTTATTATTTATACGATACTCGCTATTGGTCAAATCGCCACCTATCAAATGTAAGCATATCTAACGTTATATGATAATTTGAGGCACTCTCCCTTAGGACCCCATCTACAATCTATCTGTAAATAATAAATATCGACTAACAACTAAAAGTAATTTCTGTACAGGTTTATTGTGGAAATCGCCGGAGCTACTAAGAGAGCTGGATAATCCCAACGGTACAGTTGGCGGGACGCAGAAAGGTGACGTGTACGCTTTTGGGATTATACTGTACGAGATCATCGCCAGACGAGGACCTTTCGGCTTGACGGCTACGGAACCTAAAGGTACACATACAAACATTAATCAATATGTACAAAGTTAAACCAAAGAATAGTGGTCGATTTTTTTATGTTGTATTTGATTTGAATAACGTTTAGAGATGTAAAATTGTGAGTACAAATTAAATTACACTTTAAATATAGATATCATTGAGCGTTTGAAAAGGCCAAAGCTCGACGGCGAGGATGTGTTCCGTCCAGACACGAGCATGCTTGAGGGTATCACGGAGGACTCAGTGATGTCTTGCATGAGGGACTGCTGGGCGGAGGACCCTAACATGCGACCCGACTTTCCCACCATAAGAAGCCGTTTAAAGAAGATGAAGTCCGGAAAGTAAGTAATGTTAAGTGTTATGTTTAAATTTCCAGATTTGTTTATTTTTTAATTCAATGATTACACACCCTTGTGATAAATTCATCAGGTCTAGAAACATAATGGACCAAATGATGGACATGATGGAGAAGTATGCTAACAATTTAGAAGAACTAGTCAACGAGAGAACGAGGCTACTCATTGAAGAGAAACAGAAGACAGAAGATTTACTGCACAGGATGCTGCCAAAGTAAGTATGCCACATGATGTTATGGCGTGGAAACGGAGTCGTTTGTTCCTTATATTTATCGTATCCTTGTGCAATAGTCGTAAATATCTATAGTAGCTTTTGATTACAAAAATACTAGAAAATATATTCAGTTTAATACCTACCAACAGAATAATTTCCACAAACCTTTGTTTAATGATTTCTGCATGTACATGTTTTGAATAACCTATGTACATTTCATTGCATAGTTTTAAGTAAATAAATGTTTAACACTTACTGTATTACTAATTAAAGGTATGTAACACATTTTTGGTGTAATTAATGTGAGCACAGTCAAGGAAGACGCAAATACAACAAGCTGTATCACATACCTGGATGTCGCAGTGGTGTGCACACTGGTTTACATTTTGTCCAAATGATCTGCTTTGTTTGCCTTCTCACATTGTAAACATGAAATATGTGCAGTTATTATAGTTAGATTTCAATGAGCTTTAAATATTTCAGTGTGTTTTATAGGCGGTATTTATTCTATTTGGTTACTTCGATTACTAAGCAAAAAAAACATGTATCTAAAAGTTTAACACAAATTCGGTTATTTCTTTACTGTACAAGAATATACTATTATCCTTGTAGGTCTATCGTCATGGACTCGATGTAAAACAGTGGTACATTTTCTAAAAGAATGTAAATGTATTCACTTTGTTGTACTTGTGTTCTTTTCCAGATGTGGAGGTTGAATCGATTATAGAAATGTCGTGAAAATGTCTTGAGGTAATTAACTCCCTATTGGTGATTGTAGTTTTTTTACGGTTTGGCTCACACTTCAGGTGCCGGATCACAGTCACTCTGGACAATGTCGCGGCCGGGACATTGTGGCTCACTTTCATTAACAGTTTGCGTAGTATAGAGCTTGCTTGGGCACTGTGGCGGTCTGGCGGGGGCGTCGTTGTCGGTGATGGCGTTTTTTCCTCTTGTAGATAACAATTTCCAGCTTTTTGCAAGTGATTCTGTAGCGTGTCTCTGCTGAACGAACTCCAGAGTGGAAACACGGGTTTTATTTTTCTATTAATAAGTTTGCACTGCACATATTTTTAAAGTATTTTAGGTAGATTAGCATGCTGTTAGATTGATTTTTCAATTTAGTTTATGGAGATATTTGCTATTAAACCAAGTGTATGTGGCTGCTATATTTATCGACAGACTTCCTTTACTGGAGAAAGCCTCGATTACAGTGAGTTTATGCACATCAAATATATATTATTTTGTACTGTAAATGTAGCTTTTGATTAAGAATAATGAAATTTTGTAAAAAAAATTGGTATTGTCACGATATTTTAACTAAGTGTTTTGATTGACTTTTTAAATGTTATGTAGCTATAGATCTGCATGACTAGTAACAATCAAGCAGGTAATTTCGTTGGGTTTTATTATAACTAGATTTACAACTGTATAAATAAAAAGTAGCTTAATGACACAAAAAAATAAATGTGAATGTTTTGTTACAGGTCTGTTGCACGTCGATTGACAACTGGCGAGGGTGTGGAGCCGGAGTCGTTTGATTCTGTGACGATCTACTTCAGCGACATCGTCGGGTTCACAGCAATGTCCGCAGAGAGCACGCCGCTGCAAGTCGTCAACTTTTTAAACGATTTATATACTGTCTTTGATAGGATCATTAGAGGCTACGATGTTTACAAAGTGGAAACTATAGGAGACGCCTATATGGTGGTAAGTAACTAATATAATAAAAAACATTGGACTAAGACTAATCTTTTTACTTGCGAGGCTTTTTTCAACAAAAACTATATTGCAAGTTGTTTAACGTAATATTTCGTGACCCCCACGTAATATTTCGTGAAAATTCCGAACTAAATTATTTTGTTACAGGTGTCGGGCTTACCTATCAGAAATAATGATAGACACGTTGGCGAGATTGCATCCATGGCTCTCGAATTACTGAACGCTGTGAAGAGCCACAAAATATCGCACAGACCAAATGAAACTCTAAAACTAAGGATTGGCATTCATACTGGTAAGCATATATCCTCTTAGAAGTTAGTTAAATCTGTCTAATTTGTACCTTGAAATAATATCATAGTTCGGGCTAGGTAAAACATCCAATCTTCATCTCCAATGAGCGAGTTACGAAATTTGAAATGATTCTTAATCAAATTAATTAATTAAAATCAATGGCACCAGGTGTGTTAATATACACAATTCTGCCAGTGTCATAGTGTTTGAGAATAAACAATGGAGATTGTATGTAAATTTGATTGATTGTAAATTTCTATTATTTAAATTCAGGTGCCGTTGTCGCTGGTGTGGTTGGTCTCACTATGCCCCGCTACTGTCTCTTCGGCGACACGGTGAACACTGCGTCGCGCATGGAGTCCAACGGTGAACCGCTGCGCATACACATATCGCCGAGCTGCAAGCAAGCGCTCGACAAGATCGGCGGCTACATCGTCGAACCTAGAGGCTCTATACCCATCAAGGGAAAAGGACAGGTATGCATTTATTCTCCCAAACTTTCGAAACATTTATTGTGTTCCGATATTTTCTGTGAGCATATTTTCTCATATTTCTCATAAAATATGAGTTATTAATATATAAAAAGTTGTTTTATGTCGTATCGATGATATTGATAGTTTTGGTTCTTGTGTGAGCAAACACTATACTTATTTTTTAGAAATATGATAACAAAAGTCTCTAACCTATTATAAAAATGTTACAGCTACAAACATATTGGCTGGTCAGCGGTACAGAGAAAGCTATTCAAAAGAGAGCCGTGGACGGTGAAGAGCGCCCGCTATTCTGTCGACCGCGTCGGAGTCCTAGACTGGCGGACTCCAGACACCCGTCACTCTCTGGTATGTTTTTTTTGATAGAGTAAAAGCTAGCTCGGTGGTAGTAGCCTATCGTTCAGGTGACGGCTTAGTGGGTGTTTTCACAGAGTAACAGTGGTACCAGTGTACACATTTTGAATAACTTTTTTTTTTAACATTACATTATACGGTGTGTTTTTAACAACTTATTAAACCTTGTGAGGTTTGTCTTGTTTGTCTATTACTCTCAAAATTTCCTAGTCTTAAGTTTTCTGTTGCTATCGGTGAGGACCTATAAATGGCTCACACATCTTCCGTTTTCTTATCTATATTATTATGTTTAGCCGCTGGACTTCCTTAAAAAATAAATGCCGTGTTATCGGTTATCGAGTGGGTGTTTAATGTGGTACGTGTTATGCAGGCGGTGGCGGCGGTGGAGGGACGGCGGTCCGGCAGCGCGTGTCGTCGGGCGCGCGGGCGTGCGCCGGCGCGGCCGAGGCGGCGCGCGGCTCCCGCTGCTCGCTGCCCGCGCCCGCCTCCGCGCGACACGACCAGGACCACGACCGTGACGTTGTCGACAGGAATAGGTAATGTACCTGTACTGGCGCCGTTACTGCTCAACCCATTAAAGGAGGATTTCCACTTTTTGACATATTCCATAATTAGTTGACCCGCGCAATTTCGTTAGCATCCCATTTTTGATTGGTTCTCTACTCCTATTTTTCGTTGAATGATGCTTTATATAGCCTTCCTCAAATTAAACCACTCTTCATTCTTTGTATATTAGTATAGATATAGATGTGGGATATTATAAAAACGGATTATTTTTCTATTCCGTATTGTATACTGAAAAATGGAATTATGAACTGTCAATACAGGTACGCGCTCAGCTCCATAGCGTCGTCGACGGCTTGCTCCGGGTCGGGCGCGTCGCTGGGCGCGGGGCTGGGGGCGGGGCTGGGGGCCGGGGTGGGGGCGGGGGCGGGCGCGGGGTCGCTCCGGGGCGCGCACTCGCTGGACCTGCTGCCGCGCACGCGCCCGCGCCGCGACAAGCGGCTGCCGCGCCAGCAGACGGCGCGCTCGCTGGACGCCGGCGTGGCCGTGTCGACCGTGTCCGGCGAGCCCGTGTTCAACGGCACCATCGTGGGCATAGTGACCGACGACCTGCCGCGCACCGAGGACTGCCCGCTGCTGCGCGAGTGCTGCGCGCCCGGCGAGGACGAGCTCGTGCGCCGCCGCGTGCCCGACGCCGACTACATCGAGTTCTACAAGAAGTGGCGGTCGCTCGAGAACGTGGCCGACGGCAAGGGCGACCGCAAGCCGACGCGGTTCGCGATCCGCTCGTGGCTGCTCGGCATCTTCGGCGCCGGCACGCGCTCCACCGGCTCCTCGCTGCGCCGCGCGCCGCCGCTGCTGGACCGCGAGTCGGCCGTGTGAGCCTGTCGCCGCACCGCGCCTCCGCACCGCCTCCGCACCGCCGCCGCACCCGCACCGCGCCGCACGCGCTCCGCTACCACGCAGCTACCTAGCTCCACGAATCGATGTATATTAGATGTATATGTATATGAAACGCTGTTGTAAATAATATGTGTAAGTAAAACGATGTTACCGTCAATTGTGAAATAAGAGTTTAATGTTATTAAATAATTTCTATTGAACGAGGTGTCTTAATAATACTGACGTAGATCACATTATCGCTATGCGAGTCGCGCGAGGCGACCGGGAAGGGGTGGGCTCGAGGAGGCTACTTCGAATACATATATCTCGAGACCGCCGTTGGAAGGCTCGACGTCCGCTAGGCCGCCCGCGTCGAGCGTATTAATTATATTAGATGCCGACGCATGCGAACCGAGCAGGGTTAAACCTGAACCCCTCCAAAACTTCGGCGGACGAATATCGGATCGATTACACAGATGTGATCCGATGTCCGTCGCAGTCCGTTGACTAGGGGTTACAAAGAGAGTTAAGTACAAAACGCGAGTCAAACTACGCGTCCGCGAGTAGAGGGATTCCGGCGCCGTCTCTTTCGTTATAGGAGCATCCGTTGATCACTAGTTTGATGTCACATTTGGTGTCTTGATCGAGTGGTGGTGGTGGTGGTGGTGCGCAAGAGATGGGAGCGGCTGGAGGGTTGTTCTCCGTGTGCTCTATGATGGGGCAGGACACACTCGTGTACTCGTGGCGGAGGCTCGGCGCTTCTAACAAGTCGCCTCTCTGTGTGGGAGCCAGACGACCTTCACCGACTACCTGTAATAAATACAAATGTAGGTAGTACTACAGATTTATATGACGGACTTATACTTAGTTGTTATCAAAAATATAAGAAACACTATTTACCTCCATGAGGTACTCGTCGCTTCGATGGTGTAAAACACTATCGGTATGGGATTCCAAGTGGTTTCCAGAAGCAAATCTTAACTTTTTAGGAGATTCTAAACTGCAACACCTGAACAAAACAAATAAGAATGACATTTAATATGTAATTTCTACCTGAAAAAACTCAATAAAATTTCGACTTATTTACCTACGGTCCATTAAATAATGTGTTGGTTCTTTGTGCTGATATAAAGAACTAAGTAAGAAAAATAAATACTAGGTAATTTGATTGTTTGTTATGACGTGCTCTACTTCAACATAAGTGGAGCGTCAGACTATTCACGAGTACTTGAAAAGGCCTATTTAAAAAAAAAACATACCTACACAGTGACTGAACTCACCTATGCAGCCCGCCCAGCTGATTCTTCCAGTTGCGCGTCTTTAGGGAGCTCCTCTGCCCGCGGCGGTCGGGGCCGGCCCCCGCGCCGACCCCCGCGCCGGCCCCCGCCCCCGCGCCGGCCCCCGCCCCCGCCCCCGCCCCGGACCCCGCCTCCCGCGCGGCGCGGCGCCGGGCCCGCGCCCCCGCCGCCCCCGCCTGCTCGCCGCGCACCCAGTACGTCATCTGATCTCGCTTCCCCTTCATAGATATTATTCCCCGCTCCTCCACTATATACCCGCCTAGCTGGTCGAGCAGAACCTTGCAAGCTGTGCTGCAGTGGATTTTTAGAGCTGCAAAACAGTACAGTAAAATTTGTAGAGTGAGTCATATCGATATATAATATGAATATTCTAATACTAACGTGCTCCAGTAGATTCGAAACGACTAGCAGTGTTTACTGTATCACCAAATAGACAGTACCGGGGCATCTTCAAACCGACTACTCCGGCGCAGACGGGACCTGTAGAAATATGAGACAAAAATTAAAACGAAAACATCTCATTTATCTTGATACTGAAACTTAATGAATGTCTATAGATCCACAATGGACCACAATATCTAGGTACTACTTACCTATCAAACATTACGGTTCAATTCATCCCTGTTTGATAACGCTAATAGGTGATCTCGTACTCTCTACGTTAGTGATGTAGGTGTAATGTAGGCTATAGTTCAGTGTTGTAGTATGGACGGACTGTGCGAAAGGAGATATGTGAAAGAGATATGTGATGACATCAGCATCCAAATAGAAGAAGTCCAGTGTTGTAGTGTAGTGTAGTGTTACCGGAGTGTATCCCGATGCGCAGCAGCAGGCGGTGGTCGGGGCGGTGGCGCACGCGGAAGGCGCGCGTGGCGGCGAGCAGCGCCAGCGCCATGGACGCCACAGTGTTGTAGTGTAGTGTAGTGTAGTGTAGTGTAGTGTAGTGTAGTGTAGTGTAGTGTAGTGTAGTGTTACCGGAGTGTATCCCGATGCGCAGCAGCAGGCGGTGGTCGGGGCGGTGGCGCACGCGGAAGGCGCGCGTGGCGGCGAGCAGCGCCAGCGCCATGGACGCCACAGTGTTGTAGTGTAGTGTAGTGTAGTGTAGTGTAGTGTAGTGTAGTGTAGTGTAGTGTAGTGTAGTGTAGTGTATAGTGTAGTGTAGTGTTACCGGAGTGTATCCAGATGCGCAGCAGCAGGCGGTGGTCGGGGCGGTGGCGCACGCGGAAGGCGCGCGTGGCGGCGAGCAGCGCCAGCGCCATGGACGCCACAGTGTTGTAGTGTAGTGTAGTGTAGTGTAGTGTAGTGTAGTGTAGTGTAGTGTAGTGTAGTGTATAGTGTAGTGTAGTGTAGTGTTACCGGAGTGTATCCCGATGCGCAGCAGCAGGCGGTGGTCGGGGCGGTGGCGCACGCGGAAGGCGCGCGTGGCGGCGAGCAGCGCCAGCGCCATGGACGCCACAGTGGTGTAGTGTAGTGTAGTGTAGTGCAGTGTAGTGTAGTGTAGTGTAGTGTAGTGTAGTGAAGTGTAGTGTAGTGTTACCGGAGTGTATCCCGATGCGCAGCAGCAGGCGGTGGTCGGGGCGGTGGCGCACGCGGAAGGCGCGCGTGGCGGCGAGCAGCGCCAGCGCCATGGACGCCACAGTGTTGTAGTGTAGTGTAGTGTAGTGTAGTGTAGTGTAGTGTAGTGTATAGTGTAGTGTAGTGTTACCGGAGTGTATCCCGATGCGCAGCAGCAGGCGGTGGTCGGGGCGGTGGCGCACGCGGAAGGCGCGCGTGGCGGCGAGCAGCGCCAGCGCCATGGACGCCACAGTGTTGTAGTGTAGTGTAGTGTAGTGTAGTGTTACCGGAGTGTATCCCGATGCGCAGCAGCAGGCGGTGGTCGGGGCGGTGGCGCACGCGGAAGGCGCGCGTGGCGGCGAGCAGCGCCAGCGCCATGGACGCCACAGTGTTGTAGTGTAGTGTAGTGTAGTGTAGTGTAGTGTAGTGTAGTGTAGTGTAGTGTAGTGTAGTGTATAGTGTAGTGTAGTGTTACCGGAGTGTATCCCGATGCGCAGCAGCAGGCGGTGGTCGGGGCGGTGGCGCACGCGGAAGGCGCGCGTGGCGGCGAGCAGCGCCAGCGCCATGGACGCCACAGTGTTGTAGTGTAGTGTAGTGTAGTGTAGTGTAGTGTAGTGTAGTGTAGTGTAGTGTAGTGTAGTGTAGTGTAGTGTAGTGTAGTGTAGTGTAGTGTATAGTGTAGTGTAGTGTTACCGGAGTGTATCCCGATGCGCAGCAGCAGGCGGTGGGCGGGGCGGGGGCGCACGCGGAAAGCGCGCGTGGCGGCGAGCAGCGCCAGCGCCATGGACGCCACAGTGTTGTAGTGTAGTGTAGTGTAGTGTAGTGTAGTGTAGTGTAGTGTAGTGTAGTGTAGTGTAGTGTAGTGTAGTGTAGTGTATAGTGTAGTGTAGTGTTACCGGAGTGTATCCCGATGCGCAGCAGCAGGCGGTGGTCGGGGCGGTGGCGCACGCGGAAGGCGCGCGTGGCGGCGAGCAGCGCCAGCGCCATGGACGCCACAGTGTTGTAGTGTAGTGTAGTGTAGTGTAGTGTAGTGTAGTGTAGTGTAGTGTAGTGTAGTGTAGTGTATAGTGTAGTGTAGTGTTACCGGAGTGTATCCCGATGCGCAGCAGCAGGCGGTGGTCGGGGCGGTGGCGCACGCGGAAGGCGCGCGTGGCGGCGAGCAGCGCCAGCGCCATGGACGCCACAGTGTTGTAGTGTAGTGTAGTGTAGTGTAGTGTAGTGTAGTGTAGTGTAGTGTAGTGTAGTGTAGTGTAGTGTAGTGTAGTGTAGTGTATAGTGTAGTGTAGTGTTACCGGAGTGTATCCCGATGCGCAGCAGCAGGCGGTGGTCGGGGCGGTGGCGCACGCGGAAGGCGCGCGTGGCGGCGAGCAGCGCCAGCGCCATGGACGCCACAGTGTTGTAGTGTAGTGTAGTGTAGTGTAGTGTAGTGTAGTGTAGTGTAGTGTAGTGTAGTGTAGTGTAGTGTAGTGTAGTGTAGTGTAGTGTATAGTGTAGTGTAGTGTAGTGTTACCGGAGTGTATCCCGATGCGCAGCAGCAGGCGGTGGTCGGGGCGGTGGCGCACGCGGAAGGCGCGCGTGGCGGCGAGCAGCGCCAGCGCCATGGACGCCACAGTGTTGTAGTGTAGTGTAGTGTAGTGTAGTGTAGTGTAGTGTAGTGTAGTGTAGTGTAGTGTAGTGTAGTGTAGTGTAGTGTAGTGTAGTGTAGTGTAGTGTATAGTGTAGTGTAGTGTAGTGTTACCGGAGTGTATCCCGATGCGCAGCAGCAGGCGGTGGTCGGGGCGGTGGCGCACGCGGAAGGCGCGCGTGGCGGCGAGCAGCGCCAGCGCCATGGACGCCACAGTGTTGTAGTGTAGTGTAGTGTAGTGTAGTGTAGTGTAGTGTAGTGTAGTGTAGTGTAGTGTAGTGTAGTGTATAGTGTAGTGTAGTGTAGTGTTACCGGAGTGTATCCCGATGCGCAGCAGCAGGCGGTGGTCGGGGCGGTGGCGCACGCGGAAGGCGCGCGTGGCGGCGAGCAGCGCCAGCGCCATGGACGCCACAGTGTTGTAGTGTAGTGTAGTGTAGTGTAGTGTAGTGTAGTGTAGTGTAGTGTAGTGTAGTGTAGTGTAGTGTATAGTGTAGTGTAGTGTAGTGTTACCGGAGTGTATCCCGATGCGCAGCAGCAGGCGGTGGTCGGGGCGGTGGCGCACGCGGAAGGCGCGCGTGGCGGCGAGCAGCGCCAGCGCCATGGACGCCACCTCGCCCGCGTGCACGATGCCGTTGCGGATGGGCAGCCCCGACACCTGCACCACACGATACCATACATATATACCTACCCTTTTAGGATGCTAGATTAGGTATCACAGAAATTAATCATTACGGCTTAGTTAACATTATTATTTGCAGACACAATGGTCCATATTCAGACAAAGGCCCAAATTTTTTATTGGTGTTTAGGAATACATTACCTACATACTTATTATTTATTTTTAAATAGCAAACTATTTAGACAACATTACATTACGTGAACCCTTTACGTATTAAGTGCTCCGCTAACGTAGGTAATAAATTAATCGATACTCGTTGGCGATAACGGATGTTATAAAAGCAATGAAGTCGTGTTCCAGCGCCGTCAGTTTAATAAGTAAAAATATTTATACATATTGAACATGCATGTTATTTTAAAAACTTACACAGTGTATATGGACTAACAAAAAATTACTTTTCCAAATACATACCACCATGTAAGCGTCGCCAATGGTTTCCACTTTATACACGTCGAAATTCTCCAGAATAGAATCGAAACATGTGTAAAGATCATTTAGAAAATCCACCACCTGCGTAGAAAAAGAACACATTATAAATCTGATGAACTTTCTGTGAAAATACATGAACCCTTATTACCAAATAAACTGACTGATTTATTAGATTTAATGATACCTAGTTAAGATGTATGTAATAATAAATACCTGTAGTGGAGTGCTCTCTGCAGACATGGCAGTGAACCCAACTATGTCACTGAAGTATATGGTGACAGAATCATAGCTCTCTGGCATCACTCTCCGCCCACGCTTCAGTTGATCTGCCACTGGCACGGGCAGCATTTCTTCTAGTAGTGCCTCTAAAATACGAAACAAATAATGCAACACTAAAATAACTACACTCTGGAAACTAAGGCAAATACGAGTTGAGGTCGCGTACAGTGGAATATATCAGCCTAAAGTTGTTTACGATGTAGACTATGAGATTTATGTACTTTGTGAAATTTCAACATTCCATGCGGCTGACTGTTTGCAAATATCGAATAAAAGCAGGAGTAACTCCGCTAATGAGTATTTCAGATGAAGTGAGTAGCGAACAACGTGTCCGTTTTTTTAATTTTGTAGATACTTATAAATGATATAACGCACCAGTCTTTTTTTTCTCCTCCTGCAGCTGATCTGTCCGCTCGTCCACAAGAGCTTCAAGATTATTTGCATACTTTTCCATCATCGCTATCATGTTATCGAAGATGTTGGGCTTCCTGAAACGTTATTAGTACTATAAACAAAATCATCTTAACTAAACTGCTTATTTAACATTACGCCGATTAAGTAATCAACTTTTCAAGTTTAAATATAATTTGTATGACAGTATAAGTATACATTGTTACTTGTTATATCCCATATAGATATTTTCATAGACTACAAAATATAGTAAGGTAGTGTTAAAATAAGTAGAATAATATCTGTTATAGTTGATAATTAGACGTATGACTAACATGCCCTTGCGCAGCGGCCGCAGCCGGGTGCGTATCGCCTTGAAGTCCGGCCTCGCCAGCGGCTCCTCCGCCCAGCACTCCACGCAGCACTCGCGCACGCAGTCGAACCGACCCGACAGCGCTTCTAGCGGCGGCCTGATCATACAAACGGTTACATACGGATTTGTTACTCAAATATAAGGACTGCGATGGTGTGACCTAGAATTAATGAACCGATAGCTCCAAGAGGCAACATAGTTTTTTTTTTTATTTGGTGGTCAATGATGGGTTATCGATGACGAAGAGCGCCAGTGGGTATGACGATGAAGTAGGTCATCGCATTTATCGTCTTCCAGAAGCCAGAAGAACAGAATTTACATTGCGTACCGATCAGCTACTCCAAGCAACTCCACCTAGAGCCTAGAGGCAGGGGGCATATGACCGCGACACATACCTACCTGTAGAGCGGTTGAGGCGCGGCGAGGCGGCGGAGTAAGGCGGCGGGCGGCGGCGCGTCGGGCCCGAACGGCCCGCGCCGCGTGTGCAGCTCGTACAGCACCAGCGCGAACGCGTACACGTCCGCCATCGGGGAGCCCTCCGCCATGTCCTCGTGGTGCGTGTACGCCTCCCCACCCCACCCGGCGGAGCGGAGCAACTCCGGAGCTAAGTACGCTAGACCTGAACGCAGTTTTGTATGTTTGTATGCCTATGTGGTGAATGGCGCTTTACGAAATCATGATCGTTATTTGATAAAATACACCTGTTACATGAAGGACGAAACAGAATAGTATATTTCATTACAAGTGCGGAAAGGCTGTCATTGCAAAGAGTTCCGACAAATGACTACCCGAGCCGCGGCGCAGCCGAAGGCGAGGGTTGAAAGTCGGAACAAGTTGCAATGACGGTTCCGCAAGTGTACTGAACGACTATTTTTAATACAGTTGCGAAAAAATAAAGCAATTTAATAAAATAATAAAAACACAATAAACTAATCTCGCAGTGAAAACTTCTGGCAAATGGCGCCTGCGGTTGGCGCCATTTCATAAGCAGAGTTTTTTTTTCTTCGCCCATTTTGGTAGGCAAAGGGAACTATCCAAACAGCTTAGTCTTCAGTATATTTTTTTTATTGATATGAAATGAAATTTAATGAGATGAAATGAAATGAAACCTAACCTAAATCATTAAATCTGATATTGAGATAGATTACAAGCTTCTTTTTAGAAATATACGTATTTGTATTAATCACAAAAACTCTTTAGTAAAACCTTCATGGTTGGTTTTTCTTTTTAATAGACATTATTTTGACAGTTGGGAAAGATGCTCGCACGAGTTCGGGAATGGTAAAAAAAAGCACTAGTGTGTAATAGCCCACTTTCCGAACGCTATACGTCCCTGCAATACACCACTTTTTGAGCAACTGTATTAAAAATATCTATTTGTCATTACTGAGCTCCTAAACGGTTACACTAAACACAATGAAGGCTCTAAAGAATTGTACCTATTAAACCTATATGGACATATGAGACATTACACTTACTTTCAATATGAGATCGTAAAGCGTTCGGATCCGAATGTGGTAATTCCCCCCGTCTGAATTCCTTCAGGCCAAAATCTGCGAGCTTCACCACCCAGCGAGCGTCCACTAAGCAGTTGGACGGCCGCAGGGCTCCGTGGTATTGCAGTGGCGATTCGTGAATAAATATCATACCCTAAAATTATAGCAAAAATTACCGCTTTTTATTAAATCTTAAATTAATTGAAATGATTTACTTAAATATTTGTTGCAAAATGCCGTTTGGACTTACCCTAATAATATCACCAACTAATGATGCTATAAACATGTTATCAAGCTTGATGTCCTCATTTTCGAGAATATCCTGAAAATGTACAAAAAAAAGTTAATAAAGATGCGAGATATAAGAGTTTCATGTTTTATGTTCCTTGCGATACCTTGAGGCTGCCTCTAGTGCAATATTCGGATAAAGCACACACATTTGGCGGCTCGATGCATGCTCCTACAAATCCGTTTACATTATCGTGCTGCAGATCCCGCATCTGCCGATCGAAATAAAATAATATAGATATATTTGAGGGCAAAATAATAATTTTGGCAAAATAATAATACTTTTGAGCATTTTCTAAAACCTAAGTCGTATTGTAGCCAAAGACCTTATCTATACAACAAGGTCTTTGATTGCAGCAACCCATCGAGCATGTAACCAATAGAGTAGAACTGTTAACAGTTTTGTTAGAAAACAAAATACGCCAAATCGCTGCGCCGGCCCCTATGTTCTGATTGGCCGACTCAAGGTCAAGTCGTACACACAGGTCTCTTATTGGTCGGGTACTATTTTAGTTCGAGCGTGGTTTGTTAGTTATACCAGTTATACGTGACAAATCATTGATGCGTTGCTAAACAAATGGCTCACTATTGCTACTCTATTGGTTAATTGCTCGATGCAGCAACCTAACCATATGGTGTTGTCAGACTATTTATACCACCCCAAAATTTTGAAAAACTTCACACACCTACTCACAAGAAGATATGTTTTACCCTTACCCATTAGGTACTGAAAGTTACAAGTAAATGGTTATTCTTAAAGGTTCAAAAGGAAAAAATATAAGTGCCATTTAACAGCAGTCCGCAGTGAACAAACAGCTGTAAGTAAGTGGTTATCGACATCTGAACAAATGGCCGTTATTTACTTAGTTCTCAGTAAGGTGTGCATGCCAGCACTCTCGGGATCCCGAGTTTCACAAAGTCCATATTGTTGAGAAATTTATGTTGCCGTCATATTGTCATTAAACGTCCAAAAATCTTAAACGTCCAAAAATCTCTCAATGGTATAGTTTTATCCATAACTAATATCTTATCTGTTGTTTCGTTGCAGAATACCTAAAAGCTAGATTTATTACAAAGTATTCATCAAACGTTTTTATTTTATCCATGTAAACAAACATACCTACTAAAAACAACATATTTTGGTTAGTGGTAATACTACACCATTTATATACCTGCGCATCAACAAGACAAAGTGATTTTTCTCTGAAGGCACTCTTCATCATATTTGGAAAGATTATAGAAACAATATTGTATTTGTTCTGCGGTCTGAAAGCTTTTGAGATGTCATATTAGCTTACGGTATATTAAGCAAATAAGTAGATACATTCTAATATTACTTATGTCACGTTTCCTGAGTTAGTTTAATTAACTGAAGCTTAATTTCGTCTTACATTAAATGGGATATATAATTATATTTAACTTGATGAGGTTTCTCGTGTTAATTGGATTACGCATCCGTGGATAAGTCAACGGAATATAAAATACAATATTAACATAAAAAAATACTATTTGCTTACAATTTTCAGTTCTTTCTTTATTTCTCGGCTGATGTCTATATGGTTTCGCCGAACTCGTTTCACGGAGAGAAGCCGCCCTCGATAGAAGGCCACCTCAGTGAAGATAGCGGAGTATCGGAAGTCTAGGTCGGGGTTTGAGCTCAGCGACACCTGACTGGAACGTACCCCTCCTGTACTCCCTCCATTTTTCTCGGAGATCGCAACGGCATTAGTCGAGTTAGCATTCCCGCCCGCACTGCTATCTTGCTGGAAAAATTCAGCTCTGACCAACATGCTCAGTTCTACAGGACCTACTGTTAGTAAATAATGCGTCTCTTTGTATTAAATAGCTGACCCGCGTAACTTCCTCTGCATGACATCGTCCTCGTTTTGCTACATTTTACATTAATGCTCCGCGATTTAGCCTATATATTATTATATCCTTACGCAATTAATGGGCTATCCAACTCTCCAGATTTATAATATTAGTATTGAGACTTGTAATTGATTATCTTACTGATGATTGTCATACGGAGATTGTTTTTTTTTAACCCAACAAAAATATCAAACTTGGAACCCTTTGAAATGGTCAACTATTACTTATATTATGTAGGTTAAAGGTTATAGGTACTTACTCGTGAAGAGAATGGATCTTTATACAACGACATCGAAATACATACGAGCTATAATACGAACGTTTACGATTAGGTCGGTTCATGGACGAATTAGTAGGTTATCCTAGGATACCTTGACAGCATAATATACTAACATCAACATAATGTAAGTAGGTACATACTCATAACTAGAGATATGATATTCGCTCATAGCTACATATTCTGCAAAGAAAAACTCTAAACAAGCTACGAATGGCACATTGTTGTAAGTACCTAAGTAGCTTTGTTAGAAGTTTTATACTTGTGAACATAGATAAGCGAGCATGCATACAACATAGAGAAATTCAGTTTACCTACTCAGTTTGTTGGCTCGCTGTTCTTCATCGGGAAGATGCAGGTCCCTGAAGTCTATTTTCCAGAGGAGGGAATCCAGCTCTTGTTCGTAGCGCCAGCCCCTGTACAGCGCGAGGGCAGCTAAAGCGAGGAGAGCTAGAGTCCCGCCGGAGGCACCAAGGGCCCAAGCACCTATATGGCCTAAGGGAAAATGTGAGTTTAAAATTATAGAAATAGTTATTAATATAATATTGCTGTAACTTCGTTTCTTTAATAAAAAGCTTTCGTAAACGCATCAGACAAATAGTACAATTATTTGGGTTACGCGATTTTGACGGATTTAACTGGCTGTATGTAGCACAGAGCTATAACGATTGAGTCTCGTCCAAAGATAAAACATCTATATACTTACAAAAATGTTAAAAGAAAAGATATAGCTTGTATTTGATCTCGGATCTAATGCATATTAAATAGGTTGGATCTTGACTTCTTCTTATAATATCTAGATGTTATTGTGATATTGACAGAATCGACCGGTAGCTATCAGTTGAAAAAACTATGTAAGTACCTACCTATTTACACAAAATACTATAAGGTATAAAATAACCTATAGTAGATAGGTACAATTTTAATAACGCTAACTTTTAAAAATCCAATTAGTTTATATATCTACCTAGATGAGATAAAATTACTATAGCGAAATAGATTTTCTAATAAAATTCTCGTTGAATTGCGAACATCTTTAAAATATACTTTGGTATTCAATTTGCGACTATATCCGAGATTCCGAGCTGGATTCTTTGCGACGTACTAGATGATATAGCGGGGCTGAGAGCGAGTCGAAGCATTAAATTGGAAACAAGGGAACAAAGCCTTGCTCTTGGAAGACGCTGCCTTTTATCTGACTTAAGTGTCTCTAAGAATAGCACAATATAAAATGCCGTAAACTGTGGGATTGCTGGGAAATTAAATCGGAACCAGTTTTTATTGTGAAAATAGATTAATCATAATAATAAACATAATTACATGATCGGTTTTGTAATATAAAATTAGATGAAGAGAAGTTGTCTAGAATTAGATTACACAGAAACTGGATGTTATGTAAAACGTCGGTGTTTCTCACGGTCAGAAAGCAGCAGTAGAGTAATAAATTACATTTTTAGCAAACAAATTAGTGAAGTGGTGGACTGAATTTCTAACTAGGTAAATGTTGTTCCTTTAAAGTTGTTGAGTACAATGGGCAGTTCTGTGAATGAAAGAGACAGTTATCTACTACTTTGGCTTAAATAATCCTTAATCCGTCTTTAGACAAACGCAATTGAATAAAATGTTTTAGTAGTTAGGTAGGTACCTGCCTACATTTACCAATGATTATGACAAGTAGATTAAGTGAATTGAGCGTTCATTAGGTATATATAGCTTTTTAGACTGACTAAAATATAAGTTCCACAAAGCTCTAGGTATATTTGAGAATGATATACATATTATATTATAGAAAATGTTTTAAAGGAGAAGAGATAAATATTTATCCTAAACAAACATAAACCGTAAGTAAGTAATAAGTATGTACACGTTTGGGTATAGTTTTAAAGTAGTTTTCGTGTTGGGAATAAGTAACATTGGTTGTTTTGTACACACGTATGTATGGTAGTATAGTATAGGGAGGCATTAGGCGGTCGTGTCGCGTGCGGTGCGGGCGCAGCGGGAGTCGCGTGCGGCCGATGGCTCGCCGCTTCACATGGCTTGTCACTACTCACTACCACTCGTTACGACGCTTTTACGACCTCTCCACTTACTAACGCTAACAAACCTTGCACTTAATGCCGACCCGAGCTTTACCACTACATGTTAGTTTTTTAGATTAAACGCAACCTTCCGTCGACCGTCAGTACCTAATGGACGATTCCGGCCCACTTGGCGATTCAATTAACAACAAACATACGTTGCGCATTAAGGGTAATCCTTTTCACGGTCGCTTATAGCCATGTGGTGTGCGTCTGCATGCTGGAAGGAAATGTAGTTAGAAAAAAACATGGTTTAGGTACTTACTGACACACTTTTCGCCACGGAAACCACATGGCGGCTCTGAAAGGGGTACTTGACCGCCGGGCCACTTCATTTCTCGTAAGAATCTCAACTCCTGTTTAAAATAAAATATTGCTACAGTAACGAAGGTTTTCATTTTATGATCAGAACGCCTGAAACAACTTAAGTCGTGCTCCTTTCACGGAGAAGTGGTGCAAATACCTGTTTTTCAGACTTGCATAATATTTACAGTTTCTAGGAAATTATTTGGACAGAAGTATGTTATTTATATTCAAAATGTTCCAGTTTAAAGGACCTTAGAGCGCCTGCAACATGAAGATGTGCGTAAGTTGGCATCAAATTGCATATCTCAAGCCAAAATGTGACGTAAGGATTCTGGCTAAACAGTTAAATTAGAGACAACGATTATTCGATCCACGTCCAGATTTGCTGTGCGGACGTGTAGCGTTTATTTAATTCCAATTTGCGTTTAGATAAGGATTTTTGTAAAAACTGGACTTTTTTCCGATTTATATGGGTAGACAACAAATGTTTCGGGTGTTGCCTACTACAAGACAGGTGCTTCAATTTATTTAACTTGCGTTGTCTGGCCACATATATTTTTGGGCATCATCATCCTATTCTACTTATTTATAAGTCCAAAAATAGCTTTCTTATGCACCTATATCTACTATCCGATTAAAATATCTTGATGAACGCTGCGCTTCATTATGTAACATCAGAGATTAAGGTATATTTGATAAGATAGACAGGTTGGTTTTGTGGTTAGTGACCCTGACTTTCAAACCGCTGGTCGTGGGATCAAATTCCACACAGGACAAACTTTTGTATGCATGAATATGTCAGTTTGTACTGTGTCTGGATATCTATAAAAGTATGTATTTAAAAGTAATAAACCTATGCTATCTGGCTACCACAGTATAAGCTCTGCATGCCTAGGAATCAGATTGAAAAATGTTCTACGATATGTATAGGTTTAGTAAATAAAAAAAGTTGTTAATATTTACTGGTGCAGATTTGTGCAGGACTGCAAGAGGGTAGAGGCCGGCAGGTCGCGTCGGGTCGATGGACAACAGAGAGTAGTTGCCCTCCGCGTCTCCGCACTCGTCCATGTGGATCCAGTACCTTACAGGCACATGACAGACAGTTATTTGCGAATGAGTAATTTATCATAATTATCTTTACACGTGGTAAGTATTTCGTATAAAACTACGTTAAAAAAAACCGACTTCCAAAAATACTAAAAAGCAAAAAATAACTAACGCAATTTATAACACTTTCCTCTACTTACCTACTGACTACTTATTCTCTCCGCTTACTGCTTGGTTTGAAGTTGGTGCCAAGCCACAGCATAATTAGCAAACCTACAGTAAACAATATACAAAAGATCTTTGTTATGATTCTCCATGATTTAATAAGGTCAACAAAAACTTTGGCACCGTTTGCATTTAAAATTCTAAATTTTAGACGCATGCTCTTGGTTTGTGAGTTATTAATATTAGAAATAAACGGACCTTTACAGGACCCATATAGTTGTAGAATGTAAATTAAATTTATTTCATCGTCGTTTTCATTTGTTTCTCATTGTCATTTATCGTTATTTCTGATTTATTTACGTAGGTTAGTACTTAGTAGGTTATCGTGTAGAAATTTATTTGTTAGGTACACCATTTTATTTCTATAAGTAATTCTTTTTATTCATATATGGCTTGGCACCGACTTCAAACCAAGCAGCAAGCGGAAAGAATAAGTAGTCAGTAGGTAAGTAGAGGAAAGTGTTATAAATTGCGTTAGTTATTTTTTGCTTTTTAGTATTTTTGGAAGTCGGTTTTTTTTAACGTAGTTTTATTTTTATTTTTTGCTTTTTAGTGATTTAAGTATGGGTAGGCTTATTATTTATTTAACAATCACAGAACACTATTAAACCTAAGCGTTAATGAGATTAACCTTCAAGGTCAACCTAATAGCCTCAAGGAATACTATTCTCTATCCATATGTACGTATAATTTTGAAAGAATTTTCTTGAACTCCTATCCTTTGAGGAGTTGTACCTTCCATCATCAGCTCATCCATAGGAAATCATCATCAAACGCAAATTATTGAACAAATTGTATGATATTGACTGAAACGTGACAGTTATATGCTTGTAATTTGAGTGTTCTTCTCGATTTCCTTGGGATCCCATCATCATATGCTTACTAGATGACCAGGGTACCAACTTGAATATGTACCCTAACGAACAAAAAAAGAATTACGCAAATCGGATTAGAAATGTTAAAGTTATCGACATACTAATATACAAAGTATCGTCAAAATGACATCGTCCAAATAACAATAATGCTTATAAAATAAAAACTACTAAACCAAACTGAAAGAAATTTTTATGGGACCATCTGGCAGCTATTTCGCGTCGAACAAAAAAAGAATCACGCGAATCGGTCCATTAACCGCGGCGTAATCGATGTACATACATAGAAAAAAAAAAAAAAAAAAAAAAAAAACATCCTCCTCCTTCTTTTTGGGAAGTCGGTTAAAAATATTTCTTTTGGTTCGGTAAAACGTATTTATTGGTCCCTAGGGAGCATCTCCTAAAAGTTGAAATACAAATAAGCTTTTACCATGTCCATGTCCATGTCAATTTTATGCGAGTTGTTTTATCAAGTTGGTATATATTTTTATTCATCGTTTTAATATTGAAATACATTTCTTTGATATTTCTTAAAGTCTTGGTTTGTTTCTCTTATATTTGAATATAGCATTTATTAGTTTTACTTAGTTGAAATGAGTAACACTTGAACTTAGTTAATGTTAGGTCTGAAGTCCATTAATTAAAGTTTGATGATTTGAGACTAAGCTAGCTTCGGTTTAAGTACTTGTACTTGAAAACTAAATAACTTTGTCTGTCGCTAAAGTGTAAGGGTAAAAGTGCCATTCATTAATGAGCTTGACTAATTACTTAGTAAAACTTTCGCGTAAAACATAAGCAGTACCTACTGATCAACTGAACTGTAAAATCAATTTATGTATTTAATTAAATCTTAAGAACTACCTAAACCAATTCTTGTATTATTTGTTATTTACCCCATAACACTGTGATATGTGGTGTTCCTCATTCGAGCGGCGATCGCTCTGCCGTCGCGCGATCCTTCGCCAGTTCTCAGAGCCGCGGCCAGCGCTCGAGCGTACACCCACACGGCATCGTGAAGCCATGCTGCTTCTACCGGGATCTAATCAAGAAAATCCCTTTTATCTCAATTCTTGGCTTAAAAATAATCATCTAAAACAAATTGCAGAAGCGAAATGCCCATTGTAATATTTCACTTACAGTATTATACTAAAAAGAAAATGGACTTTGTTTGCTCTCAAAATATTTATTTGTCTACATTATTATCATTTCAACAATAACATATTGCAAATTGGCTTATATTAATATTTGTTACGATAGCTTTCGTCGGTACCATGCGCATAAATACAGCAAACAATTGCAGTAATTTAAGAACTTTTTTAATTCTATTGTGTGATTGTATTGTGGTAATCCATTTTATTGCTATTTAGATACCATCTAAGTAATTGGATTTTATTCGTTAGCTTAACGCTCCCCTACTTAGGGTGCGCATAGCGATAGGTATGGGCCAACATTATTTTAGTATTCCATTTGCAAGAATAAGGAGACATTTGAAATACCTACGCCTTGGCGTCAATTGCTTACGCCTACATACATAGTCAGAGATTTTATAGTAAATGTCAAAGATTGGTACTGAATGCAAATCATCCTACCGGAAGAGTATATACTCTTCCCTTACTGGGAAAACTTACTGGGGAAATTACTGGTAATGGGTAATGGTAATGGTAATGGTAATTACTCATATAGAGTAAGGTAGAAGATACGTTTACCCATCAGTGAGTAAATATGGACCACTAAAATGACATTATTTTGTATTTTTATTCAATTCATACCTAGACCTCATATAATGTAACTGTGCCACGAGTGTCAGCGAAACTAGGTTTAATTAACGTTTTAATTAATTTGGCAATGTAGGTATTTCGCAGCTTATATATAACGTAGAATCCACGTCAGCTCAGTGTGTCGTACTACCTAATCCAAAAGGGTAGATACTGATCTCTGCTCATTAACTAGGAAAATAATTAAAAGTTTGTGATTCAATCTTGCAAAAGTATATAGGTATATAAAGCTTATGCTTAATCTCTTTATTTTTTCTATGAAGTTTCTAACTCAAAATTAAGTTATGTAAATTGAATGTTTCTTTCTAACTTCATTCGAATTTCAATGGATTTTGAACTTATTCAATTGCTATTTATTTACGAATTACTTGATTTATTTAAAGTATTTAAACTAGAGTCTGTCTTTTAGTCGAGAGTGAAGTCATTACTTATGTTAAAATAGTTTGTATTGATACGTTCAGAGCTATTTGAATAACTTACCACTTTACCACCACCAAAAATAACAAGCGGATTTTTAAAGTTGAATGGAGTCATTTCGAGTCTTCTGTTAACCTCCTTAGCGAATACCGGGTATGAAGGTGACGGAGAAGGTGCCACGGCTAGGTATGAGCGAAATGCTTTGAGCGTTCTCGACCCTGGTTCCTTCCGAAGTGGTCCAGAGAGGTAGCGGACTGCTTCCTCCGGTTCGTATTTATCAACATCTACTCCTATCGCCGCGTATTCGCCTAAGTAAACAGTTAATCAATTAATTCCAAAGTTATTTCAACTAATTTAAACAATACTGAATACTACAACTTTAAAATATCATTTGTTGAGAATGCCGAAATTTTATTATAGGTACATTTTGGAAAATAAAAATAAGTGCTACCATCTCGTCGAATCTGCAAGTTAAACAGTTTAATTTTAAGTACCAAATATTACCACATTGTAGAGAGAGGAGAATGCAAAGTGGAGAACTCCGAATGAACGTATGCAAATTTTGACCGTCAAAAATACTCAGCGCAAATGTTGGCGAGAAATTTCTACCATAGCGGAAATAAACGTTAATATTAGTGTGGTAAAAGCACCAACAGGCGTAGTCAGTGAAAAATTTAACCTTAATTGCATTTTTTTGCATACTAACAACTAAGGCGTAAGGACGAATTAACAGACAACATTACAAACATTAAGTAAGGTATAATGTTTACCTACCTTACCTACAACTTTCAATAACGATTATGCGATTGTGATTTTATAATCGCATAATCGTGTCCATAGATTTAGTTAGATTTATAAACTGCGAATTTTATAATACTACCGTAGATTCTAACTACGGTGGATTACTAAGTACTTTAATATTCATTAGATAAAACATATTCTTTCATAAGGGACTCCCAATAGATGTGAGAAAAAATAGCAGTATCTAATAGGTATAGGTATAAACATGATTTAATCGTTAAATATATAGGAAGATACTTAGATATCAAGTGTGAACTGATATCGAAAGGAATTCTTAATAGAAGGCGATTATATTGACGGGTGTATTGAATATGATTAGTATATCGTTACAAAAGAATATGCTATATAATGCTCATTCATTGGAAAAAAGGTCTGCGTCTATCTAGGTGGAGTCAAGATGAGAAGCGGAACAAATGGTGAATATTTTTATACCTCGACACATCACCAGACAAAATAAAGTAAATATGAGATTTGTATTAATACCGTTACAAATCTTCAAACACATAACTATTGCAAATACTATGGTAAATTAGCAAACTAAACATAGCGTGAAATGTAGTGTGAATTTACAAGTAAATGGGGCAGGCCACTGTCGAACAACTATTCGCTCGTCATGTGATTGATGTGCTTCCCCTGTCCGAGGAATATATTTCAAGACTTCATAATAGCTATTTCTAGCAAGTAGTCTCAATACACTGAATATTGGTACTTAGCTCGGCGTATATCAATATTCAGGATGATTCAGATGAAAGCTGGTCTATAGCGACGTTTCATTTAAAATATATTGATGGTTTCGCCAGTAGGTAACGTTATTTTACTTGTGTATGTTACTGTGATCGATAAATACGAGTATGGCGCCAAAGGTATGGAACACATTGGTATTATTTGGTATGCATACCATGCAAACTCAATCTTTACAATTTTGTCGAGATATTTAAAATTTTTTTTGATACACAGATAACGATGGATTTGTGTTAAATACTGTGTTAGTAGGAACTATTAAACTCTCCTTGAAACTTCATTATTGAACACAATATTTATCAAGTCATTATGAAATAAAGGCATTTTATTAATAAACTTTATAATTTGTCTGTGGAAGCCTTAGATGGTATAATGTGATTAAAACCACTACCATCTACTTTAAAAATTCCAATTTGCCCTCAATAAAAAGCGTTGAAGCAATTAGTTGCTAAACAAAGACGATGAATTTAATTTTCAAACTTTTTGTACGTGAATAAAACAAAAAAAAGAAGTGGAAAACTAAACGTGATTTAAATTGAAATGAATAAATAAAATGGTTCATCGATATCAAACAAAAATATTTCGCGTCTAGCTCATACCTATATAAAAGTCGCATTGTCTTATGCATATCTTACTCTCACATTGCATGTTTTATTTATAAGTTAGTATACAGAGGGTGGAAAACGAAAAGCAGAATTCATATTACCAAATGTGAACTCGATATTGCATGGTAAAGTAGGTAAATATCTGTTAGACTAGGGAAAGTAATGTAAATTACCAACCTTACCTGTAAATTAAAATAAGCTACTTAAATTATTTCACTACATTAAACGAGACACTGAAAAACATAAAATAAGCAAAAAAAAATGTTTTTTAAAATAGAGCTTTAAATAATTCGTTCACTTACCGGAATCCAAAAGCTGCATAGCGTCCAGTGCCAACATTAAACCAATGTGGTCGTGGTAATATCCCACGGTGACGTATACTGAAAACGAATTTGAATTTATATTTTGCAGCGTATGCTTTTATTTATAAACGTCGATAGCAGTTTACTAACTTCTGGTATCCTTGTACGTTTCTCGAACGATGTCCAGGAATGGATTACGACTGAAGTTCTCTCGCCTGTTTTCGTAGTAATAAGGTTGTCTATACACTTGAACTGTGCGCACAGATATTTGCTTATCTCTTGCCGCCGCTATTATTGCGAGTGCTAAACGAGAGAAGTCGTGATTTGGTGCTTTTAAATACACGAAAGCTACCTGTGGAAAATAAATAATACTTACTTACAGACAGAGTAAAAATTTTGGGTGTTTACATCATCAAAATATTTGATTGAATTTTTTATTTTAACTCTGTGTAAGATAAACTAGATTCAATTATACTTTTATTCGCTTTGACTAACGCAATACTCAACTTTCATTTCTTCATAATAATTAACACCTAAAAGTGGTCCAAATCATTCAAGAATATTGAGAAAGTAGAGCCGTATTATTTGCTCATGTAGGTACTCGTACCACCACGCTCCAGCACAAATGACAAAATTCTTTGTATGTAATTCGTTACACGCCGGCAGTCGGCGACTTCGCTTAACGGAAAAGATAAATAGCCGTATGTAAATATTATTATATGTTTACATGCATGAAATTGAAATGCGTGAGCACGGCGACGACGGAGCGGGAGATGTCGATGTCCGAGGGGCGGGTGCGGGCGAACGTCGCGTACACCCGCTTGTTCGAGCTGGCCACGTCCCGGCAGTACTGTGGGATAAAATAAACCTGACAAATTATCCAACATAAGGATAAATATTGCATTTCACTTTGCAACAACAACAAATAAATTATCAGCAGGTGTTACACAACAACAGCTGTCTTAAATCTCATGCCCAATTGCCCACTGTTTTCCGCGAAAAAACCGTTGCAAGCATCTGTTATATTGAAATAAATATATGTAAGGTGTGCGCAATTATCAATTTGAGGTTGAAACTTGTAGATAGCTATCCAATTCCCATTAGTTTGTTGCATCTATGTTAATTATAGTACTTATATTCTTATCTGTCGTTTAGTTTATCAGTAGGTATTGGGAGCACTTATCTCGTAATCCGCGTTTCTATTTAACAGCTCAGCTGTCATACAATGTGTACCTAATTCAGAAAAAGAACGCAACTCGATAACGTGTAAATTATATTTCGACAGATGATTGATCGATCAAACGAAACCCATTATGTGTTTTAACGGAGGGCCTACATAGGAGATGGATGTGAGAGCCAATGCATAAATATTAGCGGTCAGTTACTTACGTAGCTAACCATAGGCAGATTGAAGGCTGCGGCCATTCGCCCCTCGTGGACACATGTCTCTTGCGGTCCGATGAATGCGGACACATTGGCTGCCCACAAGGCTGCCACCTGTGGAATGTACCAGCTATTTAGATAAACATTAGATACTTCAACAGTATGTAAGGTCAGTACTGTGCCTACATACTGTATGATACAGGTCAATGAGCAATATGGGGTAAGGTACAAAAAATACCAAGTACAAATTTGTACGGACAGTAGCGGCACAATTTTAGTTTACTTTCAGCAGACACAGATTTGGCTTTACGTTTTTACATTAATGTTTTATAAAACTTTATTTCAGATTTGGCCGTAGTAATTACCTAATTGTTTGATAATGATCTAGGATTCGGGACATCATAAGCCCAATAAAGATAATTTCTACTTTGTAAGACTAACAAACTCAAAAACAACTCCTTAGTTAGGATGGCGGGTAAAACAACATAAGTTGAAGAGTTGAATATTATAAACATTACTATAGATTGCTTTAGATGTTCTCATTTAAAATGGAAAGAAGAAGCTATAGGTACTATTATGCTAAATGTTTCCTAAATTATCTATTTTCAATATCAACTTAAAGCAAACGACAGGGCGAGCTGTTAGTCGTTAACTGATGTGAAAACACGACAGAACGTTTTACTGCAGTAAACTTGAGGGATCTAACATTTTATAGCCTCCTAGTTTACGAGTGGTACTGTGACAAACTGCCATAGAGATTTTATATAAAATATTAAGAAAACTTTCTCTCTAGATGCGTTTGTCTTATACAGAAAGTTCAGACTAGCATCATTATAAATGATAGAAAGAACATCATTGTACGTTTTCAATGTTAATCCATAGTCTATACTAATATTATAAAGAGGAAAGATTTGTTTGTTTGTTTGTAATGAATAGGCTCCGAAACTACTGGACCGATTTCAAAAATTCTTTCACCTTTGGAAAGCTACATTATCCCCGAGTAACATAGGCTATATTTTATCCCTGTATTCCCACGGGAACGGGAACGACGCGGGTAAAACCGCGGGGAGGCAGCTAGTAATATATATAAATCTCGTGTCACAATGTTTGTCCTCAATGGACTCCTAAACCACTTAACCGATTATAATAAAATTCGCACACCATGTGCAGTTCGATCCAACTTGAGAGATAGGATAGCTTACATATACTTGGACCCGGTAGGTGGCGCTGGTGGGCAGAACGAAGTCTGATATGTGCTTATTACACTAGACAAAGAAATCTTCATTTAGAACTCTGAATTAAGTTGGCATCAGTCTCAGATATTACGCTTTTCATCGCTTCTATTTCAGTAAACAATGTCATTAAATAAGTGCAATTAGTTTTCTGTCAGTTGCTCTTTGTTCAGCCATCAGTTACAATGAGAAACCATCAACATCAGAGGCTTAACTTTACCAGAGTACTCTCCCTACCTAGTATTAAAAGTAAGGAAATGTATAAACATTAATTATCTGTTCAAAGTTGGTACCAAACGGAGCAGAATATTTTACAGTTGAAGGCGCACTGATAATAGTTAGGTATCGAGAAACTAGTTAACTGTCGGAGCAGGAAAATATTTTATTATTTGTCATTGAGGGTATAAGCACAACCTTAATAACTGAAAGCAATTAGCGACTCGTCGGTTTTTATTATCGTCGTTAAGTTAGAGAAAATAAAGTTTAAGGGGTTTCCTCCTTTTTACCTTCTTTCTAATGAAATGAAGTCTGATTTATTTTATAAGAATCGGTATTAAGGGAGCAGGATAAAATATCGTAATTGTCATGATAAAACGATATATGTATTTCGTTAAAAGTTAAATGTGGAAATATCTTGAGAATGGGAAGTACAATTTAAGTAGATAATATGACTCTACCTATTTAGTTAACGGTTGGCAATATTGAATGCGTTTATGTTTCAAATCCACAGGAAATTTATAACCATATTGAAGAGAATATTCTTTGGACATTTTCTGCTAAGATCCGTTTTTCTTTGAATGCGTCATAAAGCTTATAAAGATCTTAACGACCAGCCTGAGGCATGCGGGAGACATTGAGTGAGCTTTCGCTTTTTTATGCACCCCTCACGACACGACACCCTCGCCGCTCGCCACACAACACTGCCTCTGTCTAGGCACATATACTTTACGAGCAATTCTCGGCGACGTCATCAATTTAACTGACAAATGTTACTAATAGATACCAAGTTTGTTGAATGTATGTGTACTAAGGGGTGAAATTTATGTAAGATGTTTCCTGTGCTACATATCGGTATAATGTTCCTATGCAGGTAAATTTATAAAAAGTGAATAGTTGATAGCTACATATATTTATACTTTACAGGTTTATTATAAATAAATTCCAGTGTTTTGTATTATCCCTAATACTATTTGGCAAAATCGGACGAAGGTAAAAAGGGTTAAGTACATAGTTAGATATTAGTCATAGTAGGTACATAAGAGATAAATACATACTATATTAAGTGATATAATGTTCATTGAATTTTGCAAAATTTGAGTATAAGTAATAACATAGTCTGCGAGAGTTATTTAGGTATTTGACAACGCAACCCTAAAATCTCAGCCTATTTACAAGTACTGAGAAATCACTCTACATAAAAGTTACTTTTTCATAACTCTTCTTGGAGTCGGGGATGAATACCGTGATTTCCATTTTATACATTAACAAGTCTGATATACGCCAAGCTGCTTCTGTTATTGGTGACCTAAATCTACTTTTAACTTTTTATAATGTAATGCATCAGCTAGATAACATACTATGCTTAGATACTTTATAGGTAGATCAAATATAATAGTTATAACGCCAAATTTACGTATTAAGGACCAGTTTGCGTCTTCAGAGGAACCTGTAGTATGGATCTCTAGATAGACACGCTCTATGTAGATGAATGGTTCTGCTATAGGAATTTGAAGGTAATAGCATAATAGGCATGTGCTTATAGCATAGTAATGATTTGCCAAGTATCGTTTGATGGCTACTACGCAAATTGAATTAAACTCATAAGATACTTCAATGGGTATGGACAGCACGCGTTTTGCCTTTTGATGGCCGCCATTACTAGGTCAGTGCGATTCACAGGAATAACGCACCGTTAAATTATTTCTGGAGTGCATCGGTTATACTATACTACTTATTAAAATGTCTTCATGCGCCACATCTAACAGATGCAAATTACATTATTTGCACGGAGCAATCAGAAGTACAACAAAATGGTGGTTATTTTAGGTGCCTACCATAAAGTTACAGACAAGCACTTTCACCAAGTTTCAAGATGTTTCGTCAATTCTCATCAAAGATCTGCTTTTATGAATATCGTATAATTATATAAGTAAAGAGTCACTTGTTGAAAAATACATACATATCTACCTATAGTTGTAATAATCTAAACGTGTAAGAAATACATCGAAAAGATCTTGCACATTTCTTGGACATTGAATAGGCGGGTATGCCATAACCTATACTGAGAGAGGCAATTATAAAAGGTCAAGAAGAAGGTAATAGTAATTAATTGGAGGTGATAATGCAGTGGGATCGAACTAAACACTGGTGGAAACCTTTTAGTAGAAGAGATAAAGGCAAAAAAAAATGTTGTGTAAATAAAACTACTATACTTATCTACTTAATTGTTCTAATATTATAAGGTATAAAAATTTTGGGAAATAATATTTTATGAAGTGAACACCTTATTGCAAAGATTTGACTTTAATTTGAAATAACGGACTCATTTTAATAAAAAAAAGTTACTAAATTGTTCAGTCCTGCTACCAATTTTATCGTAAATACCGTTCAAGTAACTACCAAACCATTTGGATTCGTCGAGTTATGGCTATTGGTAACTTTCGTCAATAGCCCATAAAATTCTCGCTTAGGTAGTGCAACCATAGTAGAAATGAATAAGAGGCGCGACTTATGATCGTACTTAGGTATTTTTTCATCATAGATAATATCTATTTTCAAAATTTAGGTTTTGTATGTTCTCTAAGATATTTACTTGTAAATAAATAAAGACAAGGGGTAAGTATCCCAAGTGCCCTTTTACTTATTCTATGATTCATTCATAGTTAAAGAGGACTAGACGAATAGACTAGAAAAATGCTATTAATCATTAAACTAAAATATTTTTTAAATGTAAAATTAATAAGATTAGTTCAACATTGAAAGACGAAGTTTGCGTAGGAGACAAAAAAAAACTGAGTAACAAAAAACACGCAAACCAAACCAAGGGATAAGACTTGTAGATAATAAAATCGTAATGCCGATGATGCGGTTACCTCGTTATATTTTATATTACTAATAAAAGATTCTGTGAGTTCAATCTGTGCCCACAATCTGTGAAAGAATAATAGGAGCCGGGTGAGTGGGTTCCAGATCGTAAGTTATTTTGCAATCGATTGGAATAAGCATGTAACAACCCATGATTTCAATGCTCAAAGCTCTTCGTACTCGTAGATAATAATATATTTTAACTAATAATAGTAGACGAACCTGACGAATAGAAACTTCTTCTTGACCGAATGTTTCAGCAACTACGAAGTCTAGAGAATGGCCCATTGGTCCCAGTAGCTTTTCATTCACTTCATCCACTGCCATCGAAATCGCCCCTGTTAAAACACATACTGTATTTGTGTAAATTTTGTTTATTTGTCAATATAAATTATTAAATATACAAATGCACGCTGCGCCAAATCTTGGCGAGCATTAATCTTTGTAGGTCAAATCGATTTGGCAGTCAAAACAAACACTTGCAAACTTGATTATTTGTTTAGTATGAGAATACTACAATCTAAACTGCAATCCGTTTAGATTAGTTTAACAAATACACTACAATGCACGCTGTCTCTATGTTCAATTAATTTCCCTTATAGTTTCAAACTGTAAACTTTCATGTCTCGGGGGACGAAATGTTGACTGACGTTAATAAACAATTTATTGACAGCCAAATGCACTAAAACAACGGGGAATTCGGAATAACTATTTGTGGACTAATAGAATTAATAAATCTCTCTAACCTAAATATTCTTAGTTTGCTCAAAATATTACTAATCAAAACTAAACATAGAAGAAATACCAACATTTTGAAACAATCTGAAGGTTTTAGCTTCAGTTACCAACCTGAAAGAACTCTGCCAGGTCTTTGGTAGCTATAATCCCCTGGCCGTCGCTGTGACCCGGTAAGATACCCTAAGGTAAATTTTTCCCCTCGGGAAGAGCTGAGTGATACCATAAAAACGCACCAACACCATCGCAGCTGAGGACAAAAAATAGGAAATTGGGTTTGCAACTTGATTGGTGCACTGTTATTTCATTAAAGATATAAAAAACATAGTAAGTATCTACCAACGTTTTCTACGCAATAGAGTTTCCTAAATGTATCGTTTTACTCTACCGCTTTAAATCGTTTGAAGTGCACGTGCTACGTACGATATTGGGTGCTCGTAAAATGTTGAGGAGTTCCAAGGCGTATCGCTTTTACACACGTACTTGTGTGCTTCCGCTGAGCAGCTTATTGCCTTACCAATGTAAATAGCTACTTTTATAGTAGATATCCATTTTTTTTTACTAATGTAAATGCCTTAACAGTAAGTTACTGCGAACAATGTCAGCGACTCTCAATTACAAAAAATAGCAATATTGATAAAAAAAATATGTTGTAAATATATAAATTGTGAAGTACAGTGAACTTTTGATTTATTCAGACAGCAGCCAAATCCACGGCATGGTCGCAAATCATTCGGTTTTTGTCCTCGACGCGACGCTTCGTAACCAACCGCTCGTTGTGAAGTTCAATATATTATGTAATAAGTAGATTGAGTGTTACTTGATCACTTCTGCATAATATAATTATATCAGGACTTAAAAAATGTCACGTGAATCAACGGTAATCCTGCTTTTACTCAGTAGTGAACCTATTACCACGTATTGGAGAGCATGAAACTCGTCTGACGAGATGACAGGTTTGCAAGTGCAGGCAGTGCAGCGATTATACATTATACCAACCTACCTACGTCTGATTTTTTCAAAATGTGAAAGTAAAACTGTAGTATCGTTAACAGTATCAAGGCTTTAAGGGGACGATTAAGATACTTTTGGTAAAACCCGATATAAAATATTGAATAGGTAAGTTGTTTTGGTAGGTTTCTGCCAAAACCTCCTATAGTAACGTGTAGGTACACGTTATTAGGATTGTTAGGTAATTAGAATAATTCATAGAATTATGAATATTTTCACAATTCCACCTAGGTATTAATATGTTACACAAAAGTTGTTGTCGGCTAACAGATTTGTAACGTTTAATATTAATTCAACCGTATATCTTTCTAGATTATGTATGACACAGTTATCCTATATTTAACAACTTGTTTATGAATGTTTCAGTTAAATATGGAACAGTAAATGGTTTCAGCGGCCCTAATATTTATATTTAATTTTTATGAAGAGACCTACTATACAAATCGGCTCTCTATGGTCCAAATCGCGTGCTAAATGTAGAATGAATGAGCATGTCGCCAGTTGTTGTCGACACGCATTCGGATGATACTAGACGGGAGGGCTCATTTTGTGTATAATGTCGTTAAAAATAGAATTCGTGGGAGATATTTATGTAACTATGACCGGGTTAAGACATGAAATAACAAATAGATGTTGTTGTGCACTTGAAAGATGATTGACAGGCAAAATATTGAAACAATTTAAGTATTTAACACAACCAAACGCGTAAAATTATTTCGACCTTCTTTCCAAAGTGTCTTTACGATAAGCAGGGCATTAATTAAGTTCATGAAAACGTTTAGTAAAATAAGATAACAACTCAACAACTAGATAACTATAATTATAGGCGTAAAGGCATCAATGTAATACTTTTCAAATGTGTTCATACAATTTAGTAATCATAACATGGATTTTAATCGATAATCCTGACTTCCTAGCTGCTTGTGATCCTTTTCTACCTAGCACAAACATTTGTGTGCATTGCATTAAAATTACGGTATGTTCTACGTCTGGGTGTAATATCAATATAAGTCTATATTTAAAAGCAGAAGGTTTGTGAGCCATTTAAGTTCATTTGTAACTAGTTTGGTGTGTGAATAATGTACCAGAATATTTAGGTACAAGTTTCCTTACTAAAAACTAGAAACAATGAACCAGAACAAGGATTGCTACAAATAATAATTACATATAAGTTCTATTTGCGGTACCACTAGTAGTAGGTAAGTAACTAAGTATAATCCTAACAAATACGATCAATAGCAAATGCTGACACATAAATTAATGATCGTTGACAAAAAAAACTGGCTCACATTTTAAAGCACTTGTATTTGAATAGCATCAAAGTTATGTATGTGTCTTGTTTCTAGAGTATGTTGCTCACAGGTGATCAACAAAAGCCTTAAGGCGGAATCCGGTTTGAAGATCGATCTACAAAGTTTACTAACTATCACAAAAGCCTTTCGGCGGACTATATAGGTAGGTACTTATATTTAGATATCTATAAGTACTTAATAAAGCAAATTTAAAATTATTACCTACTTGGGAATTAATATACCTACCTAGGTACCAGCGTTGCCAGATATATTTTTTGCCAAGTCGGGATTTTGGAACTTTTTGAGTGAAAGAAGCGGGACTCTTTCGTCGAAAGCGGGACATAGTAAAATAAACGTATATAATCAATAGTTTTTGAATATTTATCTTTTTATTTGAATACAAATTACGTTTATATGACAATAGATAGTAAAAATATCCATAGATCTATCGTCGTCTGTGCCACCCGTCCGCGCTTTCTCAGTACGCTGCACGCACGGTCGAGTTATTCCCGAAAATGGTCGAAAAGCGGGACTGAGCCTGTCCCGGGCGGGACATTAAAATTTGATTTAAATATCGGGACGTCCCGCCAAAATCGGGACGTCTGGCAACGCTGCTAAGTACCTACTTACCTACTTGGGGATTGTCAAATTAAAGCAGACTTCTTCATTTCTATAACTTTTCTTTCCCTCATTCTCATTCATGTCATTATTATTATGAGATGCATCTGTTTGGTGATATTGGTTCATTTGCTATATTTTCAATTAACACCATTATACTAACAGCGTGAACTAAACGATTGCATTAGGAGCATTTATGTACAGAAGGTACAGTAGATGGGTACAGAACCTACCTAAGAGAAAGTAAAAGAAGCTTATACGACTTATATAGGTAACTATAAAATTTATAAAATCACTACTTTGTTTTAGGATTCGGTGCCAAAATGGTAATTAAAGAATAAGGTAAATGGATATAGCTTCAGTATGGCTTTGAGCCGGTTCTGATTATTTGAAGACTAATTTTGTATAATATTTTCACCAATTTGAAATAATTAACGGAACTGTCCGTGTCAATCCTACATCCAACATACACATTAGAGAAGTCGATAAGAGTATACGATAAGTGCATTTGACAAAGGCGGACGAGACATGCGCGCGCGACTCTAGCGCGGGCAGCGCGGCATTGACATAGTTGCCGCGTCACCACGTCAACGGCCCGCACAACACGCGCGCCTGCGCATGCAACGATACTTTGATCATCATCGATCGTATGTCAAACATCATCATAGGCACAAGAATTCAAGATAAGTAAAGAATTTAATTGCACTCGCATAGTTTCTTAAAAGTTTATCGGAAAAAGCTTTCCGTTGTCGTAAGATTAATTAAATTCTTGGTAACTTGAAAGCGGGGAAGCAACGGCATAGTTGAGTATGGTTATACCGCTTGAGTTTATTTAGTTAGTGCATAATCCTTGGAAATGCATGTAATCTGTGGTAGGTATAATGATTGATATTATTTTATCGATGAACTAGCTGCCTCCGCGCGGTTTTACCCGCGTAGTTCCCGTTCCCGTGGGAATACAGGGATAAAACATAGCCTATGTTACTCAGTGATAATGTAGCTATCTAATGAAAAAAGAATTATTAAAATCGGTCCAGTACTTTTTGAGTTTATTCGTTACATACAAAAATACAAATCTTTCCTCTTTATCTATACTAATATTATAAAGAGGAAAGATTTGTTTGTTTGTTTGTTTGTTTGTAATGAATAGGCTCCGAAACTACTGGACCGATTTCAAAAATTCTTTCACCTTTGGAAAGCTACATTATCCCCGAGTAACATAGGCTATATTTTATCCCTGTATTCCCACGGGAACGGGAACTACGCGGGTAAAACCGCGGGGAGGCAGCTAGTAATATTAATAATAGTGTAGATAAATACCAATGTATCTCACTACGACAACATTTCAGAAATCTTATTAGAAACTTACTATAAGTATAATAGTATTTAATTTATTTATAGTAGGTATTTGAACTACCTACATATGTGGAATTTAGTATTGACAGCCCGGTTGGCTTTGTGGTTAGTGACCCTGACTTTCAAGCCGCGGGTCGTGGGTTCGAATCCCATCCTGGACAAACATTTGTACGCATGAATATGTCCGTTTGTCCTGTGTCTGGGTGTAAATATCTATATAAGTATGTATTTAAAAGTAGTATAGGTATGTAGTATATCAGCTATCTGGTCACCATAACACAAGCTCACTTTGGAACCAGATTGGCCGTGTGTGAAAAATGTCCCAGGTGTATAAAAAAAAAAATTACAGTCTTCAAGTAGTTGTAGTTAATTTATTTTTGTGTGAAAATCACAAGCGTACCACTTACCTACCTTTAAACAAATATCGCAAACAACTTAGTCGGTTTTACTTGTTAATTTAACCTTTTGTGTCACAGTTAAAGCCTCAGACTCAGCCTGTCAGGTAAAGCATTGCGCACCTAAATACTTAGACTTCATAGAGGTATGTTGATTATTGTTGATGGAGTTAAATATATTTATTGTGTATATTTTAATGCAGATTCCTAACTGTATTTAATAATACATAGTCTCATAATACATAATCTGTCTGACAGAGAATCGTTTTAGTAGATACATTTAGTTAGGTAGATAATTTTGGATAGGCAATTTAAGATATTAAAGGTAAATCTAAGTACTAATATTACAGGTAAATGCGAAAGTAACTGTCTGTCTGTCTCGCTTTCACACTAAAACTACTGAAACGATTTAAATGAAATTTGGTACACAGATAATCTTGAGCCTGAGAAAGGACAAAGGTTACCTACTTCTTATCCCGAGAAAATGGAAGATCTCCCGGGTACGCGGGGAGCCATTAATAATCTATATGTGCAAATATGATTGAAAACGATAGATGTTAATAGTACCCTTGTAGTATCTACTACTTATTAAAGAACCTATGCGACCTACTGACCTAAGAATCATCGATTATCTGCATGATTGATCAAATTAAATATGCGTCGATTTATATCTGCGGACGTTACGTTATATCTGTAGGGTATGCCGATTATATCTGCCTTTAAGTTTAGTAAAGTGGAAAAAATCTGCCCTAAAATCGGTATTTGTCTGATTTTAGTATTGACATAAAACCCTTAGCTCACGGTGTTTATTGATTGTCGGTAGGTGTTTGGAAGTTGTCAATGATAAATTGAAATTCAGTCTGTTTGTTTCACAGTCTGTTTGTGTCAGTCTGTTTCACAAGAGAAATGCTTTCATTTGTATGCACGTCAGAGCGTCCCGATACATTGTGGAACGATCGATTGTACCCGCATTATCGAAATACGAGTACAATGTCTGATCCCGAGCAGGCGCCCGCGCAGCCAGCCTGTCACGCTAGCGTGCTCGATACATATTAATGCCTTATTTAACATGGTTTTTGGCTATACTACGACAAGTACTTGTTACTAAAACACGTCACGAGAAGCGATAATAAGTGATAGCATACCATTGGATACCACTACCACACCATAGAATTGGCATGTTCTGTGAATAATAATAGGTAAATGATGACAAACAAAGTTATATTTATAGTTAAATATTTATCAAAAATCTGTACTAAGCTTCCAAATAGTTACCCGTGCATGTAAATAGTTGCAAAATCCAAATGCGTACGAAATATTCCAATAAAATTTAGCCACATTGTTTGAAACCTAATACCTACAATTCGAAAAGGAATTGCCTACGCTTCTCGTAAAAAAATGCGCTAATGTAAAGGTGTTTAAACTAAAAACCCTTAAATTCTGTTTTCGATAAACCATTTAGGTTGTAGGTACTTAGTACCAAAATATTTTTATATTATCGCACGGGTGCAACAAAACATTAATTATATACATAAACCGTTCTAAACACTGTATCTATTATTAATAAAACCGCATAAAATTCCGAAGTGACTTTATTTTACACTACGTAGAGACTACAAACAAATTAAATGGGCATTTTTAGGCATGGTTTGCTTGTTTTTTCATCTCGACTTGTATTTGATAACAAAAGGTTATTTATTTATGTAGGTACCTATGTCCAAGAACCTAAGCCTCATAAATTAATTTTCTTCGAAATAATCAGGGACTATATTTGTTGTTTTTTTAAGCTGCTATCATCTTTGACCTGACATACACGTTAAGCTTACGAACCTACGTACCTACATAATATACAAATTAACAATGAAATTTAAATATAACTGAAATCTTTATACCCAGCAGAATTAATCCTAAGATCTGTAATATTTTTCTATAGTATCAACAATTTTCATGTTACCTTAACTAATTGTAAATTTATTATTTATACTTAAAAAAATCTTTTAAAGTGTTCTAAATGTTTTTTTTAATTATATTTAACATGGTAGATACGTACCTAGTAATTAAAGCTAATTAAATTATTCTATGTCTTACATTCATAAATTATAGTCCCTAAATATTTTTGAGTTTATGAAACGTTTCATAGGAACGTGAAACTCACCATTGTCCATGTCATAATCTTCATTTTGCCAAAAACCATAGCAATTTCACTAAACAAATAACCAAGAATTTATTCATAACTACAAAAAACACCCGAATGTAATGGTTAAACTCGTTTCAAAAACCGGATAAATTATTTCCCGCCATGACGTAAAGTTTTCCCGCGTTTACGGTCGGTTGCCTTCGACGCGCGACTTTCGTCGTCCACTGACGGCAATAGACTGCTGGGCTGAGTGAAGCTGGCTGGCTGGCTTACAAAAGAGTTTGGTGTCTGTCTAGGTACATGCAAACGAATTTCGTTTCATCTGACACACCGAATGCGCGTGAAAGTTTGTTATTTGGGGAAATGTGTTCTTACAAGCCCTTTGTGTTTTCACAACTTCGGACGCAAAAATTAAAACATGGAAATAATTGAAAGTATTACTTAAAATACATATTTTGAATTTTAAATAAACATTAAAGCTATTATCGACAGGCCTGATGTTTGTAACCTCCTAATTTTTTTAACCCTTTGATAGGGTGGGTTAAACTCAGTTCAGAACCGTACGGACCAAATAATCCCGATATTTACCAAAATAAATAATAGCATCTAACTAGTTACCTACTGTTAATAAACTAACATAAATTTATGGATGGTTTGGGATTTCCCTTAATTATTATTACTGACCTCCCGTACAGGAAAATGGAATTGAGTCGAATATCATACACATAAAAAAAATATTTTATAGGCTTGCAGTATGAATGGGACTTAATATACCTGCATAAAATATAACCAGGTACGGTCAAGGCGAACCTCCTTCATGCACTAAATATACATGCTGTATAAGTGCGTACCTACACACGAAATGCGTATTAGGTAATACAGTAATACTCATGCTTTTGTTACATAATCCTTGGTGACTAAGAGTTGCAAAGCACCTCGGATAACTTTTGGGAGAGATTTCAATTTTATTAAGGTCAAATTTAATAGCGGACATTCAGAGGCTCAAGGGTCAGTATTCAAATTAAGTTCCTAAAGTCTAAAGCAATAGGGAAAACCTGCAGGTACAAAATAAGTACCTACCTACAAATGAGCAACGACATAACATCGTAATCTTAAAGTCACTTAAGTGTAATAATGTTATGTAATCTATAATAATCTTCATCCATGCAGCCATGTCTCAATCTAAACTAAGCTTATTCTTAACTGAATAGATAAACCCAAAACGGAGCCGACGCAAGTGGAATGACGAAATTGATTTCTATTTGAAGAACAAGGAAATAACTTGAGTAAAAGGGAGAAAAGGATGGTAAACCTGTAGTGGAACGATCCAGGCTAAAAATAAAATAACAACACCTACTTACACGTTACATAAAAAACAAACACATCGCTACTCGAAATCGAACCCACTTACGTATTCAACCACTACACCAGACAGTTCTTGAAATTAATTTCTCAAGTAGGTAGTCATTCAAAAATTCGTGAAGTAATATGGCTTATTTCTCAAAGGCTCATTTTAAAAATGGATAAGAATGATTTTTGGCACAAGCCGATGCAAATGAGAAAAACAGCTGAGGCGTAAAAACAAACAAAAAATATAATAGGCAATGAGATTTCGGCATTACGTTCGTATAAGTTCCTTTGATACCGGATTGGTAAGGAACCCTAAAATGATGGTACAGGATACAAAGAAAGGTCAAAAGGGTATCTTAACAGTTTGGGTTGGTCAACTGTAAGTATTCAGATATTGTATTTCGCCGCAGGGTTTGGTAGAGTCGCAATTTATATAAACAGACGAACCCACGATACAAATCTTTATTACCTACCTATTTAAGACGGCCGCAGGCTCAGACACTTTGAGACCATCGATCGTTTAATACTAAAATAGTGGTTTCGTCTATCACGGTTGCATATTTCAGGAACCTTTATAAATATACCTATTATGACATCATTTAACATTACATATTTATGTATAAAATTACCAACTATCGTCAAAACATCAAGGTACATACATCTACGGTTTTATATAGCTGCATAGCCTGCATACGAAAATTAATTCAATAATCCAACGAAATATTCCTGGATTATGTCTTCTCTTTTTATTTTAATAGAAACTTAGTAGATGAAATCATACCAAGATGGTTGGTTTTCCCAAAGTATTCCTATATAGGTAGTATGTTCCTAACTAATCTATTGTTAATAATGATCTACACCTACATCGTGTCAATTACAGCAGCCCTTATCACGACAATATTTCAAGGATAACTTTATCATCCCATGAAATATTGGCACACAGGTTCATCAATCTTACCCATAGATATACCCCTATCTTAACAAATCCCAGTTCTGGTGATATTCGAGCAGGTACCCTGACGTATGGATAGAATATCTATATGCTTAGTGTAATAAAATAGTATAGTCTTAACTATATGGCGTTTAAATAAAATCGAACAAATAAAAATCAACTTAGTTTTATATATTTAAATCGACATATGACTCCATGAATATATATAAAAAATTTTTTTTGATTAGAGCCACAAATATGATTCTATCCCCATTGGGGGTGTTATAGCGTTTTCAGAATATTAGAGGGAGTAAATTTGTCTGACAACTTTTAAATCTGGAATCACCGCTGTAATAAACGGTTCACAGTAATAGGCAATTATTTTTAACCGACATCAGAACGGAAGAAGTTTTAAATTGTATATGTGTATATATTCTATATGTAGGTTCTTGTGAACAGTGAGTAACGATATCGAGTTTAAATTTATAAAAAATCCCTTATCAACTGGGTTAATTCCAAAAACTTCAAGACAAAAAGTAAGGTTGGACGGTGGTCATTAATCATGCCTTTATCTCGATTGTTTTTAGGATCCTTGGAGCCATGAACCTATGATGAAATGTCAAGGTTTTTTCAGGATTATTAAGCATTTTATTATGTGTTAGCTAGCTGAGGCCAGGACTTCGTCCGCGTGTTTGTCGATTGAAAAGATAGATATAAAGATTTGATTTTTTATTTGTTTGTAATGAATATATGGCTCCGAAACTACTGGACAGATCTAAATTACTATTATAAATAATTTTCTTTTTATAATATTAGTGTAGATAACACTAATATTATAAAAAGAAAATTATTTATTTGCATTGATTTGCTTCGAAACTACTCGCCGATTTGAAAACTACGCGGTAGGAACCGCGAGGAGGCAGCTAGTCTATACTAATATTATAAAGAGGAAAGATTTGTTTGTTTGTAATGAATAGGCTCCGAAACTACTGGACCGATTTCAAAAATTCTTTCACCTTTGGAAAGCTACATTATCCCCGAGTAACATAGGCTATATTTTATCCCTGTATTCCCACGGGAACGGGAACTACGCGGGTAAAACCGCGGGGAGGCAGCTAGTTATTTATATTACTACATAGTGGCTCCCCGCGGCTTCGCCCGCGTTCCCGGGGGATCTTCAATTTTCCCGGGATAAAAATTTGCCTATGTCCTTTCTCAGGCTCTGGATTATCTGTGTACCAAATTTCATTTAAATCGGTTCAGTAGTTTTAGCGAGAAAGCGTAACAGACAGACAGACAGAGTTACTTTCGCATTTATAATATTAGTATGGATTAACATGGAGTGACCTAGGCCATATTTTATTGTATCCCCGTATTCCTACGAGAACGGGAACTATACGTTTAAAACCGCACGGCGGTAGCTATTTTTTATTAAAATAATTATTAGGTGGCACGAGTTTCTTTTTTTTTCTTAAATTTTGCGGGTACTGCTTGGCCTTTCTCGATTTTTTTTATGGTAACAACTTTAAGTTGGTATGTATCACTTAATCGCCGTTGTAAGTGGGTTGAATTCTATCTCATGAACCAGTCGTGGCCACGGTACCAGTAATGGCCAAAAATTAAAAGAAACATCTAGAATTCGGACATGAGCGAATGTTTTGACATTGGGATCACTATGACATAGACTTTAGACATCGAACTATCTAAGTTTAACGTTTCATTGAATTCAGTCAGTTACATGTACAAATATGCGCGAATACAAAGTGTAAGGTGATTTGAAATTGACAACGACGGCTTTTCTTAAGGAAATCGTTAAGGCGGTGAGCAGAAAGTTTCACTTGTAAAATAGTATTGCATAATAAAATCAAAATTAGTGTTGTTTCATGTGTGAGCCATAAAATAAAGATAAACTAAGACTAAGACTGGGGTATCCATTAATGGATTTTCCCTGTCCAAGACTGGGTCACAAAACTACAACTTTTATTTGTTAAATTAATTGAATCCAGCTTTGCCGTATCTCACGCGCAACACATTACAAATATTAAATAAGGACTGGACTTTACAGTTTCACTATATTCAGTGCTGAAACTTTCACAATTTTGGTAATACTTATTTCACAAAAACCAGTTTTTTTTTTCTTAAACTGGCCACCATTGGGTCATTTACCATAGGTATTAAAATTTACAAATTATGATAATAAGAACTTTAGATTTTTCTGGATTTTAATAAGGTATGTATCTTGTACGATAGTTTGTGTGCTAGTCCGATTTTGTAGTTTTTTGTACTACCTACCTACTTTGTAGACAATACTTAGATGCCCTGCATAAAAAAATAATATGCGTCTGTATCATTAGGTACCTGAGGGCTTACTCCCGAAAACGATTCGAATTTGATTTTGTTTTGATTTCAATTTGAACTCCTATTGGTTAATCCCGAACCAAAAAATTTCAATTTGATCTCCTATTGGTTAAAAAAAATTAAGATGGCCGCTAAGATTGACATGTATTCGATCGGTAACGGTATTTGACGTTTCAGAATTTTCTATTAAGTTGTGTGTGGTTCGTTTCTACAGAAATAAATAAATATTCAATTCCTTATTTTTTTCTAAAACGAAATCTTGTACATTAGATGTAATTTTTTAGATTAGATAAATTTATCCTACTTAGATGTGATAACTCGAACCTGAAAAAGTACCTTTTTACTGATCGTGTATTTTGACGTTTAAAGTCGTTCCCGCCATTCGATTCACAAATGTCTTTTAATGGCAGGAGTACGGACTTTTCGATTCGGTTTCGATTGTAACGAAATTCTTGATCGAAGTTAGTTCCAAAAAGTGTCACCGCACGATTGTGCGCTAGAATCGCTATCAAAAATGTATGAAATGACATTTATTCGATTCGAACTCGTTTCTCGAAAGCGTCGGGAGTAAGCCCTCTGTTTATTTTTTACTATACTTTTTCAATCAAAAAAAAACAATGTTCATAGAATATAAGTTATGAGGGGACTACCATGAGCAGGATAATAATGCAATTTCATAAATAACATACTTAATATATTTAAGCTATCTATAAATTAATAACACTGTTTATGTTACAAAACAAAAACTACCTAGGTACTACATAATAACTAATAGTAGTACTAATAGGTAGGTACCTAACCAGCTTCAGACGCCGACCTTTTGTGTTGTTCATTGGACTTTCTGAAACAAAATAATCTTTTTTAACATAAGGTTAAAAGTACTTACAATAACGAGTAAGTAATTAAGTATTGATTGACAGTCTTTGAAAGTTGTATGGGCCTAACCCGGCTAAGATATAGTCGCATCAAAGATATTAATATTCATTAATATGCTATAAAGGCATCCGCTTTGCTGTTTTCCCCGAGTTTCCGGGGACCTTCGACTTTCCCAAGATCTAGTCTATCTCTGTACCAAATTTCATCGAAATCGGTTCCGTGATTTAGGCGTGAAACCGTAACAGACTGACAGCAAGAGTTACTTTTGCACTTACAATTCTAGTAGGGATTAAATCATTTCACATTGCTATGTAGGTACTTTAAGGATTTAAGTTTACTTAAAACTAACAATTAAAACGCACTGACATAGATCATGTCCGTACCTAAGTCATTGAAACACATCGGTAAGAATAAACTTCCAAGCAAGTTTTATAGAATTCAAAATCTTTACAATTTCGTCTAATTAATAAAAATCACATCTATTTATTTCGTCAACAAATGAACAAAATAGTAGAGTATTAGGCACAGGATTTGAAACTCACCATAGTAATTTCAGGAAATATTGTGCTTAGGTTGAAGTTGGCGCGCGATGTCGCCGGAAAGCTGCCGATCGACCTATCAACATTATGTCCTACGTTTTGAACATTGGAAGGGATGAAGTGACTGTTTAAGAAATCAGGCTGGTACTGAGCAGGCATTTGATTGCCGACGTAATTTGGAAAAGGCAATTCTTCTGAAAGTAGATTTGGATGCCTTTTGTTTGATATTTTATTTTGCCATAATAAATGTGAAGGATCGCTCCACTCCTCGACCTCATTATGTAATTTTGCCCTTTTATTTTGGTACTTTTTACTGGATTCTTTTTTAGAACATTCTAATTTATGTTTGGCTGTGGATTCTCTTCTCGAACTTTTGTAATTAGAAGGCACTTTATCTGGCTGAAATAACGTGGGATTGTTTTTTATCTTTAATTCTTCATATTTATGGTTAGTATAATTGCATTCCGATGCCTGATTATAATCAGTATAGTCGCCTGTGAAGGGACCACTTGTGTAATTACCGGACATCAAGTTGCTGCTACCCGGCATGAAATTTGAATAAAATGAATTAGATATCGTATTCGTTGAAGTATTATATAATGTTGTTCCGGAAAATTGCTGTCCTGTATAGCTATTGTCAGAGTAATCCAAAATAGGCGGAAAATGAGACACTTGTGCCACGCTGCTATCTTGTAGCGCATTAAACTCATTGTATTTTTGTGAGGGCATTATAAATTTGTTTATATTATTACTATCTTGAACTTTTTGGGTGCATGATCCACCACGTATTAAGGATTCAGCAGAATAATTATTTTTCTGGGACTTAGAATTCTTGTCAGTCTTGTTACTGGATTTGCTCTTAGTTTGTGAAAATTGTACTGGATTGTCATATGAATTCATTGTTTTAGTTTCATTAAAAACATAACAAGGTTGAGGTACATGACTATCTAATCGAGATGTCATGCTTTTACGATTGGGATCATTGTTAAAATGCGTTATATTCTGTTTGGTCTGGACAGATTTTGGTAGATTATTATTGGTTCCATGATAACGCGATGACATATTGTCTGTGGAACGATTCATTAACTGCGTAACAGATAAGAAATTTCCGCAGTTTTGTACATCGGGCTGATTTACATTTCTGTTCGTAATGTCTGCGTTTTTTTTCTTATCGTGTGGTCCTAAGGCTAAATCTCCGACCAATGTGGGTAAATTGATTGGTGGAGGGTCTATACTTATTTCAGTAGTACCCAACGGTCTCGTAGAAGGCCAGACTTGAAATTCATCTTGTGCAGGTTGCGCAGAGAAATTATGCATAGATATAGGAAAGTAGTTACCCTCATTGGGATCATGCTTCTTCGCTATATCTAGTTGACTGTATGCCGCTTTATGAGGTTCCTTTGGATCAGTATTTAAAACAGTACAATTATTCTGCATTGGTCTTATTTCTGAGGTCATCCAGTTTATATGCATTTTGCTTGGAGACTTTTTCGTATATTTTTCTGTGCTTGGTAGCGCAGAGCTGATATTAGAAAGCTTTAAGTTGTCCACAATTGCTTCTGGTATTTGCTTGGTTTCATAATGTTTAGCAATATTCGGTTTAGCATTAATATAACTTTGCGTATGGTCCAGAGGTAAATAATTTTGGTGTTTGGCAGTAAAAGTTTTAGGCATCGTATTATTAGTATAAAAAGGTGCATCTTCAGTAGTCCACAAATTAGTAGGTTGTGAATAAAAACTGGAAATACTTTCAGCTAAAGATGGATTCGCCTTATTCGCAATATTTTCTTTTTTACTTGCGGTTGACACCAGTGGAACATGAAAATCTGGGGTAAATGGATTATAGCTAGTTGTGTGTGGGGCGGAGACAGTAGTCAACATGTTATCCTTGTTATATGTATTAGGAGTCGTGGTGCAATTGACAAAATCAAATCCTTTATGTGACCAACCCAAGTCAATATCATATGTTAATCTAGACGATCCAATTTTCATTAAATTTTCTTCTACATTGGTAAAGTCTGGTTTATTCTTTGAAGTATACTTTTCCATTGCACAGGGATACAGACCTAACCCATTGAATTCGTGACTGGAAGAAATACTACTTGTACTATAGATAGTACTTTTAGCAGTACTGAATGGATCCGTTTTGTAAAATATGTTATTATTACCGGCAAAACTAGCCGACTGACTTGTTATTGGTGCTTTATTAATGTTACAATCAAAATCTAAACCAAATACTGAATCTGACACAGTGCAATTAGTTGAAAGCATTGATGGCATTGGTAAATTCAAAAATGGATTTTCTGTTGATACATTCGCTGGCGCAACGACATTGGATGATTTTGATTCTACTGTCTTGGTAATAATATTGTCGATAAACTTCTGATCTGTTTGTTTATTAACTATAGTTGATGGAGATTGAACTTTACTTGTCGATTTCGTTTTAGAACAATTATGATGTTTATCGAAGTAAGTGGATGTTTGAAGTGAAGTAGATGTTTGGACTATTTCAGTTTTCCTATGAATAACATCTTTGGTGTTTACTTGTCCAGTATTTTGGGGTTCATCAGCAGGACTGTCTGCTCTGTTGCCACTTACCAAAGGAAATGACATAAGAAATGCGGCAGTTGGGGAAGCTGCTAAAAATTCTTCCGCTAATTCAAGACGTGCATTTCCACCATCAACTACATTATCACATAAAGATGTCTCCAAAATATTGGTCAATTTATTTCCTTTACTTTTGCTCTCTAATATAACTTCTGGGACTTTGCTGACTTCCTTGTCAGTTTTGCTACATTCTTTATTAACTTTAACAGTTCCACATGCTTTTGCGAATGATTCAGAAGTTACAGCTATTGCAGTTGATTTCTCAGCATTATTTGATTTAGTATGTTTTGGATTAACACTTACTTGAACTGTATCGTTGCTTTTAGACATGGTCTTGTCTTTACTTGTGTTATTGTCATTTTCAATATTTATTGCATAATTATTTACTATTGCAGTATTATTTTCTTTAGTGAATGTGACTTTATTGTCAGAAGATTGATTAACACTTAACTGTGACACCTCTTTATCAATACATTTGTTTTCTATATCTGAATTTATATTTTTTATATTGTTTTGAATAACATCTTCTGTTACTTTACTCATTGTGGAAATATGTTTATCAAGTGTGGACTCTTTAGTGGATTTACATACTGTTTTAGATTTGTTTGTGAGTTTTTTTACATCACCCTTTGCTTTTGAATTTGTTTTTTTTGCCTTTGTTGCTGATAAGGGACGAGAATATGCAGAGATTGGTAAAATATTAACCATGGTAGTTTTTGTGACATCACCACTGTTACGACAGACTGTTGGAACTGTAGTTTTATTCAATGTTTGCAAGATAGGGTCCACTAGTACAATAGCTGGTGGTACTGTGGGAAACAGTAGTGGTCTTTGGGGAAACATATATGGTGTTGCTGGTAGAACTACAATTGTACTATCTGGGCCTGAAATTTAATAAAATAATTATTCAAACAGAAGACACCAAATTATACTAATACTTTAATAGATATATTTTGTGAGATTGGGTGTAATGAATAAAATCTTACCTTTTTTATCATGAAAAGTAGCCCTAGGCAAAAGTTTTGGCAATTTCTGTACAATCAAATTTGGAGCAGGTTCCGTTGTTTTATTGATTTTTGTACTACAGGATTTTCCTTTTTTGCTTTTAGATTTCTGTAGCATTAATAACTTCACATACTTATTACCTAGAATATCAATAATTTATAGCTTAAAATCAGACAGTCAAGTGAAATAACAGAGTACAAAATAAATAAATTCTCACTTTTACTTTTCTTATTTAATCCAAAAAACACTTGAGTTGAAGCATCTTTTTTAGTGCCTTTTTTATTTAATTCATTATCAAATTTGACTTGTATGGCCAATATTTCTGCTTCTGAAATAAAAATAAACTTTAGAGACATTGTTTCATTTAAGTATAAATGAATTTTCATGGGCCAATGACTAAATGTGCTTTTAGACAACACCACCTTCTGGATTTTTGAAATATTTCATAATCTCAAATATAATACCACTTATATATAAATTACTTATACTGTAAAGGCTTATTTAAAATAATGTATTTAATTTTAAAGAATTTTTATTTTATTTTAAGTTAGATATAGTAACTTACTTAATTGTGTATTTTCACGAACACAGTTATTTAAGCATATAAGAGCTTTTTGCACAATTTCTAGTTTCGGAACCTGCACATTTTCGGAATCTGTAGCCAGAGGATCATTGGATCTAATTATTTCCTTTACAGCTACTCCCAGTTTTGATATGGCTTCATTAAACTTATTACGCCTTTGGCGCTCCCATTCGCGACATCGGCTGCAATCAATATAGAATAATAAAATTAATCGTATCCTATTTTGTAGATTAACAATGTATTATTAAATAATTACCTTGGGGTTCGTTTCTTTTGGGAGGTTTCCATATCAAAGCTAATGATATGATTGAATTATGGACAAATTTGATTACAATTATTTAGTTGCATAAAATTTAAATAAACGGTACAGTAAGTACGCTTGAAGAAAAGTATTTTCGATTCTAATATTTTATTTCCAAATTCCATTTGTTGTTTACGGGTGACATTGACAGAATTATAAATAACCATAGATGATAGAGTAGATATATAGAGCTGGTCGAACATTTTGATTAAGTTATTTTTTAAGATACATACCTAAAATAAAACAAATTACAAAAAAACAATAAATAACAAAACATAAAACATTAGAGAATTTTTATCAGGTTAAAAAGAAGTGACGGAAAAATTGAAAAATATGAGCCCTGTAAAAATAATTAATTAATTTTTTCAAATGCATTTTATGACTTAAAACGATATTAGCTTTGTTTTTTTAAATCAATCTGTGGTTCTCTTCTCTCAGGAAGTATTTAGCCGATTGAAAAAAAAATGTTGGTAATCAAAGCGTGATACTTTATTTGGAATAATATAGTCTTCGTTTTAAAGCGGAAACTTGCAAATTTATCAATGAGCCCAATACTGTATAATCCCCCATTCGCACGAGAGTTTTTTTAACGTACGGTAAAAAGCGTTCAAACACAACAAATGCATTTCCAAGTACCATAATAAACTCTATTTCCAACGCCCAAAGTTGAAAATGCAACACCGCTCGTTTAAAAAGCGTCGCGTTTTAAAAACGCTGTCGTGTGAACATATACATGGGAATGCATTTGTTGTATTTGACTTTGACGTATTAACGTACGTTAAAAAACTCTAAAAATATATTGGAGACATTTCGGATGTTTTTTGTAGACTTAGCAACATTGGCCACAGACTATTCACTCATTCAGTACTTGCTTGAGTCGTCTTGAGCCATGGACCTAATATATAAAATCATTCATTCATGTATTGTATTGTATGTATTGTATTGTATGAGTCATCAGCTGACAAATAAATAGATTGGGTTTTTTCCTCAAAACACCCATTACTGGTTCTCCGTTCTATAATTTAAATACGGTATTATCGATAAGCAGTTCTGTTTGGCTTGACGTACTGTCAGTAGTGTAGCGTGCTGGTGATTAAATTCTCTTGAAGAGTTTTGTAAAGTAATAAGGTGCTAATAAGGTGTGGTGTTTCTGTTAAACAATTTGAAAAATAAGGTCAAAATGTCACTATACCCATCTCTGGAGGATATGAAGGTGGATACAATGGCGAGGGCTCAGATAAACCAGTATCAAACGGCACATTACCCGCTGCCCTCCTCTGCCGCGGCACCGTCTTACCAACAACCTGATACGTTTGTTGACCCGTCACATCAACAGCCAGTTGCTGCATCTCCCAATGCTCCCACTGCCCATGTGTACCCAGCTCTTAGCAACTATATGGGGCTGGAATTGTCTTCTGATGTTATTGCCCTCAATATGCCTGAGTATCAGGTGCAAACGGTGAGATTTGTTGGTTTTTAAATACTATAAACTTATATATTTTGTGGAGTAATGCTTCAATATTTTTTAAAAATAAATTTTATGGTTGTGAAAGGTACAAGAAAAAAAACTGCAAAATTAGTTCAATTTGTCTTTGGCATCAGAGGTACTGTTTAACATTATTGATAAGGGATGTTTTATGTTCATTTACTTGCAGGTGCAGTCAGGCGGTGCTGCATCTAACCTAATTGCACCAATATCATCTCAATCACCTTCTCTACTCAAAGCAACTGTTACTCAAGCTATCCGCATGGTACTTCTCTGTAAGGATAAGGATGGAAAGTGTGGAGTGAGGCTTCACTCAATTAATAATGGTGTATTTGTGTGCTATGTAGCGGCCAACAGCCCTGCTTCTTTGGCTGGATTGAGATTTGGTGACCAGATCTTGGAGATCAACAATGTTGCCTTAGCTGGCATGTCTATGGACCAGTGCCATGGATTATTGAAGAAAGCACCCACAAATGGAATAACCATGGCTGTTCGTGACAGGTATGCAATTTTAGGATTATTAAATATTTATTGGTTTATGTTAATGTAGCACTCCCGACAGTATTGCAAGTAGTGGTTCAACGTCACAAAGTTATTTTAATTACTCATTTTGTGATTGAAATATATAAATTATCATTATCCTTTTAGTGTTAAAATAACATGTGAGTTTTGCTATGAGTATTTAATGTATTCAAAAGAAAAAATACTATATAATCAATATATATTATTCATTTTGTTTTAATTTATATATGGTATTCTAGTGGTGGTATAATAACATGATTATATTCTTATTCCCTTTATGAAATCTGTTATCTTCATGGCACCTACTTATGGCTGGTTATTTCATCATAATTTTATGAGTCATAGCCATATGAATTTACTAGTAGGATAACCAATATATTACATTGCCAATTACCCTTTACCATTTTTCATTATAATTTAGGCTATCTGTATTATTATGTTCATTGGGGGTTGTCATTTTCAATCTGAAGATTACTTACCTACTGACCTACTTTTTCAACCACTGTAAAATAAGACTAATTTTACTACAGTGTCATGACAGAAGTATTACCCTGAACAAACTAAGCATGAAAACCCCAGAACTGTCATTAACTAGAAGACTCATTATGGTTATTATTTATTTGCAGGCCTTTTGAGAGAACAATCACCCTTCACAAAGACTCTGTTGGTCATGTTGGATTCCATTTCAAAGATGGAAAAATTGTTGGATTAGTGAAAGACTCATCTGCTGCAAGGAATGGCTTGCTGACTGACCACCAACTGCTAGAAATAAACACTGTCAGTGTTGTGGGCATGAAAGATAATGATATATCTCAATTGATTAATGCCAGTCCAACTATTGTAAACATCACAATTATACCAAGCTACTTATATCAACATATGATAAGCAAGTAAGTACATTCATATTTTACTTCATAACATATGATAAGGAAGTACCTAAGTACATTCATTTTTACTCTGTACTTATCTTTTTCTGCTAGATTACTAATATAATTAAGATGTGAATTGTCGATTGTTTGGATTTATGTAGAATTTCTAAACTCATTGCATGTGTTTCTATGTCAGATTAAATCTCCTGAGACTTGAGTATTGTAACAAATTCATTTAATTTATAATGAGCAAAGTACAGTAGAAATATTCATTTTAATTTTATTATATTGAGCTCATAAAAAACAAGCTAAAGAATATTAACAGGCAAATATTGAGTTTATTTTTCTTATCCACTAAAAATAGCTGCTGATTAAGGAAAAATAACATATATAACTGCATGTTTGGTATAATTTAACTGATGGTAAATTTATTTCAGGATGTCAACTTCTCTATTCAAGGCATTGGATCGTACACCAGCTGTGTAACTGACATAAACGTATGCCAACAAAACATACTATTCCTTTCACATTACACGAATTTATAATAGGTACTTTATTTTATTAAATGTTTATGACACAATCAGCACCCTCTGCAGTTGGTTCAATGTGACTAATGGTTTCGTGGTATAGGCTGTTAATTTTTACATAGAGTTTTAATTGCAAAATTAAATTAGTTTCAACATTAATTCAAAAATAGGTTGAAGGAGTAATTGGGTTTACTTTGGAAAACAATGATATTTTCGGTCAATCCTCAAATTTTACTAATAAAGAAAATATACCAAAAATATTGGGCTAAGTTAAAATTACACGTAATCTATGTATTATTTAACATCTTTGATAAAGTTTGATCAACGTAATATGCTTGTCCATTAATCATTTTAGTGTTAAATAATTATTAAGAGAATTTTTGATATAAATTGTTATTAATTAAGGTATAGTCGGCAAGGGCTGTGACCGGAAAGAGATGCCAATAAAAATGATCATGACGCAATATAGAAATGTAGACAAAAGAACCGTGGGAGATTCCAAATATAACTTCGCGGTGCTATTAGCCGATGGAAAACACATACCTACCTATTTTTATTTAAATTTGAAATATTTACCTAATCTTTTTAATTAAGCCATTAAACCTACATCCTATCTAAAAATATGTGGCCAATTTAGTTTTAAAGGAAAATAATAAGTTAATTAGAGATAAAAAGTGTATTTGTACTTCAATATTTCCTTGTTGGTCTGTTTGTTATATGAGCATATTTTTAATGTTTTCTTCGTATTTCCAAAACCTGTTAAAAACGTTGGCGTTTTTAACGGAAATATTTTTTCAGTTCAACTAAAGATAGATGTCACAAACCTTTAACATTCCTTTTCAATAGCTGACTACTTAATAATAGCTATAGCTGTGTGCCGACGTCTATATGTATTTCGTGTTACGAATCAATTTAGAGATAGTAATACGTAACATCAATGTTTTAACAGTACGATGTTAGCTGGTAGATTTTTGAGATTATATAAATGTATCTTAATTGAATTATTTTATCCAAGTCATTGGTTAATTCATGTTGCCATAGATTTATGTATTTCTTTTTATTAGTAGATTAGGTTTTTTTAATGCTGCGTTTCCACGATTAAAATAGATTCGGGCCAATTTTACGAATTAGAAAAAGTAGTAATATCATATACCACACATGCCAAAATAATCCCAGAGTCATTTGTATTATGGTTTTTCATAACTATTTGTTATATTAATATTACATTGTTTGATCTGCTCAGAAATTTGGCAATATTGATGCTTTTATCGGACCTTTCATTTTCTAATATTGTTTTTATATAACTCTATAAATGTACCGTTTCACTCTAACTCTACTTATTTTTAGAAACAGTCGATTGTGGTATCTTAATATAATAATCATCTCAAATAATAATAATAAAAAATTACAATTAATACAAGCACCTATGAAAAGATAGACTCTAACACTTGGTTCAAGGTTGGTTTTTGTTGAGAAGAGCCGGCAATAAATATGTAAATTATTTATTATAAACGATTCCGGCGTTCGCATACCTAACCTTGCAAAAAGTCAAAGGTTTTAATTTAAAATATTCAAATCCTGCGACTACTCGTTAGAGTATTTATAAAAAAAATGTAACTGTTCAGAGTTTAATCATATCGTGTAAACGCCGCTTTAAGCTACGTATAGAGCATTACTGTGTCTCCATGTCGAATATTTACTGTATTTTTTTATATTATCTGTAATAAAGTTTTGATAATAATTCCGTATTTCTACTTACCCATGCAATGCACCTTATGTTTAAACAGTAACAACTGATTTTAAGACTACGCAAAAACAGTATATGAATATAGTAGTGAACTAGTGAGACAAGATCCTATGCCTTTCTGACCACAAATTTAAATGCTAAATGCTTTTAATTATGGATTAATTTTAATTAATGTTTGGCTTAGGTATAAAAGTTGTTCAATTTTAGCATTTGTTTTTGCTTTTATAAAATAAATAGTTGCTTATATAATAAATCAACTATAATTATACAATTTACAAAATAGGAGAACACTAATATTTAGAATGTAATTTATAAATACATATCGTAAGTGTACCAGTCGTGGCCACGGTACCAGTAATGGCCAAAAATTAAAAGAAACATCTAGAATTCGGACATGAGCGAATGTTTTTACATTGGGATCACTGGGACATAGACTTTAGACATCGAACTATCTAAGTTTAACGTTTTATTGAATTCAGTCAGTTAAATGTACAAATATGCGCGAATACAAAGTGTAAGGTGATTTGAAATTGACAACGACGGCTTTTCTTAAAAAAATCGTTAAGGCGGTGAGCAGAAAGTTTCACTTGTAAAATAGTAATGCTTAATTAAAATCAAAATTAGGTTTGTTTGATGTGTTAACCATAAAATAAAGATAAACTAAGACTAAGACTGGGGTATCCATTAATGAATTTTCCCTGTCCAAGACTGGGTCACAAAACTACAACTTTTATTTGTTAAATTAATTGAATCCAGCTTTGCCGTATCTCACGCGCAACACATTACAAATATTAAATAAGGACTGGACTTTACAGTTTCACTATATTCAGTGCTGAAACTTTCACAATTTTGGTAATATTTCACAAAAAACTGTTTTTTTTTTTCTTAAACTGGCCACCATTGGGTCATTTACCATACATAAAATGTTATTACTATCGATCATTTTTATCTACAAAGTAAAAAAAATTAAAAGGGAAATAAGGGTTTCGTTACTGAAAATATATCATTTATTGCACATACAATTGCCATATTAATTACAAATATTATTATTATTACCTGTATTACAGTAAAAAAATATATATAAAACAACCTTGTTTATAAGAAGGAGTAATATTCTATGAATTATCTACACAGGAATGAGATTATCTAATTAAAATTCCTTATTTAATATAAAATATTGGTCTATGTTATTTGATACCGTCACAGTTCGTGATAAATCGGTCTTGTCAATTCATCAGGAAATGTGGATATTGAAATGTCCAATTTGGCTTCAAAATTATCTCGGGACAAGACCACGACTTTGGTATAAAAAAACTATCGTCTTCCGACGGAGGACAGTTTTTCCGGGCGAAGAATTCCATAGGATACAGACTCCAAAGAATACCTGAAAACAGAAATAATGTTTAAGTCATTTTATTCAAGACCTATTTAATAACGTAGGTATATTAAAGAAGATAATTTTATAATTTGCGTATCCGACGGAAGTGATCTTATAGATAGACTAAGGGGGACATTCAGTTGCACGTTTTTCTCAATAAATAAAAACATTCCCTAAGTTGGTTTGCATATATGAATATTAGAAGTTCACGTAGGTATTCACCCACGTTGTGCATGTTTCCGACTAGTTGGTAGAAATAAGAGCCTTAAGAGTTCCAATATCTAAAATCATACCATTCCCAAGAAAGAAGGATAACCACATAAGTAAGTTGAACACGTTCGGGTACTGGCGTCCACTGGTGTAAGTCAGGGGTAACATTAAGAGGCCAAACACTCCAAACTCCGTCATAAGTACGGGATAGAAGAAACCAAATGACAGCGCTATTATAATTTCATGTGCTATTGCTGACACCTGAGGAATTTTAAAATACATTAGATAAAAAACAAAATAATACATAAATATAGGTAGAAGGCAGAAGTGCGGTTAGGTTTGAACATTTAATACCTAGATAACTTCCATAATAAGTACCTACCTAGGTATATCTAGGTAGGCTTCAGTGACATTTGAATATTTTCTGTTGTATCGTAACGTAGCTAGCATAAATACCTACCAAAAACACTATAAATGTTGAAAATACACGGCCTGTGTGTGGAGCTAGTGGTCTATGGATATGATCGCGCAACCATGAGTGTACCACCATGTTCCAAGCGCGATAATATCGTGAAAACTGAGACGTTGTCCACCATGCCTGAAAATATACAAGTTGGGAAGTTAATTCAAAATGACACAAATAAATTTGGAAGATCAGTTTAGTCTCTAGAAGGGCACTTATGAAGGTAAAAGTTACCGCCGGTTCAGAAGTCTGCCTTTATCTGAGTAGAACCTTCAAGTAAGTTAAGCAAGGTTATCCACATTTTTAATAAATAGGTAAGTAGGTAATATATTTAACATAATTTTTGTTTACATGTTATAAGATACCTATGACATATATAAATGATATGTATTATTAAACATTATTGTCTACCTCATAGAAGAGTCTGTCTCCAAATTTCAGCATTTCAGCAAAGGCGTTGAGCCACGCGTGTAAGATGCAATAAAAGCCGCACAAGAAAGAGATCACTCCTGGGAGAACACATGCAAACATGCCCCGCACTACTGTGCCTACTTCGACCTGAAAATCATTTAAAACGAGATATTATGAATGGTACCTACCTGATAAAATGGAATAACCGAATGAAAAAAGTCTCACAGAGTTGTTACTTTCCAATTGCGAATATAATTTTGAAAAAGCAAAATATATATGTTTGCCTAATCTACCCATTAAAAATTCTACTTGTCCAGTTTTAGACGGACAACATGATTTTGGACCGGAGGGTTTAGTTTTTTCCTTTTGATATACGGTACCCTAATAAAAAGGGATATGAATGAATGGAGAGTCCAAGTAATATTGACACAGGCTTCTTTTTCGGGATGAATAAATGATTATGTGAGCCTACCCACAAACTGTTGACTTATGAAATTTTAAATATAAGTAGGTATGGTAAATGACCCAATGGTGGCCAGTTTAAGAAAAAAAAAACAGGTTTTTGTCAAATATTACCAAAATTGTGAAAGTTTCAGCACTGAATATAGTGAAACTGTAAAGTCCAGTCCTTATTTAATATTTGTAATGTGTTGCGCGTGAGATACGGCAAAGCTGGATTCAATTAATTTAACAAATAAAAGTTGTAGTTTTGTGACCCAGTCTTGGCCAGGGAAAATCCATTAATGGATACCCCAGTCTTAGTCTTAGTTTATCTTTATTTTATGGCTCACACATGAAACAACACTAATTTAGATTTTATTAAGCAATACTATTTTACAAGTGAAACTTTCTGCTCACCGCCTTAACGATTTCCTTAAGAAAAGCCGTCGTTGTCAATTTCAAATCACCTTACACTTTGTATTCGCGCATATTTGTACATGTAACTGACTGAATTCAATAAAACGTTAAACTTAGATAGTTCGATGTCTAAAGTCTATGTCACAGCGATCCCAATGTAAAAACATTCGCTCATGTCCGAATTCTAGATGTTTCTTTTAATTTTTGGCCATTACTGGTACCGTGGCCACGACTGGTACACTTACGATAGGTACCTACAAGGGTAACCTACTTGAGTTATTAACTCCGATTCATTAATAAAAAACAAAATTGAATGTTGAACCGAAAAATCTAATTGAATTGAACTCTGGTGCTATTTTAAGCCTCACTAATGAAAAAGATCATCAAGTATCTGATTTAAAGCAAAGATAAAACCGATCCCTTAAGATAGATTAAAATTGAATTTTCCCACAAGCATTAAATTCTCATTAAATTTGCGATTTCTCTTATCACAGTTTTGATTAATCATATCTAGCGGAGTAAACGAAGCATTATGGGTCCGTTTTTTTTTACTGTGAACCGAATTGCATACAATTTTGGAATTAGGTTCATCTTACCCTTAACTTCAAAAGTGAAAATGATTTGAACTCCGCAACCACCCTGGGTGTGGTTGCCACCCCTTCTCGGGGGTGAATTTCTTTTTTTTCAAAATTGCTTCGGATATCAATAGAAGGCCTAATTTTAAGCAAAAATCATGTATAAAGCTTTTCAAAAAATCCAATACTTTTCAAGTTATTGGCTATTGAAAATTTGCAATTTTTTCACGGTTTTCATCGGTTTTTTGCAAATATCTCCAAAAATATACGTTTATCGAAAATTTTATCAAGAACAAAGTTGTAGCAGGTAAAACAATGAACAATTTGGTATTTTATAAAGTATTCTACGTGCAATATTAAGCTAGATATTAAAGATCAAAGCCGTGTTTTATTTTATCTGAAATTTAATCGATGTGGTCAATGCCATCTAGTGGCGAGCAGATGCATTTTATGCATTCTAATACAAAAGGGTTTTGTAGCGCATAAAATAAGCTTTAAAATGAGCACTATTTAAAGTCTTTTGCACGTAAAATAAGTGAGCTGTATTGCAAATAAGGGGAGCATCTAATGTTTTTTCTTTTAAATCAATGGGTTTCATAAGTGCCATTTCCACCACAATTAAAATTAATCGTATTCCGCCTAGAATTAACTTTATTATGAAGAGTTTGATGGATAGTATCAGTTTGGCTGCTTCAGGACACGTATTTTTCAAAAAATTCATGATTATATAAAAAACAAACTTTCAAATATTTATAAAATTCCACCCTATTTTTCATAATATCTCAAAAAGGACGACAGATACGTATAAAAGTGTGGAAATAAAAAAATTGATAATTTTCTGACAAACAATTTCAATGTTTTGGTTTTTCTGTGAAACAAAAATTGACGGAGTTATGATTGTTTAAAGAGCGCGTGGCAGCGGAATCACAGCCTCTCTTAAGCCCTTTAACCCTTCACCGTTTCAGAAAAAGGTTTTTTACTATATATTGCAATAAAGGATGTGGTAGCTCTTTTAATTACCTTTACAATGGTGTTTTATAACTTGTGATAGCATGAAAATTGAAGGAGTTATGGTCCAAAAACTTAACATATTTTTATCTACTTAATAACTGAAAATTTCGGAGTGCGAATATTTGGAGCAATGTGAAAGTACGCAGTATAATAGAGACCCACAACTATTGTAATGTGTATATATGCTACTAGAAATGTATGAAATCAAGGAATTGAATACAAATCCTAGGAAATGTGTACAGTTCCGATACTATTTAGGAACTGTGTACAATATTGTTTGAAAAACTATTTAATGCATAGATAGATATCCTAGGAAATGTATAAATTTCCTCGGAATTATATGGAATACCTGCTGGTCCACCGGCAATGTGTAAAATAACTATATTTGGGCGTAGTAATCAATGTTATGTTAGGACAGTACCTAAGTCTTTGTCACTTTTTTTGTGTTCATTTCAGAACATTTAGACGTTCGAGGCTTAAGGGTGGCCCGAGGGCCACCCCCGCCGCACCCTAACCTATATTAATAATATATTATGGCGATAATACACAAATATTATCGCCATAATATATTTATATGGTATATATTTATACCATACTATGACACATTTGCAAGGGTTGTAAGATTTTCAAGGGGTTGAAAATGATTTTAATATGAGGTAATTATGTAAGAAAATACTTTACAATTTCACCATTTGCTATTAGACATGTTTTCTAGCGATAAAACGGCTCAATGTAATTTTTTCCATTAAGGGGTGGTTTACACCCCTTAAAAATAATAGGCGGAGTTCAGATCATTTTCACTTTTAAAGTTAAGGGTAAGATGAGCCTAATTCCAAAAAATTCATGCAAATCGGTTCACAGTAAAAAAATTCGGAGGTAAGACCGTATTTTTCGCTTCATTTACTCCACTAATCGGGGTTAAGTAACACAAAATAAATGTGTATGAGGTGCATCAAAACATACCGTTTCTTGTTTACCATAATCCGACCAAAAAGGTAGAAGGAATCTTTCCCAAAGAAAGCTATTATAAAATATAACTGCAGCAACTTCTGTAAAGTGGAATATAACGACTCCCCATCTCGTCTTCGTAGTTCTGAACATGTAATGGAAAATAAACACAACTGTGAAAATGTTAAACTACACTTGCGTATACCTTTTACCTACTAGAGATGGCAGGTACTAAGTACGCAACTTAAATTGAGTTATGAAAAGCTAACAACACAATTTTTCATTTTTCGTTAAAAAGCGTGCTTCCGCTTTGCCAAAACCCAGTAACCTTACAAAACAAATTTATTTAATAAAGTTTAATTCCGTTTGTTTTACGAACATTAATAAAGCTTCTTGTCGCTTGAAATAATGTTTGACTACATAAGTCACTTATAATGATGTAAATATATTGTCAATCAATATATATTATTTTATTAAGTATTATTATTGTCGGATCCCACTAAGATCTACTTAAATATTTTAATAATGGAAGAATAAACATGTAATACCCACTAAGAAAAATATAGGTAGATATATGATTACTAAAAACTTATCCATGGACTTATACAACAAATAAGGTTTTGTACCTAGGATATTCGTCTCTGTAAATAAGCGTCGGTGCAAATAGGAAGTATAAGTATTGCTTGAAGGTTGGCAGAGGTGCTCCATTCTTGCATCGAGGTCGACATGCGACTGCCACAGCGTGAATCTTCATCGCGAATCGAAACTGAAATCAACGAATTTGTAGTAAATTAATTGAGATTTTTTTACTATAATGTTAAAATCAAATTTTATAAAATATTTGGTGCTTAATTGAGCTGTATTATAAAAAGTTTGATAACAGTTAGACATGAAAGATTATTCAAATCACAATTTGAAGTTTCATGAATATTATAAAATGTGATATTGCTATTAGCTAAATTATTCTACGCAGGCAGGTAAACTGAAAACTTAATTAAATTCTTTTAGTTTAATCCGTGGTGCTAAATGTTTTCGAAGAGTGATTAATCAAAAAGTACCTAAAGGTCGATTGAGTTTAGATTTCGTAGCAAACGTGTGTAATTAGTATTAGATCACGTGATATTAGCATACTAAAGGTCTAGAGAGGGCGGCCAAAATTGCCTGTGAAGCACGATAAAGGCATATTTTGATCGATCGGCCGTACGTAATCTACTAATTAATTTCTTTCGTCATCTGTTGTTTGAGAGATCTTATTATGGTAAAAACGCTAGTGATTTTTTAAACTGATGTTTTTTGAGTTATATTTTTAGTAGGTAAGTAGTTTATTTTCAGGCGTGTTTGTAAAATAATTTCGATCAATAAAAATCAATTTTTATTCAATAAATGAATTAATCAATGAATCCTCTGATTCCCAAAGTATCCTGTAAGTGAGGAACCAGTGGCCACTCAGCTCGATTGTAGATTGATGTCAAGTAGATCGTAGATGTTTTATGTGCATGTAGTTCCCCGGGCTCGTTGACTATCTAACTGCTCATAAATATATAGGCAAATAGATATAGTAGATGGACTAATAGTCTTTAATGTACTTAACACCACCTGTGATCCGGGAAGTAAAGCAAAGTAAGTGAATGAGATTGGGTGCAGGTTCCTAAGAAAATGTTTTTATATGTAAAGTACAAGCAGTTCGAGAATTAAGTTCAATACCGATCCTTGGGAATAGGTACCCAACAGTGGTAATACCCCAATTAATTTAACCTAATGTTTGTGCTGACTGGCAACTTGCTAATTACGTAGGTACCGATTTTGTAGACGAATGATTGTAATATTATATGGATGAATCAACGCGAGATTAAATGAAGATCAGCGATAAAATGAGACATGTGGAGTTAATAGAATTAAAATTGACCTAGTTTGTTGTAATCAAGTAAGTAGTTATAATAGGTAGTTCAGAAAATATTATTTGCACCGATGAAAGTCTATTGTATTACAATAGGGTCATAAAACAGACCACTTGTTTTCTATTGTGTTCTATTACAATCTTGAGATAAGGCTAGGCGATAAGTTGAATCGGAGCAGAAAATATTTTCTAAATTATACCTATTTCTGGCATATTTAATTACTAATAGTTAGGTAAGTACCTATAATAAATTCTTTTACATTTCACCTGAACTACATTTGCCCATAAATCAAAGGCTAAAAGTATAAGCAACTTTATCATTAATCTAGTTGAATTATGAAAATTCATATAGTGATGTTAAATAGATTACAAAATAAAACTCAACCTTCTTACATTACGTTTCAAAATGTTGTCGGTTTAACTGTACAATTTTTCTATTAAATAAATAGTAAAGTTGGCTGGTGGCAGGTGGTTAGCGGGCTGGCATGGCTAGACGGGTACCAAGAAGGGTACTTCACGATCAGCAGCCGGCGAGAGGCGCATACCGTTATTTACTGGGGCCACGCAACTTGACAGGGGTCTCACTCAGGTGATTTATGTAACATTTTACTTTCGACGCTCCTATAAGGCCCTTTTCTATGACCTCCCTTTATTTCTAGTTAGTATATTTTCTGCATATTCATTTGGGTAATGTGGGCAATAGGTTATTGTAAGTATCAACCTAAGCACTATTTATATGTAGTTCTATTCTATTAACCTGAGTTCGTGCATCTAAGTACATAGTTAGGTAATTTTTAGGGTTCCGTACCTCAAAAGGAAAAAACGGAACCCTTATAGGATCACTTTGTTGTCCGTCTGTCCGTCCGTCCGTCCGTCTGTCAAGACCCTTTTTCTCAGGAACGCGTGGAGGTATGAAGCTGAAATTTATATCAATTACTCAGGTCTACTGTCCCTTGAAGCTGTGAAAAAATCAAACTTCTAAGCCAACGCAATCAAAAGATACAGCCGTTTATGCCGCAAATTTTCGACACTTGCAAGGGAATCAAAACCTACAGGGTGCTTCCCGTGAACTCAGAATCTTGAAATTTGGTACGAAGCAACGTCTTATAGCATAGATAAAGGAAAAATTACGAAAACCATAAATTTTTAGTTACATCACATAATATATTTTTTTTTAATAATTTTAAACTTACTACCCATTTCCTCATAAACGCGTAGAGGTATTAAATTGAAATTCATACCAAATACTCAGGTCTATAATACCTTTAAGCTGTAACAAAATCAAACTTCTATGTCAACGCAATCAAAAGAAACAGCAATTTAAGCTGCATATTTTGAAACTCGCAAGTACTCGCAAGGGAATCAAAACCTAAAGGGTACTTCCAGTCGACATAAAATCTTGAAATTTGGCATGAAGCAATGTTTTTATAGCACACATAAAGGAAAAATTCCGAAAACCTTAAATTTTTAGTTACATTACAAAATATATATTTTTTAATAAATATAAACTTATTACTTAACGTTATTAATTGTCGTAATGAACGAACTTTGTAAACCTTGCAGGTTTGTACGGAACCCTCGGTGCGCGAGTCCGACTCGCACTTGGCCGTTTTTTTTTAAATTTACCTGTACTCAATTTGTAATGAACTAAAGCATCATAATGTAGGTAAAGCATTAAGATTAACTTAAAACTGTATTAAAGTATCGAATTAGTGGGTAGCTATGTTAATAATAAACGAACTTCAAGTTTATCGTATTAAACATAGGGATAAACAATACTACCATTCCATTTCAATTAACAAAGGTACCTACTACATGGTATTATGAGTTATTGTTCATTAACCGACTTCCCAAAACGAAGGAGGAGGTTCTCAATTCGGCCGGTATTTTTTTTTTTTTTTTTTTTTCTATGTATGTACATCGATTACGTCGCGGTTAATGGACCGATTCGCGTGATTCTTTTTTTGTTCGACGCGAAATAGCTGCCAGATGGTCCCATAAAAATTTCTTTCAGTTTGGTTTAGTAGTTTTTATTTTATAAGCATTATTGTTATTTGGACGATGTCATTTTGACGATACTTTGTATATTAGTATGTCGATAACTTTAACATTTCTAATCCGATTTGCGTAATTCTTTTTTTGTTCGTTAGGGTACATATTCAAGTTGGTACCCTGGTCATCTAGTCAGCATATGATGATGGGATCCCAAGGAAATCGTGAAGAACACTCAAATTATAAGCATATAACTGTTACGTTTCAGTCAATACCATACAGTTTGTTCAATCATTTGCGTTGATGATGATTTCCTATGGATGAGCTGATGATGGAAGGTACAACTCCTCAAAGGATAGGAGTTCAGAGAAAATTCTTTCAAAATTATACGTGCGTATGGATAGAGAATAGTATTCCTTGAGGCTATTAGGTTGACCTTGAAGGTTAATCACATTAACGTTTAGGTTTAATAGTGATCTGTGATTGTTAAATAAATAATAAGCCTACCCATACTTAAATCACTAAAAAGCAAAAAATAAAAATAAAACTACGTTAAAAAAAACCGACTTCCAAAAATACTAAAAAGCAAAAAATAACTAACGCAATTTATAACACTTTCCTCTACTTACCTGCTGACTACTTATTCTTTCCGCTTGCTGCATGGTTTGAAGTCGGTGCCAAGCCATAGGTATATGAATAAAAAAATTACTTAAAGAAATAAAATGGTGTAACAAATAAACTTCTACACGATAACCTACTAAGTACTAACCTACGTAAATAAATCAGAAATAACGATAAATGACAATAATAAACAAATGAAAACGACGATGAGATAAATGTAATTTACATTCTACAACTATAGTGGTCCTGTAAAGGACCGTTTATTTCTAAAATTTAGAATTTTAAATGCAAACGGTGCCAAAGTTTTTGTTGACCTTCTTAACAAAGATCTTTTGTATATTGTTTACTAATTATGCTGTGGCTTGGCACCAACTTCAAACCAAGCAGTAAGCGGAAAGAATAAGTAGTCAGCAGGTAAGTAGAGGAAAGTGTTATAAATTGCGTTAGTTATTTTTTGCTTTTTAGTATTTTTGGAAGTCGGTTTTTTTTAACGTAGTTTTTTTTAAGACTTTAGATTAGAGCAATTACTTGTTTCTGTTCTTAAAAACACACACACGGCTATTGCTCTCATAGCCTAGGCTATGTAGGTAGGAATATGGTGATTAATTTCGCTCAACGCAGTCGATGAACCTGGCAGCCGTTGGTTGCCAGTTGGTTACAATAAAGGGTTATTTGCTTAGTATTGAGTAGTTCGCTGAATAATGGTTTGCGGTCGAGGCTAGGAGTAGGTACCTACTCACAACGAGGTAATGCACCAGTTGTGTAACAAATAAATTTCAGTCATGAATAGTTTACTATATCAAAGCAATAATTATCATAATATGCCTAAATACCATATATTGCGTTCGTATATTAAACATTCAAAAATAATTAATTTGCCGCGAGTGTGTTCAAGTATGCCCACAGTTGCGATTTTATGCCCTATTAGATATGTCACAGCTTATATGAATTAATGATATTTCCATTAGAATAGAGTGTCATAATCCTACGTAGTGCCGCTGATTAATACTAACACTTACAAAGGTTTGCTACGTTCTTCAAAACAATTTTGAGCAAATCTTAAATTGTTCTTAATGATTCTTCTTCTGTAGTTTTACACCAATTTGGGTATTTGGACCCTCATATAAATAAAACAAAATAACGTACCATTTCACAGGTGACAGTGAAGCACGATGCTATAGCTAAATGTTTTCTTTTTAATTCTCGAATAGGCACTGCCACTAAAGCCAGCTGAAGGGCCAGCAGCCCAACTATGCCCAGCATAGACAGCAATTTTCTCACTCCTGCAAACGAAAATTACAAAACGTTAGGTACCTAATCAGTTTGTTACAGGCTTATAACATATCATTACATACATGTAATATAAATGTACCTACTTATATAGATAAACATTCATATCATTAAAATATTTCTTATTACTGCACCTATTTAATAACTTTTAAGGTATTGAAATAGGTAGGTTTTAAATCTCATCATTATTTCTAGATTTTACAAAAGTCATATAACTTTCAGCCAGTTGTTTAATGCTATTTTGTAGGGATAAAACCTTCTGGAGTGGCATGCATACGTAACGTATATATGGAATAGTAGGAAACTCGGTGAAGCGACAAATTGGAAGGCACAAGAGTTAAGCCATGTTTTCACTAGACGATATGAATAAAGCGCCATCATATTATGATACGCAACATTGGATAAATCCTACTAATATTATAAATGCGAAAGTTTGTATGTATGGATGTTTGTTACTCTTTCACGCTCCAACGGCTGAAGGGATCTGCTTGAAATTTGGCACAGAGCTAGAATATGTTCTGGAATAACACATAGGCTACTTTTTATCCCGGGAACGCGGGTGAAACCGCGGGGAGCCACTAGTCTAACATAATATTATGGTAGCAAACGCCGCCACAACATACTTTATACATTTTTGTAGAATTTATCGGGAGGCAACAATGTTATCGATTGTACACAAGACTTTATACTGCAGATATAAACCATACACGCTCGACGTTGTCAAATACATACCTACACAAAAGTCTTGGCAACAAAATTGATAAAATTGGGAGTAGAAACGTTTGCTTGAGTCCCTCGAGGAAACTCTCTCACAATGTATCATCATAAGTTCGTCTTATTTCGTTGTTAAATTGTATTGTGAGACCAGTAAATTTCATTATTTTCTTTAATGTTTATTTAAATAGAAATCCCGCAGGGATCGAAAACTGAAGCTAAATGTAAGGAAAACTTTTCTGGAAGTATCCAATTTTTAATAGCCTGCCTATTGTTATCACTGGGGGCATAAAGTTTTGGGGATTTGGTTTTGTAATGTTTATCAAGGCGTTATTAAAAATGAGAGTAAAAGTTCGTTGGAGTAAATTTAGATTTAGCTACCTTTAGAATATAAAGCCCATTATTATCCCGTTATCTTGATGAAAATTATTCTGGTTTCATATCTTAACAAGAAAATATTCATGTGTAAAAGAGCTATTGGAGTACCTATACTATATAACGTATCATGTATATGATTAACGAAGTGACTAATTGGAGAGAGCGTCGGGGGCAGCCGCTTGTAACAAAAGACTCCCTTCAGAGGGAGCGAGTGCCCTCTTAGTGACTTTTCTAGTGACTATATGAAATCGCTGGCATTTTAAGACCGAGCTATTAGTTTTTAACTGTAGCAGCGGCTATGTTAAAAATTTTTTTTATCGATTCAGCACCCTTCATAGTTAGGTATAGTATTTTAAATAATATTTTCACTTCGATTTCTGCCTTTGAGGTTAATGTCCTATTTAATGGATGTAAATAATTTCAAAGTCATATTATTATAATTTTATCGAATTTAGTAAGTGAGTATGAAAGATCCTATCCGTATCGTTGATATTTTCCGGTGATAGTAAAAAGGAAACAGATAGCTAGTGAATGTTGATAATAAAATAGTTACATATTTGAAATTGTCAGCAGGTCTTTAATAATGCTTGAATTATATGACTTTATTATATGATAATTGAAACCTTTACAGAAAAACAATTAAACGTTACAGGTAACTAGGTACATTTTGTAGGGAAAATATGGGATATTTATTAAAAGAGGTTGTGTAAAATGTGTAAATGTATATGTTATAAAAATTGGTTGATATAAATTTACCCGCATTATTTTGTACAAGTTTTGAAGCCGCTCCATAAAGCCGCAAACAAAAATAAAACAAGAGAGCAACTGAAAACTCATACAGCCATAGCTTAGCTCCACGCTTTATATCACCAAATCCATGTACGATCACACTCAGACCGATATTAATCCTGCAAAAAAAAACATGTTATATTTTAATAGATATTAATTATCATACTATTCAAACAATTTTATTCAGACCGCTTGTTAAATTGTAAGTAATAAAATTCGTTACGTTTTTTTCTGTGTACATTGCCGGTCTATACCCAGTAAGTGCCCAAAGATATGAATATTTCGGAAACCACAGTTGTGTTTTCTCGTTTTATTTTGTTTATACAGCTACGCGTGAGTGCTTAATCATTATGTTTGCTTATTTAAAGTCAATTTGGACAGCCCAGGGGAATTCATTACAGAGTCGTAGGTATGGTTAACTTAAAAAATATGGTAATTTAGCACTAAAGTAAAAAGCCTTTTGCGCTCATCCCGTCCGCTAGAATTTTTTAGGCGGCAATTATTTTTACATAATGAAGGCAACACGACAAAAATTGCATTATTAGTCTCAGTCAAAGTAAAGTAAGATGAACATCCAAGCTTCTGTTGTCTAAATTAGTAACAAAAATATTCATTTAGTTTCTCATTCATTTAAAGGTATTTGTCTTCTAACATTTACCTATTTATAGTTTATTATTTCTATTAAATGGTATATTTTACTTGCTTTCCAGTTTCGACGAAGTCGTATATGACTGTATCAAACAGTAGCATGAGCAATATGACAACAAATATGTGGTATATAGCTCTTATATGACTAGAGGTCTGCATTAAAACCGTCAGCGTGGAATCCCTTGTGACAAAATCCTGAGAATGTATTTTTTCTTCTTCGTGTCTTACAACTCCATTTTTCCCCTCTGTTGATTTACTACGATTACGTAAAGTATCTTGCTCCATTATGAATATTTAAATCTGCATAAAAATATAAGTACAAGTACCTAGTTAATTTCAGTAAATGATTTCAGCTGCTTAGAAAGGTCAGTGACATGGTGGTGATATTTTGACTGCTACATAGATCATGGGTTCTACTCCAGCACCGGATATAGTGTATAAACCTATTAGTTTGTCCCGTGCCTGTGCATGTTTATCTATATTATTATGTAATGTATGTATGACTAACTCACTAATTTGACAATGGCAACTCAACATGAAATCTTCATAGTCGGGTTAATATACTGACTACTCTGTCAACTCTATAATATGTAATTTTAGGGGCTCACATAACACCTTCAGTATACAACGGTAAATTATAAAAAAAAATAGAAGTCGCAGGGTTGCAAAGCAGGTTTGCCATCAACATACAAGTTTCCATAATTATTTTGACATTGTATGTAGGTAGAATAAAAAATAACAATGCACTTACCCCGATGAGTTCTAATTATTTCTTTGTTAAATATTTAGAGATTCATATTTCAAAAAGACGTATTAAGGTATAGTTTTCCACTCTGAAAAGAATAAATTAAAAGTACCTATTACTAACAGTATAATTTAATATCTAATGTATTTATTCAATTAATAACTTTTTTAAATATTGGATGCTACGTATAAAACCATTTTATAAATGTGTCCTAGATTGTCTTCCACAAAATCAAAGTGAGATAGATATGCAAGTCCGTGCATAAGATAAATATTAAGTACTATGTATGGTATCTACCTAACCTTTCACACTAGATAAATAATTGTCTCAAAACAACAATCCTGTTTCAAATATTATTGATGCAATTCTAATGCAATGATTACAATTATTTACATCAAACTGCGATATTATTTCAAACGCTTTTAAATTTAGATTTTAGAGCAAGTAGGTAGGTAAGTACTTACCCTGTACGAAAACAAATAAAAGCGCTTGGATATTGTATGATAAGAAATGTTTCAATAAACTATTTAATCAGTTTAGGTACATTATTGTTAACATTATCATTTGCCGAAGTTTCACAGACACAAACACTTATACGTAACACTCGTGTTGGGTGATTTTTTTTAATTTAACGTGCGCGCACGCCTATCTTTCTAGTTGATGTAGAAGCAACTGGACTCGATGTTGATATTATTTATTATGTAGTATTGATACCTACCGTAGACAGAATACAGATTCACTATCAACCCACCTCTGCTCATGATAACGGAAAATCATTATTGAGTGTCAATAATCAATCGATTTATTTTTGTATCGGATTAATAATACAAATGTCAATTTCTCAATGAATTATGGTAAATGACCCAATGGTGGCCAGTTTAAGAAAAAAAAAACTGGTTTTTGTGAAATATTGCCAAAATTGTGAAAGTTTCAGCACTGAATATAGTGAAACTGTAAAGTCCAGTCCTTATTTAATATTTGTAATGTGTTGCGCGTGAGATACGGCAAAGCTGGATTCAATTAATTTAACAAATAAAAGTTGTAGTTTTCTGACCCAGTCTTGGCCAGGGAAAATCCATTAATGGATACCCCAGTCTTAGTCTTAGTTTATCTTTATTTTATGGTTAACACATCAAACAAAACTAATTTTGATTTTAATTAAGCAATACTATTTTACAAGTGAAACTTTCTGCTCACCGCCTTAACGATTTCCTTAAGAAAAGCCGTCGTTGTCAATTTCAAATCACTTTACACTTTGTATTCTCGCAAATTTGTACATATACCTGAGTGAATTGAATAAAACGTTAAACTTAGATAGTTCGATGTCTAAAGTCTATGTCACAGTGATCCCAATGTAAAAACATTCGCTCATGTCCGAATTCTAGATGTTTCTTTTAATTTTTGGCCATTACTGGTACCGTGGCCACGACTGGTACACTTACGATACTTGATCAATGAAAAAATATCAAACAAAATAGAAAATAATAGAACTACTTAGATCAGATTCAACAGAAATTAGATAAATAAATAGTTGAAATAAGTTCTTTTAAAATGTGTTTTTTTTGTGTTAAATATAATATATTTTATTTATTTACTTACATACAAATTAAATGTATATTCGAAATTTCAGCATAATCGGTTGAGAATAAGCTTTACATTGCAATATTTGACCCAAACACACCTAGGAAATATTAACATTACAAGTTAAATAGCAGGTTATTAAAAACATAATGTTCTTTCATAACTTGATCTTTCAATCTTAAGGATGGAAGGTGGTACATGCATGATGATTTGAAGTGGCTTTTTCGAGAGCAATTAACGTTGACTAAATTTAAACGCAGTAACAGGGCGATCATGAAGGTCATTTTCATAACAGGGTAATTTTGAAATGAAAATGAGAAAATATAATAAAGGGTCCGGTTAATTATTCATTTTGAGACCGACGGAAGTGCGATTGTTGAATCGAGTTTCAGCCGCCGCGCCGCTTCTACAATCTCTCGATCCGTATCAAGAATCGCATATAATGAAGGTCTAAATGAGCTCAGATCAAAGCTCTGGGTCATATTATTTAAAAAAAATTCAAAATCATTCCTATCCATCATTCTAAAAAGGTATCGCCTAGCTTATTTTATGTTATTAAATATTAGCTACTAGGGCTGACCTCAAAAACTTAATCATAATTTAATTAAGCTCATTTATTCTTCAATTAAGGTTTGTACATGATTTAGGTTCACTATTAGTAGACCAAATAATAGTATGATTTATTTAGAATATCAGCGGTTTTTATTAAACAGAAAATCTATTTATTAGGTCCTAATTTTATTCTGTTTTAAGATAATAAAATACAATAAATAAATACTTAATACATAATTTAATTATTAAACGTGCAATTTAAATTGGTTGATATTGATATTAGTGTATAAATCCCAGTCAAGTGCTACCATGCAATCTACCTTACCTATTTCAGCTGTAAAGCAATAATGCACATACATACATGTGCCTATTGTGTTTCGATGAAATAATAAGAGTCTGTCTATAAAAACTGGTAAGTATTGCAGTGGAAAGCATGTCTATTTGTCGCCATTCTTCACATAAAAAATGTGCCGTATGTAGTTTCAAAGATATCTCTATTATTTAACTTTAATTGTGATATTACAAACAGACACATCTATTTACCTATATATTTATTTATTTATTTATTAACATTTTAATTGGTAATACTCAAAAAAAGGTCCTGTTATAATGCAAGCATAAATCAGCAGTAAATAAAATTACGGAACTATCTATTTATTTGTAAGTATCGTAAGTGTACCAGTCGTGGCCACGGTACCAGTAATGGCCAAAAATTAAAAGAAACATCTAGAATTCGGACATGAGCGAATGTTTTTACATTGGGATCACTGTGACATAGACTTTAGACATCGAACTATCTAAGTTTAACGTTTTATTGAATTCAGTCAGTTACATGTACAAATATGCGCGAATACAAAGTGTAAGGTGATTTGAAATTGACAACGACGGTTTTTCTTAAGGAAATCGTTAAGGCGGTGAGCAGAAAGTTTCACTTGTAAAATAGTATTGCTTAATTAAAATCAAAATTAGTTTTGTTTGATGTTTTAGCCATAAAATAAAGATAAACTTAGACTAAGACTGGGATATCCATTAATGGATTTTCCCTGTCCAAGACTGGGTCACAAAACTATAACTTTTATTTGTTAAATTAATTGAATCCAGCTTTGCCGTATCTCACGCGCAACACATTACAAATATTAAATAAGGACTGGACTTTACAGTTTCACTATATTCAGTGCTGAAACTTTCACAATTTTGGTAATATTTCACAAAAACCTGTTTTTTTTTCTTAAACTGGCCACCATTGGGTCATTTACCATAGGTACATACCTTATATAGTCGGATTATTAATACGACTCAGAAAAAAGTGCAACTGTCACTGATACAAAAAAGGGTGACCCGCTACAATAGTGATGTTCGGCAGTTTTGTTCTTTCAGTATCCGATACATAAATCTAGTCGAAAATCCCAAAATTTCATTTTTTTTAAACTAAATTTGAATTTAATTTAAACCAAAATTAAATAATTAAAATCGATTAAATTTTATAAATTTAATTAACCTAAAATAGGCTAATCATCCAATTCATGCTTAATTTATAAAAATAATAATAAATGTACGTATATATATAATTTATTTGTCCAGTACCGGTACAAATAGTCACTTCCAAAACAAAATGGCGTCGATAGCGTCACAAGTGATGACCATAGTTCTTCCAATAGCCACAAACAAACAAGATACGAGTATTTTATGTAGGTAATATTTAATTATCTACCGTGTATCTCTTCTGTTTAATTACCATAAATTACATATTTTTATTTATATAAAGGCAGTTTGACATTGAATAAAAAGAAAGGAAACTCGACTAACTTTTAGTTGTAAAAATTCGAATCTACCACAACACTATTTATTTGGGACTAAAAACCTGCAATACTGGAAATGTCATTTTTCTGCCTACAATTAATAATCTGAGTATAGCAATTAAATTATATGATGGGCTTGAAGAATTCCGTATTAGGACTTGTAAGTTGTTTGTAAAGTATCATTCGCCATACATTCGCTGTGTAAGGGGCACAGATGGTTGTCTGTGACAGACAATTTCTTTATGATGAGCACTCAAACGTTATGAATGATGTTTATGTTTATCCGGCCGTCATACCGAAAAGAAAGGGCAAATAAATGCATATCGAGCCAGTTTGTAATAAAAGTGTCAGATTTATTACCGATACAGTTTTACGGTTTCTTTATGTTGGTTTATCAAAGAAATCCCTTAAGGCACATCAGAGCGGCCGAATGAAGATAACGGAGTACAATAATAAAAGTAAATAAAATATCAAGGGTCTAACCTGCAGCCCCCCCCTGTTTTATAGCATTTTCGAGTAGTTAACGACTAATACCCAAAAATTACAAAGATATTTACATAAATATAATTTAGGTCATAGCATAGTACCTCATATTAGTAGATATGTTTAATTAAATAATAGTTTATTGTATACAAAGAGACATGCGACGATTCTTATAATATCAGAATACAGGGACAATGTTGGCATTCGACAGAAACCTTATCATGAAAGGAGTTTAAAAAATTACTAAAGAAAATATTTTTCTCAATTTTCGTAGCTTTGCCAGAAAAATAGCACTCGTACTATGACGTCGTAGACATTCGTAGCATCTCGTAGTATACCACAAAAAAAAAGATATGTGGCAGTACTGGCAGTATACCTAGAATAATACTTTGGTTTGTAAATCAAATTGGCAGGCAAACCATTCATATAAATGAGATTTCATTTATATTAATGGTATATTGATATAATATCGCTACGGAATAGACTTTACCCCTCCATTTTTACTTAATGCGATTCCGGCTTATCTTGTTATATATTTATTGAACAATACGAATGAATAGAGGAGCATAAATCCACCATGTTAGTTAAGGCTGCATAAGTTATTATTAGTATGTATTCTTACATAGCTGCACGGTAAATAGTAATAACATCTCTAATAGGGAAGAGAAACAACAGCCGTAAAAAATAAAATTCTACAAAGTTTTCAGTTCACAATCAAACCAAAACAGACCAAGTGTGATATTTTTTTTCATTATAACTGCCTCTCCTTAGATTTATATTAACTACATATCTCACTGTTTGTATATTTATTAATTTACTAGTTTCCGCACCGCGGATCTGTATGCCAGATAAACAAATTAACACAGATTAGGGATTCTATATCTACGCCGTCACTGACTAACTATAGCGCGTAAGAGAAAAGCGCGTATTCGTATAGTATTAATAACGTATTCTACGCTAAGTAAGACCGGCAGACTTTAACCTAAGTACTATAAATATGAATATTTATGAATACCTACTCGAATGTGGGTTTGGTCAAAATAAAGCATGAAATTCTTAGATAGATTTTTATTTGTTCATCCGTTGCACTGGCCCCAAATTATAATTATTGGGTACATTAAACGTTTTAATATATTTAAATTTTCGTGATAAACTAGAAACTAACGCCTAGGGGTAACTTTAGTACAAACTCCAGAGAGACACCTGAGAGGTTCACGACAGATGGCGGAGGGAGTCTCTCCCAACTCTTTGCTGTAGGTCTTGCATGCGGCTCTCTCGTCTGAAAAAAACAATGATATCAATTATTACACCATTATGAAAGTAATACCTAACATTCAGAATATTGTATTAACTACTGGTGCTATTTTTCTGATATTATTTTCGATATTCAGGAACCATAAAGCATTTCAGTTTGCCTTTGTAAATACAAAGTCAATTGACATAATATTATATGCTACAATATTTTTAAAACATTACCAAATTCTATTTCGGTCAAACTCGCGAAAAGTTACGTGGGTACGATCGATATAGAAAAGTTTGTCATTGTCCAACTTTTATCACTTTTATAACTTTTTTCGGCATGGATTCTACCATTCCAATTTTTGTTGCTAGGTTGAAAAAATATTATAAGTAAAATAATTTATGATTTTGTTGAGTCACCGCCTACTTTATAACGTAAGCAGATTTTTTTTTATATATTTATCAGTCTATGTGTATTAAAAGTTGTTTCTTTTTAAAGATGAATACATTTGTACAGCTTTTTTGAAATCAAAATCAAAGAATTTTACTCTTATAGTTTTTGTTAATTACATTATTTTCCTGTTGGGCATGAAAATGTTATACAATGGATGTAGGAAGGGTATTCTTAATTCAAATTCTACTTACTGAGGAAAGTGACGCAAGCGGGGCAGCAAGCGCACTTGCCGGCATGGAGATCACGGTAGACGGATGGGTTGCGGCAACTGGTTTTGGCAATGGGTGCGTTGCAGGGGTTGTTTTTGCAGTAGTTCTTGCCGCAAACCAAGTCCCCGTACACCACGGCCATGGCGCACGCAGCGACGACGAGGATCAATGTAGCTTTCATTCTGAAGACAAAGAACTTAAACGTAAATATCAGACACTCTGATTGGTTTAATTACATGTTTTAAATATGCTTGTGGTAAGTACCTAGGTATTTAGGAATATAAACTAAATATTTTCTTATATTGTTGTTTTTCGAAACACTGGTAGATACCTATTCAAATACATTTTTCATTGAATGTATCTTCTATTCGTGTAAACGAATTGGGAATTATCCGTTTAGGGATTGGGCAGGTAAGCTACGAACGATTGTAAAAAATACCAAAAGTGACACATAAATCTACACTAATATAATAAGGAGAAAAGATTTGATTTTTATTGGTTTGGGTTGTATTGGATTGTCTCCGAAACTACTGGACCGATCTGAATAATTATTTCACTAATGGAAAGCTACTGGACTGCTACATTCAGGAATGAAAGTGCGGGTAAAACCGTGTCATAAAATTGTATGTTTCAAATTAAAAGCAAACCCTATTTACACTATCCAACTAATTAAAATGTATGGACACATGTGTGTTACTCTTTCGCGCCAGAACGCCTAAAGAGATCGGAATGAAATTTGGTACAGAGTTAAAACATGTTCTGGAATAACGTATAGGCTACTTTTGATCCCGGGACAATGAAAGATCCTGTGGCAGGGCCGAATTTAGAGGTCTGGAGGCCTCGGGGCAACAAAGGAGCGGAGGCCCCTCGTCTCAAATTATTGTCTAAATGAAATTAACAATTCTTTTCTGTCGAGTTTTTCAATAAATCATTTATTGTGAATCCAAGTAAATTGTTTTAGTATTCAACAAAAACATATAAATATTATCGTAAACAAGAAATATCAGAAATTAAATTTTGCTATCTATCAGGGCCATTTGAGATTTTGATATATTACTGATTGCTTGATGAGAGTAAACACATATAGATGAATGATTTCTGTCAATATTTCGGAATAATATACATATATGTACAAAGTACTGTAAGTGAAAGTGAAACAACAAAAAAAAATATCAAAGAAAAAGATGTTTACTAGTCTTTATTAGTCGGAATTTGGGGAAAAAGTTCGAAGTCTTTATTGTGGGGGCCCTCCGTTTGTGGAGGCCCCGGGGCTTTCGCCCCGCTTGCCCTCGCCCAAATCCGGCCCTGTCCTGTGGGAAGGCGGGAAGCCACTATATCATAATATAGCCAAAATAACATAAAATTATGAATCGTCACAAATCTATTTGCATTTGTAAATTAAATAAGACTTGTTTATTCATGAATACCTACTGTATTGTATTCAATGTCAAAAACACCTTTACAAACTTATTATAAAACAAAAACATGAGAACAGAGGGCTTACTCCCGACGCTTTCGAGAAACGAGTTCGAATCGAATAAATGTCATTTCATACATTTTTGATAGCGATTCTAGCGCACCATCGTGCGGTGACACTTTTTGGAACTAACTTCGATCAAGAATTTCGTTACAATCGGAACCGAATCGAAAAGTCCGTACTCCTGCCATTAAAAGACATTTGTGAATCGAATGGCGGGAACGACTTTAAACGTCAAAATACACGATCACTAAAAAGGTACTTTTTCAGGATCGAGTTATCACATCTAGGATAAATTTATCTAATCTAAAAAATTACATCTAATGTACAAGATTTCGTTTTAGAAAAAAATAAGGAATTGAATATTTATTTATTTCTGTAGAAACGAATCACACACAACTTAATAGAAAATTCTGAAACGTCAAATACCGTTAGAGCCTGTCCAGATAAAGCGTTTTACGCGCGAGTCCACTCGCGCGTTGACACTCGCGCGTAACCGAGGTACTAGAGCTACATACATCCCGTCCAGATGCCTACGCGCGTATCCTCACTCGCGCGTGAAACGCGTGCAATGAGCGGGACTCTCGACTCGCGCATCCTACGCGCGAGCGCCGCGCGAGTCGAGATACTCAGGCGCCTGTGCAGCGTCCAGTACTACGCGCGTGCCCGTGGCGAGTGGACGTATTTTGTTCAAAATGGAGCGTGATAACTTTGACACGGAACTTTTTATCGACGAAATTGAGAAAAGGGTAGCTATATGGGACATGGAATCATCAGATTATTCTAATAGAATCATCAAACGAAGGAACTGGGAAGAAATTGTAGAAATTTTTGAATGAAAATGCGGGCGCGAACGCGCGTGATACGCCGCATCTGGACGCAATACAAATCAAAACGCGCGAGTTCACTCGCGCGTAAAACGCTTCATCTGGACAGGCTCTTACCGATCGAATACATGTCAATCTTAGCGGCCATCTTAATTTTTTTTAACCAATAGGAGTTCAAATTGAAATTTTTTGGTTCGGGATTAACCAATAGGAGTTCAAATTGAAATCAAAACAAAATCAAATTCGAATCGTTTTCGGGAGTAAGCCCTCAGACTTAAATTGATATTAACGTCTTAAATATAATGGCATGTCTTTATATTTTAAATTGTGTTTATTACAAGTAGACAATGCTACAACCTTTTTTATGAGCACAGTAATTTTAAATAAGTATTAAAATCTAATAGGTATTTTTGGTATTGTATTATAGGTATTGTGTCTGGTTGGATGTAAATATCTATGTAAGTATGTATTTAATAGGTACCTATATGTAGTATATCAGCTATCTGGTAACCATAACACAAGCTCACTGTGATTGAACCTTTCTTTGGAATCCGATTGGCCGTGTGTGAAAAATGTCCCAGGACATTTTATTATTTATTTATTTAAATGGCGTAAATTAATTTAGTCGTGTAAGTGTAACAGATCTGTCTGTTACACTTAAAGATCTGTCTGTTACACTGAAGTAACTGTCTGCAGTTACTTTAGCATTTATAATATTAGTAGATATTATATAGGTACTATCTCATTATCAATCAAGGTAAGTGTTTTCTAGTTTTGTTATTCCAAAACGGGTTTTCGATTTATAACAATCTTGTTCTGCCATTGAGATTGTTTATTTGATGGTGATAGTGTTCTTTTAAAATTCATCGTATATACTACTACTTAGCATGATTTTTTTTACATATCTACAAACAATGCTTTAGTTTTTAGAGGGGAGGGACACATGCCTCTAACTAAAATTACAGCTTAAAAGCTTAATATTTCGTAAACGGAACCCTGAATCGGAAAGCGTTATTAGCAAACCTTTGCTATTTTTTAATAAGCTAACCAACGATATGCCACACTATAGGAATAGGGGAAAAAAATTTTTGTTGTACCTACGTGTATGGGAAAAAAAAAATTTCAAGATTTTATGTGTTTTTTTTGTCGACGCTGTTAATATCTACTACCATACCAAATTACAGCCTCGTAGTACCAACCGTCTCTGAGATTACCCGAGGACGGACGGACGCACGGACGGACGGACGGGCGGACATGGCGAAACTATAAAGATTCGTAGTTGACTACGGAACCCTAAAAAGTGAAAACAATCGGGTGCCTACCGAGTGGGGATTGAACGGCGATACCCAGCATTCATGCTTAGAATCAACAATGAGGTAGAGAGATCAAGGAATATTTTATTTTTACGAATTGTATCACCCGTGAACAAGAAATTAATTGTCATAAAACTAAAATAATTAGTAACGCATAAAACATGTTTGACAAAATCGTGAATATCTCTCGATTACCTAATAAGTCGCGCGAATTAGGGGAGGCCTACGACCAGCAGTGGACTATTTAGGTTGAAAACGACGACGACGACCTAAGTCTGCCTTTTGAATATTTGTGTGTAAGTATGTAGTGATACAAAATTCTACGACCAACTGGATCTCAACTAATTTGTGTAAATAATATATAATACATAATAAATAAATAAAAAATGTTTCCGACGCGGTTGCTTAAAGTACCTATTTAATATTATAATCTACGAGTTGTTATTGAGTTTAAGAAGGGACTATACAATTACAATTATAAAAAGGAAAGTAATTTGATTCGAATAATGAAAATTATTTTAATATTCAAATTTGTGAAATCTCCAATTAAGACAATTTGACTTAATTGGACTTAATCGGACTAAACTTCCGACAAATTTGTTAAACCAAGTAACAGATAAAGTCACGTTAGCAAATTTTCGGCATAGATATAGTTAAAATATATTTTCAATTGTACTCACTTGAATATGTGGAAGTGTTTACTGGACGGGAGTTGGAGAATGTAATGACGGTAGGAAAGCACACTGAAGCAAATATAAGAATAGCTCCAGATAACCTCCATCCATGTTTACTTGTCAACTTGCTCTTATGATCATATTATCTTCGTTTAATTATCTCAGTTGTTGTTGTTACGGCAATGTTTCGCAGAATCTATTGTCACTTCAGAAATTTATGTAGATATCTACTTTAAGTAATCGATGCATATTAGGTATATCACAAAATAATTATGAGGAAATAATATTCTGTTAGGTTTGAACTTCAAAGCCATTGTAGTCAGAATTGCTTGCCGTATTAACGATTTGGTCTGATTTTCAGTTCTCTAAGCTGTGTGTAATAACACTGTCACATTTTAAATATTATTTCTAAGTAAAAGTAAGTCTAGTTAATATAAAGCATATCTAGTATGTCTCGGAAACTGTTCTAACTATAAATATTTACATACAATTTTACTTTTCATGATTAAAGCCTGAGTGAGTATATTCCCTGAAAACTGCAACTTAATAAGAAAAGTCTTGCGGTGATTAAATATTTAATGAATTAGGAACTCAAATAGCAACAACTACCTACTACAAAATGTTATCTAAATACAAATGGAATAAGTTGTAATTGCTATTTGTGCTACTTATGTATTCAAAAATTATTCAGTGGGATTTAAGTTAACACATCAGCGAGTCTGGGTGCTTCTCTCGCGTCATTTCGTCTCGCTGTGAATCGACGTAATGCGACTCACGATTGTCATTAGAGTCCCCGGTGCAAGCTGTGGATTAATTACACTAACGAGATCTGACTTCGAAGTGAAACACTTGATTGTTTGCTGCACGCCTCATGAACCGCCAACTTTTAACTACTTATATAGATACTATAAGATAAGGCCAGCTAAGATTTATGCGTGCAATTTATGCGAATGTGCATTTATTTTGTAAGTTGATTCGATGTCGAAAAACAAATGCTTGTGCACTTAAGGACCACTTTGAGAATTTGATAGAAGATCGAACGAACAGGCTTTTTGTTATTGCGTCTTATGATAAAATTGGTAAATTTAATCTAGCTGTAGATACTGTCTAGTCTTGATAAAGTGACTTTACATCTTTAATATTTTCAGATATATAAGAATAGTGACGTAATGGCGTATTGATATTGTATGAAAATTTACGACAGTTCATCCTTTTTTTTGTACCTATATAAATCAACTGTACCTATAGTATAAACAAATATAGTCTCTGATTTTACAGCAACTATTTGATGAACTGGTGACTAAAATACTGGAGTATTGTGGTCCATTGGCTATGTAAAATTTTATATTTACTACACGTTCCATATGAATATTAGGTATATTCATATGGAACGTGTAGTAAATATAAAATTTTATTATAGAATGATCTGAAATATAAGTAGCTATACAAATATTTGAATCCATTCCATTACGCCTCTATTCCCTAAAAACAATAACTTTTCCTCGACTGTTTGTTTACCGATACTTTTAATACAGGCAGGAATATCTAATGCGGCATTTCGCTCACCTGAATATAAATTTTCTCGAAGCTTTCATAATATTGCGTCTGTTTTAAAATGAAGTCCTCCAACATTCATTCATTATTCATTACTAAGATCGCGTTTGTTATGAAGACCATACTCAACTAGGACTGCTTTAATTCAGACGGATGAGGGACATTTTTGAAAGAAGGTGAACGAAACAAATTGTCGGTAGGTACAACAGAACATTTTGTCACAGCTTAATGTTCGTTTGAATACCTACCAACACGAATTTAATTTGAAATAAATACTAAGCGATAGAAATTTCGTATAAAATGGTAGTGGTTTCCTAGGAACATTATATACCTACCCATATAATTATATTAATGTGTAGATGAGTAACCTACCTATGGAAAATACTTACAATGGTTTATTTTTAGTACCACCTCGTATAGTATTTGTTTTAAGACTTTTTGGGTGTTTGCTTATAAATGGCTGGACATATTTTTTTTGATAATAATCAAAGGCTAAAGAACTTCTGAAAAACGTATCACGGCTTTTGACAATCATTAAGTTCCCAAGCTATTTTCAACACAGCCGGAGTTTGTCAAAACAAGGTCGGGCTCTGGCAAATTCTAGCTAAATAAAAACAATAACTTTGAAACCCAACATGCATTTGAACGGTTTTAATGGCATACATTAATTAGTGGAATAGGTTAATAGTATAATATATTAATTAGAACAATATTCAATATTTGATACCATTTATTAGCATTAGTCTGTAGTCACTATTATTAATGGCTTACCCATTCGTTAGATTTTCCGGGATAATGCCTACATACGTCACATCATCATCGTAATTATGGGTTTGATCTCGAATGGCCTATAATTTTACTGATAAAAGAAATAAAACGTTGTAAATCAACAGTTCTACGAAAGCAGATCGAATGTATTTTATACCTTTAGAAATTCAATTCATGATACCTACCTTATCCTGATGAGCTTACACATTTTAAAGTAAAATTATACTTAGCAACGTTAAATTAACAAGATAAAAGGTTATCATTATTTTAAGTCGCAATCAGAGTTTGAAATTATGCAACAGTAGGTACTCGTAGCTGTAGGTATACAAAAATCTAGTCATAATCTTATTAGGTATTAACGTTAAATAAATCATGATATACCAAACATTATTTAAATAGGTATCTACATAAGCTTAGGTACGCTATTTTATCCCATGTTTTGATGGTAAGACTATTGAACCGATACCTTGTTAATATTTTAATAGCCTAAATACCTATCTCACGTAATAAGGGAATTAAAAAGGATCAAATTTTAATATTAGGTACAATAATTATAATTTGTATATTATTACGAGGCTTTATAGGTAAGGAGAAGTCTAAAATTGACCTTTAGTATTCACTCAACTGATGTGGTAAGGGCCTAATGGACTTTTGTGGACCCCATAATGAAATTTGTGTACCCTATACCCGACTGAGTGGCAATTGGCATATCATCTTGCGATGTACATGAGAATCCCGCTAATGTTACCCTTTGTTATATGATAACCTTCTCTTTTCACCTTTAGTTTACCGTCGGGACACCTACGCTGTACAATCAACGAAAGAATTTACAATACATTTTCAGGCAGTTGGCAAGTATTACATTACTATTCTAAGCCTTATAGTAAGTATATACTTAAATAGAAATAGTATTTGTTTGTTCATCATGGATCATTGGATCGTCAGGTTAAAGTAGAACATAGAATTCAAAACATAGAATGAATACTAACTTTAGTATTCAATAAACATGATTATTTACTTGATCTTTTGTAAACGATATTTTTAAATATGGGTTAGATATCCAAAATGTATTAGTTAATTTTTTTTTCCATTACAATGTTATACAAAATCACTTAACGATATCGTTCAGGCTACTTTGGTTTTTGCTCCTCTAAAATAAGGCAAATTGCCATAAATATATACATGGAATCATTTTTAATAATACCTAAGCTTTATCACAAAACAACCGATAAATACTTTGGTTGTAGTTGTTGTTGTATATAAATTACTTACCTTACCTACCATTTGTATGTTTTATGTTAGATAATAAATGTTTGCATAGTCACAATACTTTGAGATTTAGATATATCTGAAACAAATAATTAAATGAATAAAATGGTAATTAGGGTTTTATGTTGTAATAACAATGTAGAATTACTTACTAGTCTCAGATATATAATTATATAGGTACTTACACTTGATCTTAAACCTACCAAGAGAAATTTCAAAGTAAACAAAAACAACCTCATTGAAAGAGGACAGCGGTGAGCAATTTGTGCAATTAATTATAACAAGCCGCAATCTCTGCAAATGTTTGACCAACGCCTGGCTGCGCCTCGCTGCGCTGCGCCCTTGCCCTATGATTCACCTCATAAACTCATTTATAGGTACTTGAGTACATATTGTTATGACTACCCATACGTTGCCCTCAACGAGGTACTATTTTACTGCACATTATCTATTCACAGACAACTTGAACAAGTTTCGAACTAGATGAGTGGTACCTATATTTGACCGATGAAACTTTGTTTATTAATTATTACCTTCATTTAGTTTAACTTCAGGTCACTGACTTCTTAATAAATTTATCACGGCTTTAAGTGGAAATTATCTGTATTGAACACTGATCATTTGGCAATGATATTAAAATCATCCACATTTTTGTAATTTATAAACAGAATTGTTAATATATTTGCATATAGACTAAAAAGTTATATCTAAACTTTACAGGTGAAAACAATATTTATTAACAGACTTTATTTACCTTGTACATTTTTAAACTTCTTATGGATTCACCCGTGCTTTCAGTGGCGTGGTGAACTATATTATGGCACTAGTCCCTCTTATTGGTATGGGTGGCTCGTGTCCCTGCAAGTTATTCATTATCTAGGGTCTGTCAAACGGTGGCGGTTTCAGTTGCTAAAACAACACAAAATCAGCTATATCGACCGCTGCGCTGTGGATTGAATTATTGAACGCTCTGAATGAACTTAACACATTACAATAACACAACCTCACAGAATCAGCAAATTCTCTACGGCCATTACTACGCGACGGCCAGCTCCAAATTTAGCGATTGCGTGTCAATATGCTGTTAAAGTTATTAGGTTATAACTAAGGTAATTTACTAAATTGTATTATTTAACATGAATGAATTAAAACACCGACAAGATTTTCGTACTTAGTCCTAAATGTTATACAACGAGGAAAACAGAATTGTAGGTTTAGCAAAATAGAAGGACATTTTTATTGGATGAGCTCTCATGTTACCTGATTCATATAATAAATTGTAGTTTAACTGAATGTTGTGTAGGTAGAACGAGTGATTACAGTTGGGTTAAATATAATGTTTCCTGGGAACTGAATCTGGCAGGCCATGCGACCAAGCTACTGCGCTTACTTTGCCCTCCTTTTATAGAAAACAGTCAGTCCGAGAATCTTTAGTATTATAAAAGGATCTCCAGCTTTACCGCCAATCCTTTGATTGCAAATGTTGATTCATCTTTACATATATATCATGGTTTTAAGGGTGTTGGCCAGATCGATTACCTACAATACTTGTACTTGTACTTTGATCAAAATATAGCTGCATATACAATATCAAACTATTTAAATACATACACTCTTATGTTAGAGAATAGACACTATAATATATTTTATTGTCCAGACACAGAACAAATAGGCATGTTCATGCGCAAATATGTTTGTCCTGTATGAGATTCCAAGAAGAAAGTCAGGGTCACAAATGACAAAGCCAACCAGTCTGCATAAGGTAATTAAAGAATATGATTAAATCAGCCTGAACTAATATGTATATTCATTTTCTATTACTAACTTCTATCCCCAGTTTTACCTCATTTATACTTAGTGAAATAAATTTATTTGATAAAGTTGCCCTTGAAAACTATTATTAAATCTCAATACAAGAATAATATAATAATTTCTATTTTTTACGCACCTACGTGAACCAAATAACAATCGCATTATTTTCAATGAAAACTTATAACGTAGACTATTTCAAATTAAAGTTATAAATAATCTGTAGATGCCCCTTTTGAATGTCAAATTACAGACATTTCTTAAGTACGTGAGCATTATAGGATAATTATATGTTTTCGCTATCGAAATTATTAATAGGAATTTCGAATAGTTTAAAAAGTAAATGAATTATTTCACAACATTCACAGTTGTGAAATAATCGGAAATACAAAAAGGAAATAAATAAAGGGAAATACCAATCCTTAAAAAACTTAATCTCTCGCATTTCTAATTTATAAAAACAGGAGGCTTCCGGCGACTGGGCCCGCAATAAAATGGGACCGCGGTCCCACTTGCCGGATCCTTTTAATTTAAATATTTTTCTTCCGGCGACTGGGACCACAATATACTGGACACGCGGTTCCAGTTTAATTCGATTATTTTTCTTCCGGCGACTGGGACCATCCATTCCATTAATGAAAATAACTATTGTTTAAGCCAAAAACCGTACAGTCAAACGAAAAAATGTGTAGTAAGTAATAAAAGAAAAAAATGTTTTTGATTAATAAATATAATTTATATATCCTACTAATATTATAAATGCGAAAGTTTGTATGTATGGATGTTTGTTACTCTTTCACGCTCCAACGGCTGAAGGGATCTGCTTGAAATTTGGCACAGAGCTAGAATATGTTCTGGAATAACACATAGGCTACTTTTTATCCCGGGAACGCGGGTGAAACCGCGGGGAGCCACTAGTATAACAATAAAAACACCCTTCGATTACTATTTAAAATTAACGTAGGTATTAAAACATACACATAATCACATAAATTATGCTAAAAATAATGCTGCTTTTTATCGTCGCATTGGAAACACTTTTCCTAGCACATCGCCACAGTTTCGAGCCATCTTTGTTTGTTCTTTTAACAGTATACTTATAACAAGCTCTACACAAAAGTTCACCACTCCTTTGTGTAACACCAATATAAAACGCTGACTGTGAGATGTTGAAGGGCTTTATAGATCCATTTCGATAGTTCTAAAATCAAAGATATTTTTATGTTGTTAGCAATGAATAAAAAAATCTTTATTGATTGGGCTGCTCTTGTTGCCTTGTTTGAGTTAGTAAATAAGTCAAAACTTGGCTTACGTCTTACGGAAGACTAGATATATTAAGACACTTCATTAATTATTTCACATTTTGCAACAAACATTCAGCACAGTGTTTAATAACCATCTAAAGTGTACTGTCCAAACCAAAACTTGAACTTCTTAAAGTAATATGCTTCTTGACAGTGATTGGTCAAGCGAGTCATCGGAGATGCAATATCCCGTTTTGCAACAAAAGGGCTGCGTTATCTTGGAGATCGACAGACTAGACTAGGCAAAACGGACTGGACGCGAACGCGAAAATGGGCTGGTTTAATCTACATATTATTATTATTTTTTATTGCCAACGAAGGCAGACGAGCAGTCGGCCCACCTGATGGAAAGTGGTCACCGACGCCCACGGACACCGGCAATACCGGGGGTATCACTAGCGCGCTGCCTGCCTATATTACTAAGCGCATGGAATAAATTCATGTCTATGATAAGTAAATGATATTTTTAAATTAAACATTTTTATTCTTTAATTTCTTACTTTAAACATGTTTTTGTTTGACTGTACTGATTTGACTTGAACAATAGATTGTACTATTAATTTTTGAGTGGTCCCAGTCGCCGGAAGAAAAATAATCGAATTAAACTGGAACCGCAGGTCCAGTATATTGTGGTCCCAGTCGCCGGAAGAAAAATATTTAAATTAAAAGGATCCGGCAAGTGGGGCCGCGGTCCCAGTTTATTGCGGGCCCAGTCGCCGGAACCCTCAAAAACAGCATGGTTCTCAATTTTCAGGAAAAAAAGTGTTGTACTTTTGTACCTAGTTATATATTAGGTAATTACCATATGAAGTCACGGAATCGTAATAAGTAGATAACATTTTTTTGCTGTAGATATATGAACATTTCCAAAGGATTTGAGTAATTTGTACCACACTATGTTTCATCAATCAGTTTCACACACTATGTTCAGTGTTTGACAGGTTTCGGATTAAATTCTAAAAATATGGATATGAAACCCAACTCTAACCTTTCAGTCACTTAACATTTCTATTTTTATTGTAATAATTCAGTTTATCTCCTACTAGAAAATTATATCTTATTTCGTCTTGAGAGGATGATTAACGAGCATTTTTTGAATTTTTTATTATCATATTTAGTCGAAACAAACGCAACGCCCACTCATAATCAAATTGTAGTGACCAACCAGTATGTGTGTTTATTTTGTATTATATAATTTTTCATATTTCATATTTATTAATTTATATAATGTATATATAATATTTGTAATGTTTAGATATAATTTTTATGTAAGTAACGTTCAATTTATTTTTATATAAAATCACGTAGGCGAAGCCGGGCGCACCAACTTGTATTAGAAAAGCAAACTTGTGCGGTGTGGCGTACGCGCAAGAATGCCGTCCGCCATCTTCATTTTGTCATTGCGATGTTTTCAACTAGCCGTTAGATCAGTCGCGCTAACGCTCCGACGGCGAAGCTACGCTTGTCTTTGCTTGTACCTACCTACTGTTAGCTTACGTATAGTTTTGGCTTGCAAATTACCTTTAATTTTCGTTTCTCTGGTGTCTGTCTCTTTTATAAACTTATTGCTTGTGCGCGTCCTCTATGAACTATCGTCTGTGTCTGTGTAAAATATATGTGTGGAGTTCAATACATGTTACTGAAGAATTTCTGCTGTTTATATTCATACCCCTTATAGACCTCCGCCATATAATTGGTGACCCCGATTTGCCAAGATTGGCTGAACACATCAAGAACATAAGACAATGAACAGAACAAAAGTGCCCGCGACCGTTGAGGATTCGAATACAACGGAAACTTCCTGTACACTCGGCAACACAGTAGCAGATGGAGACAGCAAGTTATTTAAAGTTGGAGTGAGAATTCCTGCTTTTTGGCCTGAAGATCCGGCATTATGGTTTGCCCAAATAGAAGGACAATTTGTTATATCAGGTATTACGGCAGATACAACCAAATTCTATTACGTCGTGGCTCAGCTAGACCACCAGTACGCTACTGAAGTAAAAGACGTAATAACATCGCCGCCAGCTGATAATAAATACAATAAATTGAAAACTGAGTTGATTAAACGCCTGTCCGCTTCGCAGGAAAAGAAGGTAAAGCAACTTTTAGTACACGAAGAACTCGGTGACAGAAAACCGTCACAATTTCTTCGCCACCTACGTACACTCGCGGGATCGACCGTTCCAGACACTTTCTTAGGAACTTTATGGTCAAGCCGATTACCACACAATATTCAGACCGTAATCGCATCACAGCCAGATTTACCTTTGGAATCAATTGCCGAATTAGCTGATAAGGTTTATGAGATCGCCCCGTCAACACCATCTGTCGCAAACCTGGATACAAACTCCAACAGTACGATGACGCAAATGGTACAACAGATAGCAGAACTCACACGACAAGTTGCTTCACTACAAGGTCAGGTACACTCTTCACGATCCTTATCTCGATCATCGTCTCGTGATAGAAGGTCGGGTAGATTTAATAGCCGAAACCGGTCACAGTCCAGACAACGCAATGATTCATACTGCTGGTATCATAACCGGTTTGGAAATAAAGCACATAAATGTTTCACTCCATGCAGTTTCTCTTCATCGGGAAACTCCGACGGCAGCCGGAAGTAGCGGCCAACGACTGCCCAAACCATCGATATATATGTACTACGTACTAGATAGGGCGTTCCGAACACTCGCTTTTATCAACTCAACTGAACTGCAGTCCCCACACCAGACTTTAGTGTGGCTTCGACATTCATAGTGCGGGTGCGCACGGAGCAGCGTTAATAACAACGATAATCCGAATCAAAGTAGACCCTGGACGAAAATAACTAGTCAGTAGTCAACTAAGTAAAATTACTACCTGTTTAAGTGAATTAATAGGTGATAATTCCGTAATTCCAGAGTAGAAAAACAATTTATCTATTTAAATACCACGCCATTCTACAATCATATACTAAAACGTGCAGATGTTCCCTTAAAACTGGTTGTAGGTAAAAATATGTAACTGAACACAGACTTGATATGTTTTTTTAGAAAGGTTTTAATTTGATTAATTGTTAATGAGTTTTTAATTAGTAGTGATAGTTTGATATTTTGAATAATTGTTTTATGTTAATTCAAGCCCTGGCCCGTACCTCTGAGTACTCATTTAAGCCATGTGAAGTCCGCCAATCCGCACTAGGCCCCCCTAATATTAATATAATACATTTTGAAATCGAGTTTTATTCTAATGAAGTTTAGAAGGTAAAAAAGATGTGTCACATCTGCGGTGTGAACTCTATAGGGACGACATCTTAGTGTAGTTAACTGAACGAAACGCGTAAGCGCCATGAAATTTGCGGCGCTTACGACGTTTTGGTCGCGAGAAAACTATACTCTAAGCAATCTAGCGCTGTATCTTTTAAAATAGTTTGGTTAGTTGACACAGCTTTATACAGCGCTGCAGCGAACTTTAGTTCTAACTCTTACCAGTTTTTAAACAAATGTTTTACATGAACGTTCTTGTCTATCGCTATACGTCGATGGCCCAAACATACCAGGTCGCTTATTCGTAACGGACCGCCATACAAAAATTCAATTTCTCGTGGACACTGGATCGGATCTGTGTGTGTACCCACGTTCAATGTTAAACCAGCGGCGGGGCAAAACAGACTATCAATTATTTGCTGCAAATGGTTCTCCTATTTCAACATACGGATGGATTCACCTACAACTTAATATAGGACTACGTCGCGTTTTTAAATGGAGATTTGTCGTGGCTGAGGTATCAAAGCCAATTATCGGTGCTGATTTTATTATATTTTATAATCTTCTTATTGATATGAAGAACCACCGTTTGATTGACAGCCTCACATCACTCTCGACGGCAGCAACCGCAGCAAAGAAAGCAGCAACGGGTATCGCATCAGTCAAGGCAGTTTCCGGTGATACAAAGTATCATGAATTGTTGCGTGAGTACCCTAATATTACTCGACCAGCTGGAACTCAACGAGATATTAAGCATAATACCGTACATCATATACGCACTACACCTGGTCCACCAGTTTCTTCTCGACCACGTCGACTACCTCCGGACAGGACCCAAATTGCTCAGAAAGAATTCGAAGACATGCTCGCGAATGGGACTGCGCGGCGTTCCGATAGCCCATGGTCATCACCACTGCACCTTGCACCTAAAAAGGATAACGGCTGGCGTCCATGCGGTGACTATCGCGCTCTTAATGATCGGACTATACCCGATAAATACCCTATTCGCCACATACAAGATTTTGCACATCAATTATCAGGTAGCACAATATTTTCAAAAGTTGATTTAGTGAAAGCATACAATCAAATACCAGTATATTCTGAGGACATTTGTAAGACAGCAATCACAACCCCATTTGGTCTTTTCGAATTTCAATATATGACATTTGGGTTGCGAAATGCGGCACAAACTTTCCAGAGGTTTATTGACGAGGTACTAAGAGGTCTGCCATTTTGCTATGGATTTTTAGATGACATCTTAATCTATTCGGAATCCGAAGCACAACATAATCACCACCTTCGTCAGCTATTCCAGCGCTTGAGTGACTACAGCATGCTTATTAACATGTCTAAATGTGAATTCGGACGAGCCAATATCACATTCTTAGGACACGAAGTGTCGGCAGATGGCATCCGTCCTCTCCCTGATAAAGTTCAGGCACTACAGGAGTATCCAGTACCTTGCACGGTGAAAGAGTTACGCCGATTTTTAGGCATGTATAATTTCTACCGGCGATTTATCCCAGAAGCAGCAAAACATCAATCGCCACTGAATGTTCTGTTAAATGGCCCGAAGAAAAAAGGAACGCAGAGCATCACACTTACCCCTGAAATGCATGAAGCTTTCGAAGCCTGCAAATCAAGCCTTTCTGATGCAGTCATGCTTGCTCATCCAGATTCGAATGCTGAGTTAGCCATCCACACTGATGCATCGGATAGCTCGATTGGAGCAGCTCTGCAGCAACGTGTACACAACACCTGGAAACCATTGGCATTTTTTTCCCGTCGACTGACAACAGCTCAGAAAAAGTACAGTCCATATGACCGCGAGCTGTTAGCCATTTATGACGCCATTCGCTATTTTAGGCATATGGTTGAAGCCAGATCTTTTACTGTTTATACAGATCACAAGCCGTTAACGTTTGTCTTCATCAACAATCGGGAAAAATGCTCACCAAGACAATTTCGCTACTTAGACTTCATATCACAGTTTACTACTGATATCCGTTACGTAGCGGGAAAAGAAAACGTGGTAGCGGATGCCTTGTCAAGAATTGAAACTATTACGGATCCGATTGACTACCACAATATAGCACTGTCTCAAGATACAGACCCGGAATTGCAAGAGCTGCTACAAAAAGGTTCTGCGCTAAAGTTACAGAAGATCTTGATTCCCGAATCGAGTAAACATATTTACTGTGACACATCAGGCTCACGACCTCGCCCATATATTACTACAGCCTTTAGAAAAACAGTTTTCGACGCTCTCCATGGCTTGAGTCACCCAGGAGCAAAGGCGACTATAAAACTAGTAACCGAGAGGTTCGTTTGGCCTGGCGTAAAAAGAGATTGCCGAGAATGGGCCAAACTATGTCAAGATTGTCAGAGATGCAAAATTACTCGGCATACTCATTCACCCATCTCATCTTTCCCTACTCCTTCCCAAAGATTTTCCCACGTCCACATGGACATTGTGGGACCCTTACCACTATCTTTTAATTACAGATACTGCCTCACCGTCATCGACCGCTTCACCCGATGGCCTGAGGCGTACCCGTTGTGTGAGATCACCGCTGAGTCCTGCGCCCGCACCTTCATCACTGGCTGGGTATCACGATTTGGTTGCCCACAAACCATAACAACCGACAGGGGTAGACAGTTCGAATGCCAACTCTTTCGCACTATGACTGCCCTACTCGGTACACAACATCGCCCTACGACGTCGTATCACCCTGCCTGCAACGGAATGGTAGAACGCTTACACCGTCAGCTAAAAGCAGCGATCATGTGCCAGTCCAGTAACAGTTGGACTGAGGTACTTCCTCTAGTTTTGCTCGGCGTCCGCAGCGCGTGGAAAGAGGATATCAAGGCATCAGCAGCTGAACTCGTCTACGGGGAGCCGCTTCGACTTCCTGGAGAGTTCTTGGCACCATCCAAAGACATCACACCTGACATCACCGAATTCACGGCACGACTTCGTCTTCACATGGCGAAACTTGCTCCTGAACCCGGAAGCAGACATGGGCAGAAAACTTTCTACATACCTAAAGATTTGCCCGCTGCAGACTACGTATTTCTTCGTCAAGATGCATCACGCCGATCTTTAGAGCCTCCTTACACTGGACCCTACAAAGTTCTAGAACGAGGGAATAAGACTTATAGGCTGGCTATTATGAATAAAGAGAGTACAGTCTCAATAGACAGACTTAAGCCAGCCTACGTGATCAAAGATGACAACATTCCTGGTACCACCATCAGCGTTCGACCAGATGATCCTGTAAGACATACAAGATCGGGTCGCGTAGTACGCTTCCCTGACCACTATCGACCTTAGTAAGCATCGGTCTCAGCAGGGGGGTAGTGTAGTGACCAACCAGTATGTGTGTTTATTTTGTATTATATAATTTTTCATATTTCATATTTATTAATTTATATAATGTATATATAATATTTGTAATGTTTAGATATAATTTTTATGTAAGTAACGTTCAATTTATTTTTATATAAAACCACGTAGGCGAAGCCGGGCGCACCAACTTGTATTAGAAAAGCAAACTTGTGCGGTGTGGCGTACGCGCAAGAATGCCGTCCGCCATCTTCATTTTGTCATTGCGATGTTTTCAACTAGCCGTTAGATCAGTCGCGCTAACGCTCCGACGGCGAAGCTACGCTTGTCTTTGCTTGTACCTACCTACTGTTAGCTTACGTATAGTTTTGGCTTGCAAATTACCTTTAATTTTCGTTTCTCTGGTGTCTGTCTCTTTTATAAACTTATTGCTTGTGCGCGTCCTCTATGAACTATCGTCTGGTCTGTGTAAAATATATGTGTGGAGTTCAATACATGTTACTGAAGAATTTCTGCTGTTTATATTCATACCCCTTATAGACCTCCGCCATAAAATTATTATAATAGATGCGAATATTAGGATATTTGTGTGTGTACCATGTAATGTAATAATATAACCGATGTTAGGTACTCGCAGACATAAATAAATGTCCTTTTTACAAGAGGTGGGCAAAATAGTGGAACAAACAAAACATCCTTTCCTGATCGTATAGCCAGGACACGGGATCGAATATTTCAACGGTTAATTAGTTGCAGGCGTATCGTATTTGTATTCGATTGCTCAATGCACAGTTCCAATTGATCCATCATATTTTTCTTCTGCAGTCAGTGTTAAACCTTTAAAATTTAGAGAAAATCTCACTTATAATGTATTCATAGCCACGCAAACACCGTTCTACTTTGCCATGATAACATTTTTTGTTGCAACACAAACCCGTTTTTATGGCATGAAAGTTGCAGTAGTAGCATGTCTACTGAATCCCGTAAAACTGAAGCATTCAAACAAAACAATTATTTTGCATTCGTACCAGCGCGGAATTCACGCGATCTGACCAATTTTAATTGGACTCCTAAAAGTTGTTTATCGTTTTGTAGAAGTAGGTATTTTCTCGATGGTATTTCGTTGCTGAATTGAAACGCATTTTTGTTACTGTCAAGGTATTTTTGACCGAAAATATTCCGGATATGGGTTTAAAGTTTATTTCTTAGGCCTATTATGAAAAGCGAGCCTTTGTGTAGAGCTATTTTCGAAACAGGAAAACAAACTCGAAAAGATTTTTGCACAACAATTTGCAGAGTACAAATTTCGGATAATTATCTTTCTCCGCCTTTTATTTGTTCGAAGGCAGTTAGTCGCGAAATGACTCGCAATTTAAAATTTTATCGACCTATTAATACAATATTAAGTCCTAGAAAATAATTAATTAATGAAGTTAAGGCGTTTTCGAATATTAATTTAAGGACTTGAAAACTACATAAAACTTGATTGTTTGTCGCTGATAGCAGTTTGCAAATGCAATAAATTAAACAATGTAAAACTAGACGACATTACAGCCATACTCTGCCAATGGTCATTAACTTCCACAGGTTCACTTACACGCTCACTTACATATATTTTTGAAGCCTATCCTCTTATTACGGTTTCGTTTAATCGCCGTTAACAATAACTTTCTTAAAGTTTATTTTTATTTCACTCTATTATACCACCCTCGCTCGACTGACGTAGGAATTCCTACACGAAATAATATTGCCTAATTTAGCTTTTCCTACCATGAAATTAAGATTTTTTCATTCGTACATTGTTATGTGTGAAGAGCACTATAGAAAGTTTTGTTCTGAGGATCCTCACTCAAAACAACGTTTACTCTTGTTGAAAGTACTCAGACACGTTGGGTGAGCCTCGAACTTTACTAGGTTGAGTATGCTCTAGGTTTAGAGGCACGGAGTAGGTACTTTGTGTTATAACTTGAAGGCTATATTGGACCAAGTGGAAAATCTTTGCACTCCGATAAATCTCAGGAGGTTTTGTGAATTATTTAAGCTCATTGCCGAATGACTACAACGGGCATTCTTAAGAACTCGAGGTAAGGGCGCTTTCAATTTATACGTTTCGTGTCGGACCGCTGCCGCACGTTTACGGTGCCGCTAGTTATAACCCGCTGCCGCACCGCTGCCGTACGTTAGCAGTCCGGTACCAAACGCCTAAATTGAAAGCGTATCTGACTGCCGTCCGTTTGTATGCTAGTGATGTTTAAAAATATATTTGACATCAGTTTAGTCATGGACTCTGACGAAGAAACATTACTGTTAGTGCTCTTGTTGAAAAATATTAAACAGAAACAAAAACGACGTCCCCGTAAAAGAGCATCACCGATGTTTTCGATAACATGTAATTTTGGTGATTTCCATAATCGTTATCCTAGATTAGAACAAGATCCAATCAAATTTTTTATTAATTACCTAAGAATGTCTAGAGAATGTTTCTACGAATTACTTGAATTAGTTAAAAGTTCCATATAGCAGGACGTATTTCAATTTCATTTATAAATTCTTCCACGTTTATATCATCCATTTTAATTGTAAACAAATAAATGAAATCGATGAAATCGTCCGTTCACCGCACTATTCAACAGTGAAATGAGCACGTGGAGTTTGCGACGCTGCCGTCCCGTTGTCAAGCGTACGCGGTACCGACGCCGCACTGTTGCCGTACCGAGCGCTTTGTATGAAAACAAACGACCGTCCGTGTGCAGTACGACAAACGCACCGCTTCGGCGCTGCAGCGGTGCGACACCAAACGTCTAAATTGAAAGAGCCCTAAGGCTCATGGAACATGAGCACGAGGTTGGCATGTCCACTTGTTAGCAAGATTACAGAATTAATTTGTCAAAGTTATAGGGTCTCGTTTAAAAATAAACGATCTCGTATTTAACTTGGCATTGTCAGGTGAGACATAAATGCATATCATTAAATATTATTGCCGTAGCAGCTGTTTCTAATGGTCCATATAACGGCTCGTTCCGGCAAACATAGTAAAATTAGATGAAAATTACCATAGGCATTTATGTTAAGGCTTCAATTTTGGTTTAATATTTTAGATTTATTTCAAGCTAGGTAAGTAGATTTGTACAAAAGCGTATATACACATCAACCATCGCTAACAGAGGGATGGGTTTTTATCCGATCAAGTATGTGTAACATTTCAGCTAAGCAAGTAAAATTGAAATAATCAAGTGTCTAATCGTTGTATGTAATTCAAAGCATCGGCCCAGACTTACACGTGTTTTACGAAGCCCTTTCTTTGCTGGATAAAATAATGAAAGCAAGGTTTTTATTCAAAAGGCTTGTGCGTCTCGTCTCGTTCAAAGCCACATTCGTGCTCTCTTTACCGCAAAATGTAAATACTTCTTGTTTAATGTAAGCGTTGTTTTATCTATGTTTAATTAAAAGCAGTACTACATTTTCGTTTGCGTGCGGTATTTAGGGTGTAAATAATTATGTTTTAATGGTAAATTAATGTTTCAAAGTAAATTAATGCATTTTTATTAAACTAAATTATAATGCGGTATGTCTTAAAGTTGACTAGTTATCAACGCCTTTAAAAGCAACAATAGCAAAAGAACGTGCTTCCACGAATCGTGGATCCACGAAAAAGGTTGCGGCTTCGAATCCACGATGAGCAAAGTGGAGGAAAATATGATGAGAGAACCATACCACGATACCACTTCGTTTGTCAACTTGCGGCTTGTTATCTACAATCTAATCAAACACCTTCGAAAAACAACGCCCACAGCTTATAGCTTTTTAGATGAGATATCTTGGTCTTTAAAAAATGTTTCAGGATATAAATTGATATTTTTTTAGACTAAAGGTTGACCACATGGCATTGCTCAGAATATGTGTAATACGGTGAGCATGTCAAAACATATACTGAGAGCACTGGGGGGCCATCTGTCTTTCATAGGTATCAAAATAATGTATGTGTTAATGTGAGGATTACGTTGAAATAGAACAGATATCTCAGCATTATAGATCTGTCCATCATATTCCACGGTAACGAAATAATTTAAGATATTGTATAAAATGTTTTTTTTTTCTTGATACCAAGTAGGAGCTTCGAGAGGGTTAAGTGTTATTGCAACGATCACCGAATAAATGAGATTTTAATGCGTGCGATACATGTGTGATAAGTAGGTACGATAGATAAATCATAATTAACGCGATACGTAATCGGGATCTGCGGTAGAGATGGGCGGTGGGAATAAACCCGAAAGGAATAAACCCGGGTTTTTTCCCAAATGGGAAAGAACCGGGTGTTTATGTGGGAAGAAACCCAATAGACGGGTTTTTTCAATTGAAATGGTTTATATGATATATCTCTTAAACTATTCATTTGATTAAAAAAAATTGGTAACATTTTTTGTTGCAAATTAAATTCTCTACAACTTTGGTTCAGTAACTTTTTGTCGTAGAACTATAAATGAAAAAGTTATAAGTGAAAATGTTCAGAAACTCGAGCGAACCGTTTCTTTTTGTGGAGCGATGTGTGGATGTCGAAAAGCAGTGCTAAAATGTTCTGCAGTGTGCTTTTATTGTTCTGGAGAGACTAAGAGCAACGTAATGGGGCTCTCAGAATGAATAAATAAAAATGACTTTGACGATGAACCGCCGACATTAACACCCCTTCCTTCTCCAGTTCTCACACTGATGTTCAATTCAGAAAGCTGATCAGATGCTGAGCCGCAGCTTGGTCCATCGAAAAAACTGAGGACGGAGTTCAGAAACGAACTGTGGCAAATAAATGCTAGCATACCGTTCTGCATTTACCGTTCTTTGTCCCTCAAGAGGAATAGTCGCAACATGGCCAGTTTTGGAGACAAACGTAGCCACCATTTTTTTGCAACACGCCGTGAACGAACAATTTTTGTTGGCTTTACTCATTTTCGAACACTCAAACTCGAGACTGGTTTTTGTTTCGGGTTCGTACGCGTATATCCAGGATTCGTCACCTGATGCGATGTTTTATATAGTATTTGAGGATCCTGCGTGTCTTTCGAAAGTTCTGACGCACCAAGTAACACGAGCCGCTTTTTGCTCTTTATAGAGCGAATGCGGTATCCATCGGGAAAACAAATATTTTACACCTAATTGTTCATGCAAGATTATTTGTATTTGACTCATCTCAATGTCTAAAGTTGCCTGAATTTCGTGGTATATCACATGTCGATCTTCTTCAATCAGCTTACGCTCAGCATCAACGTTTTCTTGGGTGACTGCAGTTTTTGGATGACCTTGACGAGGATCATCACTGAATTTGATACGTCCACGTTGAAATTCAGCAAACCAGCGAAGATTTTAATATGACAGGAATTGTGGAAATATTCCATTCCCATACTTTTAGTGCAGCCCTCGTAGATATCGGCTCGTCATCATCGTCATTGTCATGATCTTTGTGTTTATGAAACAGGTTCCAATTGTATGAAATAAAAGGTACTTTTGCTGCCCTGTCTGTAGTCAATCTGTTTTTTTTGCGACTATGTATATGGACGTGCGTGCTAAACAATCGTTCTGTGGCTGCTGAAGTACAGGGAGCAGTTAGAATCCGTACTGCAACCCTACTCATCAATTTGGAACTGCAGAGTCCTCTCGACCAAACTACTGGGTCCATTTCGGTGACATCCTTCCATAAAAATGGTCTACTCTATAAACCCTATTTAGCTCTATAATTGGATAAATCAACACCAACGACAATATTGTGCGATTGGTTAACGTCGTGTATACACTCCATCCACTTCGTGTTCTTCTTCTAATTCAATGCCTTGCTATCTTGGATCCAATAAATATGCAGCATAATGAATGGGTGTCAAACATTTATTTGTTCAGCTAATTACAGCATTTTTAAAATCTTGTTTGTGATGCTCATTTAGAATAGATATGTCCGGAAATGTCCGGATAGCCGTGGTGGCTCAGTTGGGAGCGCACCGACTCACGATCACGAGGGTGCCGGTTCAAATCCCTGGCCCGTACCTCTGAGTTTATAAAAAAAACTTATATACGGATTCACACCACTGGCTTTCGGTGAAGGAAAACATCGTGAGGAAACCTGCATGCCCGAGATGTCACAATTAAAGGCATGTGAAGTCCGCCAATCCGCACTAGGCCCGCGTGGTGGACTATGGCCTACACCCCCTCGGTGTTAGGGGAGGGTCAAGCTCCTCGGTGGAGACGTATATAAACTGTTGATGATGATGATGATGTCCGGAAATGCAAAATTAAATGTGGACTTAATATCTTTGAAGGCCATATAAACTTCATTTATAAGTATTTCACTGCCTTCGAGTTTGAAAATAGTATCTGTTATAGGTTCCAGTAGTTTTATACAATTTTCTACTATTAACAGATCTAATTCTCTGAAATTATAGTTAAATGTGGTCGTTTAATGAGGTATATCGTCAATAGCAATGTCGGAAAAGGAATGTTTTTGATTAGGCGGTCATATAGCATTCAATATACCTGTTATTATAATATAACAGGTATATTGTTCTAAAAGATGTCGCAGTAAACGGCTTAGACTGTATAACGTATTTATTGAATTATGGAAATAAACAAAGTTAAATTAGCTCAAACAAGTAGTAATAGTACTTAAATAGTACGTACTATTTGATATATACATGTATCTACACATTACCTATTTGTTACATTGCTAAAAATGAAAAAACCCGAATACTTTCCCATTTGGGAATCTTCCTCGGGTTCTTTCCCTGAATCTTCCCATTTTGGGTTCTTTCCCGGGAAGAATCCCATCACTACTGCGGTCACGTTCCGTGTTGGTAATTAGATAACTAATGCATACTCAATGAAACCGCAACGCTATAATGCATTTGATGCATTCTACATGTTATATTTTGTTTAACCCTTAACAAATTATACAAATAATAAGTATATTTTTATTACTGCAAGGAATTTTAATAATACAGTTTATACAAGAAATAAGGTAAATGTCGTGACTATTCCCGAGAACAATGCATTAGACGCGAACCAGAAGCTAATTATAAAATATACATTCTCATTATTTTACTCAGTCATCTATCCCTAGTATAAATTGTTGCGCGAAGCATCCGAATTCTAATACAATCATACTGGAATACGGGTGGAGAGCTGGGAAATCCAATCGGAATCTCGAACGCATTTCAAATTGTACCTACTTGATTGTTTCTCGCAACAATTTTCTATAGAAACACTACCTGCACGCCAATTTGCTTGGTAAGTGTTGCATCTTTATCTACTTAATATAGAAGTATAAGGAGGAATGATTTGATTTTTTTGTTTGTTTGTTTGGATTGAAATAGGCTTCGAAACTACTAGACCGATCAAAATAATTATTTATCCGCTGAAAAGCTATAATAGAGAATCAGAGACTAACATAGAGGTTATATTGTATCTATTTTATTATTACAATTAGATATCTCCTATTCCTGTGAGAACGGGAACACCGCGGGTGAAACAGTTACCTTCATTATTTTTCGCTGAGGTCTTTGGGTGTATGAGATGTATATCGTATGTTGGCATACCTAAGTTATATTATTATACCTATTATCTATCGATTATCTCGATGAATTTGAAGAATAAACTAATGTAACTATCTAATAGGTGTTCTGTTGAAATGTAATTCATGGTAACTTTTATGTAGTCTCATAATTTTCAATATAAAGTTAAATCTCCGTATGAAATATGACGTCACTTGTAGTAGTTCCTTGTCGCACTTTATCATATTATGCCACTTCTGGCCACCCTCGACATGTTTATTAGTAGTTTATGGAGGACCCCACGAGGGATGACAAGATTATAACAAACAAGCTTTCGTCATATGAGTAGTATCTTAGCCTTTGTAACACAAAAACAGCTATGAAATAACAATATTATTTTGTTCAATAAGCTTCATATTTATAAGAACATCCTGGGTGCGCACATTAAGGCTAGAGGTAGGCACTATACGATTTTAGGACAAAAAAATCTTTTATGAATTGGGATATCTCTGAACTGTTTGAAATAATAAATAATGATGAAACTATGTAAGTTTTTAAGTATGCTACCTCACCTACTGCAATTAGTGAAATATTGAGATTTAAATGCTACACAGAAAAAGAGATAACCTGTGTAAAAAAATAATTTTAAGTGCTTGTCTGAAAAATGATACTGCAGTGCTACGAAGATTAATTTCGTTCTGCCAAAGTTTTAAGCGCGTTTGGGGCGTTAGGTACCTATACAATACAATAGCACGCGATCTTAAAGCTAAAGGTATTACAGAAGAATCGCTTTATACCTAGTTATCTATACTAATATTATAAAGAGGAAAAATTTGTTTGTTTGTTTGTTTGTTTGTTTGTTTGTTTGTTTGTTTGTTTGTTTGTTTGTTTGTAATGAATAGGCTCCGAAACTACTGGACCGATTTCAAAAATTCTTTCACCTTTGGAAAGCTACATTATCCCCGAGTAACATAGGCTATATTTTATCCCTGTATTCCCACGGGAACGGGAACTACGCGGGTAAAACCGCGGGGAGGCAGCTAGTGTACTATAATTAATGCTGTGTAAAAATCTAACTAAAAGACTATGGTAGATACATCCATAGGATACATACTAAGTACCTATGAAACGAAGTAAATAATTGCAATATGCGTAGCGTAAGTATACTCGAATATTCAATTATTCAGAGCGAGCGATAGCTAAGGGAGGAACAAGCCTTTGTTCATTCGACTTCTCGCTCGCGAATCATTCGGAGAATGCCAAAGGTCGCGTGCCCTTCTTTAGTGGTGAAACGCGAACATTTTCCAAAGTTTTGGGAGATTGATGTCGATTTCGTTGGAGCATACATAAGGATTTTTACGTGAATCGGTAAAATAATCAATAGTAGTACCTAGTAAATCCGTTTAAATCAATGTTTTGTGATCTATCATCGTAACTAGATGGCTAGTATATAGATATGATTTATACTACTTTTAGTCATAAAGAAACAATTCCAAGATCAATGTTCCTCCACACAAATGTTTTTCTTAATTGCGACTGAACTCGCAACTAATGACATCGGAGTTAGGGTAGCATACAACCTAGCCATATCAGTCCCGTCAGGATCAACATAACACTCTTTAGTCAGAAAATACTATTCTTTAGTTAGAATCATAAATAAATAAGAGATTAAAATAAATATAGTATGACCATTAGTGCTGTGCACTCCCTGAGGTATGCGCGTGTTAGATTCATGTTTATTTATTAGTTAAGAATAACAGTAATTATTAAGTCGTTATATATTTACTATATACCATATATACATAAGGACCCATGTACTACCGGTATATGCCATTAGGTATTACTTTTACATATTATTTATATACCACATATATACATGTACATATATATATATATACATACACACTATACATATATACCACATACATACACCACATAGATACACATATACATATAAGGACCCATGTACTACCTGTACATTCACATTTATATTTATAATAGTTTGATCGTTCAAATTTTATAGTTGTAAATTATAAGGGTTAAGGAGAGGTCTGGGTCACTTTCATCATAATTGGTATAATTAATCATAATCTATATACATATATGACTCTACTTAGCAACATAGTTATAACTATATTATTATTCAAATAATAGAACAGAAACTAAAATAGAACAATATTAAACATACATAACAATTCATTAACATTTATACATATTTTACTTAACTCTGTTGTGTCGTACGACAGATTTCTCCAACTCAATTATTATACTCACCGACCGATGTCCGCACAGCTCGACAGCCAACCAAGAAGTGCCGTCTGGCCGACCGCACGTCCTTTTATAAGCGGCGGTACGCGGCGCTTTCACTAAACGTTCTTACAAATACCCACATAAAATACATTTTAAGTTTATAATCTAAATAGGTTTATAAAACAACTATTTAACTAATAACCGTTTTGAATACATTTACTATCTTCAAATAATCGATAACACTAAATTATAACCTATTTCAAAGTTCAAAAAATTTCAAACAAACAACTTTTCCAATATATCATTATTCTGTAAATCTTAATTATAATTCACAATATTCAATCTAACAATATTAGACTTCCAGGTTGTTATATTTTACTAATGTACGTTTTCCTAATGGATCTACCAAACGGAAACACGTCAAAGCCCACAAAAACGGCAATTAATTTCATGTCAGTGCGCCGTCAACGCTTGTGACGGCAGGTAGTGTTATTTGTATCGGACTGTCTATGTCAGACGCACACGAGATAAATATTCAAAGATGGGTCGTGCGTTATCTCGTGATATGAAGACTGTCATTTTTAAGGTGGCTGAATATTTTAAGAAAAGAAAAGCAGACAAAGAAAGCTTTGAATTTAAAAATGACGTGAATATTGCTAAAATCGTTGCGGAGGCTACGGGATACAGCAAAAGAACCGTACATAATGTGATTTCTGCGGGTTATTTATCAATTGAAAATTCAAGCCAATTAAAATTTCAATCGCCAAAAAAACCAAAAGTTCTAAAGAAAAAACACGTTGTGGATGATTTTGACCTTGGAGTTATCAGAAGAAAAATTCATCAGTTTTACGAAGTTGAAAAAAAAATACTAAGTGTCCGTAAGTTACTATCAAGTTTGAGACAGGATGGCATATTGGATTGTGGACGGGAATATTTAAGACAGCTTTTACACAAAATGGGCTACCGTTACAAAAAATGCAAATCAAAGAGACATCTCCTTATAGAGCAGCCTAATATTACAGTGTGGCGGAAAAAATATCTTACACAAATCAGAAATTACAGAACGGAAAACCGAAACATATATTTTCTTGATGAAACATACATCAACGCCAGTCACCATGCCAGCAAATGTTGGCAATCATCGTCAGAACCCGGTATTCATGCTGATATTGGGAAAGGACGGCGACTAGTAATACTCCACGCTGGGTGTCGAAATGGCTTAGTGGATGATACATTGACTATATTCAAATCCGATGCTAGAACCGGTGACTATCATGGAGATATGAGCGGACCTACTTTTTATAAGTGGGTAGATGAAAAGTTAAAAGATAAGTTGCTGCCGAATTCTGTGGTTGTAATGGACAACGCGTCTTACCACAGCGTTCAGATTGAGAAGAAACCAACTATATCAAGCCTCAAAAGTGAAATGCAGAACTGGTTGCTACGCCATAATGTAGAATTTTCAGGAACCATGTCAAAGGCTCAACTGCTACTTCTTATCAAAAATACACAAAAAAACCCGTGTATAGAATTGACGAACTCCTGAAAGCCAGTGGACACACTCTTCTGCGTTTATCTCCGTACCATCCAGATTTAAATCCAATCGAGTTGGTCTGGGCTGATATTAAAAACAACATAGCCCAAAACTATATTAATTCTTCTCTAGACGAAAAGATAATCTTATTGGATAAATTGTTTTCGGAATTCACGGCGGAAAAATGGCAGAAATGCGACGATCATGTCCAGAAAAATGAAAATGATTACTGGAGTCGCGATAGTAGGTTCGATAATGTTATCGATTCATTCATAATAAATTTGCAAGACTCTGATTCAAGTTCCGGTGGCGAAGAGGAAGATGAAGATGATGACGAAATGGAAGATGAAGTTGAAACAGAATCTATGTCAGAATAACTTTCGTTAGAATATATAATTGTTTGTAAATATAAAAAATGTTTAATAAAACAAGTCCTGTTGTGAATTATAACTTTCAATTCTTATTTATCACCTGCATATTTTTAATAAAATATGAGTATATTTGGGTTACATTTTAATCAACAAAGTAAGTATATATTACAGATAGATAGCCTCCGACCAACGCAACGTCCCGCCACAAGTCTTGCCTTAGAAATGCAAACTGATATCGTAAGATCTGTCCGACATGTATCGACCTCATGTGAACTCATGCACTTTTTTCTTCGCCCCCCACCTCGCCGTGCATACCTCAGGGAGTGCACAGCACTAATGGCCACACTATAATAAAAGAGAGCCTAATAGATAGGTACATTTATCTATTTATTTTTATTTGTATGTAACCAAAACAACCTAAGTACTTATATTTATAATACTTTCTTTTTTTGATAATGAAAAAGATGTATTCGTACTGTGACGAATAAAGCCTCAAATATATCCATCCAATTAGTTAACCGGAAGTGACAACAAAGTTAAAATGTATCGATCCCCTTTGAGCGCTTCACAAAGTGTTTTTCATTACCTATACAGTTTACGTTACAAATAATATAATCAGAAAGCAATACCCTACGGACATAGATAGACGATTAAATCCTGTTTGTGCGGCGTGCAGTGTGATGTGAGATAATGCCCGCAGCGGAATTAATATCGTAGCTAACGGAGCGATGTAAGCTCGTTATTGATTGTGGGCTTCGCTTAGAGGTGATTATTTCATTACGTACACCATGTGACATAATTATCTTGATGATGAGTTCTCATTTTGTATACTTGCGAATAGCCTGAAAACCTTTAAATTTTTGAGTTTTGAATAAAAAGTTTCACTGAAACTGTCATAATATTTGTTGTTAAGTTATCAAACGTAGTTAATAAATATTGTTGCATTTCGTTCCATCTACACGAATATTATAAAGAGGAAAACTTTGTTTGTTTGGTTGTAATGAATAGGCTCAAAAACTATTGGACCGTTTTTAAAAATTCTTTCACCATTCGAAAGCTACATTATCCACGAGTAACATATTTTATCCCTGTATTCCCACGGGAACGGGAACTACTCGGGTAAAACCGCGCGGAGGCAGCTAGTATTTCATATAAGACAATTGACAGAAAACATTACCATCTGAGATTACATTAACCTATAGACTTATCAAAAGCTCCATATATCTTCAGTGCACATTTGGGTTACTTATTCATTTTGAAACAAAACGATATTATGATCAATAATTGAAATATCGAAATAAGAATAAGCATTGAAAATGGTAACGAGATAATGATATTAGATTAATCATTTTATATTATGCAAGTACCTTACGTAGAATGCCTATGTTGTTTGTAACGAAAGAGCTTTGCAGCCCCTACGGAGGCTTTTAAGATATTTACGTCGCTCTCGAGTTTTAGGAAACGTTGTTTCTGAAAAATGTCTTATGATAGAGAGATATAAGGCCACTAGTCATACTTTCATCTTGGACCTTGGGAATTCGTGGTTTGTGATCGTAATGAGAGTAAATATAGAAACATTGAGAACATAAATTTATTTGTTTAGTCTTAGGCACAAATATACCTCCTTCCAAGAATCGAATAAAAATGCTTTTAGATTGTTTATTATTCGCTTTGTACATACTTTTGTTTTCCATATAATACGCATGTATGAATGAAAAGCTATTATTTGAGTTATAGGTACGATATCTACGAAAAAAGGTTCAATTGAATACTTATTCTAAGACGTTCACAGATGGGACGAGCCCTGGCTGAAGAAGACGTTAAACGTGATAGATATCTATCAGGATCAAGTTGCCACAAGGGTCCTGTCAAATCGCGAGGATATAAAGATGGATAATAATAAAAGTGATTACTCAGGATGGTCGCACATTGTCGTTGGGTCGGACACGGGTACGCCTATCGGAAGTAATATTTTTTGGTGACAATGGACGCGAGCTGGTCCACGTCTTCGAACAGGGGCTACAAACTCTTAAGTGGATTAAATGTCTGACAAAGGCGGTTTATTGCGCGCAGTTACTCGCCGACGCCGTCACGAACATACGCTCTTTGTTAATACTTACTTGCTATTGTTTGTCCCCGGCTCGCTCTATACATAGGTACATATACCTACGTGTATACGAGTATTTTAGACCCCACTCACCAGACGGGTGCCTTTATTGCTAACCAGATTTGGACGAGACGCTTTTTTGTTGGAACAAATGAGCTTAAATTGGATCATGTCGCTCACTTTGTCCTTTTTAGCTTTATTTTAAGTAAATAAGGATTAATTTAAAATTCAAAGGCCTTATGTAAAGAATACCGGGCTTATAACGATGGTGATGCTGAAAAATAAATAAACAAGGCATAATTGCATTAATAAGGTACCTACATATATATCACTATAGGGGTTTGTCGGTTATTATTTAATGTAGGTAGGCACGTAAGTCAAATCAAACCTAAAGATTTTAACCAAGAAAAATATAATGATTTTAAATAAAGCTTTATTATAAGTATCAATGGAAATCGCATATTACGCTAAATGTTATCCTCACTGAGGCTTTGCTTTTAATCTCGAAATAAATGAGTCGTCCGAATCCTAAATCCAAACAATTTCGAGTTCATCGCTCCTAAGGTTGAAGGGTTATATCAGCTATAAGATGTGATCGAGGAGCTAGGCGGCTACAGCGGCTGCAACGCGAGAGCGGGCGCGAGGGTTTTCGGAGGTTTCAGGAGTGACGTCAGAGGGGCGGGAGTGGTGCGAGGCGCGGGAAAGGCGCGCGCCGCCGCCGCCGACGAGCGCGGGCGAGCCGCTCGCTGCGAGGCGGCGCGGCGGCGGCGGCGGTGGCGGCGGCAGCGGGCGGAGGGCGCTGTGTATCTGTAGCTCTGTACTATCTGTTGCGCGCCGAGCGCGGACGCGCCACGACCGCGGCACACGCGACTCGCGCCGCCCGCCCTACACGCAACCGTAAACAAATCACTACTTGACCGGTGTTCAGTAAATCAGTGTGGACGGACACCTCTAACTACCCTTAATCTTGTGATTTAAAAACATTTGAGTGACTTTCGTTGGCTTTTGACAGTGTAGTAGAGAAAGGACCGGTTGGGGGTAAACGGCCCGTCTGCCGCCCTCGGACTGTAGTACTGCTGTAGTAACCTCGCCAGACTTGCCCACTGGGTAATGCACCGAGACATCGAGACACAGATATATAGGTAGGCAAATTATTTCTATTATAATTTAAAATATCAAACAGAAGCTACATACTTATTTACAAATTACCTAATATCGATAGCTACGATATTTACGAATATCAAAATTTTCAAAATTTTGATTTAACTTGATCGCGTAAGACGCCCTTAGTATTCACGCCTCTTATGTTAAGTTATTCAATAAATAATTTATAAATACCTGAAATAAATATTTGTTAGTCATTCAGCATTCACTAACGTAATAGCGGGGATAAATAATATCACTTAACTCAGATTTTTATTTTAAGTAGGTACCTTCTTTTTATCTAGGTACGACGTATCTACTTATGTTATTTCAGAATATTGTTAGATAAATCATTGAATATTCACACCGTTGTATTTGCATCGAACATTTTCCTATATTACTCGCTCCCTAATATCAGATTGCGATGATATATTATATCGGGTCTCACTTCCAGGTCACTAAGTTACACAACAGAAACTCGATCTAAATCTATTTAATCTTGCATTTGGAGTGTTACTGGCTTGAGCAAACAATATTTTGATTATACCTTACGTATGAATGACGTAGCCCAATAGGGATATCCAATGATTTTGACCTTTTCAGTTCAATGACTGCTTCATGTGACAACTGGACATAAATTTATTGATGCATTGAAAGTTACCCATTAACGAAGACTGATGCAGGATCCTATATTTGAAAATACATTACATTATTGCATAGGTACATATCAATTGGAATTGTATCTATTTATAATTAAGATAATAAAGACATACCTTTTCATACCAATGACCAGCTGATGAGCTGAGAGAGTAAGCATTACCTGTTATTTAAATTGGTTATTAAGTATTTGCCAACCCTTAATACATATACATACCTTACTAATAAACTGTGCAGTATGTGCGCACTGTTATTGAACTTGGGTTGAAATACGTACACTGTAAATTTAATTATGTATTAGAAGATAATATTTGATCAATAAAATATGCGGGGATTAGATACCTCATGTCATTAACCATTGTCGAAAGGTATTTTTTAAATAATAAATCAATTGTTCCTAATAACCGAAAAAATTACAACCAAGATTTTTCCACATGTTTCGAACTTAACCATTAACTGAAACGGCGAGTGAATGTATTGTTTTTAATATTTTCAAATAGCTTGAAATATTTCTTATTGTTACCCAGATGATTATAGATTTACACAGGATCTACTACAAATATTAAATTTTGTGAGTATGACTGTATGGATGGGCAGATGTTTGTTACTCTTTCACGCAAATACTATTTACTACTACTACAACTTATGAACGCGGAACGCGGGTGAAACCGCGGGGAGCCACTAGTTTAGGTATATTCACTTTGTGCAGCCTCGTAGTTAGAGCCGCGACAACCGCAATATGAATATGCATCATACGAGCTCCCTCCCGCTCTTCCTATTTATTTAGTGTATTTTATTCATTCAATTCGCAAGCTGTTACCTTTTTTAAAAGCACTACCCTGGCCTGTATTCAACTAAGGATTATAGTGCCAATATGGTGCCAGCTGATATTGAGAGTTTCATAATACCTACTATTTATGGGTGTAATGGCCATAATCTTCTGAAACATTATCACAAACCCAACCAACCCAGTCCAATGTTGTTTTAACTGAATCCGAATAACTATTTTGATTGAAATTATACCTACCTTGTATAATTTCTCGTCATTTGTTTAATCAAAAGTTCATAATTTTTGTCAGATATCTATTTTTGTAGACCATGTTTATAACAAGTTAGTGAATAATGCAGAGACATGTTGGTTGTGATTGAGTTCACATTCAGTTTAAATAATCTGTAGTTTCGTTTCGAGACAAGTTTTTAATTACGTCGAGGAAGATGACTGTTCATCTGATTGATGTCGTTCATATAATTTCTACCATCTCCTCACCCCCCACCAGAACAATTTCTGCTTCACGGTTCGAGTTAGTCCTTCCTCAAATGGATCAGCTCTAAGAGCTATACATACTCAGTTTCAATATGAAATATTGGGTATAGAGTTACTGGGTACTTACTGTATTTGACAATTTTATTACGGTCGGTTGGCAATGGAAGATTCGAACATTCCATACCTACTACTGAATGTTCAATAAAGTAGATTAAAGCAACGAAAATAATAAAACCAATTTAAATATTACATTAGGTTTTATTTACAAATAGGTAGATTTTAGTAGTTTGAACTGAGATACACGTAAATTAATTTATTCACATTTTCGTATTTACTTTGTTGTAATACGAAACGCTTCCAATTTACATAATATCCTTCTAAATTATTCCACCCGGAAGGATTCTGTTAAAATTTTCCATTACTAAAAAATCTACCTACACGACCCGGATTAGGACATATGCAATAAATTTTCCTGTTTTTCAGTTGGGTTATACTAGAGGGAAAAGCTGGAGGTTATTTATTGTTCATATTATACTGCAAAGTTCCAATTCTATTTAGGTAATCGATTCCAACGTTTTCGTAACTTGAATAAATTATGATGTTATATGTAGGTTCATCATAATTTATATAATATGAACAATAAATAACTTCCAGCTTTTCCCTCTAGTATAACCCAACTAAAAAACAGGCGATACAAAATATAATGAAAAAATTCTATTAAATAAGTCTCCTTAAAATAAAAAGAACATTCACTCCATAATCACCATTCATGACATGTAATTAAGATCAATAATTCATAAGCAAGCTCAGATTTACGTGTTTACGCTTGCGTTATACAACAACAATTAGAACTGACACGCCAGCCGCATGTATCCACCACAGTCAGTAGGCTGGTTTATTATTAACCTCTCAGGGCAAAATTAAGCATTATTATTAATGTATTAATATAGAACCTATTTTCTCTAACTACTTACATACTATCTACTAGCTATACCTACAGTCCTACACACAGCAAACAGATAATATAATAGTAGCAAAATAATATCAGTTGGCGTTGGAACTCACTGTGCTAAATACACACAAACATAGAATCTAGAAAATCGAGATACCCTTAACACATACGTAATGTATTACAATCTTCCAATAACATCAAAGTAAAACGGCCTTTGAAGCGGTTGAAGTTGGACACTTAAGGTTTCTTTCTCCGCTCCACCGTTCATTTCAGCAGGAAAAGAGAAAAAAAATAAAAAGGAATTCCTGTAGTAGGATCTGTGGCGGTAATTTAATTTATTTGTATACCTATCTGTCCCCTCAATTCGTTCCGAGAGCAGCAAATGGAAAATGTAGCTGAGTTTTTCCCTGACGGGTAGTTATCGTAACTTGGAGGTATGAACATGACAATTGGCTATTGTCACGGGACGGGATGCCAACTGCCTCGCACCTGCTCTCTCGTGAGATTAGGTTCGCAGGCTCAGGTATGTGGAAAGGTTATACGTTTAAAGGGACGCGATTTTAATTAGCCTGTAACCTTTCTGTATATTACATTTTCGAGAATGTTATATTTTACGAATATAACATTATTCGAACGTCATATGAGTTTATTTTGAAATGTGAAATAGTTATTTTTTATAGTACTTAGTATTATGTATAGTAGAATATTGAAAAGGTTTGAGCTTATTATTTGTATATGTTTATTTACCTTCTAACAGATCAAAAAAAGGGTTCTACTACATGAATAACTTCCTTAGACCAAATACCAACCCATTAGACCAATGGTATAAAAATAAATACGTGTTTTAAAACTCTGCTTTTGTTTACATTATTTGAAGTGCTAAATCTATCCCTGTCATCAAGTCACTTATTCATTAGGCACAAAAACAATTCGTACTACGGTATAGAAAACGGTTTGTTTTACTGACACGCTATGAAGAATCTCTGTATAGAAAGTAAATGTCAATAGACTGGTAAAAATATATTGTACTAGCTGCCTCCCCGCGGTTCCACCCGCGTAGTTCCCGTCCACGTAGGAATACAGGGATAAAATATAGCCTATGTTACTCGGGGATAATGTAGCTTTCCAAAGGTGAAAGAATTTTTGAAATCGGTCTAGTAGTTTCGGAGCCTATTCATTACAAACAAACAAACAAACAAATCTTTCCTCTTTATAATATTAGTATAGAAAAGGAAAGTTTAGTTTCGACTGAAACCGTTTTAGCATATTGCAACAACACAAACACGCTTGTATAAAAAAAAGTTTGATATTGAGCCGTATCGGCCTATTTACCATACGGTTTTCCAATTTGCGTTTTTGCCTTTCGGCAAGCAACATTTCCAAACTAAAGTATATTCATTCATAGGACTACAGACTGCTGGGCAACTTTTTAATGACATGAGAGAATTCCAAATGCTCATTTTGTTGTACTAATTACAAACCTACATAGCATTAGATGCACTGGCACAATTTCAGTTTAATTAGATTTTGCAGTTATGCAACACATAGCTCCTGAATATTTGGTTCATTGAATATTTAAATCTAAATTGAAACGAGCGGACTAGCACTTCTGTCGACCACCGTTGTTAGAGTTTAACACAGTGCCTAATCTGACTTTACCATGGGCTGTTGGAGTTTATAACTTAGTCTTTTATAAAATAATATCAGTAGGTACATTAAATGAAGATAAAAAATTAAAAAGTTCGTGTAATTTCAATGTTTCAATGTTTTATAAAAATCTATATGTGATACATTCATTTACAAATTCTAACTATTATATATCTGTATCTACGTGTGAAACACGTTAAAACATGCAACATTACATTAGTGAGAGAATGGCCTCGATAGAACAGATAACGCTAACCCAATGTTACGCCAATCAATAGAATATTTCAGATTAGTTGGGACAATGTTATTATTTGACACAAAATCACCATTCAATAGAAGTTCGGTGGCAAGAAATAGTTTTAGTAGATGAAACAAGGGACAGAACGAAAGATAATCTCTATTATGTGACTGTCTCGAGTTGAAATTCATTGATTTACAAATATTATTTGTTACTCAAGCGCCTAATGAGATTTATCAATAAACTTACTTGTGTTATTAGACTTTTTTGCTCATCAAGATTTGTGGATTTCAACATTTTGCTTTCTTGTCTGTCATGAGTTGTTTTAAGTGCATACAATTATCTATGTAGGTAGATCAAACTGAAGAGTGGTCGCTATGGAACTATAAATATACTTAAAAGACGGAACTAATAGCGTAAATATTTTTTGTTTATTGAAGTATTGAGTAGTAAAGTAGTGAAAATAATGTTTTTAAACTGACATGGTTTAGACGATGTTTTATTATGTGAGGTATCAAACCTCTCCCTGTGGCCTTGCTTCATTAGATAAGTAGGTATGTAATAGGAACCTACGTTACGCAAGACTAGGCAAAATATAATGTGTTTTTTTGACAAGAAATCATTTCCACCATAATTTATGATTGTGATTTCTGAGAGTGACTACCAGGTTTACGTAATATTTATTTTCCGTCTAATGTGTTTCTTAAGTAATGGATTCTTTTTGGAGGAATATGGTAGGTATCTGCCACAAAAAACATATCGCGTAACGGAAACAAGATTAAAGGAACGCGTCTGTGTCATGAGCATGATGTGAAGAAAATTGAATTGAGAATGATTTTATATCAAGATGATATGATACAATGACTATAAACATTTTTATTACCGACACACACTGAAAAAGTTTATGTTAAGAAACTTACTCTCTATATATGTTAATATTATATTTATACCTTACAAAAGAACCGTAGGTAATTAATGAATGAATTTATTTATATGTCAGACCGATTGGCTTTGTGGTTAGTGATCCTGTCCGTCCGGTCATGGGATTGAATCCTACCCGGAACAAATATTAGAATGCATGAATATGTGTTTGTTCTGTGTTTGGATCTAAATAATAATATCTATATTAGTATGTATGTATTTAAGAAAAAGGAACATATTATGTAGTTTATCGGGTTACCATATCACAACCTCTAGCTTAATTTGGAATCGGATTGGGTGTGTGTGAAAAATGTCCCAGTATGTTTATTTATTTATATCACTCTATCAATACATGTTAAATATTTCTATTAAATACACAGATAAAAAGAAACAGTATAAATGAATTTTATTGCTGATTAGGTATCCGTTGAAATTATATTTCGAAAAATTTTTCATTAATACCATATTAATTATTGGAATATGAATTGTGATAACGGCCATGAATAATGTAAGTACTTACTTACAGTAATATTTCATTATATATCGACGGTGTTCGAGTATAATTACGTTTTCATTGGAATTTTGTTTTTGTCACTGTAACTTTTCCATTCAAAATTCTATTTATTGATACTTCTTATTTTTACTACCGGTCATTTAAAAGCTGAAAAAAAAAATACAGTAATTTATTTAAGTACCACTTATAACTCTTTTAATCCCACCATTAATCTGTCAACAAACTATGTGATGAGAAATATAAAGATTTACTACCCGCGGTCGAATGCCAAACAAACATTAGATACCTTAGGTAGGTATATCTCCTATATCCGGAAGACATTGATTACTATCAGTGTCTATCGTTTTATTAACGGAAATAACTGCGTATCGTATTTGAATCTCAGTCAGATAGTTGTATCTTTAGTAAATCTGTGACATTCCAATATATAGCCATTGCATAAGTGGGTGTCTTGTAAGGAAAGTCTGCAAACCCATGTGGCATTTATATGAATGATCAATAATTTTGCATTATCTCAAATAAAGATACTGTTCGCTTGCATATGTAGATAAATTGTAATAATTAATGTGAAAATAATCTGTGCAATATTGAAAATTTGAAATGTGAATCATTTTCCCAACTCCCTTCCCTCGATTGTCCGAGAAAGGAAATAAAAGCCAAGTGTGATAACACTATACATGATTAAAATAAAGGAATATTTTTAAATTTTTCAATAAATTTTCTAATTGATAAATAAATACATAGGTAGGTACCTATCTGCCGTGTAGGTGGGTACCTACCGGTTTTCCTAATATTATAAAATAAAGATTTTCTGTCTTGAAAATTCGAGGAAAATTGTGAACTTTGATGCCAGATGTTATTTTGGGATGTCTACCGGAATTGCAAGAATATATTTCAGTCACGTCACACAACGATTAGTCGGTCGCTTCTACCATTTTAACCATCTGTGCAAATATGACACATAATGATTGTTTGGGAATTTACATACGATACTAATGGTAATTATATGTCTTTAAAATATTAACTACACGATCATCTAATTTAAATAACTAAGTTACTATTACTTACCGTGTTATTTCGCTATCACTCAAAGTCAAACAGAGGTTCCAAATAGTTCCAATAAGCAGGCCTTGCTGTCAAACTAGCAACCGTTGCGGTAACCTCGGCCAAGACCTGAGATTAATAGCGCAGGTAATACAATTAAAGCAAAACAGCGCATACCTCGTTAGAAATAAGGTACATTTAGGACAACTAGGTGTGATTTATTACCTATCTCCTGCAACAGTTTTGCAATAAAATCAATCTTATCAACTTCCTATACATTCAGTATTGATTGCTTCGCAGCTAATTGTTTTTGGTACTTTAATAGTTTCCATAAAGTTAAAGAGACTACTGAAAAAAAAATTGTTCTTATTAAAAAAAGGTAAAGATAATGAAATGTTCATAATATACTTAGGTACCTACATGAATTAGTAGGTGAGACAAATGTTAATTAGTAAATTTATGTACTGAATACATATTGACTTTACCTTTGCATGCATTGCAAACTAGGAAAAAAACGCCCAGTAGAGATATATTTCAACCACACTTTTTCTAACTTATATATTAACATTATGTAATATGCCTCCTTAGTTTTCCTCTTATTATATATAACTAATGTGTCAATATACGTACATATTTTATTTGTCTTCAGAAAAGCAATATTTGTACATTTAATTTATATTATTATTATAGTTTCGACCCACTTGACCGTATTCTGAAAACGTAAAAGTTTCCCATCGTCTACAAAACTTCTTTAAGTTCCATATGATTGCCTCTATACAAACTTTTTCTCAAGAACCTTTTTATTTACGGTACGAGGCTGGAGATTCTATGCGATTTTCCTGAAGTTGGAATTGTTAACAAACTGATCTAGTTTTCCATTGAGTTTGTTGAATATTTAAAAATACTTATTATTTTTCTGCACAGTAAGTAAAGTATTTGCAATGGATTTATAATATGAATTAGTAGTTGGTATTCTTAATTGGGAATAAGCGACTTAACACTAATAAATTATAGAACTATTTGGTGACAAAAGAGCCAATGTGTTAAATTCGAGGCGAATAGGCTTGACTTAAATTAACTTTCAATTTTTCCATTTATGTACAAGTGGGCAGTTGAATGTTGCCCTCACAAAACTATGTACACAATCATGTTTTAAATCAATTTCAGAAACTTTTGCTATACATACTGTTAGATATAATTAAATAATAGATGTAAAATAATATAAGTAAAACGTATTTCTCACTATAACCGATTATAACTTGGGGACCATTTAATTCATCAAACCACTTGTCAGCTTATACGTGTAACAGCTGTAGGGGTTTAGGGCGTTGACAGCTGTGGCGGGCACGATTCCCACCCCTAATTTAGTTTTAATGAAAACTTTGACAAATTCAAAATTCACAGGCGTTGCCTTATGATTGTTGTATAGTGACCAAGGAAACTTAACCTTAAATAAAAGCCTGTGAGTACGTACCTACTATGTAACAAAATTATTAAAACTATATAGCGGTCGGTGCCTTCTACTTGTCAAAATTGATTAATAAATCCACAAACCAAATGAAATACGAAACCCAAGATAACACAAAAAATAAGTACCTATCTAAGTAAAAAGTTCCGACAAAAAAAGTAATATCACGACAATAAATGTTATTTGATCCAGAATCCCAATCCGGTTGTTGATTCGACTGATAGTCGATCAAGTTGTGGTCGTGAAGAGTTGTAAAAACGTTTTTGATTACTTTTTACGATGTCACAGAAAACAACTAATTTTTTTAGGTTTATGTAATATCCCTACGTTCCTAGGGATCTTAAATTTTACCGGGATAAAACAGTTAAGACAAGAGCTTGACGTTAAGTTGCTACTTACCTTGTTGGAGAAAAAGTCTAATCAGATCTGCTTGATCTCTGAAAACAAGCAAAAGATTGGCCTGACTTTATCACAAGCCCCCGTCAAACGATAATGCAAATTGAATAAGATTACCTACGTTCAAATGGAATTATTTTGCTCTGAAAGCTATATCCTTACAATGTACGAAACATATATGCTTTATAAATTAATTATTTCTTTATTTTTCCTTCATAATATTTTTATTTACCAATGAAAAAATTACGTTATTGTACCTAACTACATAGTTCGTATCTTGCGTACGAATAAGGGTAAAACTTTTAAGTGCTGATATACCTGTAAGGGTCACCTTTATTGAGTGAGCGGATATTATTTGTAAGTTAGCCTGGCAACTCTATGAACGATCATAATGATAGTTCATAGATTGTCATTCGTTAATCACTCACTCTTTGAATGATTGTTCTTGACGCACTTGTCAATTGTCACTGGTTAAGAGAACGATACAAACGTGCAGCCATTATAATTAATATTATTAAAATCCAGTAATTTCTTTGCAATCTGCGTTTTATTCGATAAATCCGATCTTAATCCTTCAACTCAGAAGTGGGATAAAGAAGGCCCGCAACAGATTTATCCATTATAACGAACAGAACACTTCGTTTAAATTCTGACAAACGGCATGGATAATATCGGAACAGAAATACAAACCGGATCGCAGTCGAAGCAAAGGGAGTCTCGATCACGTAAAAAAAATTCCTGCGAGGTCAAGGACACTCGAAGATCTTCTAAACACAGTCGCAATCGACATGGAACTCAATCGAGACGAAGTCACGCATCAAGTACCAGCAAGGACCGTCGAGATAGGAGCGGAAGAAGATCTCGTGAGCAGCCGGGAGCGAATCACCGTCGCAGACGTAGCAGGAGTTCACATGGCAGCAGGATTAGACCGCGCAGCCGTGTCCGAAGTCTACGTAGCCGGAGTTCACGTGACAGCAGCGGAAGTTCACGCAGCCGTGGTAGCAGCCATCGCCATAGCCGTGGTCGTGCCCGCGATCGTAGCCGTGGTCGTGTCCGCGATCGTAGCCGTGGTCGCGATCGTAGACGCAGCCGTAGCCGCAGCCGTAGAAGCCCGTGCGGTCGGAACAAAAGGTTGGGTAGCCAGGCAAGTAAACAAAAGAAGCAGCAGAGAAGTAGCAGTACTTCGTCCCGGGCGGATCATGTAAGTACATTTGATAACATTAATGAAAACAATTCATTTATATCTAAGTTGATTAAAACATTGACAAATAATCGTCAAGAAGGTAATAAATTCCCTATGTTAGGTAATGTGATTCCAGATTTTGATCCGATGATTAAGGGGCAGACTATACATATGTGGTTAAATAAAGTTGCTGAATGTGCAAGATTGTACAAATGGGGTGATGATCAAATCATTCATTATGCGTTACCAAAATTAACAGGGGTTGCTAAAACATGGTATCAGGCTTTGCCCTCTATGTCCTTTTCCTGGCCTGAATGGAAAAACAAATTAATTGAATCATTTCCCAGCAGTGATGATTATGTGGAACTTTTGATGGAAATGATGTCTAAGCGAGTTAAGTACAATGATTCATTAGAACTTTATTTTTATGAAAAAATTAATTTGTTAAATCGTTGTGAAATAACTGGTAAACGTGCAGTTGATTGTTTACTTTATGGAATCGACGATCGATCTGTTAGATTAGGTGCCAAAGCGTCAAAATGTCAAGAACCGGAACAAGTTTTAGAATATTTTCAATCGGTTAAACAGCAAAATCGTGATTCTGATAGGTTCAAATCGACTCAAGATAAACGACCAACTACGAGTTCATCTAACAATAATAATTTAAGACATACATCAGGAATCGAATTAAAAACTAGAAACCAAAATAGTTCGATCGTTTGCTATAATTGCAATGAGCCGGGGCATTTTAGTTTTAAGTGTACAAAGAAAATGTTGAAGTGTAATATTTGCAATAGACTTGGACATGTGTCTATCAATTGTCCAAAACTACCCTCTGATAACACGAATAATAAAATTAATAACCCTACTGAGAAAAGTGTATTACAAATTGATTTTGATAAGCAGACTGACAAGAAATACTTTATATCCTTGAAAATTAATGGTATTTCAGTCAAGGGTTTTGTAGACTTGGGAAGCCAGTGTACATTAATACGTCATTCTGAAGCTATTCGATTAGGTATTTCGTGGCTTAATGATAATACTTTACCCACTATGAGAGGCATAGGAAATAACATAGTACTACCGTTGGGAAAAACAAGTGTCATGGTGGATATCCAGAATGTTATCGAGGAAGTCGATATCTTGGTTGTTGAAGATAGTGTTATTAAGTATCCAGTATTAATTGGACATAGTTTTACGGAAAAACCGGATATAGTCATAATTAAAACATCTGATTCATTAATTTTTAAGCGGAATACGAATACTAAACTACATTTGATGGCTTTTATAGACGTCATGATACCTCCAATGAAAATGTGTTTTATTAAAATTACTTGTGATTCTACGTTTTCGGGTTCGATTTATATAAACGGTACTGTTCGCGGAAAGCCAAATGAAATGTATTATTTATTACCTGGTGAGTATATGATAGACAATGGGCTAGGAGGTGTATTATTGCAAAATTTTTCGAATGTACCAATTAATATTAAAAAGGGCTCGTTGATCACTCGGGCTTTAGGTACTAATAACAGTATCGATATTAATTTACTTAACTTTGACGATAGCAATACAAATTTAGACTTAAATTATGACAATTTATTAACTGTAAATGAAGTAACTGAGCTTAAAGCTATTCTCACTAAATATGGTATGTGTTTTTCTGATAATTTAAAAGATCTAGGACTTACAAACGTAATCCAAATGGAAATTGAATTAGAAGATGAAAAACCAGTAGTATACCGCCCTTATAGGCTTTCGTGTTCTGAAAGAGAGATAGTCCGGACAATGGTACAAGAGATGATAGACGCAGATATAATTTGTGAATCGAACTCGCCTTATGCTAGTCCCATTCTTCTTGTGAAGAAAAAGACAGGTGAAAGACGTTTATGTGTTGATTTTCGATCACTCAATAATAAAACTAAGAAGGAACACTACCCTTTACCCTTGATTGATGATCAACTTGATAGATTAGCCGGAAATTCTTTATTTATTACCCTAGATTTAGCATCCGGGTATTATCAGATACCGATTAAGGAGAGTTCTCAAGATAAGACAGCATTCGTTACGCCAGATGGGCAGTACCAATTCAAACGCATGCCGTTTGGTTTGGCTAATGCCCCATCTGTTTTTCAAAGGACAATTAATAAAATACTTACTAAATCTAAGGTCGGTTTTGCCATAGTATACATGGATGATATATTGATTCCAGCGAACTCCTTCACAGAAGGAATCGCTAGATTAGAAGAGGTTCTGAAACTTTTATTAGAAGCCGGTCTTACACTGAGGCTAAAGAAATGTTATTTTTTCTATAGAGAAATAGACTTCTTAGGATTTCAAGTAACCGGCGAAGGTATTAGACCGGGGAAACGTAAAACACTAGCTATTGCAAACTTTCCTACACCGCAGAATGTTCACGATGTAAGACGTTTCATAGGTCTTGCTAGTTTCTTTAGAAGATTTGTGAAACAGTTCGCTGTAATCGCACGACCCCTTACTGATTTATTAAAACACAATTTTGATTGGAAATGGACTGATGAGCATACCCAGTCGTTTCATTCTCTAAAGAATAAGTTGATAGAACGCCCTATTTTAGCTTTATATGACGTTAATCTGGAAACTGAATTACATACTGACGCTTCTAAGTTAGGTGTAGCGGGTATTCTCATGCAAAAACATTTAGATGGGATGCTCAGACCCGTAGCGTATTATAGTCGAAAAACGACAGTCGATGAACAAAAATTGCATTCATTTGAATTAGAAACGCTCGCTGTCATAGCCTCATTAAAGAGATTTCGGATTTATTTATTAGGGCTAAAATTTAAAATTATAACTGATTGTAACGCATTACGTACTACATTGACCAAAAGAGATCTTATACCTAGAATTTCACGGTGGTGGATACAATTTTTGGAGTATGATTGCGTCATTGAATATAGGCCAGGTTCGCAGATGGCACATGTGGATGCACTCAGTCGAGCTCCCGTCACTGAACCTATTGTTGATGATGATGAGTGCCATGCGTTTGACGTGCTTAACCTTAATGTAGAAGACTGGATATCTACTGTTCAAAGTGTAATGATGATGAGATTAAAAGAATTAGAGAAATATTGCAAGATACAGATACTAAATTTGTAGCTGATGTAAATAAAAATTATCAATTAAAAGGTAATCATGTATATAAAATAGTAGATGACGGAATACGGTGGGTTGTGCCAAGAGGTGTTAGATGGCAGGTACTGAAGATGAACCACGATGAAGCAGGGCATTTTAGTTTTGAAAAAACTTTAAATCGTTTACGTAAGACATTCTGGTTTCCTAAAATGCGTCGTTTCACAAAAAAATATGTATCTGCTTGCTTAGAGTGTGCACATCACAAGGCTCCAGGGGGTCGTAAGGAGGGAATGCTCCATCCAATTCCTAAGATAGAAACCCCTTTTCATACCTTGCATGCGGACCACCTTGGCCCGTTCATTCGTTCTAGAAAAGGCAATACTTATATCCTCGCTATAATCGACGCTTTTACTAAATATATAAATATCATAGCGGTGAGAGATACAAAAACTAGCACAGCTATAAAATGTTTTAAAGAACATTTTAGCTATTTTGGTGTACCTTCCCGTCTTATAACAGATCAAGGCTCATGTTTTACGAGTGCTAAATTTAAATCGTTCATTGAAAGTTTAGGGATTAAACATATCTTAAATGCAGTAGCCACTCCTAGAGCAAATGGACAGATAGAAAGATTTAACAGAACTATTTTAGATTCTCTAAGTACAAAATGTCACGGTAAAAATGATAATAGCTGGGATGAGTATGTGAGGGATATTCAACTAGGCATAAATACTACTATGAACAAAACCACTGGCAAGAGTCCTTCGGAATTACTCTTCGGTTGTAAACTTGTAAACGGTTCCGAAAATATTCTTAGCGAAGTAATAGATGAGACCACTGAGTATATTAACGGCGATGATTTAATAAAGCTCAGATCTAGCGTAAAATCAAAAATCGATAAACAACAAGAAATTACAAAGAAAAGTTTTGACAAACGTAGGAAAGTGGCAACATCTTATAGTGTGGGAGACCTTGTTAGAGTAGAACGTACTATAGTTGATAAAGAACATTTAGGGAAGTCTAAGAAACTTGTACCTAAATTTCATGGTCCGTACAGGATCTTAAAAATCTTGGAAAACGACCGATTCTTGATCGAAGATACACCTCTGACTAGAAAGGGAAACAAAAGGTATGAAAATATAATTGCAATAGATAAAATACATCCATGGCTAAACTTTAAAGATATTTACAGTGATGATAGCGAAAATGAGAATAGTGACGTATAAATCAATGTTATATTAATTAATTTGCTAAACGATTTATTAGTTAAGTTATTGATTGAATATTATGATGTACAACAGCATTTTGAATGGTAATTTTATGATTTGTTATTTGATAAGATGTGATAGTATTATATAATGATTATTATCGTGAACATGTAATGTCAAAAAATTAGTATGTATATGAATATGATGTGTGCAATCAGTGCAGAATGCATAGATGATTGAAGTTTTGAGACAATGTATACGGATATGTGATGAATCAAATTGTTAATAGCATGGGTTATGAGCGATTAGTGCAGATAGTGAATGGTGTCGAGTAGTCGACATCGCATAGATAATCGCAGATCATAACAGACTGTGCTGTAGTTAGTTTTATAGCATGGGCTATGAGCGGTCAGTGCAGATTGTGAATAGTGTCGAGCAATCGACATTGCATAGATGACCGCAGATCATAGCAGACTGTGCTGCTGTAGTTAATATTATCGCATGGGCTATGAGCGGTCAGTGCAGATTGTGAATAGTGTCGAGCAATCGACATTGCATAGATGACCGTAGATCATAGCAGACTGTGCAATAATGTAGACTAGAGCAAAGATTTTATGAGCGGTCAGTGCAATGATGCATAGATGACCGTAGATCATAAATATATATTAAGCTTAATATATTATATGTATTGTCAAATTCGATTTAAGGCTGTTAGAGATTATTTATCAATTATTTTTGTGAATAATTATTATTATATTTATTTTTGTAATTACAAAATCTTAGTTAATTGGTTTAGTGAGAGGACTCACTACGAATAGGATGGCCGAGTTGTAAGGGTCACCTTTATTGAGTGAGCGGATATTATTTGTAAGTTAGCCTGGCAACTCTATGAACGATCATAATGATAGTTCATAGATTGTCATTCGTTAATCACTCACTCTTTGAATGATTGTTCTTGACGCACTTGTCAATTGTCACTGGTTAAGAGAACGATACAAACGTGCAGCCATTATAATTAATATTATTAAAATCCAGTAATTTCTTTGCAATCTGCGTTTTATTCGATAAATCCGATCTTAATCCTTCATACCCTTAGTACCTGAGTGTCTGAAATACATATTGATTAATTTGTCCATATCTTTAATCATTAGGTACAGTATGTCAATATAAAGCACGAGTGTTTATTGTGCCTTATAATAAGCGACTCAAACGGGATAAACGATAACGTATTCATCAAAGCTCATTATGCTAATTATTTTTAAGAGGCATTTTGTATATTAATCGGAAAATTCTCAAGATTAGCACATCAAGGGGCTTACGTAACGATACACTCGGAGAATGGACCAGGACCGAGTTAACTGGTCCCGCATGCGCACAATTATTTGGAAAATAATTATACTTAAAAATTACTAATTCTATTTGTACATACCTATACATACTACGTACGCAGTGCCAGATTAACCACGTAGCAGGAGTAGCAAATGCTACGGGCCCCGCGTAAAAGGGGGCCCCCGCGGTACGAAATTCGCCTGAGCGTAACTTTTTGAGTATCTTTTCCAGCATATCAGGGCCCCTCTATAATATGTGCTACGGGCCCCGCGTTTTGCTTGATCCGGCACTGTACGTACGCAATGCATGTCAAATCCATTTGATTTACTATCTTAAAATAGATTGTTTTATTTTATACCCCGGTTTTGTGTTTTAGTCTTTGGCATCGCAACTCCCAAACGGAGGGTGGAGATATGGTTATAAGTTCGGTACTTTCTTTTTGTTTGAAAAGTGACTTGATCGAGAGCGGTCTTAGATATGTTTAAAGAAAATCTGTTAACTTCAGGTTTCTAGTCAATCCAGAGATTTATAAATATTAAATAAACCATTGTATCTACTGTTAAGTAAATGGTAATTTCATTACAGGTAGGTATGCGTGTTTCACATACGATATTATCGAATACTGTGGCATAACATTAGCGCTATGTTATGTAGATATAAAATATATTTGGATCTTATGAAAAGCATTATATGAGCCGTAAAAAAGAATATTACTAGTTTAGAGGATATATAACACGAGTGTATGTAAATGCTTTATGTTTGGGTGAGACGGAAAGCTGACGTAAACTAGGTGTTTTGCTTGAATATTACTGTTTACTGTTTGGCGAAGTATGAGAACTCACGATATTATTATATTAAACTGAAGGTTAGATAGGTTTAATTAAATTTTCTGTTCCTGTGTAAACTTGGGCAGTAAAGCTCTTTTCATCATTATATGAGAAAACCTTAGGTCATAGTAACTTATTTTCCGCTATGTCTCTTATTCATCTGTTCAAAGAAACGAGAGTCATTTGTGTGGTGTGTCTTAATGAAGCACTTAAGAATTATATCCTTAGATGCGACACAATAGTATATTAGTAAAAGGTTGGATGAACTTTTCATATCACCCTACCTCATAACATGACAGTACCGTATTTTTATGATTATCAAAATACGTGGCCATAACATTTTTACGCGCCCCCAAAAAAGCGTTGACACCATTTTGTCATAAGATTTTCATCATTATTTTTATAACATATTTATTGAATAGGTACATAATTAAAGCGCTTTCATTAAAAATTCTCATATTTTCAAAGCGATTGTAATTTCGCGTATAACGATCGGGAGACTTACCTAACGTTGAGACATTTCATAAATAATTAAACAACTGTTGGTGTTCTTACCTATCTGACATTTGTGTTACACGACATTAGATATCTATTCATTTTCTAAATGGTAGATAGGTACCTTAGGTAGATATTTACATACCTTTGCCATGCCATGAACTTCATTAGGTAGGTACTTATAGTTTCTTGCCCAGTTGATCATAGTTCGAATTTATTTGAATAGCTAGGATCGTATTGTGATATTTGCCCCTTTGTTGCGGTAAGTCGAAAAAGTTACGGTTAGTCCTTTGTGTTTTGTTATTTACCTACTTTTCAAAATTATAAAATTCTGGGCCTTGAATGTTCCTACTGCGAAGTAGAATAACAGAAAGTTTATTAGAAATTATTATTTATACCACAAAACTCGGAGTCACCTTGACATTGGCAGGAAATACCATATGGAAGTGTGACCGTTAGAATTCACGATTGCATTAAATGGTAATGTGTATGTAGTCAGTTCAGTATGTAGTGGCAGCGGTATTAGGTTTCAGTCTGCGGTCGAGTGGCCGGGGCGCCGAGCGGCTAGCGGCTAGCAGCCAGCGGCTAGCGGCTAGGGGCTCGGGGCGTGCGGCGGCGAGCCGGCAATCACACGTTTCTACTCCAGTGCGCGCACCAGCACGCTCCGCGGTGGCGCATGGCGCGACGCGACGGTGCGCACTCTCGTCACGGAACATACACACCATCAAATACAATTATGATTATGAGTGATATACTGACATACCGAATGTGACATAATATTCACGAAATTCGGCTTCTGCCGATCTATAAAATGACAGGTTTCCGTATACGTTCAAGCGATTATGCATACTCCCGTTACGTAACCCACCGGCGACGAATATCTTACCATATTTTGCCTTAACAACACTGTTCATATGATCCTCCATACGATGTTGCCTTTTGTAGGTATCTTCTCAGTGCAAGCACAGATTGTACCTACGTACAAGTTAGGGCTAATTGTATCTCCCGACCGTATCTTAGAGTATTATAGAGAGCCCTAATGAAGTACATTACCTACAAGGCAAACAAATTAGTCTCAAAAATTATATGCATAATTGTAATTAAAACTTCTAATTATCCTAGATCTATAAACTTTTTGGTTAGATACCAAAGTTTCTTACGTACGTACATATAATAAGAAATAGCGTGGTTTCGTAAGTTTCAAAATTAGTTATTAAAGCACTTATAAACTCGGAGGCGCCTGAAAAGCCATCAACGAAAATGAAGCTCCAATCCTATTTACTATACATTTCAGGTCAGGTTCCCAAGCACCAACTCTCTTAATAGACTGTAAGCCTGCAATGGTAGGTACCTAACTATACACACTTGTTTACGTAATAAGCAAAACTGAACCAGTTTGATGATAATAATATATTACATGTTATATTGTTGACGTTTAACTTCAAAAATACATCCAAAACATTTGTTTTATTTGATGTGTGCAATAGCCTATAGTGACTAGTTAATTATATACTTAGTACCTAGTCATCGTAATTTCTACTCCGTAGCACCTTCTTTTAGAATTGTGTGTGCTAATCACCTACTGCACATTCGATTATAATAGGTATATATTTTAAATAGTTTTTTTTTGTATTAGAATCTGTGAATAGAGATTAAAGATTACAATTTACGTTTCAAATATAATTAGGAAGGCTATGATATAAAATCAAAATAACTATAACTCAACATCAACACTCCTCAGAATACTCATTACTCCCCTAAAATATTGTTAATTAAAGCCTTTCCTAAGTCTTCTCTCCTTTCTCCGATTCCACAAACAATCCCCAAATAGCCTCATAAGGATAAATAGCACCCGACCCGGTCTTAAAATTTATTTCACGCAACACGACTATGTTGTTATATTAATATACTCTTGTTCGTGTATTGTACCAGCGATTTTGTATAGGAAATTGTTTCGTAACCAAGGAATGAACCGACCTCATGTAGCCTCGAATTACAAACTCAATTGCCGCTCCTATACCTCAAATCACAAGTGTCGAGTTGCGGTAGGTTTATGTCAATGTGGTTGAGACAGTTCTGGATCGAATATGCCTATCACCAATTTGCCAAAACCATTATTATTGCTCGAGTTTAATTCTCAATGCTGTCTGAGAATTCCTTTGAAATAAGGATACTTAATGAGTTTCCAATAATAAGAAATACAAATCTTTTTACTTGATTACCCAAATAAAGAATAGCACAGATACAAAAAATACATTTTTCTTACAAATGCTATACAATTAAAATAATGTAACCACAGTCGAGACGGAGAGCTATTTTAAGAAAACATAAAATAATTTTTTTGTGAAATTTACTTTTATTTGACATTAAATAACACATAACCTGGCAATACCTGTGCCAAAACTGGAACATAGAACATGTCAAATGCACGCCTGGATAACGCCCTCTCATATCTTCCACGAAAAATGAATAATCCTGAAACAAAAATATGCCTGGCACAAAAATATATTAGCACAGGTAATATGGACATAGAGTATATATTGCAAACGAGCAATATCTTAAGGTATTCATATATATAAATTAGGAAGATTTGTGGCTTTTCATTTTGTGTAATTTCACCTCAATCAGAACACAATTACAGCGCTCAATCTTCATTTCCACTTTCATAGTTGAATAATGAATAGTTTATATAATAGTATGTAGTACCTACTTCCCCGGATGCACTATGTGCTAAGAGCTCCACAGAAGTTGTAGACGTATGTACTAAGCTGCAGACGCTGCTTATCTATTAGTGTGCCTTCGAATCCTTGAACCTTCAACTTGATGATTAATTAAGTTAGAAACAATATCAAAATTATAAAGTTATAGTAAAATTTTACTAATACGTATTCTCTTGCGTATCTTCTCCTCTCATCTAATTACTTCATTAATACGTTAACAGCATACGGAAATTAAGCGTTTAGTTCAAAGAAGATAGGTCGTGTCGTGTAGAGTAGAGGTAGGAAGGTGTTGTCATATAAACGGAAACAAAGCGGCTTCCGCTGCGTCGTCGGCGACACCGGACGCGCTCGCGTTCCTCTACGAGTCATTTGAACTTACTCAACAAATAACCACGTTATTTACTAAGCTCAATTAAATGCCAAAGCATATTTAATATTACCCGATTACATTAAAAGTGTACATAAATCAATTTAATCTATCCAATTATTGGGTAAAATTAAGTACAATCTGCCGCTGAACAAAGTTTATTTATAGCCTGTATTTCAGTATACAGCGGTTCTAGTCTCGGATAACTATGAACTCCCCGAACCAACCTACCATAACTATGGTACAATATTACACAGCTGACGTTACTGTAAAGGATACAATGTATGGTAAGATAATACAATTTTATTTTTTGACGTTAAATTTAAACTATGGCGTTAGACCCATTTACGCCCAAATGAAACTCAGTGGTAAATATATAATTTTTTTATTGTGAACAGCTAGAAATAAGCTTCCAGAACGCGAAAATATAAAAAAAATAAAATTATTTATATACTATATATAAAAAAAAATTGCCGTCCTCAAATGGGGCCAACGGGCTCATGTAGTATGGAAAAATCCAAACATGTTTTCTCAACACATAGTGTTTTCGAACATTTCGTACACTGCCAACGCGCTTTTTATGGCACACTGGACATCGCAGCTGTTGAGGGAACTTCTGGAGATAGTGTTCTTCACCATAATTCTGCAAACTTGGCATGAATGAAGCGGTTGGGCGAGAATTTTGGGCGTTATTGAGTCCTAATAATGACTGGCAATAAAGCGTTGAAACTGAAGCTGATCTAGCTTTGTGTCGTTGGTCAGGAGATGAACACGCCATGCACTGGCAACTGTCGTGCAGTAACTTCAATAGACGTTAACGTCTTCGATAGACGCAATGGGCTCGTATGTTGGTTCGCACTTACGCCAACATGTAGCTTTGTGTCACTGTTCAGGAGATGAATACGCCATGCATTGGCAACTGTCGTGCAGTAGCATACCTTCGATAGACGCATTGGGTTCGTACGTTGGTTCCCGCTTACGCCAACATAGTTATTCGACCGACGCCCTTAGTCTCTTGGATACTAAAGGCTCCTCGAAACTGGAGCTGATCTAACTTTGTATCACTGATCAGGAGATGAGTACGCCAAGCATTGGCAACTGCCATGCAGTAACATTATCTTCGATAGACGCAATGGATTCGTGCGTTGGTTCACACTACGCCAACATGGTTTTTCGACCAATGACCTTAGTTTCTTGGATGCTAGAGGCTCTTCATCGCTGTCATTCTAATTTCCTTCATCTTTACGAAGAAATATTTCTAAGGTAGGTACCTACCTGGTACATCTCGAGGCATGTTACTACTTAGGATATTGTCATAATCTCCTTCTTCCTCGTCGTAAGGGCAAGCTAAGGGCACTTGGTTCAGGAGGCAGCGGCAGTAAATCTATCTCCGCATTAGCATTTTCTTCACCTAACACAGCCTTCACTGCTTCCTGAAGCCCGTGGTATTCATACCGAACGCCGAATGTCCTTCTCGTCATTATTTACTTGTGATTCACCCGTGGTAAAAGTAGGCCTTATGTGCCCATTGGCCCCATTTGGGGACATTGGGTATTTATAGTAAAATTCAAGTACAAAAATACATCTAATATTGATTTTTATGCATTATTTATAAAATTTATTATATAAGCTAATATTTATAGAAGAAAAAACCATAATCGTAAAGTAAATAAATAACTTATGACATACTTACTTTTTCTGGTAACTCAAAAAAAAAAACTTCCACAAAACAGATTAATAAACCACAATTATATGCTTGTGAACTGTAAGTTCTATTTTTAATTATTGAGGTACACTATTATACTACCTATACTTATTCACTTTTACAAATACAAAAATCATGTATATTTTAAAGTTATGGGTATTTTATATGGCGTCCTCATTTGGGGCCGGAGGGCGTAAATGGGTTTTTTTTTTTTTTTTTTTTTTTCTTGGGTCTTTGGCTAATTCCTCTGGCCTGGGCCAGAGACTTTATTATTGCTTTGTTTTTATTTGCCAATTATGTTTATTTGCTTATTTTTGAAAAGTTGCTTGTTCGTTTGCATGTATTTAATTTTGCTTTTTTGCTTTTTAATATATAATGATAAGTATATATATATTTGTTGTTTTATTATTTGCTTGCCTTTTATATATATTTATATATTATGTTTATGTATATTGTTGTTTGCTTTGATATATAAATTTTATAATATATATTGTATGTATTGTTTTAGTGCTTGTTGATTTCTTAATTATTTACAATGTTAATCACTTATAGTTATTTTTATTTATATATTGTATGTATTATTTTAGTGCTTGATGATTTCTTTATTATTTACAATGTTAATCACTATTATAATTTTGTCTTCCTTATAATCACTTATGGTTATTTTTATTTATTGCTTGAATCATCCATATAATTATTGTTATTATTTTTGTACATTCTTATTAAGTGACTTGACTATGATTAGCTGTTTCTGGAATCATCCTTACATTATATATATTTTTTTTCTTCTAACCTATAGCTTATAGGTTAGGGTTTTTTTTTTTTTTTTTTTTTTTTTTTTTTTTTTTTCTTATTGTTATTATTATAATTATTATTATGTACACTTAATTAATTCTTATTAGCTACTTGTTTCTTTTTATTACTTTTTTTGCTATATATTTACAATAATTTACAAAGTCGTCCCTGGTTTTGGGATTGCTAATTAGATCCTTGAAATCTCCTGCTGTCACGTCCGAGTTTAAAATCCGCTGGGCCTCGAATCGCTCCCTCCCGAACGCTGGGCACTCGGCCAGGAGGTGTCCGATTGACTGGCTCACGCCCGGCTCGCAGAAGCACGATGGGTCCTCCTTACACTTGAAACGGTGTAAGTATTCGGAGAACCCACCGTGCCCCGACAGGACCTGCGTTAGGACGCCGGCCGGGCGGAGCTTTCGGATCACCCCGTAGGCCTCCACTGCGTCCGGGAAGAACACCTTCGTGTTCCCAGCGGTGCTGCCATTTTGGTACCTCTGGTTCCATTTGTCAAGCGAGAGCATTCGCAATTCTCGCTTGACAAATGAAACCGGGCATGCGTCGTAGTTGGGCTTAGTTTTAAGCTTTAGAGCTGCCTCTTTTGCCAACTCATCCGCTCGCTCGTTGCCTTCGAGCCCAGCATGTGCCTTTATCCAGAACAGGGATATCTCCCTGTTCTGGAGCCGGCTCGACCTAATGTGGGCCCTGGCTTCAACGGCGAGCGGATGAGGGCTTTCTGGGTTTATGACACAATCCAGAGCTGAGCGCGAGTCACTCAGGATCGCACAGCTGTCGGCCCCGCATTTTAGGGCGAACCTCGTCGCCTCGCAGATGGCCAGGAGTTTAGCCTGGTATACGGTGCTGTGAGACGGCAGCTTTAGTTTGATGGCTCGGGTCTCAGTCCCATTTCTCCATATGGATAAGGCGGACCCGACTTTGCCCTCAATCTTGCTGCCGTCTGTGTAGATCCGGACCGAGTGGTGAACTCGGTCCTCTACTTGCTCCCGTTCCGTCAGGCCGACGTACTCCAGGCCGATCTGCTAGGCTGGATGCGGGGCCTCTGTGGGGTGTACGCTGCGTTCCATCTCCCTGTCGCCTAGCACTTCCTGGGACAACCCTCTCTTCGCCTCGAACAGGGCGGCTGCCTCCTGGATTCGGAGGTCGAGAGGCAGTATCCCAGAAAGTACCAGTGCCGCGTTTAGGGAGACTGTGCGATACGCCCCACAGATTTTCTGTGCGAATCCCCTTTGGACTGCGCCCAGCTGTCTCTGCACACCCAATTTATGGGTGGCAGGTGCCCATACGCTTGCCGCGTAAAGTATTATAGGCTCGACTACTGCCAGGTAAAGTATGCGGACGATTTCCGGGTCTAGGCCCCACTGTATTTTAGCTGCCCTCGACAGCTGCTGGTAAATGCCGAGGGCCTTCCGACAAGCATTTGCCACGTGGGCGTTGAAGGTAAGCTTGTGGTAAGCTTGTGGTCTACAGTGAGGCCCAGGATTTTCATTTCGCTGGACATCGGGATGGCGACTCCGCCCATGCTCAGACGCGGGGAGTCAAACTTAAGTTTTTTGGTGATAACCATTGCCTGTGTTTTGTGCGGCGCAAAGTTTAGTTTATTTTGGACTCCCCACGCCCGAACCTGAGCGAGAGCGGAGTTTGCTTTTGACTCGATTTCCTTTCCCGATTGTCCAGCGAAGACCAGGACAATATCATCCGCGAATGCCTGGCAGTAGTCGCCCCTTTCGCTGAGCAGTTTTAGCAGGGGATCCAGTAGAAGGTTCCAGAAAGTGGGACCCCCTATGGATCCCTGCACGCAGCCTTTGTTGGTTTGCCGGGATACTTCCTGATTGGCGTATTTGAGCTTTATTTCTCTGTTTTTCAGGTAGCTGTGGACCATTCTCCTCAAATTCCACGGGCATTTGATCTCCTCCAATCTGCACATTATTGCCGGCCACCAAGCGTTGTCAAATGCACCCTCTATGTCTAGTGATATTATTGTGACTATTTGTTTGTTGGCGACTTCACCTTTTATTTTAGTCATTAGGGCATAGAGGGCGTCTTCAGTGGACTTTTGAGGCACGAAGCCGTACTGGCTGCTGCTCAGTTTGGGGAGAATGTGCCACCGAATTCGCTTCATAAGCATTTTCTCCACTATTTTCCCCAAGACTGGCAGCAGTCCTATAGGTCGGTACGACTTCGGTGCCGTGTAGTCTGTTTTGGCCGGTTTTCGGAGTACCACAATTGTGGCCTCCTTCCATAAGTTCGGGAAGTGTCCCAGTTCCAGGCATTTATTGGCCATGTCCAGGAAGAGCTTTGGGTTCTCCGAGATCGCATGCCGACAGATATCCGCGGTGAGCCCATCGGAGCCTGGGGCCTTTTTTGCATTGAAGCTGTCGACAGCGATCTCTAGCTCCTTCATTGTGAATGGGGGATTTGTCTCCGTTTCGTCCTGGCGTAAATGGGTTAAATATTAATTAAAGAAAGCTATTTTGTCTATTTCGGCTAAACTCACAAACGCTGTTACCGCTTTTTTCACTAATGGATAGGTGAATTTACTGAAAAGGTTATAATGAGTAAATACGGCTATACGACAGAACGGGTTTTACATAAGTCGATAATGTTTAAAATAATAATAATTCAGATTCACTGTCGTACATACTTAATGTAGAACTCATTCATATACTAAATAATAGGTATCTTTTATTCGTATGTATTGAATTGCCATTCTACTCCATACGGAAATATTATAAGACAGACAAATACTTTTTAATCTGAAAGCCGGTAAGTACTTACCTAACAATATTCATTAAAAAAATGTAAAACCAATCGTGTCTTTTCAATGTCGTGCAAAAGTTGTTTTAGTGAAAAGAAGTAGACATAATAATGCACACTGTTTTTTTTTATTTTTATCTAATCCTAAACCGAACTGTGCACTTAAACAAATTGATTGAAAGGTACATCAAATGCAAAAAAAACTTTGGTTAACAAAGGCGTACGCCTACGTTTTGCTATATTTGGAGCATTATCAGCGGCAGGAATGAAACGGTTGCTGGCATTATAATGATTATGAAACCGATAAAAACTGAAAGTACTTCGCGCAAAAATAGGATATCTTTTATCATGACCCGACAGATATGTTCGTTGTTAAATAACGAAGGAATTTTATCCTATTTTACAAAACAACAAAAATTTCTATAACTACAAAGTAACTTAGGACTGTAGAGAAATATGCATCGAAGAGAATAAATATTTGCTACGTATTCAATTAAAGAAGATATAAAAAAATAATGATACATAACGGATTCATCAGACTTAGCTGAACCTCGGTGCTGGTTCTTCCGCAAGGGGAAGTGTCCGTTGTACCCGTGATTTCAAAATATGGTGTTTTGTAGAAGAAAATATATTTGGTTGCAATATATTAAAAGCGATGGAATACCTTATATTCTTTCTTCATAGCGATTGATGAGTTTGTCACACGTCACTGATGAGTAGGTATATTATTAAAAAAAACTTTAGAGGTGTCAAGGGACACCCGGATGGAACGAAGTTACTTTCGATTAATTATTATTAGTGATGAATTGTAATATTTTTTTTGTTTTTAAATTGTAATAATATTTTTTGTACGCACATCAAGTGCTTAGTAGGTACTATAGTGCGCGTGGAACTAGTAGGCCGCGCCTTAGACTACGCGCCGCTCGGCCACGCTCAGCCCCGCTCGGAAAAGTGTCGTTACAACGTTTTGGTCTTAATTTTTTCCGTCTAGCCCCCTTTCGGAACGCGCGATAAGGAACTATGTTCCAATAGCCCTATTTTAGGTAGGTACCCACGACCTGATTGGTCGTTGGTATTCACGTCTTATCTTAGCGCCAAGGGGATGAAATTCGGACGTTCGCATCATCAGATAAAATTTATGTTTATTGTTTGCTCGGTACAATGGCTTGTTTGTCTCGTGTTTGTCGTTGTGCGATACAAATTGTACAATATAGCTGTATATCGCCTCGCAGGCACCACGGACCGCTCCGCTCTCTTTGAATGCATAATTGCACACCAATGTCACCATATCCACGACAAATATCAATTTAAATTCATACGGTATGAATGAAGTTCCCTTTTTATTATGTAAGCCACCAATATAGTAGGTATATAGTTCCCGACTAAAGTCATCTAGAATCTTATGAGCTATCCTAGCATAAAACTTTTTTACATTCAACCTTTATGCAAATTTAATTAAAACCCTTGCCTTGAAATATGTAGACAAATAAAGCTTTATACACCTACCGATCTAGCGTTTTGCTGGTTTCACCCGCGTTCTCGGAATAAAAAGTAGGTATATTTATTTTTTATTCGCATTTTTGCATCATTTCAAGCACCTTGGTACATATAATAATGAAATAGATCACACATCTAATCTTGATAAAACATTTGTACTGAAACCAATAAGTAAATTTGTTTTGGGAGTTAGGTGCTAAATTGCTAATATTCCAATATAAGTATACCGAACATTATAAAACTATGACTAATACTTAATAGCCAAAAAGGTTATTACTGAATTTGTAATGACTTTCAATAACTGAGCTTGCTTGCACCTTCCTAGTGCTATAGCTAACTTTATTAAAGCTTGAGTTATAAATTCAAAGTCAATTTATTTTACCTTAACTGTACAATATAGCAGATAATAGGTATATCACCGTATGACTAATGACATTATCAATTTGCATTTTAGCATCAACTTAGTCAACTCAGCTTAATAAGATTTCCTCAAGCATATTCATAGAATTTTAAGACCAAAATTACGTATCTAAACTATGTAGCGCTGCTTTCAAGTTGGTGTTAAGAAACAGTCAAGTCTGTAGAACTTGGTGTAAGCCTGCTTAGATTACGTGTGTACGTGACCTATCTTCTGTTATGCGGGTGTTTAAACGAGTAAATTGGTATCCGCATACCAACACAGCTACAATATACTATGTTCAAGAAACTATCCATACATACCTACCTCCGCCGTAACGAGATGAGGTTAGTTTATTTAGGACTTTAGATACGAAGGAATATGTCACGAAAATGTATTGTATAACAGTCGTGTTTGTGAATGGATGAAGGATCTTTTGTGTCATCGGTTTATACCACCGTGTTTACCTTTAAAATTAAACTATAACTGTACAATAATGCAACTGACTTTGTGATATCGAAAGGTGAAAACCATTTTAAGAAAGAAATCTATACTAATATTATAAAGAGGAAAGATTTGTTTGTTTGTTTGTTTGTTTGTTTGTTTGTTTGTTTGTTTGTTTGTAATGAATAGGCTCCGAAACTACTGGACCGATTTCAAAAATTCTTTCACCTTTGGAAAGCTACATTATCTCCGAGTAACATAGGCTATATTTTATCCCTGTATTCCCACGGGAACGGGAACTACGCGGGTAAAACCGCGGGGAGGCAGCTAGTAATCAATAAATCTATCAATTGTGAAATGACACTGCTTTCTACTGACCTTACAAAGTTCTATGTTATAGCCAAGTAGCCACTATTAAACGAGGTTACATATTATCTTCACTGAAAATAAACTGTATCTAGACATATGTTATATTATACCTGAATTTGACATAATTATATTATTAGATAATAACATATTTATTAGAATTATATATAGTTCACCTGACGGACCATACAAAATTAAAATAATGTTCCTATGAAGGATGATACCTACAACTCAGTGTACCTACACTACCTATCTAAAGCAATGAACAATAAACAGGTATCCTACCTGGATAGTCTGTTTAAAATTCATTTATTAAACGTGACTATTCCCGTATTTCGCATCTACGATAGCATTCTACGGAAGCGGATAAACACGCTTAAAGTTACGATAAATGGTAATCGTATGCTAGCCTAATACCGTCTTATAAACTTTCGTCGATATAATATCAAATAATTGTGAACGGACAAAAAAGTTAATTGATTTATGTAATGAGTAGGTACATACAAACAATTCGTTTTTCTTAAATGTTTTCTATAATAGGAATTTAAGGAAGCTATGTATTTGTTTTATTAGATCGTTTCAATCTCGTTCGTCTACAATGGGACCATGTACGAAGGTAAATAAAGCTGGAATTCAAATTTAACAAATCAATTATCTCGAAACTTTATTACACCTCTTGTCTAGTATGTATGGTGCAACTATAATGCCTTATATAATTTGTATACGTCCCTATACTTTTACTTTTAGAGCAAGGTGCTCGTATCTATTATTTTTTTTATAAAAATACTAGCTTCTGCCCGCGACTCCGTCCGCGTGGAATAGTTACTTTGTGCTAACGCTTACTTTCAACCCCCTTCGTTTACGTAGAAGGATGGTCTCGCAGAGCTAACTGATGACTGCACGCGCCGGCCCGGCACATAAGGCGCGCGCAGTACTTGATATAATTATTTTGCTGCAATGTTATTTTAAATTTGCGATATCTCCTAAGATATTCATTGAAATCGAATGATGTAAAAGACAATTTTGTTTTAAATTAAATACTTGTGATGAATAAGGTATTTATTTGGATAAGGATTAATATCATCTTTATAAAAACACCTTCATAAATAACGCTTAATTTTTTTACAAATTTGGTTAGTATTAAAATGGTCACAGTGAGCCAACCTTAACAGATAGACATATGCTATCGCGGACTTTTTTTTTGAACTTTTAAAGGGGAACAATTTTGTAGTACATCATTTTATCGAAACTTTAACCGTTTACGCAGCGTACGCAGAGGAAGCTCTCAAAAGGAAATAGAAACTCCCGATTTTGAAACATTCTTCATTGGTGGTCCGCTCCTATTAGTCTTAGCGTGATGATAAATAGCCTATAGCCTTCCTCGATAAATGGACTATCTAATGGCGAAAGAATTTTTCAAATCGGACCAGTACTTTCTGAGATTAGCGCGTTCAAGCAAACAAACAAACAAACAAACTCTACTCCTTTATAATATTAGTATAGATAAACTTTTCGCCACCTTATTCCAATAAATAAATAACGATATAAAACAATTAATGATTTTCCTATAACTGCTGACCCATCTCACTTTTCCGCCATGTATATCGGGGATCGTTTCCTGTGCAAGATTCAAAAGAAATCGGATGTTCAGACTCCATTCAAGAGCTCATACGATCCCCACTTGACCCAAATCTGTGATCGATTGGTACAGCTAAGCTGATTCTATAAAACAAAATGCAGCAAATACTGTGAAGTAAAACGTGTATGTATAAGTCTCGTAGACTTTTCATGGTCAGTAACTCATTAGAACAGAGTACCTGTACCTAATTAAAATGAGTGTAAGTAGTTTGTCGTGATTTTCAATCGAGAAAGTGGATAGTAATTTTGTCTGCTTTTTAACTTAATATTTTACACAGTTACATTTAGGTTCTTTGTGATCGTGGTATTTGCAAGAGTGCCCAAATATTGGCGACTGCGAAGGTTCATGCAAATATATCTCGTAAGGGATAATACCTATACCTATGTGTGTGTTCGAATTATTGGTTCATAATATAACGATACTATTCAAAATATATAATAACAAGGGGTGCAGTCTACTATAGGTTGACTACATTATATTCCTACATACGTGTAGGTAATTACGTTAGTTGTCATAACTCAAAGTGCTCTACACCTAAACGATGAGAAATGCTGAAATTGTTATTGTTACTGGTTACCGTGTAAGTAACAAGTATTTATGTTGTGGGTAAGTGCCTGCCCGAGAAATAATACATATAAGTTTCTCTTTCTTTTTTATTACCTCGTAAAATAAGTACTTACAGGAGTAAATATAATATTTTATGCTTTGTTTTTTTTTAGTTCAAAGGTTGGAGAACTTTTCAATCACATGAGAGCATATTTGATTGATTTGTAGGCTAACCAATTTTTCATTATTGGTTTGTTTAGAGATAGGTACGTATTTATTAATATTTTTGGGTTGAGTCTGAATTAGTGTAGTAAATATAGGTAGATAATGATACGATATTTAGAATGTAAACACTCAATTATTTAAAGTTCACGACGTTAAGCAGAAGTTTGATTGCCAGACATATAAAATGGTGCATCAAAGAATCATCTTTATCGTTAAAAGTACCAAATATCCATAACGGAGAGCTGTTTAGCAGGAATAATAGTCTTTTAAGGCAAAAATAAGGTGTGAGAAAAAAACCCGATAATCAAAACCCTAGTTCAAATAATTACTAAATACATCATAAATGTTAACAAGCAAAACATCGTTATGTCAGTCACATGAGATAAAACCAGAAGCCAAACCAATCAAACTCTAGGCAATAGAGAGGAAGCTACGTAATTCCGACGCTGCAGCAGATACTGGCAAAAAAGGCATCATCGCCAATGTTTGAATTAGAGATCAACTTCCAATTACTGGAGCATACTTTATAATCAGTTTTATAAGCAAAATCGATATTTCGTAGTTACTCAATACATGCCAGAACACGCTCACTAATTGCACTTGCTAACGCTTCATTGCACCGGATGATATACGATTAATTTCTGACCATTTGACATGCCTGCCTAATTATCGAACACATTATTGCCCGCTACCAACTTCCAGTTGGAAAAGCATCAAGCATCATCAACAGCTCATATACGTCTCCTCTAACATAGAGGGGTGTAGGCCATAGTCCACCACGCGGGCCTAGGGCGGATGGGCGGACTTCACATGCCTTTAATTGTGACATCTCGGGCATGCAGGTTTCCATAAACTATAATAATAAGAGAAAGTAGAAATGTAAGTTAGTCTTTTAAATAATAAATATTTTTTTCTATCGACATTTTTAGTTCTTGTCCTGTGGGGACTATGCGAGTGATATTCTTAGGTGGGCTTCGTGGAATAGAAAATTAATTATTTTTAATTTTTATTTGAAGCCCACCTACGGGTGGGCATCGTGGAATACTTTAGGTGGGCTTCCTCTGGGTGGGCTTCGTTTAGGTGGGCTTCGTGGAATACAGGAGGTATTCCACGAAGCGATTAAAGAGTTGAGTTCTACCCAAATCGTGTCTAGGTATAGATTTGTGTCAATGTCTTAGGATATAGATGTATAGACTTTTCTAGCGGTAAATATTAATGCACTAAGCAATTCTCGTTTCTGTTTACTATTTTCAAACATAGCTATCGTATTAATATAGAATGGAAATATTGATTTAGCAGTTAATTATAATGAATGTCTAGGCGTATCAAGTAATATTCAAATTTGTAATGAACTACAAAAATATTTACATATAAATGCTACCTCTGGTAGGTACCTACCTATTGCGGAGGCCAGACGCGTTGATGTTCGGTGTAGTATAGCGAGCTTACGCTCCGCAAGACAAACAAATACGTTTAGGCATCGTTGACTTGACCAACCGTGATCGGTACCGATAATAGTTTATTCAATTTTGATGAAGATTTGAATCAGATACATTTAAAATAAAAAACCATCTACTGTTACTGGCATAGAACGTAGTTAAAAGGCAATGCTATGAATACACCAATTTTTTCCATTATTTTAAATGACTGTTTTCTTTGAATCAACGGTTAACGGATCTAAGTTTTGAATGGGGAAACGAAAAAGTTTTATCGTACTCTCATACTACGGAATAAAGTATGAATTAAATATAAATGAGTTTCTTGGATTGGCCAGTCTCCTTGCCTCACTACAGAGAGTCTTGTTATAGGTTATTTTTGTTTATTTATTACGTGTTTTGGGCAATAAAATATTACATCAATAACAATACTTCAACTGATTGGCAACAATCTATCAGCCTCCCCGTTGGGAATAAATGGAGGTCAAAGAGGTTTTTACGTCCAATAAAAATCCATACCTATAGGCACATGCCAACAAAAGATTGAATTGATGGATCTACTTTTCAATATAGGCACAGAGAGCCACAACAGTTACACAATATTTTTTATGGTCTCCATTTCGCTCATGACTTTGGTTATTGAATTGTCTCCAACGGCAATGAAGATTTGTTTTTAAGAATGTTTTAAACATCTATAAAAATAACGTCATATTTCACATACTTTTTTTATACCGCACTCCCGCCTAACTGTAAAATTAATTTCGCAGCTAGTTACATTGTTACTGTGCTGGAAGTGTTATAATTATTAATAGCGAATTAGCGATCTCAAAGCTACACAGGAATGTTAAACAATAATTTTCAACTAACACTTAATGTGGCAAACCATTGAATACATACCTATGGGTACTATAAAAGTATGTGCACAGTATTATAACCATCAGACATTCTCCTTTGAAGCAGAATAAAACTGATTTAAACTAATCCCAAAATAAAACTTATTTTTACCAACTAGGTCGGTACCCTTTCCACACGTGCCTAGTATCGTATGTAACGTTTAATTTTGTCATGTTTTTAATAATAACTATTTCATTATAGTCCTGCGGTTTCACTTCCGTTCCCGGTTTGAATGTTTTCCGGGAATGCAAAAAAATCTGAGCCATCCCGTCTCTTCTAGCCTCAGCGATAACAACCCCCCTCCAAAACTAAATTTGCTGTGTTTTGCTGTAGTTATATTCGTAAATATGTACTTATAAATTATTTTCCTAGAAATGTACTACTTAGTATCTATTTATTTATTTTAGCTGAAATTTTGCATTTATTGTCAGTTATGTTTTAAGTTAACGAACAGTATTTACGTACAACGTCGAAAGGCTTTCAAAGGCACGCTTTAAAATAAACCAATATTCTATGAACAGAACCCATAAACACAAATAACGGAAAATTTATGTTGCTCCAATTGTCGGCGAGCGTTTGTACTCCATATGTATTACACAATAAAGAAATCCCTGTGCATTTTAGACTTGTAGCAGTTTTCCGTATCTCAAAGTTTATCTGAAATAACTGTCAAACTGTGAGTCGATTTAAATCGAGCGATTTAGAATATATATATAGATCACATACCTACTGGAGGCAAAACGAAGGTAGGTATCGTCGTATCTTTGTAGTTTGGCTCCCACTTTTTATTTCCGCTTCAACATGTTAGGGTTAAAAAATGCTAATATAATATAATAGAAGCATTTAATCTCCATATTTAGTGCATATTCAACTGAAACCTACCTACCTATACATACTTCTATAGGTATCGTACCTGATACCGTTCGAGCAAGTTGTCAAATGCAGTAGCTACACCGTCGGCTGGAGCGCTCTAATATTAGATGAAAATGGGCACTCCGCGTGTAAAACACCTGTCAATGTGAACAAACGCTGCCGTCAGACCCGTGTAAACTGTATTATTTAGATACATTTTATGAAACCGTGCATATAATCTATGACACCTACGTGCTGTGGAATACGTACCCTACAAATCTGCTTATCTATTTTCCAAATGGAAACAGGTCTTTAATATATTATTGTTCAAAACTCTCTTAACATCATTTTACGCGATTTATGTAGGTACATTTATTTATACTAATAATAAAAATACGTATCTTAAAAATAAAGTAAGCATTCGTAATCACTCCAATATAATCCGTAGTTTACCTTAGTCAAACAAACAGAATATTCTACTTTTACATCGGTGCAGATTTTTAAAATAACGTTGTAACTGCGAAAAACATACGGCGCATTGTATAATATAAATCATTTCGGCACAAAGTATACTATTAATGAAAATGTTCATTAAACTAATATTATTACGTAAACTGATATTACAATAAATGTATGCTGGTATCTATGCATAAAATATCTATGCGAAGAGGGCCGTAGTAGTTATTCTCTGTAGTAGGAATTGAAGACATATTTAATAGTATAAGTACGATATACGATGGTACATCTTGAGAAATGTCATGATTATATGAAGACCTAAGTAGTCCTCAGATTTCAGAACTGAATAGCCAGATGTATGGATGGATCTCTCAGGGGATTACTTTAAAACTATCCTTAACCCTTATTATTGAGGTAGATGTCTGCCGCCCTTTCACTTATCAATTCAACCAGCATTCCCTAATGAAGTTACTAAATGGTTTACCGCGATATTAAAATATATAATTTATTGGGGTGGAAATATGTACATCATCCTATCCTACTAGTCGTTCGACCTTATTGCTGTCTCCCTGTAAATTCTATTGTCGCTCCCTAGTCTGTATAAATAAGATAACGGAATGGCTTTTGGTTTAATACGCATAAAATGGAGGTGTGTGGCGCCTGCCCTTGTCAGCTTGTCATATACAGGCTTACCAAGATTTGCGAAAACGAGATAATATTTTTCCGTAGGTAAGTAATTAAAAACCTAAGAAAGGAGAACTGCTCAAGCTTATTGGGTCCATAATTTCTTTAGCCTTTATTAAAGTGACACCCTTTGTTAGGACATGCACCTTGGGTGCTCAGTTTCCTTAATTTAAATCATGTAGGTACTTAGTAAGAAAACATTGCGCTGCGTGCCTGCAATCCGATTCATTTTAAGTATAAGTATAAACAGTATTTAATAAATTACTATATTGAATTTAAGTAAGTTAATTCCTACCTATTATTAACATAATATTAAATTATACCTAACCATATTTTATCGTTTAACCGCCGGACTGAAAAATGGGATTGAAATGTAGGCAATCAAACATATTTATATGTTTAGGTATATTATATGGGTAGGTGCAAATACAAATTTATTATATCTCTGTATAGGTACAGCATACAGTAAATATAGTTCATTATGTAAGCTTCTTTAGACAAAGTAGGTGTTGACTCAAGCAAATCGAATAAAAGAGTAAACAGATCTACGCTGTTCGCGGCTAATCCTCCAGATTGGCCAAAGAAGGCAATGCAGGATGAACGTAAGCTCAGTATCAATTATGAATCAACATCGGCTTTATCTGAATTTACTAGGATCTTACCGATACAAATTTATTACCTTCAAATAAAGTACCTATTTGGTTTCCATTATTAGCTAAAGGTATATTGATACATCAATGTTGTGAGCACTACATAACCAAGAAACGATTCCATGTGCTTTTTTTCTATTATACCTACTAGCTGATGATAACCCTAACCCGGCCATTGAATACAAAATACTCTGCTATATATATATTACGCTTTGTCCAGTACAATCGGAGCACCATTAAAAATTTTGCAAAGACGATGAAACTCGCGAAAACGAAGTAGCGCGGATCAGCTAGTATTAGATAATCTTGACGCATGTCAATATGCAAATTATTATTATTACGAACAATATGAGTTACAAATATTAAGTTCATCAGTTCAAGGCCCTTTCAGAACGTTGAAACCGTAATGTGGGCACTAGCTCCCATATCTAATACTTACTTACATCATGCCTGATCACAAAACACAATTATATGAGCACTCAACGCATTTTCATAACATAAAACCTTATCGATACAGTATTTCATTTTGATATCGAGCTTCGACTGCCTGTTTCAATCAATGTCAAACTCACTTATAATGAAACACGTGCTCGAGATAAAACCAAACACTAAAATACGTGCTGTTTATTATAAAAACGAAAGTAAACTGATATTTGTTGTTTTCAGATTGGAACGTAAGCAATAAAATAAAATTAATGATGGTGGACCGAGCTCTGAGCTATCTCTTCCGAAAATACAACACGAACAGTGAGTACCTACCACAATAGCTGCTAATGAACCCCCATATAACTGGCGCCATCAACTCGTTTGTTACTTGTTTACTTAGATATTAAATTAGAGGTACACTCAACACAAGATATTTGACGGAGGAGACAATAGGTTGTAAATACACAAGGCTTATACAAAGGGGTGTTCGTATAATTTATCTGTAGGTATTAAGTTTCTAATTTATTAGGTTAGAACTAGGCCTCCTACCTCTAAGACAAAGGGGTGGGGTATTTAGTAATGTTTTTAAAAGCTTATAGCCTTATACAAAATAATGATTGGATAAGGACCTGGAATCCTTATCAATTAAAGTGATATGTTCGCAGCAGGCGACGTGGGGTCAAGGTGAGAGGGCATGGAGGGCGCGGACAGCCGAGACGACCAGCTGGAATGGGAGGCGCTGTACCTACGCCTGCCGGAACAGAACTTCACGTGGAACACTACCGAGTGGGAGCCGAGCAGCTGGAACGTCTCACTAGTGCCCAATACGACATGGTGGGAGGCATCCGCGCCCTTCGACTCCTCCGCCGCGCTCATACGCGCCGCCAAGGCGATTGTCCTTGGCTTACTGATCCTCGCTACCATTGTCGGTAATATCAATTTTGTATGCTCAATTCATTTTGTTTTTAAAATAGTTCTTAGAAATAATGGTAAATGAATATAATCTGTCAGTATAGGTACCATAATTTAAGTATATATAAAATTCTCGTGTCGCGGTGTTTGTGATTAAACTCCTTCGATACGGCTCTACCGATTCTCATGAAATTTTGTGTGCAAATTGGGTAGGTCTGAGAATCGGGCAACATCTATTTTTCATCCCCCTGTGATCACGGGAACGGGAACTACGCGGGTGAAACCGCGGGGCGGCAGATAGTATTTATATAAATCTGCTATATAAAGCAAGATACTCAATATTGGGTTATATAAGTATATACCCGCTTTAGATTTCGCGTACCGTAGTGTATTTTGTTTGGATATATTTGATACATTAGTAAATGATATGTACTAATTAAAATTTGGTACTTTACACAACGTAAAATTATTATACCTAGCTATGGTTCACGTAGATAGAGCGAGTAGATAGAGCTTTATAATCGTGTTTTATACATAGAAGCTAATTAATGTATCGTAAAAATCAATGGACATTTTTACTGTGTACATAAATTCAAAGCTTAATGTTTGTTTTATGATATCTACGTACTTTTTATAGGTAACGTGTTCGTGATAGCGGCCATACTATTGGAGCGACACCTACGCAGTGCTGCGAACCAATTAATCTTGTCGCTGGCGGTGGCGGATCTATTGGTGGCTTGCCTGGTGATGCCCTTCGGAGCGGTGTACGAGGTCGCACAGCGCTGGACGCTGGGGCCCGAGCTCTGCGACATGTGGACTTCTGGCGACGTACTTTGCTGCACCGCATCTATTCTACATTTAGTTGCTATCGCTCTCGATAGGTAATAAACATTCGAATTATTGTCTTCTTCCAGTCGGAGACTACTAACTAGACATTGATTTATTACAATTTTTAAACTTAATGTTAAACTGTTACTCTTTACAGGTATTGGGCTGTAACAAATATTGACTACATCCACGCACGAACTGCGAGGCGAGTGGGCCTTATGATCGTATGCGTGTGGATCGGCAGCTTCCTTGTGTGCATTGCACCTTTGTTGGGCTGGAAGGACCCCGACTGGAACCGTCGAGTATCTGAAGACCAACGTTGCGTCGTGAGCCAAGACGTTGGCTACCAAATATTCGCAACTGCATCATCCTTCTACGTGCCAGTTCTAGTTATACTGATACTATACTGGCGAATATATCAAACTGCCAGAAAAAGAATACGTCGCCGGCGAGGCGCGACTGCTCGCGGTGGACCTCCACCCGTGCCGGCCGGCGGAGCGCTCGTGGCAGCCGGTGGCAGCGGGGGCATCGCCGCCGCGGTGGTGGCTGTCATCGGCCGACCTTTGCCTACTATATCCGAGACTACCACAACGGGCTTCACGAACGTCTCATCAAATAACACGAGCCCTGAAAAGCAATCGTGCGCCAACGGCCTCGAAGCTGACCCTCCGACGACAGGGTACGGAGCCGTCGCCGCCGCCTACTACCCTACCCTAGTGCGGCGCAAGCCTAAAGAGGCCGCTGACTCTAAACGTGAGAGGAAGGCGGCGAAAACATTGGCAATAATAACCGGTGCATTCGTAGCATGCTGGCTTCCCTTTTTCGTGTTGGCAATTCTCGTGCCGACGTGCGATTGCGAAGTTAGCCCGGTGTTGACGTCCCTGTCGCTGTGGCTGGGCTACTTCAACTCGACATTGAACCCGGTGATCTACACGGTGTTCAGCCCGGAGTTCCGGCACGCGTTCCAGCGCCTGCTGTGCGGGCGACGCGCGCGCCGCCGCCGCGCCCCGCCGTAGTACCCCGCTCCCTTGCCCTCACCCGACTGACCTCGTCTAGTTTGAAACATAATTATGTTATCTTGTTACATTTTCAGAGATATATTTACACCCCTTTATTTTTTGTACGTGACGAATGTGAATACGAAAACCTGTCTAGTAAATAAATCACAAATTCTCTTTATAATATTGTTTCATTCGGTAACACATTGTTACTTCATGAATACCTGACTCAAAGTAATATAAGCAATAAATTCAAAGGTACTCAAGGGCTATGGACTCTCACAATTTTACGAATAATGACTGAAGTAAGGAGTTAGCTATCTCTGAAAAGCGGAAACTTTTCTAACTTTGAGGAAAAGGTAAATTAAACTCGATACATAGTACAAAACTGTCTTTTACCTCCTTGTCTTTGCGGATTTTAATCGAAGTCAAGCAAAGTATCAAACTGTCCTTTATGTAGTAAAATAAAACATTGTATTGTAACATGTATTTGATTGCTCAGGACGTTCACTTCACAATATGAATTAGTAATGAATGTGTTGATGAAGTAGGTAGACATCGATAGACACACAATGTACAATTTGACTCAAGGATAACCTAATGTCCGATATTCTTAACACAGCATTTTGAAATACATTTTAAATATTATGCATAAATGTCCTTTTGAATGCAATATGGTGGAATACATCGCTGAATCTTAGTAACTCAAAAACGCCATCTTTTCGTAGAGTCCTCGTAGCGCTCGTAGCTACTGTAGCAATTTAGCTATCGTGCTTGGAACGTTGAAGATTTTGTCTCAAGTGGGAATTTATGTCTCACAGTATTGTTTATTCCCTATAGATATTTTTATGTATAAATGATTTTATAAGTAACTTGATACTAAAACACACGTTTAACATTCATAAAACTGGTAGAGTCTAAAATTTTGGAAGTATTTCAAAATGTTCGTTGATGCAATTTTTACTCACCCGAATATAAGTTAAATGACAGTATAATTTTAATTTATTTAACCTATTTACACTGTTGTGTATCTATCTAAAATGAAAATATTCAGATAAATTCATAGCATTTCCTTGGTTTTATGATATCCCATTAAAAGTCCACCTTCATAAAGACCTTATTTAATGATGAAATGTTCATATTTTTAATGATCCATTAGAAACCCTACTTGTCCTTTATATATCTGGTGGGCCGTAATGTTTTTATTATCATTACCCGGGAGATAAATTCAGATATAATTCATCATTATATTGCTAAATAAATGACATAAACCTGTAGGTAGCTGCGGTACGAAAATAGAACAATCTATCAATGTCTCTAAGTCTAAGCTGTTATCGAGAAAATTGTAATCACCTTTATTATACTGTAAGACGCATTTGGACAATAATTTTCAATAATAAATTCCTTCGCGTTTTATTAAGAACATTACAAAAAGCGAATAACAATATAAAAAATTATGCTTTTATTTGATAATATCTAAAATATGTATTCAGATAACAAACAATACTACTAATCTCATTATGTAAACAAATATAGTAATAGTAGGTACCGATATTTACTTAGTTTTCACTTGGACAACCCACTAAATTGTGGTTAATTAATTCCTCGTGCGGAGTTAAACGGTAAAGGGAATCCTGTGGTGTTTAACCATAATCCAAGTCCAATGTGGAACCACCCTTTAAATTACCGTTGCCAAGTGAATGATCCAAGTCGGCTTTAGAACAAAACTAGCATTCTCCATTTACCCGCAGCGGCTGATCGCCATAAATCTACAACAAAACTTTAACTTGCTAACTTTATCCATTAACAAGATCAAGCTCAGTTTCTCTGAAGCCTTTATTTCTGGATGCCTCACAAATTTTTGCAGGTAGGTTGTTGAACACCTTTTAGCTGAAATACATGTTCGTAAATATTTAGTCAATCTACATATATATAACTGATATTTTTACATTGCTATTAAAATATAGTTGAACTATGATTTATACAAAGACAATACTTTCCATGATGCCATGTGAGATTGTTGATGACGTAATAAGATGCATTCCTGTCCTAATAAATTGACTAGCAATAATAAACGTCGGAAAATTTACCATTTTAAGCTATATCCTAAATTTGCCTTTAATCTGATACCTAGACCTAGCCAGCGAGTATTCTAGCGCGACACACAGATTCACATACATTTGTGCGGAAAGCCAGAAGTAAGATTGAAATATTAATGTTATTAGAGATGGTGCTAGGGTGCCCCATGAGTGCGGTGAGGTAATTCAGGACTAACTTATCATTTTCCGTTTCAGTTTCAGTGGAGGGTAAAGGCGATAAATCGACAATTTACGTAACTTCAGCGAGTTTCTCCTGAGAACAATGATTACGTCACTTCCTCTACGTATTTGTTACGGAAGATAGTTATCTGTTTGTAAAATATACATTTAGTTCACCGATCAAATTGAATTGATACTTCTTAACCACTAGGGCATTAAAAAAATATTTATTTAACATTGCACACAAAAGCTCCAACGATATAATAAAATATCAAGGTGTATAGTTATTTACAATCCAATTTCACAAAATTAGATTTTACCTTGTTAATTATGAAGATACAACATGTAAATATATATATACCTGCATTGATTTCCTTAATGAACGTTAAGAGGAAGATTCGTTTAGAAATCAAATTCAAGAGGCGTTTTCATTTAGGGCGGCGCTTGTATGGCACATTCTTATGAAAGTTTACTGGTAAATTAATTTGTGTACGCGTTATTGCAAGCCAAGATGACCATGTCTCCAATAAATTAGAAATTCATTTAACATATTTTCAAGTCTTAACATTTACCAAATAGGTACATAATTACATTCCTGAAACTTGGTAGATTGGATTAAATACGGTTGGTATAGAAAACACGTGAAATTGTTAGATAACTTTATGATGTTTCCATGAAACTATCTGGCAAGTATGCGCATTTATTGAATACTGAAGCGAGGGTGAAATTTCCCATCACAAAAATTGGAGCATATTTGAATGAAATACCTACATAGGTGCGGATGTTTACTTAGGTCTACATATTAGAACTATATATTTGTACTGACGTACGGACTGGGCAGTTATTATTATTAGTTGTCTATACTAATATTATAAAGAGGAAAGATTTGTTTGTTTGTTTGTAATGAATAGGCTCCGAAACTACTGGACCGATTTCAAAAATTCTTTCACCTTTGGAAAGCTACATTATCCCCGAGTAACATAGGTTATATTTTATCCCTGTATTCCCACGGGAACGGGAACTACGCGGGTAAAACCGCGGGGAGGCAGCTAGTACATACTATGTTTGTTAGTTTGAACAAATGACTAGTAACGTGTACCTACTTATAACACAAGGCTTAGTGTTTCCAGCGCTTATTACATAAAGTACCTACTAGAGTCTACGCTATAAGACAAATGAAGGAGTATCTAGTTTTATCGAAAATTTTATCGATATAGCTGATGGAAAATATAGTTGAGACAATAAGTATTTTGATATGGAAATAGCTCAACTTCTAGCAACAGACATTTCTCATTATATACAATAGCTCTACGCCGAGATTTCTCGAATAATAGGAATGGAAATGTTTATTAAAATGAAAATCTATCGTTTGTCTGATTTTGTTGACCATATATAATTTATAATAGGGCACTGTTCTGAAAACATAAAATGCTAAAACTAATGGAACTGAATCCCAAGAATAGCAATTGGAACGGAGCTTAAGTTCACGGAGAATACATTTCAACATAAGAAACAAATTATTTAATATCATTGTTATAAAAAATTGGTAAACATACATACTGGATAATATTTAACAAACGGTTGATTTTAAACCTAGCAGAGTGTACAATGGTACCTACTATGTTATAGCGGTGGAAATCGGTAAAGAAAAGAAAATGGTTTGTCGTAACTTGAATCCACTGCTTCGAGACGGGTAATAGTCAAAGGTTTATTACCAATACCTATTATATGAAAGGGATACCTCGAAAAACTCAAATTATTGCAAAGTTTTAAATAACCACAATACGTAAGTTTGAAGCGTTTGACCTCTACTTAACAACTAAGGTAGGAATTAATTTATCAATAGAATATAATGTAATGGAACGGTCAAGTCAATGCCGTGGACTTTCCAAAGCTTCCGTCGTTTCTGCAAGTATTTAATAATTTTGTCAAAGTCTCAAACTCTGCGCCTGACAGATTTATTTTCCTTTCATGAAATAACTAATAGAAAGTAAATTATGGGGAATTGCTATTTCCATGAAACTGATAAAGTTAAATTGAAATTAATATTGTTACTTTGTCAGGTGGGATTATTTAAGACTTAAAAAGCTACTATGTAGCAATATATCAACAATAAATCCGTAAATGTTATAAACGATGCTATAACGGCTATTTAATCCTTTGACTCTCTTATCTAATTCAATGTCATTTCAAAACAAAATTAAGTTTATTTAAGGAACAACTATTCATGTAATTTTTTTCATATAGGTATACCTATATATTGCCTATATATATATATAATTTAATAGCTTTTAACAAAAACATATTTTGTGTTAGAATAACCCCACACAAATATCACAAAGTCACTGTAATAACATTGGAGGCAAGAAACCAACCATCAAGACTTTATGCGGTGTAACGCCCTCGTAAAATGGCAACAGGTTAGGTGTGATTGATTGATCAGTGTCGTGTGAATAATACAGTGTTCATTAATCACGCACCGTCCGTCCCTCCGGACACCGGACACGAGGCGGATATTGACAATACCCCGTGACAAGGTATATCAAGCGTGGAACAATTACAAGCCACAGGATTATAAAATCCCAGGTAATTAAATGACAACAATGAATTTGCATTGTAATTTACTTTATTCATTTAATTTTCATTTTACAAAATTGTACGACAAGAAGTCTATTTGGCACTGGTGATTTTATGAATTGTATTATATATTTATCACTACTTTATGTCCTGACGTCAAGGATCTCATTGCGAAGACTCTTCTGGAGCATTCCTAGTTATTTATAATCGAATCGAATCTTATCTTAATTTATCGAAACTCAGTATTAGTCTTCAGTTCTTCTAACGTCGAAATTTGGTCGAAATTGTTTGCAACCGCGGCGGACCCTAACATCAGAAAGTGTGACGTCACTATTTTGAAATTGTAGCGCAGTGAAGAGAATTCTTTCTCATTCGTGCATGACATAGGAACTAGTTCTATTTGTATGTCATGCACTAATTGAAAACAGTTGTAACACATCTCAAACGTAAGATTCCCTTTTTTCCTCCGTAACTAGGGCATTTCAAGTAGTCCTTAACTCGCAACGAAGCCAGGGCGACGATAGAGGCTGTGACGCTGTGACTGCGGATATGAAGGCTTTAAGCTGGGTACATACTGTACCAAAAACATCGCCAAACATTCCTCTGTTTTCTAGGCAATGGGGAACCTTTAAGCAAAGGTGTTGCTTAGCAAACCATAACGTACGTAACAATTTTTTTTCTACATTTTCTCCATGTGAATCATTGAAACTTCGTTCCCTCAGTCTGTACCAAGCTTAAGTTGAAGAGAGCCAGCATACTGCAAGGAACTACTCGTGAACAATTCATATACAGAACACTCGGTAAAAAGACTTTAATTGCGAAACTGCTTGACATGGTATTTTGCTTTATGTTTCTACATGTTTGTTGTTAAAGTCGAACTTTGTTATGCATGCAATGTATATCCACCATTTCAGACAAATTGAGTTCATATCCTGACGATCATTATAGGAGATAAAAATATAAATTATTTGTTCATATCTGTGTAAAGCTTATATGAACAAATAATAAACACGTAGGTAATTAATAATTAATGAAAATTTGTATCTTTCGAGTGTCTGAGAATTAGAACCCGTATCCTTAGCTATTATATATAAAACACGATCAACAATACACTCAAACTTACTTCAGTATATCCGTATTTCGTCAACAAATATGAAAACTCGCTTTGTGATAAAAAGACGTCAAATTATTCTGAAAGTGCGCCACATCTGCTTCATACTCAGTAAAAAGTGCATTTTAGTGAAAAATAAAACCGGGCTAATGCGAGTGCGACCACCATTTTAAGTGTTCTAGATAATGTAGGTATATATATTGTATGAATATGTCTAAACTTTATGCGAAACGATGTCACTATACCTACTCACCTCTTATACTAAAAACGGGACCACAATCATGAAATAATAGTTCAAAAATGTAAGCAATATAATTGAAAACTAGCAAGCCAATAACATATGAGACCTTCATGTAGCCTCCGCTGTGTCACAACACATATATTATGAAAACATTTTCTCTACACGAAGTAACTTTAGAAGAGAAAACTAAATACATGGTAAGTTTAAGCCGAGGCAAGACAGTGTTTGCTGAGCGAGCTATTACGGCCAGCCATTAGTTAATGGACGCCTCGGCGGGTTAATGGTAGCAAAGGGCGGCACTTTGTATGGCGCTGCTGCCTCGCGTCGCACACCTACTGGGACCAAGTATAACAAAACACGATCAATTTCCACTTTCCACTCCTCCCGTAAACAATATTAAACGGTCGCTTGCGGCGATGGAGCTGAACGACCCTTTAATACCCTGCATGATTGTATTTATTGTTATTTGATATTGGATTTGTTCATACTTGGATTGCTTTATTGTGTTTATATCGTCTCGTCTCGCTATTTTGTTCCAATACATTTTATTTTTGAGTGAAGTTGAATTAAAATCTCTTTAGATACTTGTCTTACAAAAAATGCATATAGGTACCTACTGAAAGTATGTTTGATCTTAGTAAAATTTTGACTGCCCGGTTGGCTGTCAATACCCCGACCTTCAATCCGCTGGGTCATAAGTTACCTCGTTTTCTGTATGTGAATATAAAAAAAGACATTTTATTTATACTTTATACTTCATATTTGTTTATTTACCTACTCAGTTATTCACTTGCCCACTAACTATTCAATATTATATTGTTGGTAACTTCAAACCTCATACTCTTCAAAACGCGTGTAACTATTGCGACTGGTTTTATTTTGCGTACACATTAAGGTAGTTGTTGTAAAAATAACGTGGACACATTACGATTACATCGGTCATAAAACAAGGCGACTGGAGCCATTAATCGTCAGATAGCGACACTGACTTGATGACTAGCATTCCCCTGCTTTGTTTCCGGATCGTGTGAGTATGCCCGGGTAGGTACATACCCTATTTTAGATATACATATGTATTTATTAACTTTCTTATTAGAGTAAAGTTATGTACGTAAAAGTAAGGTTTTCCGGACATTATCTTGTATCATATCTTTACCGTAATCATATTCTCTTAAGGTTTACCAAATATTGAGTTGAAGGAAGAAAAATAATTGCGCATTTACCGCAACTTTAAAGTGTTTAGATTTGTAGACCTCAGTATATATGATCGGTTCTGTGCATGTTTTGAAATAATAATTTTCTCATTCTTTGTTGTATACGGAGTTTATGAATGACAAACACGAGATATCCATCAACGGCCAATACAGTTTCTGTAACAGATACTAAAATTGAGTATTGAGATTCCAACATTCCAATTGATCGGTCGCCGGCTCGTTCCAATTCAAATACTAAGCTAAAAATGCTAACGATGGCATCACATACGAGTAGATGCCATGAATGGTAATGACACGCTCGCACATTAAGCTGTAATTTCAATAAACATGATAGCTCCCACTTATATTTAGCGTGATGGCGGCGTTTGCGTAAACTCAAGCTTAAACCAAATTAGCGTCCCTACATCACCCACACTGATTTAGATGGACGTATGTAATTAAATAAGGGCCGCCTTGCCCCAAACGGCACGCACATTTTATGTAAATTCGCGTTGAGCGCGACATCTGCAATTCAGTTACAGCGCTACTTAGATATAACGCTCCACAAAGTAAACAAGAGCTTATCAGATTGGCCTAAACGAAGTCACGATATTGTCTTAGCGTGGAGTGCAATATTATTGAGTTGTTAGCTTCTGGAGGAGGAGGTAGGTAGGCGTATTATTTACTTCCAAAATGTATTTAAGTGGTAAGGAATTTGTACACTTTCGATTTTAACGCAGTTTAGTTTTATTGAATATCTATCAAATGTCTTTAAATTTCTTTTATAAGTTCTAATGCTTATTGCAATTTGTAATATACTTACATATTTATTTATGGCCGATTGTTAATGAAACTTAGACATTTTAAATGTAGTATTGAATCGTTCTCCTTGACAAAATCATCAGCTAACCATTACAGAATTATCAGATAACACATCTGATCTATGAAAAACATCACATATTACTTTGTCACAAGTATCTAGAATATCCACGCTGATTTCATTCCTCCTCGGTAGCCCCTAAGTCGGAGTACCGTAAGGGCACACAGATTTGCATGAATGGAACCACACAGGGACGGTAATCCACCTCTAGGATTTTCCAAAGGGCTAATATTTATTCAGCCGGCCGTCTATCTCGATCTCGGACGTAGTACCTATAGTTGTCGGCTATGTATTGTATATATAGATAATTTTTCTACCTTCTCAAATTGATCATTTAATACCTTAACCATTTTAGACATAAATATCCGGTATTATTAACCAATTAGGTACTTGTATCATATTAGACACAGCTATAGCATAACTTTACGTTATGACGGAATGGTACGAGTATGTATATTGTTTGAAATATTTCTGCTATAAACATATGCATTGCATTAGAGAGGTACAAATCAATATGCGTTGTTATTTTATGTTATTTATTTAAAAAAAGCCTTTCATATATTTCGAATTCTGTAGAAGTAATAAGTTCCTTTATTACATCGTATTTTATGAAGTCCCATGTAAGTATACAAAGTTATAGAATATGAGAGCCCGTAAAGGGTACCAGGTGCTATAGTTTTTATCGATATATTACAGATACGGTGAGATAATCGACCTAATCTTGATTTATAGCTAACTGATCTCGCAATTTATCGCTCCATCAGTTTGGGATTATAATGTAAATCTACTCATAAATAATACAACGTTAAAGAGGAACATATGATATTTCTGCTTCCATACACAATGGGTAACTTCAAACTAAACTGGAGCTCAAAGTTCATGAATACAGATTGTATAGACTCAAATCGCCGCCTCGGCTAAGTGAATAGCCCCGGAGACTTAACTCCACTACGCAATTAGAACGGGGATGTTCTCAAGAAACGCCTACCCTACTTAGTTAGAATTACAAATCTGCTAATTAAGCCTTAGCTTGTCAGGACAACCAATGCTTCGTTACCGTTCTCTTTGACAGCAAATATTCGTGACGTCTGTAACCTACTTTTATATATTGTTAAGTTAAGAGTAAGTCTTAGGCGTTACACCCCATGTTCTGTTAATTCCATAGTATGAAACTACGTAGTCTTACTAATTGTGTATTTGTCTTTTTTGGAGACATAAATTCACTTTAAAAGCAATACCGCTTGCTGTAGTGGATTAATTGGCACTGTGGCCCTCATAGTAAAATTTAAAAGTCTCTATGTGTACTGACTGCGACAATGTTTGGCACATTTGAAAAACTCGTTTATATGTCTTTATTACTATTGTATATAACTGTAGTTTCTTACATGTCGAAGCAGTTCAAATGCAATGAGTCGTATAATTTAGAATTCACGTAGGTATAAATAGATAGGCCTAGATTTCTATTGGAAAACAGTGAAGTGCCACGCGCTTTCGTATGATGGCTGTGGATTTGTGATTGTATTTTGTGGATGACATTCTATACACGTCGGCAATCTCTTTTACGAGGGAGGGTAACGTAGACGGAATTCTAATAGCGTACTGAATGCGTGCTCCATAAATATAGCGTACTGTACCACGTTGCCACCCTGTGAATACCTGTGGATAGTAACCATTGCCGGAATTGGTTAGCAATCACTTCCTTAGCAAATTTATTGTAGGTAATTTATAATATTTTACAATAACACTTTGTGGTAATCTTGATTAAAGACCATACTATATGGTAGCCTTATATTACTGCTACTAAGAAACAACAAAAACTAAATTAAATATCAGAACACATTTTACGACTTAAAGCATGTAGATAGGTACACTAAAATGTTCAATTCACTAAATTTGTTTAAAGTTCTAACGAAGATCGATAACATTGTTTAATGAATATAATAGATATTAAATTGATTTTATCAAAAACAGAATTCTGTCGATGTACCATTAGGTTAAGTATCTACTTGTCATTTTTTAATGGATATACATATTAAAAGTAATTGGCTACCAAGCGTGCATGAAATACATCACTGGCTGTTAGCCAAATTATCAACCATCGATTTTAAACTTCGCTAACGTTGCTTAAAGCTACCAATTCCATGGCCGTTTGCTGACCACTGTACTATTATTGTGTGCAAATAAAAAACCTTGAAGTGTCCTCTCAGTTCAAAGACCCGCCGAAGCCTGTCATCATGTGAAAATTTCGAGAGAAAACCGATCCCGGATACTAGAAAGGTTTGGAAAAGCGTGTCATGTAACCAGCCCTCGTTAGCGGCGTGATGGATGGTGTACAGTGTAAGTCGTAAGCGTCATCATACCGTCTGTCACCACGGTAAATTGGCCAATCACTCAGTTGTCTCAATCTCATAATATCTCTTGGCGTCATTTAACATAATTCCATATCTTTCTCCTATTCCTTTGTCTTTCTTATCTTACGTTGACTTTGATAAATGTTGACTACCGCCCGTTTATGAATGTCGCGGTTCCATTGAGCTACGTTTACTGTAGTAAAAAATTACATTTACTTAGTAAAGTACCCAACGATAGGTAGGTATGTTCGCAGTAAATTTATAATAAATAAACATACGAGTGATTAATTATATCTATGTAATAGATCGATATAGACACTTTTGTGAAATTAATACAGAGAAGTGCACCGTATAAGTACACCTACTCTTTAGGCTGGAACCCCCTAAGGGATAAATTACTTTTGATAATATTAAGTAACTTAGATAAACTTTAACGAATAGATCCCAATGGCGGTGATGTTTAACTAAGAAGCTAAACATCAGTGGTGCAGTCGATTATCCGAATGGAGACCACGCACCGGCACGCACAGAGTAGGTACCTAGAGAGTATAAAACATTACGGGAGATTAAAAAAAATCTCCTCTAGCTTATCATTTCCTAAAATATTAATCATCACGTACCAAACAATAGGATATAAATAAGACGTAACAATATAAAATAAAATATTTCCTATCTTGAAAACCAATTATCATCAAGAATGTAAATTAAACGATATTATGCAATCACGAGCTTCGAACGCTTTGCATTAATGCGAAAGTTATTCAAGGGTCAAGTAGATTCCTTTTATGTAAAATATACTTACTTAGTTAAATTTTCTCGTAGGTTTATAAGTTAGATTTTGTACTTTACAATCAAGCGTTTTTTAACTAAGTACAACACTTTATTTCTTAGTGTTTTTATCATTACTTTTATAATTATATTGTCTTTTTACAGTTAATATTACTATTAATATTACTCTATATATATTATTCTTTTCTTTTAGTATTTTTGTACACAATATTTTTAACAAATGACGCGTAAACCCATCGTTAATTCCTGTTAATTGACGGGTGGAAATAAGCTACGACGGTCGACACAATGGCAACGAAGCCAACAAAGCCTTTAGCTTTCACTGGTTATATTTAGAAATTATATTATTAAGGGTAAGCTTTATGAGCCATAAACCAGTCGTCAATCAATTAGGAAATCGTAGAAAGGGATTAAAATTATTAATTATATTACTGTATTAATATTTCTCTAAAAATGCCAGATGTAAATAAGCACAGTTTGACAGCAGCACGTCTTACGTCACCAGCTGACCATAATCTCAGATAGTAGTTAATATTGTTGCAATTATGCAAACATGCACGTAGTCTCTGGAGCATATTAAAATTGCGCCAATGCGTTGTCGAGCTTGACCTTGACTTAAAATTTACTTGAAGTACTTGAATTAAAGAATAAAGTATCACTGAGAAAATAAATAACATTCTCTCAAATCGTAGAGTAGCCTATATATCTATGTGGTCCTAATAATATTTATAAACTGACTCGGCAGAGCAAAAATTTTAGACGCTATTGAGTCCCATTAGTTTATTACGTAGTAAATAACGTCTAGGAGTGAGTCGATACGAAATGAAAGGCAAGGTCGTGACCTCAAATTTTCTTGTAAGTTTTTATCGACCTTCCCACATCAAGCGAGGTCCTAACATAAGGTGAGGCTCTAGGCGGAAATAATAGCAACACACACGCAACCCTATGAGACCTTAATATAGATTAGGCCCTTTTATTTCATGTACCTGATAAATATGGAAAGTGTTCGAAATAAATAAAAATATTGACTCACGCATACCAGAAATAAACAATCGATCTAATTATGTACCTACCAAAGTATAAAGTTTTCATACAAGTTTTCTAAGCAGAGGAGTGCGAAGAAAAATAATTGGAAGTATAATGTATAGATATATAGTAATGTAGCTAATTAGAAACAGTGAAACTGTATAAAGGAGGTGGTACATACATTAAAATGTAAGAGACGACGACTCTTGTGACTACAAACTCCGAACGAGCTAAACATGGACTGCTTTAATTACAAACTAAGGATTGTCGGCGCCTTTACTGTGCGCTCCTTGTGTTTATTGCCTGTCTTCCTGATACGTACCTACGAGTACGAATAATTGAACGCCCTGAGGATTTCTTACCGCATAGTAAGAGTCAAATTCAATCATCAAATGAGTGTCCGGCAGAAATCATCAATATTTAGATTCTACCTCATTATTGATCACCGTACACTTTACATTAAAGTTGACAATTCTCCCTAAGTGGATGTAGGCCATGCATGGCTTAGATGAAGCGAATCGCCAAATAATGATTATCATATCTATACCTATATTTTACTTTATATGTATAGGAAACGTCATTAATCACACAGTTTACCCTTAAGCTACATATATCATAATCTATCTAAGCAGTTGGTGATAGTTGTTATCTTTATGGCCTTATTCAAAGGCAAAAACTTTGCTTATTAATATTGAACGGTGTTGAGCACAATGTCTTTGTCTGAATCGCTGTTGTAATTATGTCTTTATTGTTATATCTGTAAACAATGGCGAAGCGCGTTGCGGCCATATTCTCGAGCATAATAAAAATGTCGACAAAGGCCTACATTAAAATTAGTAAGTAACTCTCATGTAGAGAACAGGAGCTGTAAAGTGATATTTCATATCAATCATTCTAAACATAAGCCTTTTTGTATACTAATTAAAAAAATTTACAGTACAGAGATTAGGTACAGGTTTTAAAAGATATCATAGATATCTTAAGTTCCACGACTGATTCCTTATCCGATGCTCAACTAAGCTAAAGTACTTAGTTTAAGAATCAGTTGATCCTAACTATTTACGATACGTCTTATTCTATTATTCTCGGTATTGAACATAATATATATATATATCAAATATATAATGCAAAATAGGTTATTATATACTAAAAGTATGTATACACACTAATAATACATGTAACATTAATACAAAAATATTTTTTACTCTTATACAAAACCCAATCGGAAATAATTCGATAACACGACCCAAAATTCGATAATTTTTTACTATGCTTTCGCTTTATGAAGAGACGCATTAGATAGATTGAAAACATATCGTATTATGCCTTTTATTTTGCCTCAAAAGTTTTTATTTCAGATTGATTTATGGCATCAGTACATTATTATAATAAGTTAAACAATAATATAATAGTATAGCAAAAATTCGATTTTAAAATAATGCAGTGACTTTTTTAGGGGTACAGTATCCATAATTGAGAAAAAATTTTGCATCGGATAAGTGAGATAAAGCTTTCTCATTGTCTTTTTATTTGGCCAGATAGCGAGATATGCGCTTCTAACTTGGTGCAAAATCCGTATTCAACTCCCATTCCGTATAATAGACAAAATAGGCCAGAAGGTTTCTAAAAAATATTATAAACATTCATTGAAAAATATTTGATCAGTATTGGTTTATTTTGAGATATTTAAAAAATATGAACCGATTTTTACTTTTACAGCCCCGTATGGATAATGACTCGAACATAATGTTCGAGTCAAACCTACCGAATTGTTATATGAAACGGAACCATAAGCTTCGTGCGTTAATTCATGCACTTGGCCAGTACTTCTTTGTTTATCATTTTGAGGACGAGCTATATTAAACTGGATTGCTGTATCTATTCATAAGTGATATTTAAATATAAAATAAACATAAATATCTCCTTTTATACTAAGATATACCCCGCGATAATTACTCACGTTCAAGTCATGATAATTATGAATGAAAAAACCCCATTGAAAAAAATATAAAGTGCTTGTTCTCACAAATTCTACACATCCTTATTCGAACTGTTACAAGCATGAAAAAAATAACGCCAAATCCAGCATCTCAAGTAAGTAAGCCCTTTACCAATGAACAATGTTTAGCTTTTATTTATGTAGAACATTGCGGCTTCCCAAAATATAATGTCTAAAAGTAAGTGTTATGGTAAGACAGCTGTGCAGATTTATTGCGTTAGGAAATAAACGAGCATTGTTAAGTGTGGGAGGGAACGACGTCTACACAGTACCGTAGCGCTACGGGGCGCAGCGTAGCGAGCCGGTGCGGCGGCGGCGGCGGCGGCGGCGGCGGCGGCGGTGGTACCGGGTGCGGGGGCAGCGCAGGGCCGTCATCGGGGCGAACTTTAGCCCGACTGTCAGTCATTATACCAAAGTTGGACCAGAGTTTTACTGTACTTTAGACAGCTGACAGTTCGTAATGAGTTTGCAGTCTAAAATAAAATACTTAGTTAATAACTTATAAATAAATATTGCAATCTAAAACAGAAGAACAGAACACATCGACGTCACTTTAAATACACTAAATTATATGATAATAAGATATCATAATATTCTAAAAATATTATGGTATTGTTATATTATTATTTAAGATGCGTTCAATTACCTAGACTTGTATTAAATCTTATCTCGACCTAAACATTTGTTGCGATAGGTTTGCCACAAATTTTTGATGTTAAGCACGAATGATTTAGTCAAATATGCTCACCATGAGAGTTTTAAAAAGATCGAGTCAAAACATCGATAGGAAAAGGTAACGAATAAAGGAAAAAAAATACTTCTTATTTCAGATCAAACTACTTAGATACTAAGGTCGTTGTGATAAATGAATTTATAATTGATTAATGTTTAATACTAAAAGTTTAAATGTATGTGACTAATCAAGTTAAGCATAACCGTTGATGTCAAACATAATTTTAGGGCTGCGTGCCAAAGAATAATGTTTCGGTCTTGGTTTTTAATTAACAAGACAAACAAACTCTGTCACTAGTCTATCGCTATAAGACGTTTATTGCCAAATATAACTTTGTTCGTTCAATTAGTTGTATCACAAACATTCCCTACGTCTTCCAAACAATATATAAAGCTCTCCGACCTACTTGATTAGTATCGTACAAACAAAAAACTTTATGATTATTTTTAACACAACAGACTACTAACTAAACACTTAGATACAGGAGACAGACATTGATAACAAAAAATGAAAAACTATTTTAATATTAGGGGTATGGTAAGAAATGTTTAGAAGATAAGGGAACTTACCTAATTCCACTTCCATTATTAAGTTCTATGAAGAAAATGGAATAAAAAAAGTGGATTGAAATCAGATTAAATGTAGGCAGAATGTTAACACTCTCGCTATCTATTTCCGTCGCTGTGACTTTTACTCGAAGTGGAAGAGATTCATCTGCATTGCAAATTAACTTTGGTTTGTCATCGATGCGATGTGGCTCCGGGGAATGAGACTTCCTCGTGTTGAAAATGTCAAAGTTGAAAAAAATATAAATTCAATAACAATCTTGAGTTTTGAATATTAATCTCGGCCACATATCTATACATTTTCTTACTTTAAAATCTACGTAGATATATAAGGTTTTCAGTGGTGTGCCTAAAACCAACTGTTTACTTCGGCAAAGTATCGTTTCTGTGTATCATTTTCAGTAGCGGAAAATTATTTCGATTCTAAATTGCTTTGATTAAAAATTCATGACATTCGCCACGTGACATACATTAAACAGATGGGTAGATATATTCTACAACAAATTTTGACACACATAAATCTGTATTATTGTTAATGTATCTCTCTACTTAGAGATGGTTTTATGTACAAACCAACACCAACGTATGTAGATAGGTACAACTTTGATGTGTGTTGGTAATATATATATTATATAAGTAGGTATAACGTTCATATTAAAGTAGGTATACTTTAAAGTAAGACAAGCGTCGGAAAGATTATTAGGTATATTAAAGGATTATTAAAGGTTTCAGTAAAACGCACGACACTTTTTGAGTTAATTTCGCTGATGCGTCATGAAAAAAATTCACGTTTCTGTTAGTAGAACCTTAAAAAGTATTATAGGTATTATATGTAAATAGTTATCGGTTTTATGGTAGGCAGGCAGTACTTTCTAAAGGCCTTAACTAAATAATAATATACGATAATGCGTTTTGGTTTTAGTTCAACAGTGGGTAAATAAAACATTATGCAAAATTATTTATCAGACGGTCCAAGCACTTTTAACTACCTTATTCATTAGCATTCGGAGCAGATTTCTTGCTTCTATTGTCCGTTTCATTTCGCGTTGTTCCGGTTTCAAAATGCCTTATCTCATTCATTACATGTCAGACTAAAGGGCCTTTCAAAGTTATCTCAAAGATGTTTAAATTAAATTGGATTTGTAAAACACCAGCATCTTAGCTATGCTTATAAATTTTAATAAAAATAAAGATCAAGAACATAAAGGTAAATTTAAGTATATTTTTATTTGTCTTTTTAGCAATGACATGTAATAAGTGTATGTAATTTTATGTTAATGTAAGCATTTGGGAATGTTGAGTGATGTGCATACGGCCCTGACGCGCCGCAGGTTCGTTGCGCGTACGCATCTTACAGCGTAACAATTGAAGGGTGTTCTCCCAGTATCGCGTTTGTTCTTCGACTGCTCCTTGACGAGAACTAATAGCCCGTTGTTCCTGTAATCAAGAATTTTATTAGCCTATGGTAACAATAATACATGTACGCTATACCATCATTTTATTATGCAAGTAGATAGTCAAAATACTACTAAGTTGATGCACACATGAATAAAAAAGAGTTAGACCCTAGTTTACAACTTTTTACTAATTTAATCTAGAGCGCTACATGCCCCAATGGTTGCTATTTATTTACGCTACGTAACGAAACGCGGAGTGGGGTTGTTGAGTAGATGTACATAATTTTTCTCACCTCTTCTAAATGTTTAACAATCTGTTCCACGTCAGCAACTTTTTTCTTTAAAGTCTCCATTTTGGAGGGCATCCTTGGGGATTGCATTGAATTTTTCATTTCAAACATCACGATTTCTTGCAAACTTTCTGCCTTTGTGATTTTTTGCCTCAAGTTTTTCCATTCATCCTCCTTGCTATTCAACTGGTCAGTCAACTCTTTCACTTGATTTTTCAGAGGTTCCATTTGTGATGTTATGTTGATGGATGTGGATTCGTAAACCCTTTTTTTTTGTTCGTATTGTTGTTGAACTATTTGGAACTCCTCTTTTACAGGTTTAATCTTGTCCGCTAAAGGCTGGATTTCTTGACGGACTTGTGAAAGCTTTTGTGCCGTTTGTGCTACCAACTGTAAATAAAATGATTTATAAAGTTACGCCGAAAAAAAAGAGTGTCCTACAGGTAAGCGTATTTTAGACGATAATAAAAATAAACTTCAATATGACGGTAATATCTGCCACACAATATTAGCCAAAATTTGAATTTCGGTTTTTATGCGCGTAACACGTCTTTAATTTTTATAAGGAATGATCACCTGAGATAATTCATGCAATGATTTTCGAGCAAGGTCCGCAGACTTATCCTGTTCTTTTTCCATTGCTACGTCGTCTTCGATTTTAGTTTTCTTGTGATTGACTAAAGCCATTTCAATGGTAGGATCGGCAGTGCCGATAATTTGTAGTGTTCTAGATAAGACGCCAGCTTCAACCTTAGGTAACGAATATATTTTATTTTAATTATACATGCAATGTAGTCAAGTCAATGCTTACAAGAATTATAGGATAGTAATTAAGAATGGTTTTATTTTCATTTTTAATAGCTTCTCACAAGAGTTATGGTAATTCCATACATCAATATATTTGATAGGTACCTAAACCTTAATTAAAAACCGACATATGTAGCGTTGTAAATACTATTATTTCACACTGACATAGATTAGGTTTTTAGTACCCAGGAGAAATAATTTCGGTTGTTTAGGTAACTCTAAGGAAACTAGTACCTACCCAACAAACATTTTAGTGCTAGCGGCAGCCTTTTTTAGAGCTCTTACTGTTATTTAAGGTATATAAGAACTCCGATAGCAACCTTCGACTCTACAGTAGGGTTAGTTATGAATAATAAAACCTTCCAGAGGAATAAGAGTAATAAATAAAAAAAATATAAATCAAGGCGGTAGTATGGAGTTTATCGTAACCATTGTATAACTTATTCTTATAGCTTTTAGTTGCACAAACCTATTAAAGCAATTGTAAGGTGTCTACTAACACTTACTAACGGGTGAAGTTCGACTACTGGGGTAGTGAAAGGTCTTGTAACACCTGAAGTCTTACTCTAATAGCTTCAAGAAGTATTAAACACTCTGAGTGATACTCAGGTGTCTACTAACACTTACTATCAACTGGTATTCTTAAAAAGAGTTAGACAAATACTATATATCACCTAACGAGTTTTGTGGAGTCTTAAGAGTTACTAAGAAAGCTATAAGGATCTTAGAAGTGTTTATTATAAGTCCTATAGAGCTAGATTCTGCAATCCACCTTAGTATCAGTATTTAATCACTACGGGAGGAATAACAGAGATATCAGGATGCTTAAGTAATTAGAACTAAGACGCCATTTAATAAAGATATACCTACTATAAAATTGTGAAAGAAAAACCTTATTGCAATGTTCCTAGTCCAATTATTTACTTACGTTGTTCATAATTTTCAATTAAAATATCTTAAGGAGGCTCCAGGAATTGATAAATAAGATAAATAAAGAAAAAAAAATTCTGGCAGTATTTTTTTACATCATTTAATCATCAAAAGTAGTTTATTTTTAGGGCGCTTCAAAAATGAGATGAGAACTAGTATATATTGTTACCGTAAACTTACCGCCGCATGTGATTAAATCCCTATAACACCCAGTAATCTTTAACACTTTAGGTACTTACCTTAATTATTTTATTAAAACGCCATGACATGAATGCGTGCTATAAAATACTATCACTATTGACTCTAACAAGAACGTAAAACTCTGCGAAACAGTATAAATATTTAGCGCTTTCGGTGAAATTTATTGCTACCAAAAAAGTAATTTAAGTGGTTTCCATAACTTGTTTACTACTTTAGCTTGCAGTTATACCCTGTGTATAGCTTATAAAACACTTGAAGTGGTAGTCACTGCTACTGTAGCACTGTTCTAAGTCTTAATAAACACTTATTTATCACTCTCTATAACCATTAAATAGCCTCAAGCTCTCGTACGAACAGGCCCAAATCAGGGTTATAAGAGAGTTACAGAACGCTTTATCACCTAGTTGTTAGTGCCTTTACAGAACCTTGGGTTACAAAAATCCTCTTAAGCAGCTCATGTAGCCCTTATTCTTATTACCAAAATGTTAGTTGGGTACCTACGGTTCCTTATGGTTACCTCATAAGGAACTGTAGGTTGATACTAGGTAGGTACTAGTTACAAAAGTGCACGTGTACAAGGCCTGTTATAATCAAATGTTTTTTATATAGGTAGCGTAGATACGGCACACTCGGTCTAGGAATCGCTGTTCGGCTCGCAAGTATTAAAGAGTTGGTACATAGGTATATGCCACGTCTATAATATTTCAAATACACATAAAATGAGCTATATATATATCCTTACATACCTTAAAAGAAGACAGATTGGCTCTTTGTCTTTTATAAACTGTACTTTTCGTGCGCAAAGAGTTAACGTATTTTTTTAACTCTTCACCTCTGAGGACTGTGTCGCCAAGGAGTTGCCTAACCTATAACACAAAAATACAAAATTTATAAAGACGTATCAAAATTGTTATTTATGATAAATATTAAAAACACGAGGAGGGATGCACGAAGATATATGACGTGTGTGTTTATTTATAATAAATCACATCAAAGCATTTTTGCGTCATCAATCTCAGCGGAAATCGGGCATTATCACGCAAGAATCTCACGTTTTCGACATAATGACCGATTATTGAATGAGAAAAGTACTTATCTGATCTTCATGACGCACTTAAAGATTTTTCGACAACAGATTACTTATCGATTTCAATTAAATCCTGATCGTTGGCGCCATTCTCGCAGAAGCGTAATGGGTTCTATTTTTAGGGAAATTAATGATTTTGCCTTTACGGAGCTTGCAGTTATCCATTAATACCACTCTAATCATAGGTTATAGGTACTATGTACGATGTATTCGTATAACTAGGTACATTTAAAGGTAAGTAGGTTGGTACTTAAACGACCTACAAAAGCTTTTTAGTGATTACTTAATATCACAGAAGATTTTTTAAAGCTGCTATTAAAGATAAGCGGTAAGTAACAAATTCTATTTGTAACTAGAAAAGGCCCTTTAAAATAATATAGGTAGATACTATTTAATAGTAAAAAAATTAAGATACCCACATAAAGAGAATAATAAATCAAACAATACCGATGTATCTTTATAATCTTACGCGCTTTTTAAGAAACAAATAGATAAGTGATACCTGCGACTGAAGATCAGCCAAAGTGGCTTCATGGTCCTTAAGAGTAGCGGCCAACTCATGTACGCGTGTTGCGCTCCCTTCCTTGTTCCGCCGAATGACTGCTGCCTGCTGCCGAAACGGTGCCAGTTTATCTTCCTGAGGGCCTGCCGTAGCCAGCTTCCGTTGAACTAATTGCTCCATTTCACCATTCACTACCGCTATCTATAATAAAATAAACGTCTTGTACACATGATAATAAATAATATGACGTACCTACCTACTTAGTACCTACATTGCTCCGAATGCTAATGAATTAGTACGAAGAACATAGAGATGGTCTTAAACATAGAGTATAACCATAAAAACTGGTGATATTGACTATAATCTGACCTTATCCTGGACCAGTAACAAATCAGAGCGCGACGGATGTTGTTCTGAAGCTATCGTCTGCATAATATTAAGCTCTTTCTGCAGCTGTGAACTTTCTTGGGGCAACTTCTCCTTTACCAAATAACTGTTCAACTGAAATATATCATTTATTTAATACATGCTACAATACAATAGATACATATTAAAGCTTTTTTTTTTGTCAATGTCTAGGTCACCTGAATTTCTTCCTGCAAATGCTTAATGACGTCATTGACAGTTTTCGGAGATGCACTTTGTCCGTGTATGACATTTAAATATCTCTTCAGTTGATCGGATGCCAATTTTAATAGAGACTGCTGCGTATCGTACTGTCAACATGAAATACATTAAAGTACCTAATATTAAGATGAAAAGTATGTATGCAGATATTAAACAAAATAGGCGCCATTTGACACTAAAATATTTTGAATCCAAACCTCACAATTGTCTATACTGCAATTACACAGGCACCGAACTATTACGAAACGGAAGGCTAGACACGGAACAATTAAAAGGATGAAAATCAGTAGGTAATGGCGTGTAGGAATTACCTGATTTTCCAACTCCTTAGCTTTTTCCTGTTGCAATCTTAATGTTTTGCTGACATTCAACAGTTCTTCCTTATTGGTAACATCAACAAGATTCATCTGCACATTTTCCAATCTTTTAATCACTGAAACGAATAACAATTTACGATCACGATTCTTAATATAACGTTTTATTTATAGAAGAGGTATCTTATATGCTCAATGTTTTCAAAACTAAGATATATTTTTACGTATACGTAGAACTTTAAAACATTATATCTACCTATGTATGCGTTTTATTTTTGCTATTGGAAGTTTAATTAAGTGTAATAAAAAATAAAACGTCAAAGATGTCAGTATCAGAGTATGTATCTTACTTACCAATATCTCTCTCGACGGCCATCTCCTTGATGTCGTTAATAATTTCCGTCGCATTTTCCTTTTGAAGCAGCCTAGTCCGCTTATGGACGTCCTTAAATTCATCTATTAAGTTTTGGTATAAGTCGAGCAAATCCTGAACGTTATTGTTACGGGCTACATCCGTTGGGATATCAGGAATCTTCAAATACCTGAAACATTAAGTTAACTAAATATACCTACACTAGTAAGTAGATATGTACCTATGTACCCTTGCTGTTGATAGGTCTGTTAAAACCCTCAGTAGGATTAATTGATGGAGATAATTAACTCACAAAGGTCATACATATTTAAACACAATACCAAACCATCACATGAATATAATCTTAACTATAACGCAAGTACACATCGACGTAACAACCCGTCGTTTCTACGTACAAAACCTACATAGAAGGGGATATTGTCAGAAGCCCATAATATATTGAGGAAAAATCCAAGCACCACGAAAAAGTTCCTGGCACGTACGATTGTTGATGCGGACTACCTAATTCAGGGGAACCGTGACCAATTGCCCTTAATATATTTGCTATAGGGATATATCACATTACTTGTTTGAAACTATATATGTAGGTACTAAGCATGTACCTACCTATATAATATTAATTGTGAACATCAAACGTCGAATCAATGGAATAAATACGTTACAATTTTGCCCGAGTAATGTATCGTAGTTAATGTAGGTAATGAAGGCATGTGAAATACGCTTTCCTTTTTCTTCCATACATATATATACATTTACTTAATATGGTAGGTAGGTAGGAATAGGTACTAGCAAGATTTTAGTTGCTCTGTGATTTCCATTACGCTTGCAACTGGGGTACGTGGGTAGGTACTTACTTTAATTCACTTTCCTTGTTTGCAACTCTGAGTATTTTTCACACGACAAAGACTAAAATGTACTACCGTCTTGCATGTAGAATATATGTCGATGCCGTCTTGTCTGTAATATATTTATTTAAATGTGCTTTCTACACAGCCAGATTTTTAAGCTTATATCTTATATCTATATGTAGATATTATATCACCGAACGACTATTTGTAATCCAACTTTAATGAACAGATATAATTAGTTAATTAATTTATAGTCGCCCTAATTAGTTACGTATCTACCAATAAAGTATACTTATTTGTCGGCCTATTTATTACCAGTGCACGGTCTAATATCAATCAAATTTTATATAAAATACCTACTATGATTTTTTTATGAAAGGAGAATGTGGTGAACAACAATATTGCTTTATGCTGAAAAATGGGTTATTTTATAAATAATAACATTGTACAAACTTTGCGAGATAAGCGGTGTTCTTAACTTGGTCCTTATTGGTCAGGAGCCAATGCAGCACGTGGTGAACGGTCCTGGCATCACCTGCAAGCAGCTGGGCTCTGAACCTGGTCGGTTCTACATTGCTCGGCGGCCGATACTTAACACTACCCAACATTTCCAAGAGACTCATTGACAACATCTCCGAATCATCCTCGTTTATATCCAACTGTAAAAAGGTTGGACAGTTTCAAGGTATTATTTATAATTTTGCTACATATTAGGTATATTTTGTGTTATTTTATTTTGATTTTAATTGAGAACTAGGTAGATACTATTCTTTTTTGAAATATTTTATCTAGGTACATTTAGGTATGTATTCAAATTAATTATGTAGGTATACGTATGGGTTATTACCATCGACGTGATAGATACCTACCTTTTCACCAGCATCAAAAGTAGCGAGTAAATCCACAAGCAATTGCAGCAGTTGTTTCTCATTTAATGAATCGAACTTAATGAGATCATAGTTCCTTCCCAATGTCGCATTTAGCTCTTTTACAATGTACTTCATTTGCTCAGTCATTTTATTTATAAGTTGTTGTTTCTCACAGCCAAATATTATATTTGACGGGAATAACCCGAATATGGTTTAGAAAATAAGTAATTCGTACAGGAAAGTACACGACAGACCTAACAATTCTAATAAGTTGACAACTTATTGTCATGGTGTTGGTTGATAACTGGGTTGGCATAGTAACACAACATTAGTTGCGTTCGAGTTTGACTGCATGTGACATTTATTAAAACTTTAGTAGTGGAATCAAGAATAACACTGTGGAATAAATATTCTCATTTCGCCGACGAGGTATAAGGCGCTGTCCAATTTGACTGACGATCGAACTCGAACCAAAAAAAGCGAAGGGTTTTATTAATATACATAGGTAGGTCATCTTAGCCAGGTCAGTTGGCTTTGTGCTAAGTGATAGCTGACTTTCAAGCTGCCAGGCGTAGGTTGGTATCTCACCAAAGACAAACATTTGTATGCATGAACGTCTGTTTGCTAAGTATCTGGATGTAAATCTATATAAGTACTAGCGGAGACTTCGTTCTGCCCACCAGCGCCACCTTTCGGATCCGATATATAGTATAGTCCTATATATAGTACTTTTTAATTACAACAGTGTATTAGCTATTTCGTTACGGTAGTACAAGTTCTGCTTAGTTTGGAATCAGATCGGCGATGTGGGAATAATGTCCCGAGATATTGATTTATGTATTAAGTAGCCAGCTGAGCCAATCCAATTTCATTCACAATTGCAGTTATTATGCCTTACTGATTGTACCTTCATGGTTATGTAAGTTAAAGTTAAAGAGTAAACCTAATATGAAGGAATGATATTCATTCACTTATAACTATTCAAAAACTTCGCTTGTCGTAACTAAATTGTAATTGTCGTATCTAAAGTGTGGTGTGGTATGGGTTAAAAATTGTATAATATTTGTCATAAAAAATTAAACAAAAGTAGTTGATTGATTAAATTATATTTTTGTAATAATACAATCATCTGTTTGTAATCGTCAAAATCTCAACAAGTTGCCCTTAGACAAAACAGTTTGTGCCTATCTCACAGCGATACATTAGTATAGGTACCCTAATATGTGGTATAGGCATCGCAAACATGCCCATGCGTTCGTTCACCTCTCCTCACAACCCTGCCAATGTTCTTACCTCACTCTTCATTTTAGTTTATTTGACAAAAACAAAAAGAAAATACCTGACCCAAGGAATATCACTGAAATAATTATATGGAAATTATAAATGTAATGTGTGCAATCAACAATTAATTACACAGTTTGTTAACAAAAAGAAAATCACTGGCATAATATCTATCTAGCACCAATTTTAATAACCTAATATTACATTGAATAAATTAAACTATAAACTGGATGCTATTAAAGAAGACAGTTGTGATTAAGAGTTCTGTGAACTATTTCTGTTTTAGTCTCGTTATACAATTTTATAACTCAATTCGATTCTACTTACCCTATGGCATGCACCATTATTTTATTCAGACCCTAAGTTAGTAACAACTATTTTACATAATTTCCAATCAATTATCTTATACAAACCAAAATAATGGGTACTCATTTACCAAAACGGTTAAAGTATACGACGTTACCGTCTTGCAAACTTGATAAGGTTTTAAAAATGTACGATTGACATTTTTCTATTCATAATGAATTACTCTAATTCTGATTTATTAACATAAATAATTTGTACTCTTCTAAATTAAATGGAAATTCAATTATTTACAAATGACAAGTAACAAAACAAAATATCACTAAACAAATAATAATAATAATCATCATAAGCATGACAATACTAAAGCAAATATGAGATTTGGAATCTGAAATGATCATTACAATAAGAAGCACCTACAAAACCTAAATGTTAAGTCTCACTATTTACCTATTTAATAAATATTACAACCCTTACATTATAATACTAGACTTTTTAGTGAAATCTATCCGATTTGGTTCATATAATCCACAATAATAAAATCGACTATATCAATTAAGTAACTAAAAAACGATAACAATCAACTCGCGCGAACTTTTATTTCGTTTCGATCGTAGTATCAAAATACTTAAGTCTTTATTTTTTTTTATATCTCTATGGTTGTTAATATAACTGCACGCTCATTCGGTACTTTGGACTTCGTAATAGTCTTTCACAGGGGTGAATCATCGAACTCCTCAAGGGAATGTTTCAAATAATACAAAAAATGCTTCGTCAAGCAGCACCCCAGCCCGGCGAAGCGGTAAACTACGAGACCGCGAGATCGATCGATATCATCGTCCCACTGTCGTTCTATAAATGCAAATGAGCAAATCTCAAGATAAAAATTAGCTACAAAAAATAACGTCAATACGTATTAAAATCGCAATCACAAACGAAATAAATCAAAATATAAAAGAAATAACACGATTACGGCACCCGGCGATAAGGTACAACGGAAAATAAATACGATAAAAAACGTCACCGGCGATCTTTAATGACTAAAGGGCGAAAATCAAACTATCTAACTCTTCGAGATCGGGGCGGATCCTAGAGCAGACCTCCCTTGCGGCCGAAGAGCAGGCTGAACGTGGCCAGCGGCGACGAGTGCGCGGCGGCGAGCACCGGCGCCGGGGCCGGGGCGGCCGCCGCGCCCGCCGCGCCCACCGTGCCCAGGTCCGCGCGGGGGCGCGGCGCCCGCGCCCGCGGCGGCCGGCGCGCGCCCAGGCCCCGCGCCGCCGCCTCCAGCGCGCCCGAGCCCGGGTTGCCGGGCACGCCCAGCGGCGGCACCGCCTCCGCGCGCTCCCGCTCCGGCGGCGCGGCCGGCGAGCGCAGCGTGCGCTTCAGGCACGTGAGCTGCTCCATGGGGCTGCGGTGCACGAGGCCGGTGTAGAGCGAGCCGGGCGTCTGCAGCGCGAGCGGCGCCGGCGAGCCGTCCGCGTTGGGCGAGGCGAGGTGCCGCCGCCGGAGGATGGAGGTGCCGCTGGCGATGAGCGCGTGCAGCGAGGGCGGCGCGTCGCCGGGCCGCGGCGTGGGCGGCGGCGACGCCTCGGGCGAGCCGAGCAGGGGGCTGTTGGCGGGCGTGGCGGTGGGCGTGAAGTGCGGCCGGGAGGGCGGCGGCAGGCACACGGACTCGCGGCGCGAGTGCACGGGCGACACGGCGCACGAGGACCGCCGCGACGTCAGCCTCGAGCTCCACGCGCTGCCGAGCACGCTGCTCGAGAGGCTCGACATGCCGCTGCTGCACACGCTGCTCACGCTGCTGCCAGCGAGACTTCCGTCGTTTGGATGTAACACCGTACTGATTGACAAATTGTTATTTTATTTATTAAGCGTCTATATGCCTACTGATGTGTCATGTCGTCTGGATTTCATTAAAGTGTTATTATTAAACGACTTCAAAAAGAAGGAGGTTATCAATTCGACTGATATTTTTTTTGTTACGCCCTGTGTAACACATGAAGTTCTAATTGTTAATAAATTTGAGATTTAGTTTTAATTTATTATGAAATTGTCCGAATGTGTTTTATACATACGACAAGTACCTGTTGGTTATTGTGTAGACATGACTCGAGTGAGGTAACCGGAGCATGTCGTCGTCCTCCTCTACGTCCGATAATCTGTAGACTCTGAGACCTAGCGCGGCCGCAGACCGCGTTCCACGGACACCCACACCTTCTTGATCTTCTAACAAACCTGAATAAAAAAAATATATGTAAACACGGTTTCAAAATAAACTAATTGAGTAATTTAAAGCTACCATTTAGCTTACTTGCTGTCTAAATACATACCTGACATAGTAGGTTTAGCTAGCTGCGCCCACGTATGTAGTGTAAGTGAGCCTTCCATAGGTTTGACAATTTGTAGTTTGTGTGGCGGTCGAAACCGCGCCAAACCGCCAGCTGCGCCAGCACCCCATACAGCACTCTCCTCGCTCATATCTCTATCTGTAAGATATATGGTAATTATAATCAACACCAAAATCAAAATTACCTTATCATCCTTTTTTAAATGATTTTCGCATAGTTACCCCCAATGGAGCTAAAAGTATCTCAAGCAATTATGCTCAGGGGATCATCATAATTGCCTGCTATGTACAGGTCTATGCGAATCGAGAGATCAGGATGTAACATTCGTCTCAAAAATTAGTGTTCAAGTTAAATAGAAAAGAAACCTTATCTTTTAGTCTTCAATAATAATTACCGGTATATCTTCTATGCCTTAATACATGGGAGGCGGTAAGGGAGGCACGTCTCGAGTCGATCTCCTGTGGCGTGAGTCGTTTCAACGCCGCAGCCAACTCCGCCGCGCCCGGTGCTCCGGGCACACCGACACCCGTTCCACCACTGTACACAACAAATTATCCCATAACATATATATAACACAAGAGCTGGAAACACGTGCAGACTGAAGTATTAACTCTTCAATGTTTTATAATTACTATAGTGCTGATTGGGACTGATTGAAATACCTCTATATAATGTTACTAGTTAACCGCACAGACATTGTCAAATTTTAAATATGAATCTTTTTAATTTAAATCGACTGACACTTATGTCAAACGCCATTAAGTTACCGTAAAGTTGTCGTAAAGTTTTCTTGATACATCAATTTTTTTTCTCTTATATGATCTTTCATTGACAATAATAAACACAACAAAAAAAGAATTAACTAAATCAGCCCAGCTGCTCACGTGTGATGACGCGACCAAGGAAAATAGGGATTCATTTTTAAATAGATAAATATATACTAGTGGCTCCCCCGGGAGATCTTCCATTTTCCCGGGATAAAAGTAGCCTATGTCCTTTCTCAGGCTCTAAACTATATGTGTACCGTATCATTTAAATCGGTTCAGTTGTGTTGTGAAAGCGAGACTGACTGAGTTACTTTCGCATTTATAATATTAGTTAGGATTGTTGTCAGATACTCACGGATACAGATCATCCGAGTCAGTATCCGAGGAGTAGTCTAGGAAGGAATCGCTGCCGTGTTTGAGCTGCGGCTTGGGGTAGAGTGCGGTAGTTACGGGCGCGTCCGCCACGTCCGAGCCGGCCAGCGAACCGACCACCGAGCCGCCCGACCACCGCGATGCACACTGCACTGTCTCAAACACTTTCTGCATGCTTGAGCTGTAACACGACACATCATATGAAATTAGACTTATTGTTATTGATTTAGTTAAGAAAATATGGTGAAACAAAATCGATTTGGTTCAGTTTCAACTGATGGTGTAAGCCAGAAATTATATATTAAAAAGAGATATCTACACTAATATTATTGGAAAAAGTAGTAGCTAGTATCTAATAAACAGATTAATTTAATGTCTCGTGATTCGTCGTTCTCGTCCCATATGATTTAGCGTGAGCTGCTTACAATAATATAGTGCATTAAAAATTCTATTGAATTCATCATTTAGGTATTCACATTCTTTTGCCATTTTACGATTACGAATGATAAGACGAAAAGTGGCAAAAATGTCTAATAGGTTGAGGCTAATGTAAAAAACCTAGATAAGAGAGGCACATACCAACAATGCAATTAAATTGATAAGTATAATTGATAGCTACACAATCTAGCCAAAGATTTTAAATTGTAATTTACCTAGGTACTTAGTCAGGTACCTAGCCTTATCACTTTCTTGATTTTTTATTATGGTCCAAATACGGAGATTAAACATTTTGTAAATACAAAATTTATGTCATCAAGGTGTCGTATTTATACAGTGCACCGTAGAAACTATTTACGACATAATCGATATGTAACTCATCACCTATTAGAACATGAAACCAGTGCCGGATTAAGCAAGCGCGGGGCCCGTAGCAAATACTATCGAGGGGCACTTGATCTGCTACTGGTATAAAATACTCAAAAAGTTAATCTTGGGTGGTGGTGGGCAGAATTAGATTGCGGGCCCCCCTTTTGCGCGGGGCTCGTAACATTTGCTACTCCTGCTACGTGGTTAATCCGGTACTGCACGAAACATAATAGTAACGCGACTGACTGTGCGAGTGGATCGCCGATGCTCATGCTCATGGCCATGCCGGTGCCGGTGGCGATGCCGATGCCGATGCCGGAGTCGAGGCTGAGCTCGGAGTAGACGGAGGAGTGCATCTCGCGGTGCAGGCTGGCGGGCAGCAGGCCGGCGGCGGCGGCCACGCTGGGCATGAGGCCGCGCACGGGCTCGCCGCGCTTGCGCACCTGCCGGAGCTGCTCCTGCGCCTCGGCCAGGTGGGCCGCCACCTCCGCGTAACGCTCCTGTACATTTACAAACAATTTATATACGACTTGGATATGTGTATGGGCTCCACGGTTCCGAAATAAAACGCTTTTCAGGTGTGTCAAACTTTGCAAAAATCCCTTCAGCTGTTATTGCGTAAATGAGTAATAACGTATTTATATAAGGATATCAAATAATTAATCCTTACAAATATGTATTTTTAAAAGAATATAATATAAATAATTTTTATAGTAGGTATTGAGGACAAATATCTTGCTTTTTATAAAGACCAAAATTTGTTCATAGTTGATAAAATATTGATTTTGATCACTTCTACAACTTTATCCACCAAAGTAAACATGCATGAATGACAAAGAAACATACCTTTGCATCAGCCAATTCCGCTGCAAGAGCATTTTGATTGTCTTTCGTTATTTCTAAAATTCGTAATGTATGCTCGTGGTCTGCAGTTAGCTGTAAAATAAATCACCATTAGTCATAAATTATTATCAGTTTTAAATATAATCTGCATTCAAATTAATGTTATATGTATGTAAGTAGTAAGGCATACTATAGAACAAAGATAAGACATCATTAGGCGCTGTCGAGAAGCCAAGTTATTCTAGACATTGTAAGTAATCTAATTGAGTCATGCTAAGCTCTCGACGTTTTCGTTTAATCCGCTTTAGACCATTCTAAAGGTACTATTTTACCTTCTTGACTAATTAGTTCTTAATTACAAAGCTTAAACAACATAAAAAATACGTTTTTAATCACCACTTACAAAAGTAACTGATAGCATTAATAAATTTAAGCCCGTTTTCCTGTTTTTTAATCAAATAAAATAGTTAATTTAGCGTATTTCATAAAATTTATTAATTGAACCTATTGTTTAATTACCAATTGCGATGAACACGATAAAAAGTTTTGCATTATGTATGAACTATTAAATAATCGTCATTTTGCGATAATATTGAAAACAATTTACCTGTTGTAAGTTACGTTCTGTAGTTGTGAGCCTTGCGTTTGTGGTGTCGAGTTGATGTTGAAGGTCCGATGCACGCTGCCTTTCCTCCGAAAGTTCCGAGCCCAGCACACCAGCTTCGGAGTTCGCACTTGCTGTTCAATTAAATACGATTATACTATAAATACAATACATTACGATACAAATACGATACATAATTATATCCTAACAGTATCCTACATTAAAACAAGATAAACCTATTACAGTTTACTAAATGCATTCATTATAGTTTCAAGTTAATTTTACAAATTGTCTATCTATTGAAATACAGTGGGCCCCACTCAAAAAAGATTATTTCCCATTGTTTGTGGAAATCATCAAGGTTTCTTGGTTCGTAAAATTTACAGTTTAACATGGGTAAATATTGCATTTTAAGGTTGCTGAAATAAATTTATAAAGATGATTGATAGAACTCCCAGGGAATTGTCTCTTTTCGAACAAACAACGTACAACGAACAAAGTAGTTCAATCGATTGAGCTCTGGCGAATATGTATTGATCTAACGATATTGCTGTTAAAATTAGACTCAACCCTTTTAACATATAACATTGTGCGGACTGACCATGACGTCACAATGACTGCGTTGTAATTCATACTCTTTATAGATTAATGTTTTTGGCATTGTAATCTGATATGCAGTCAATTTCCAATAATTTGGGTCTTATCGATGCCAAAAGAATGCGCTTATTGTGCTCTCAAAGAACAATAATTAAAATATTCTATTCGAACACAATTGATAATAATCTAGATCGAAGACCATAATTACTTTTTCATTAAGTATTTTCTGATGACTATGACATTTAGCGTTGAAAATACATAAATCTAACTTATTTCCAAGTGAGTAATTAACTAGAACTTTTGGAAACTTATAGTGTAGAAATATTACGATAAATTCCAAAGAATACGTAACATACATAACAAAGGCATAACAAGTAAGAGATACCAATCTTTCACACGAATATTGAGTTCTTTCTTCACGCCTTCTTTCTTCGTAAGCACCGCTGCACACGACGATAAAAGGAAAGTTGAAACAAGTATGGTCTGACAGGGTGCAAACCTTAAGAGAAAACACGCTGCTAGGCCACCTTGCCCCACCAAACCATTGTTCTTCTACAAACTATTTCGAGGCGTCTTGAATCCATAACAATAACTTGTCTATGATAAAAGGTAAAAACACGATATAAAACCATTGTTTTAATAGACTATTGTCTGGCGCCGCGTCAGTGATTGCGGTTAACATTACTCAGATATTGATAATGACATAATACCGTTAAGAATGAGATGGATTATCTTTCTAACATGACAAAATTGCTTTTATCACAGTAGTAACCAGGCTTAATATAAGGATATTAAAATCTAAGACATACTATCATACATAGGTTTTTAAAAATGTTTTTAAAATAACAGTTTTGATTAATAATTGTAGCGACATAATTTAACTGAACACATAGAATATAGAAAACTTAAATTAGATTTCGAATTATGTGGCATTTAAATGTTGAATAGTAAATAAATATCCTGGGACATTTTTCACACACGGCCAATCTGATTCCAAAGTACCTATGCTTCAAATGAAGCTTGTGTTACAGTAACCAGATATCTGATATACTATATATACAATATATAACTTTAAAATGCATACATATTATAGATATTTAGATCCAGACACAGGACAAACAGACATATTCATGCATACAAATGTTTGTACCGGGTGGGATTCGAACCCACGACGCACGCTTAAGAGTCAGGGTCACTAACCACAAAGCCAACCGGGCTGTCAATCAATAGTGATTGAATTATAATAAGTAAACTGTTTAATAATGATTGAAATTATACACATGTATACCAATTTAATTGTGCCAAATATTATTAAAATATCAGACTCATACCCGTCATAATAATACAAAATATTATCAGATAAAAACTGTATCAACTGAATGTTGATGTTTCGTGAGATAAACAAGCCAAACGAATAATGTAGAACAAGATAAAGGAAATAGCACATTAAGAAATTAGCATATACTTGATAAGACAAATCGGCTGACGTGTAGACAAATTGGTACATGCATAATAAATATAATAGTATCAATTTGTAGAAAATAGTGTGTAGAAAGTAGTTTTGTAAAAGAAACACAAAAATATAGTTTGCCACTCCTCTGATTATAATTAAACATAATTTCATAATATATACCTACCTACTCGCAACTGTCAACATGACCCATATAACTTTTCAGTCACGGCAACTAATTACTTAAAGCCAGTATTTTTAACATTATGTATTCTATTTAGTGTCATATTTTTTTTCGTTGTCCGCTTTAACACACTAAGTACACACTATTACAATTATAATGTAAACTAATACAAAAATATCTTTATTTTGTTTATGTTTGCTTAGTGTGACACGAAGTTTTGCTAATTGATTCCAATTGTTTTGGGAGGTAAATATCTGCTTTGGAAATGTTTAGGTGAAGAATAAATGATGTTAGGTGTTTACCGAGTTGATGCACGATATCGCGCAGCAGCTGGCGCTCGGCCAGCTCGGCGCAGTCGGCGCCGGCGGCGAGGCGCGAGGCCTCCTCGCGCAGCGCCCTGTTCTCGCGCTCCAGCGCGCCGGTGCGCTTGCGCAGCGCCGCCGCCGTCGCTGCCTCCTGCTCCGTCGGGGACAGGCTCTCCTCTGTGTCATTTGTTAGTATCTGACGACAATGCTCGTATCGTTAATACTTTCAGTTTGGCATGGATATGGAGATGGTATTTGTGGTGTATGAAGTGGTATTTTACTTGGATAGGTACGCTTTTGATTCTCTTATATTAATACGTACTTCAATCACTCAATATTATTCCATCGTAAGCAAGATGGCTTAGTTACATATGAGGATGAACAAGTCAATTCAATTACCATATTATGCATGCGTATGTGTTGCATAACATGTTCGCTTATACCAGTTACCTGGTATTCATAATTTACCTGCAGCAAATCTGTCTTGGTGCTGATATCGTGTCGCAGCTGGGTGATGTAGTCGCGAGCGCTCCGTAACTCCCCCTCTAACGCCGTAACGCGCGCCTCTAGACGCCCGTTGGCCGTCAGTAATTCTTTTCCGATACGAGCTGTCAATTCCAGATCCTTCTCTTTCTAATGAAAAACAAAAAGCACACTTTTCATAAAACGATATTGATTAATTAATTACCAGAAGAATGTTAACAACCAATAAGTTAACGAATCGTCAGTTTTGAAAGGTATCATTTCTATTGGAGTATTTTTAAGTTATTTTACGCACCCTACGCATTTAACTAAATAAATCTAATAAAAAACCAATCACCTAAAATGTTTTGCTGAAATAATATGACTATGGAATAATGAATGGGTATCTTATTTAAAAAGATAAGGAGGAATAGAAACTTCCTGACCACACTAACCAATGCAGATGTTGCATGTTTGCAAAAAATAATTAGCAAATTAAACAGAACTTACTTCTTCTAATAGCCTTGTTACCGCTTCGATGTCATTGTAGGTTTTTGTCATTTGGCTCACCCTGTTGCTGCATAGAACTGTAAACATAATGTCTACATGTAGCAATCAGCGCAAGCACAAAAAATTCATTTTCCAATAAACAATTTTAAATCTTGTCTATTTAAAACTAACCATTTTACTACGTTGGTATTTATATATATATAAATTATGTTAGTAAATAACTAATAGAACGACATGATTAGGTGTATGATATTATAATAAAAAAATATAGCTTTTATCAATATTATTAAATCATGCATAGCATTTTACTTGGCCCATCAAATAATCTAAAAATATCAACCTAAATGAATATATTATGTAGCTTAGTTGTATATAAATATTAGCTATGTATTTATAGTCGTCCTTGTTCTACACGTGCCCTACTAATGATTTATCAAACCATGATAACACAATTTACATTATATTATGTTTAAAAGTAAATTATAAGACATATATTTGTACCATAATAATGAAGTTTAATAGATAGAGCTGCTGACTTCAAGCTGAGCTTTGTGTATTCGTGTAGGCTTGTATTCGTGGATAAAATGAATTTCCTTATAGGTATACCACTATTTTGTGGTGCCAAGCCAGTACATATATTAATAACAATTAGGTGAAATCTTCTTAAAACATGATGGCTACATAAGTAAGCATAAATATGTAACGACATTAATTTGTTAGTACAATTGTAATTTGATAGACTTTCAATTAAGTTTCTTTTCTTTAATGAACACACATATCAAACAATAGAAATCTAGTTATAAGACTGACAATTTAAGAATTAGCTGACTAAAGCCTTAAGCTGACAAAAATTATGACTAGTAGTAATTATACTATGTAGGTACTTAGCGTACAGCTCTCATACACTGCCCTTTGCAAGCCTTTCAATCATAATATACGACTCATACGTATATAATGCTTATAAAGCGATATTACACATAAATTTAGTGTGGCTTTAAAATTTATTACTTTTTACCGTTTTTTATTCCCAGCGATCATATCTCGCGTCACTTTTATTAAGCACAACAATTCTGACTGCAAGCATGATAGTAAATCGGATTACATTTTAACCTTATTTTATTTGGACTGCGTTGAAATATTTAGAAAAATAGACCTACCTACATATTTAAATTTTTAACACGTGATATAGAAGTATTTGAGAGAATGATTGATGTATTGTTTTATATATTCTTTAACATTAATCCTAGACAAAATAAAATCGAAAATCAGCTAAAATTAAATACATGACAAAAACACTGCATTCAAATCATTCATTGGTTATTAAGAAAGATACGCACACCACAAACAAGTCTGCACACTGGTGTTTTCACATAAAACTTAATATTGGAGTCTGAAGAGTTTTGCGATAAAATTATTGTCTTGTCACATAATATTCTATGATTAAAATTGTTTAAAAAAATATTTATACACAATTAGTGTCGACAAGGATATTTTTTAATCATAACTACATATTTTATTTGATTATGTTGACTTTGTTTTATTTTTTAATCTACGAAAGTAATCGTTAAAAGTCAAATGCCTTTGGAACACAATAAAATTTGTATAAAGAAAGATAATAAAACACTACTGACCAGCAAATTCCAGATCCTGGTCGGATAAGTTCATAGCATGATTGTTGCCAAGATACTTATGAAAGTATGTATTGTATTGCTTGGACCGCTCAACAGTTTGTACACAAACACACGCTCACTTTTCAATTCCACATAGGTAACTTAAGGTTCTCACAACTGTACAAAACAATATTTACAATGCATCACAACACAATGGACAGATAAATACTTGAACGAGCACAAATCAGTATCGCAAAACGGCGTGTAAGTGAGGCACTCGTGGATGAATACCTAATAGAATGTAATATAAAGTTCCAAGCTTGCCGGCTTCAAACGCTGATAAGATACGACCGGTGTTATAGCGTAAATTTATTTACGAATCAACGATTATTGATTATTGTAAAAATCGATTGCATTCAATCACAATTAAATCATCGAAACCCTGTATTGATATTTTCATAAAGAATCTCTGGGACCGACCACTGCTACATGATTAGTAAACACACCGATTTAAAGAACTTGGAATGAATTCTAAATCGAAAAAGTCACCAACACGGGTGCTAAGTAACCAATCAACTGAACGACTGAGTTGATATAATGAAGCGTATACGCACCACGCACTGCAATCCCAGTTCATGACTGTGAAGGCAAAACAAACAATTCTATTGTAAACACGCTTATGAGAAAATCGAATTACCAAACAACAACAGCATCAAGATTTTTTATACAATATATTCATGTTTTTACTCATTTCATTGTTACAGTGATTTAATTCCATTATATCGTATAAAGTAATGTGTAACATTAAACTTTAATTCTATTATGTTTATTCAAGTACATTAATGGGTGAGAATGTCATACCAATGAAATACTGGAAAAAATAAAATAAATATACATTCATAGAGAACCAACTACATAACTAAATATACAAAGAAACCCATATGAATAGTTAGGTCATGTTCACTTAATTATTTATTTATGGCTGAGAACACATTCTAGTTTCAAGAATTTATCTACTTGTATCTTCTAAATAAATATCACCAACAGAACAAGTATGTAAAATTTTAAGTGGTATTTATAATTATCAAGATTATTTACTAAAATGAAACGTATAACGAAGAGCTACTAAGCAATATAAAAAGCTTTTATGGGAAAGCAGCAATAGATTCAATGAATGTGTTGAGAAATGTTGCTACGTATTTTTTCTCAGTAGGTATTACCTAACGCAACAATTACTTATAACGGATATCGATTGTGTCAGTTATAAATCCCACTCACACGAGACTGAAAGACTTTCACAGTTTTTGCTGTGCATTTTCCGTATAAATAACCTGTCTTACCAGCACCGGTTGGCCCCTAACCGCATGTAGATACATACATTTTCATGGACGGATAATAAAGATAGGCATATATTACTTGTAACTCATAAGTTTTCGTGTTCTCTTGCTAGTTACCAACACCTAAGCAACTATATAAATATAATATAAAAAAGCCTCAACGACGCACAGTTCTGAGGGTGCCGGTTTAAACCACTGGCCCGTACTTCTAAAACTTAGGTACGTACCGATTCACACCACTGGCTTTTGGTAAAGGAAAACATTCTGAGGAAACCTGAATGCCCGAGATGTCACGATCAAAAGCATGTGAAGTCCACCAACTCGCACTAGACGCGCGTGGTGGAGTAACCCCACTCGTGTAGTAGAGACCTATATGAGCTGATGATGATGACCACATACCAAAATTGCATGTTTTGGAGCTACGCATGACTTCTTAGGTACAACATTCAAATACACAGTAGTCGCTAATTGAAATGCACAAAAGCTGATAATATTCTCGACAAATATTGCTTCTCAGATTTTACGCGGGCTGAAATTTAGGTAGGTATGTTATTTTAATGAATTTTTAAAGGACGGCGAGAAAAATTGTGGAAAATAACCCGAATCCGAGGCAATACAAGAATATACCATAACAATTAACAGTGATATTGTTGTCTATCAAACTAAAAATATATTTGTTAAACCTATAGACTCCTGCAATTCCCAGTGTAAAGTTTCAGTCAGCTTAATTATTTACCAGATTTTACTCCATATAGACAAACAACATGACAAAATAATGTCTTGCAATAGTAGGTATATTGATAGGGGTTTGATAGAACTACAACAAATAAAAGTCTTATGTTATTGAAAATAACAGAAATGTTAAATCATTCAATTATTAGTTATGATTAGGTAATAGTTATGACGTGCAACATCAATCGGCCTTGTCTTCCGCCACCATGAAGTATCGTACCAAAGCGTTCTTCTCTAGCAGCAATGTGGTGAATGAATGGGTACCTTCCAAACCAAACCAATGTTAAAAAATAAAGTTAATATTTTGCTAAGCGTATTTGTGATATCAACAATGGTAGCAAAGGCGGAAGGAAACAAAGTTTAAAGGAGAAGGAAATGAGATTCAAGATCTTTCGTGGGTGAGATGATTTTCAGCGCAGGAAGATCAAGAAGTACTTTACAGATTTTAGGTAGTGCTAGCCATTATAACGGTATCCGTCGTACTAGCTGTACCTGTTTGAATCAAACCGTACCTCGGTCTAGGAGCAAGGTCCGGATGACACGAAAGTAGAGTTGTCCGAATCGGTCCCTGGCGAGGTGGTAGAGGTAGTCAGGATATTCGCCGAGGCACTCTCGCAGTTCCTCATCGGGAAGGAAGCTCAACTCTTGGAAGAGCTCGCGATCGAAGCCGGGCGGCGGCGAGGCGCGCGAACCGCCCGCGCACCCCGCGCCCGATCCCGCACAGCCCTCCGCCGTGACGCGCCCGAGCCGCGATCATCGGCCCCGCCCGCCTCACGCTGCCGACTATTCCCTTCCACACACGTTGTCACCACTGCACTTCTATTGTTCACTAGTCGTCTTTCATCGAGTCCTAATCACAACGTCTCTGTGGGAATGTTCCGCACGAAATAAACTGACAATTCATTTTACACACCGCTAATATCTATGTTTACTTTTATTGAAGCAAACACCTGTAAAATAGCGAAAATCGTGTATCTCTCTGATTTGAGGACGAATCGACCATATCTAACAGTCACGCATATCAGCAAGCTGTTAAATAGTTTACAATTTCACATGTCTTATGCTTCGTAACATTCAATATTTTATTTGGAAACTGAAATAGATAATTACTTGTTATTATTATTAGGTATGTATGTATGAAAAATCCGATATAACCCTCAGTACACTTTTCGAATATTTTCAAATACAAAACATATATTGGCAATTGCATTTACTCGTAGGTAATGCGATGAGCTAGTAGCTACTATATAGATACTTTGATTTGATTATAGATATTAACAGGTAGACATACGGTTTTATAAGAGTAAGAAAAAGGATAGATTTCATAGAAATTACCTATTCGAGTACCTAACTATATTTATTTTTACCACTACACTCTTACGATCGACGAACAATAGATGATTGTAAATACTTTCGCGAAGAATGTAAACTGGACTCAATGGACTAGTCAAACATTAGGTATGGATACTAATGGACTAGTGTTCACGGTCAAATTAAAGAATCAAGAACGCATTACCTATAATTACTAGGTAGCCTCGAAGCAGTAAAAAATAATAGGTACGTTTTAAGATAAGCCTATAATGAGCTACTGACACACTCCTAATTTATGTACCTAGTTGCTTAACAAAGTCAACAGACAACAAAAACAAAAGGAAATGTTTTACCTACAAATTTATGATTATTTATATTTTCTTCAATACCTAAACCACAAGGCAACTCCTAATGATTAATCGTTAATTAAGTAGTTTGCTTACTACATAGGGCCGGCCTTGCCTAAAAAACCTGCTGCAAGTGGTTATACCAAATACAAAAACAAATAATGACAACTAATAGCAAGAAGGTTCTTAAGGTCGTTTCACCACTTAGCTTCGTCTTAATTTGGACTTCTGGGCCAGTATGAATTTGCGAGGATTCTCGAAAAAAACACTTTTTTACAATATGAGTTATTATAATAGTATCATGGCATTGACCTTTTTTTCTAGTATTCATGAGTAAAAGTGCGATCGAGCCGGCTGAGGACAGAAGGTCGCTTCGCACGTGATTCACTATGACGTCGAACAGAACAATCATACAGTGTTGTAAATAAAATTAAACCATCATGACAAGTCAAAGCTTTTCTACTCTACCTTATCCTATTTATATAAGCATTATTGTTTATTACCTAATGTATTATTAAATACCTAAATTGACTTTTATAATTCCCGGTTACGATATAGCCAAGAAATTGCTTTTTTACTACATTTTAATCACTTCATAGGTTAACATTGTTAGGCATACAACACCAACAAATACATATTCATAGATAACTAGTGATGGCCGGCGGCGACGGTCTTGATCATTCTAATGATTGTATATTTTCTAGTGATTAAGCGGGAAGTAATACCTACATTACCTTAAGTAATTTTGTTGCATATTAAAAGTTGTGGATATGTACATTCTGAAAGTGTTTTTGAAACAACGACACGAGAAGAAGATCCTAATACCTGTTTTGTATAATTGTATGCTACAAAAGTATACCTACATAAAAACTTTTGAACATTTTGATACGCTTGATAAAACATCAACCAGTATCAATTTAGTTTTTGTAGTAAGCCTGTCATTATCCAATACTTTGCTTGCACTAATTACTAGACAGTGTAATTATCATACAGTAATCGATGCATTTACGTGGTAAGAATCACAATCAAATCGTATCAATCAAGTCATTCATTACTACAAAGCATTTATATGTAAATACCTAAATAAAGTCAGTTATTTTTCAATAGATTGAACGTAAATGACTGTTGGATGGCTAAAGTGATTTTAATCTTATTATGCGAGAAAATATCTAAGTAAGCCAAAACATTGGGCACCAGAGAGTAAAATAATGTATATTTTAGCCGAATTCTACATTGAAAGTAGGTTACAGCAGTAGCGGTATGATGTAATTTTGGCCCTGTACTGTAGGTACGTGTGCGCCGCGAATATGAGTTCTGCACATACAATGGAGTTTTTATAGAATGAAGTATCCTCGGTATTTTTAGCCGCAGAGCTTTAGAGCACATGGAAAATTAATTGCTTGCAAAACGGGCGAAGAGTAAAATTAAAATTTTTATGTTCTCCACACTTTACAGCATTCATGTACTTGCGAATGCAAAGATCAAGATAAGTAGGTTGGTCTTTACTACGAGTAAATTTACGGTAGATCGACTATTGTTCGTACTATTTAAATGCACTATTATGTGCATTTCATCACATCTCGGTGCCATATTTGTCGAAAGTTCATGTTTTTTTATTATAATACCTATTTTTACACACAAAATCACTTACTAAGTAGTTAATGATTGTTTGTGTGTAAACGGTAAACACACAGAAATCCTAGGTTATTAGCTTTCTAGTTTTAGTCATTAAATTCATTACTGAACATCGATCCAATGTACCTACTTAGTTTCAAACGAGTCGCACTTTTAACTACTACTTAGTCACTGTTGTATCAAGCCTATAGAAATAAATGACAATAATATCCACTGAAATTACACATAATGCGACCTTTATCATGAAACAAGGCGATTTCTTTTAGTAACGGTCCCCGTGTTTGAGGCCAGTGGCAAAAAACTTTCACGATCAAGTGCAGGTGCCTGCAGCGCTGAGAAGCACGCGATTAGCACAATCACGACACATATGAACGGTCCCGGAACGAATCTGTGCAGAGCACACGCCGCCGCGCGCCGCGACGTAAATGGCCAACGTCCACTTCCGTCGATACCAAACCAATAACTAACACAAGTCACAATCACAACTCTGCTTAGTAGGTACCCAACCCACTGATACCTGCCATACCACTTGATATACCGAAAGTGTGCATGCGCACAGTGGGTACCTACAGCCAATTTATGTGCATATTATATCACATTTAGTTATGTATTAACACGCTAACATTCGGGTGAATGAGTTTGACTAGGCTGCTCATTGCCACTAGACCTAACTTAATTTTTAAATACTAAATCTATAAATTACCATTTATGTATTTTTTGCGGTCACCAAGTCATAAACAGAAAATAAATAACAGGACATTCTCAGTCCAAAATTAATATTTTATTCAAAAACTTATAAACAATACCGCACTTTTAAGACCAAGTAACACGTTCCGTTACGCACCATGATCAAGTTGCGGTACAATATTTCCTAGTAGGTACGTAAATCGGTAGTAGTTCTTGCGCGCAATCTAGCATTTTGTTATCTACCGCAAAGTTTTTTTTATGTTTTATCACAGACCGGCGACTGCAGCAGAAGTTACAGAGCCCATTCATGTAACGAAACAACAAATAATGTCCGTAGATTAATTATTTGGGCCAATAAAACGTATCAGTAAATGCGAAAACATCTAGTTAGTTTCCAATTACCTGTAACTTATATGTAATAACTTAACGTGGCATCTAGATGCTAGCAACTTGTATGTAAATCATTTACGATTGGTTTCCAAATACCGGAATCCAGCGGCATTACATTATTCATGCTTAAACAAGGAAGATGGGTTTACATCTAAGTTGAATAGTTGCCGTTCCTCAGTACGAGATCTAGGTACAAGGTGCATATTGAAATAAAAAAGAAAAATAATTGACCCCGCGCATGCGCCCCAGGGCGCGCCACCCACCATAGACAATGAAGACAGTCTTAGAAATTTTAATAGATAACTTTAAAGAAACTTCGTAAACTAAGTTATTTTGATAAATCACTTAGATTAAAAAGTTACTTCATTTGCAATTTTTGGAAGACATCATAGACACGCATTATATGACAGTAAATAAAACCTCAAACCAAATTCATAGAATTAGACATGGGTCATTTATATTTTGTATAAATAGGTATATAGATCAGATCTTTCAATAAATTAATAAGTCTCAAAAAGGAAGCTTCAATCATCAATTAAGTTATCCTTATTGGAAAGCTTTCATGTGGGTACGTACCAACATTATAAAGTTATTTCTATAAAAATAATAAATATTACTTTGGTACCAAATAATGCACAAATACAAAAGATAATGCAAATATTAAGCGCGATTAAATATCAACAGCATCAGAATTATATAGTAAATCATGTTAGAAAACACTTATACCTATATAATTGAATCATTTTATCTGTACATTCAAGCCTAACTACGTTAAAAAAAATTAGATACATAATAGTAAACTATAACGTTTTGTATACTACACAATCAGGCAACAATGGACATAATTATGTTCTCACGGTCAAGATAACAGATCTGGCTCACAGCTGTTGCGCGTTGCGACGCGGCGCGCCGCTCGCTGCGTCGGGCGTCCCGACTCCCGTATCACCCCCGCCCCGATCGATGACACGTCGACTCAATTATTATAAACCCCTAACTACCAAACGATTATTTTAACGAGTATGAACATTTTTCAGCAATAAATAAACAAATCGTTTATAACACATGACTCCACCTCTCTTTTACATAATATAATACATAATCTATTTTTATTACACCACCCTTATGGCGAAACGGGATAACGCCGCAACTACTTGATTGCTTTTGTTGGCAGCGATATGAGGGCACGTGTGTGATTTGGACGGCTAATCTATATTAGTTTAGAGTGCACCGTTGCACCTCCACTCTCTATGTTTAGCACGGCTGATAGCGGTTGATGCGCGAAGCACGCTGTATGCGGCTTGTGGCGTGCGGCGTGCGGTGTGCGGCGCAAGTTACACGGTATCGATCGATCCTCATTCGAGGCGATACAAACGGGAGCGGGCGAAGAGAATACACACGCGTGCCGAGTGGCTACCGGCGCGACCGGCACTGGTGAGCGCAAGTCTTTAGACTCGCGCATGCGCAGTGCTGCCATAGATACCGACCGGCGACCACCCAACAGAGATATGCGTCACCCGTACGAACTGCGGCGCGAATAGGTAGCTAGAGATATAGTTAATTGAACGCGCCCAAGAATTTGAGTCAGCCCTCGAAAACACCAATCTCAAACAATATCAAACTGCCGTAATAAGAGTACCATAATATTTTGGATGAGTCAAATTCATAGGTTTAAAACTAGCTATAAACTACTAGAATTAAAAAAATATTATAAGTATACTAGTAGGAAAAAATTACCCATCAATTTTAGGACTCCTGACCTTAGACATGTTCATAGAAGAGTGGTCAAATACTTCACATTAAACAACTGATCACATATAGCCTATTTCTACTTACAGTATTATTTTGCAAAAATTATGAATTTAAATACCAACGTAATAATTAAATTAATTATTATATCATATGTGGTGAAGTAGGTATCTTATAAATAAGTTATTATGATAACCTGTGAACGCGTAGTTGATAGCAGTATAGTACATATACCCAAGACATAATACATGTATAGGTATATGTATATTCTAACAAATAAAGGTTTTTAGATTCAGATTGATATTGTGTACTCTTCTTAGTCTATGACAACATTATTTATGCTTTAAATATAAACTAATGACTTAAAATTATTTCTAAAATATAACAAAAACTTACATAATCAGTATTATACCTACCTACAAGTCAATTGGCCAAGTAAAATGTAATGCAATAAAATAATATGCTCAAAAATAATGTTTCTGACAGTGTGTTTCAAATCAAAAGTAAATTGACTTACGAAAGTAATTGAGTGTCTCCCTGATCTGGTCAGGTGTTAACGCCAGATCCTCGGGACTGAGTGGCAGAGCTGGTGAAGGAATGAACCAATCCTGGTTCTCGTAACCTGTAAATGTTAAACATTATACAAATTGTTTGTTACGTTTTCTGTGAATAAGTTTCAAATTACTGCCAACCCACAAGTATATATAGTTAAACTATGTAATTCCTGCTTAAAACGGGTAAGCTACAAGTTGTTATTGATACAATTGAGGGGCCGGCGTTAGTTTGTTTCACGTCACAGGATCGCTGAATCATACAATATTCAAGAACTGCTTCTATTCCAGTTTAAATCGAATCAAGCCGCACCAGATCATGTAATACATACTGGGCGGTGCATTGAACACAATATTACCACTATTCATTTACTACCTACAAACGAATCATGATTATGTCACAGTTTCAAGCAACAGAATCAACTTAGTGGCAAAATATTTTCCTTATAACTCAGGTAACAAATTTTGAACGATACATATGAAGTCTATCATACTCCTACATGAATAGCTAACCTGTACCTAATTCCATTCCATTCCTAAAGCAATGCAGTAAGTTGACAGATGACACTCATCAGACCGGTAGGGGGACGCATATTCCTATACTGCTCAGCGCAGCGGACGATGACTCCAGCGATGAGACATCATTATTTATAGCATTTAAGAACGGCAGCGCCGGCGCCGGCGCCGGAAACCGTGCCTCGTACACTTACTAGGACGGAACCACACATAATAATATGTGATATCGTACGACGACATACTGACTACTCTGTCTAAGATGTCCTACTAATATGATCAATGCGAAAGTTTCTGAGTAGGTATAGATGGACGGATGAAAAAACACTGAGCTGATTTGGATGAAATTTGTAACACAGAAAAGTAGCATATGTGTTAATTCAGGTTATAATGTTATAACCTGAATTAACACATATGCTACTTTTTATTCCAGAAAAATTGAAAATCCCTCGGATCCCTAGAAAAACACTTAAACTGTTATTGGATGCACGTGATGACAACTTTTTAAATATACTTAGGTATATTAATTTTATATGTTCCTGTGAGTATAAAATCTGTTGGCACAAATACATCTGGTTGATATAAATAAAAACAAACATACAAATTGTACTGTTATTTTTTCATCCTTTCCGTTTGGGATTTATCTGGAATGTGATATACTACACTACCTACAAACCTACATTACATACTGTTGACCTACTTGGCTAAGAATAAAGCTTCATACAAGAAAGTTTATGAAAAAAACATATTTTTACAAAACTCTAGACGATCCACGAAATATAAAATGATCATTCCTTTTCAATTAATATTTTTGTGCATCAATGGGCACTAAAAATCGTATACAAAAACACAATTCCTAAAAATATGCTATTATTTGCCATTATTTTACTAACGTCAAAAACAGAAAAGGTATAAAAAAGCGATGTAATTATAATGACGGATTTATCATCCGTTTACCTTAATAGAAAAAAAATCATGCCTATTATCTATGACGAGGCAGGCATGTCTTTATTTCATGGAAAATGTTTTAATCTCAACCTCAGTGGTGTGGTGAGCGATATCTATACTAATATTATAAAGAGGAAAGATTTGTTTGTTTGTTTGTTTGTTTGTAATGAATAGGCTCCGAAACTACTGGACCGATTTCAAAAATTCTTTCACCTTTGGAACTACATTATCCCCGAGTAACATAGGCTATATTTTATCCCTGTATTCCCACGGGAACGGGAACTACGCGGGTAAAACCGCGCGGAGGCAGCTAGTTTACAATAATTTGTTAACGGAGATACGTCATTTGTCTCTTGTGGGGGAATCGATCGGGAGCTCACAAGAAGGGCTATACTATACCACGCGACAAAGTGTACCTACGCTAACACGCTGGATAATATTTTCCAAAATACTACCACTAGTGTACCTATTCGGCAATTACACGGAAATAATAAATATCCTGGGGCAGATTTTCACACGGCCAATCTTAATGAGAACTAAGCAGAGTTAAAAAAATAGTAACCAGATAACTGATATAATACATATACTAATTGTAAATATTTATTGTTAGTATACTATCTAGTTATAGCTAGAAATTATTGTTAATAGTGGAATCGAACCCACGACAGACAGGTCGAAAGTCAGGGTTGCTAACCACGAAGCTAACCGGCCCGTCAGTATTTATTGAATGAAATTAAACAATCTATTTCCAACGAATAAACTGTTTCAATATCATATAGTCAGTTAGTTGATAAGACAAATTATTGTTATAGTAAAATGACATAATATGAAAACAATTGCATAACACAAAATGCTTGGTAAGTATGCACCTTTTTGCAATGAGACTGACCTTGGACTCCATAGAATAAAATAAAGTACCTTTCACAATATACAAATCATATTACTATTGGGTAGCTGCTCCGGTTTGTACTTAAATATTACTTAATAAATAAATATTATTCAAAAAATAGTTAAAGAGCTCCGAGTCTGCTTTGTGCAGAACCCTATAATACGAACTCACTATTCGGTGCCTCGCGGTAGCTTCAAGGGCACATATTTTTAAACAAATCGATATAAATTAACATATGTCACAATACCTCCAAATTGTGTTAGACTATCAGCTCTCAAGCGGTATTTTGGTATATGTTCTTGCAGTAGACTGACTATTTCTACCTCTGGCACCTCCTCGCTACTGCACACCTCTGTAGACAAGATAAAATATATTAATACACACTTATACAATAAATTTAGTAGATACTACTTAATTAATTCTCATAATATGAATAATTAACCTTAGATCAAGATAATAAACAGTTTGGAAAGCAACAAGTCTGAATGCGATGTCGTGACTAGAGAAGTGAACTTGAGCGCAATGCAGTATTTAACTGTATATACGCAATGTGCATTGCACGGGGCGTCTACATTCCGGATTTAGTGTGGAGGCAGACAGAATCGATAGTTGCCTCCCGGCGGCGGTGGCTGACCGCGCCATCTGCGGGGGGTATGCACTCCAGAAATTCCCTCACACCACCTAACGTTGTCTATACTCTATAGTATATAGTATAGAGTCTATACCCACTGCGACGTGTCGCACATAATTATGTGCTATGAAGTAAAATGAAAACAAACACTAATGATATTCCTTGTAAGTAAAGCTGTTCAGTATCTATTCAGATCATTTAATGGTCTATATCGTGATATTAACCTAATAAGAACTATATATGTACAACTCCATTACAAGTTTTTCTTACTTTGCTGCCCTATACCACAACGTTTTTTTAATAGTTATTATATTCACACACATACCTAACGAAAATAACAGATATTTTTATTTATTTATAACATTTACATTTACACTACCTTTACAGGCGACTTCCCAATACGAATTTTATGGTGTCATGTCAAGAACACAATTATGTGCAAGCTTAAAAATAATAAATTCCGTCTCTGTCATAGAGTCAATATTGACAGGCCGGTAGGCTTGGTGGTTAGTGACCCTGACTTTCAAAATCAACATGGCTGTTTGTTCTGTGTCTAGATGTAAATCTAATATATAAAATTCTAGCGTCGCGAAGTTTGTGGTAAAACTCCTCCGAAACGGCTTGACCGATTCTCATGAAATTTTGTATCCATATTCGGTAGGTCTGAGAATCGGACAACATCTATTTTTCATCCCCTTAAATGTTAAGGGTAAGCCACCCCAAATTTTTTTTTTTTTTTATTTTTTTATGATACAGCATTAGTAAATACCTACATATAACCCTGAATTTTCAATCCTTTACAACCAACCCCTATTTTACTATCGCGATTTTTATTTTATCTTCCGCCTTCACCGGTCGATAACCGATCAACGATCAATCGATCAGTTATAATAAAAATAATTAAATATTATTTAGTTCAATAAAACGAAAAAAAAAACAGATATTTTGAAAATAGATACATATCTTATCAATACATAAATTAAGTCACTGTTTTTTACCAATACACTGATGGAAGGATTTATTAACTATTCATATTTTAATTTCTTTGAAGACAACTATAATAAATATTTCTTTACATTCAATCAATATTTATTTGGGAATAAAGTACATTTATTCATAGTTAATGTAACATTAAATAAATCGTATTTAATAAACTGATAGTTACAATATGAATAATTATTTTTTATATTTAGATAACTAGCAAGAATTGTAATATAAATATATTCTCTACATTAAAAAACATTAATTTATAACCCTACATAAAGCATTATTTTAGTGTTTGTAACGCTTTCGATTATAAGTACCTATATCCCCGAACACTTATAGTAGATAATTATTTTTATTGAACTAAAAAAAAATTTCCTATGGCAAAACAACGTCTGCATATGTAAAACAGATTTCCCTCCGGTTTCACCAAGTTAAGGAGTATTTCATGGGGAAGGTTTTTATGTATAATTCATCAATTTGGACCCGGTAGGTGGCGCTGGTGGGCAGAACGAAGTCTGCCGGGTCCGCTAGTATCTATATAAGTGTGAATTTAAAGTAGCATATCAGCTATCTGGTTATCATAGATAGATACCTACTATAGTTACGATAAATAAACAATAATTATTATAGCACAAGGTCTGCTTAGTTTGGAATCAGATTGGCCATTTGTGAAAAATGTCCCAGGATATTTATTTATATGTATTACGCTACTTTTAAATGGATACTTATATAATTACGCATATTATCCAGCTACAGAAAATATGCAAACACAAATGCTTGCCCAAGGTGTGAATAGAACCTGTGACCAGCGTCTTGGACCGTCAGGGTAACTAACAAAATAATAATCCCCTGAGTTATAAATTGGTTAGTGACAATTGGCATAAATAAAAGTGTGTTCAAAAAGCTTAGAAAAGTTATCGTTGTACTTGCATACATCTAAACAGCATCAAAACTATCACATCATTTCAATATTAGCAGGTAAGATAAGATAAGAATTTCAACAATCTTTATCTATTACAAAATAAAAATAGATCTGATTTTCAAGATCAAGCATGTATTGTAATAAAAACAGCATCAGTCATTATAATACCTACGCTGCCGACTACTGAAATAGTTAGAATATTTGAATATAGCACTTGTGTGTATACCAGAAGGTCAAAAAGGAAGATAACAATCAAGTATTTAATCAAAACAATAAACAAAAACCGAAACAGTCTATCGTTTAGGAAAAACACTAGAAACTGAAGCCTCGCAAACACTAGAAGTATGTATTTAATTTATAGAAGAACTCACCCTCGCTCCAAGAATGTAGTAAATTTTGCTGCCTCTCGTTCAAGTCATTTCGGCGGAATGGGTGCAGTCGCTGTCTTTTCCCGTTCATTTTTACGGCACATAAAGACACGATTCGGATTTTTTTCTCACACAAGTTACAATCCAGAATATAAAGTAATTATATCACAATAACATTGCATTTTGCACAAAAATCGCCACTTTCACCAATATATTTGCGGACGTGCACTGTGTAACGAACTCCCAAATAATCAAGCGCTGTAACCAACTATAGATATGCGATAAAAGACAAAACGTCATAAAAGTCGATAAGGACACAACATTGAACGGTTACGAGCTTGCGACAATACCACAACGAATATAAATTGCCCAACAAACCCTTTAAGGTCGAGCTAAATTTAATCTAAGCCTCTCTAGGAAATTTAACTTAAGTGAGTGACAAGTTTGGGCACTGTAAACTTGCCGCAGTCACAATATTAAGTATCGGCCAATATCCATAAGGATATTAAATCAGGCAGAATCCTGAAATGAGATTGATTCCTGACATTATCATTGTGATATAATCCTACTAATATTATTAATGCGAAAGTTTGTGAGAATGTATGGATGTATGTTTGTGACTCTTGCACGCCAGAAAGGTTGCAAGGTTGAAGGGAGCGCGATGAAATTTGGCACAGAGTTAGAATACGTTCTGGAATAACATATAGGCTACTTTTTATCCCGGGAAAATTGAAGATTCCCAGCAAACGCAGGTGATACCGTGGAGAGCCACCTACTAGTGGCTAATACAATTACAAGACTTATAGTCTTAATAATTAATTGAAATTGTGACAAGACACAATTATTAACTAACGATAAAGCTATGTCACCGTAGCCACATCTAACTATAATAAATTGACGAAATGAACAAGTATGCCATAACATCGATCATTGATCATCGATTCAACAATTGATTTATGAGCTCTAGAATCAAATCTTCTTATGATATTTACATAACTAACAAAATATTTACATAAACAAATATAAACTCTTGTGTTTGTTCTTTTATTTTATTCTTGATTTTTTTAATAAAGTTATTTATTCCAAGTATTTATTTATTCCAATTCCATTTATTCCAATAAATACCTAACCCGATTCGAAAAGACTCACATACCTACCTTCGTTTAACGGGGGAAGCACCATTGTACATATAACTTTTTGTAAAAAAAAATGTTAATCTAATTATGGATCAAAAATCAAAATAGCCTCTAACTAGATAAAGAAGCGCTACCCACCCAATAGAATGGCTTAAAACCTCAAGATGTTTAAACAGGACATACAGCTTAAGTTTTTTTTAAGAAGAAAACGCCATCGCCGCATAGTTTACCCCTAGTGTTTACATATATTATGTATGTTAGCGAATAAATAAGATTTTTTTTATATTCTATAAAATGACAGACAATATGTGATAAGCTTTTATTTTTCTAAGACCTGTAAATAGAAACAGCACGAGGCCACCACACGCACAGTTCGACTGTGGAGGCGGCTCGGTCGACGCACTCATTCGTATAACCAATGAAAATAAAGGATGTCGTCAATATGTTGGCATCGGTACCATAGCGGGGTCACCTCAGCTACGGGTTGCCCTAATATTGTTGGTTGACGTAATCATTCAAAACGACCATGTCATTAAATCATCAACTACGGCTCCAAACGACCAAAGCATCGTAAAAAATATTATTCAGAATTACAAGTAGGTACTAAGAAGTTAAACCAAACCTAAATTACCGAATTGATATATTAATACCACATATCATACTTGTTATACATGTCATGTTTAAACAACCATGAGTCTTCTCTAAACTTATTCCTAATTTTCAACAAATTGATTTGGAATTTAAAACATCAACAAAAGTATGAAGAAAGTACCTATGCATCTTATAGATATTTTTTAGATTGTTTCATTTATAACACATTTGTAGGTTCATAGGTTCCTTATTAAGGTTTAATATGAGTGCATAGCCACACGAAATCATAGATAAGTTCTAATTGCCCGAAAATGTTATGTTAGTAACCTAGGTAGGTCAGCACAGTACCAACATTGCAATATTACAAGTGTTATGCAAATATTTATTGTTTTATTAACATAAGTTGGTTCCACAGAGTTAAAGATGTAATAAGAAAAAACAATCAAACTTGTAAATCCATCAGTTTGTGAATTTATGTTATAAAATAATAGGGTAAACAGACCATAAACCGACAAAAGTAACAACCATGCCATTCTAGAACCACTTTTTTATGTGTAGTAGCAGTACCTTTCATTGCTTATTTCTTGTAACAAGTTGATATTTCACACTAGACCATAAGAGACAATAAAGAAAATATTAAAATTGAACATAACGACAATATAGTTGCAAATAATACAAGCTAAGATTTTTAAACCAAATAACTTTTCGAAACAGATTATGATTGAGATTAAAAGTGGAGTTTTAAAACAGGTTGAAAATAAGAGAGTATCTCAAGTTTTTTCGTAAGCAAGAATGGCTTTTAAATTTATCGGCCTGTCGACAGAGGCGGACTCGCGGCGGCGCTAGACTGAAGCTGCGCTGGCGCGTTGTGCACCCGCCCAGAATAGCAATATCTGGCAAGCAGCCAATGTAAAGGCTTATTGGTTCATTCTACCCATTCATAATCTCGTAAGGGGTTAACAATTTCCTTAAATGACAGTTAAATTATCTCCAACATGACTGAATTGTCTGACACCTTTACCAATAAATTATTTGCATCATAGTCCAATGGGGGAATTTGATCGCAACAGTTTTTGTTAGTGGGTAAATATGATTTATCCTTGGATTCAAGTAAGTTTATTAGTACCTACCTGAATAACATCATATATATGTATGAATTGTATGATTCACCTGTTAGTGTGGCGACGTGCCTTGTTTTGCGCGGAGCTAGCGAGGGCGCGCGAACTGCATCCTGGAGGGCCGCCAGCTTGACGACTATGCCCTATAAAACAATCACTTATTTATACAAAGAAAAGTTTATCTTAATAGTTTTTTTAGGAATATACAAATCACACGAAAATGGTATAGGATTAATCTCAGACAGACTTTATGTAGATATAAAGTTTGGGTATTAGAGTTAAGATAAAATATATAATCTTTACATAGGATTTTACAATTTGCAAATATATATATGGAAAATAAGTTTCAAGTTAAATGTTCTGGATTAATCAAGTAATAATTTTTTTACTATATAGATAAATAGATATCAAACAAATTATTAAGGTAAATTTTTTAAAATTACATAAATATTACTCACAAAATCTATTAAGAAGGCTCTTGGCTTAATTTGGGAGTGGATTTAATAACCTGAAATTTTAAGAACAATATATTTTCTGTGTGACAATGATAGATATTATATTAAATATGGATTATGTAATCAGTTGGTAGGTGAGTGGCCCAGCAACACTAATTTAATGAAACACATGATGCTAATTCTAGAATTTGCATGTTAGCTAACTGAGTTAGCTCTAGATAATTTAGATGAAGACAATACAAAGCAGAGCTAGAAATGCTGATTAGATAGTGCATGTAAGATAAAATGCAATAATTTAAATTTAATTTAAATATTCTATAGCACTTGATGATGGTACATACCTACTCTAATGATAAAAAGATTTATTTATGTTCAATTATCCCAGGTTATAAAAGTAGCCCTTGTTTTAATCCAGGTTATAAGCTGTGTTCCAAATTTCATTCAAATCCATTCAGTAGTTTTTGCATTAAAGAGTAACAATCATACATCCATCCATCCATACTCAGGAATTTTCACATTTATAATATTAGTAAGATTTTGGAAATTATTTAAAAAGAATTTACTTGTGAAATAGACATACTTGAGGTTCATTAAGTTCAACGAGGTTGCAAGAATTTTGAATAATTTGGACATATGTACATGTAAATGAATATCACCAAAGTATTAATCAATTTGCTAAGATAGTAAATACACCAAACCACACAAGAAAATCCTTTTAAATAGATAATACTTTAAATTGGTTACGCTATGCATACATTTTAAAGTGAGTCATTGTTAAGTCACAGCAGCCATGAATAACCTGGTTGCAGTTTTGCATTATTTTGATGATGTAAGATTACAGGATGCAGGATTATAATAATAATACCTAATATACCTACTCTATAATAAAGAGACCATCGATTTTACCAAGAGATTATATTTTGTTAAGATTTGTAGAAATGTAGGTATATATACAATTTAAGAGGTTTAAATCTTCTAATAAATCTATGCTGCAAATCAGTAGTAAGTTAAGTAGTTTACCTGCCTATAAAGTATATAGGTGAACGTATGATGAATGTTCTAATCTGCAATTTCTCAATTGCCATGAACATGTCTTTGTTTAAGCATCGTCACGCCTTTGAATATTATTCAATTTAAAATACTAAACATAGTTACATAGACGAGCAGGAAACTATATAAGAACTAACTTACATTCTTAATTTACATCATCGCTGCTACGACCTTGCTCCACCAAAACTCCAAACTCCAAAGACTGACTCCATCCAACTAACTAAACGTTCACTAACGCCAAAAATATTTTAATACACATGCTCTACTATAATTTTCTTTTGCTAGTGTTCTATATGAACACCGGTCACTGGATTAAAAATACGATAGAGAAATTAATTAAATTACACATCTTTTCAGGAAATAAAATGAATGAATGAAGAGACAGTAACAGTAAGATAGTAAATTCAATTGGTAATTAGTATGTATGCAGTGTTGCCAGCGAGGTATTTCAAAAGTGACCTGAACTGTCCAAAAAAGTAACCTTTAGTAACCTTTCGTATAGGAAAAATATCGACGTCGTTTTTTTTTTTTTTTTAGGCGCGTCTCTAAATTTGGTCTCTTGTACACGTCTCAAAATTATTGTCGTCGTTTTTTTTTTTTTTTAGGCGTGTCTCTCAATTTGGTGCCATTGTAGACGTTACACAAATATATTGACGACAAACATTGAATCACCTAAAAGTAACCTTTTGTAACCTTTTCTGTGGTGTAACCTCCCAGTAACCTAACGAAGTCAAAAATCACCTGTGAGGTTACTAAAGTAACCTTCTGGCAACGCTGTATGTATGTAGTATAGATAGTATATTAGTAAGCAGTGTTGCCAACTCGGCTATTCCGAAATATGCTCGTGTAGTGTTAAAAAAGTATTAAAAATATACCGTTACGTTACTACTATTTATATTATTATATTTTAGACCAGCTCATATCTTTTACATTTTATTATACAAAAGATTGTTTACTAAAGTAGTTACAGAAAGGCAAGCTCATGCAAACAATGACAGAAAAAAAAACGTCAGTCCAATATCAAACTTATCCGGTGGACATTCCTAAGAGCGAGGCCCCATTGGTGCGGTGCGGTGCGTTGCGTCGGGATGCGTCGACGCTGCGTCGTTTTCCATACATTTTTTATGACATGCCCCATTAGACCGTTGCGTCGACGCGCGCGATGTTTCAACGGATCGACGGACAAGAGACGAAGTGGGAGGGAGGGTGATGCGCTGCGTTGCCGGAGCAACGCTGCGACGACGGACAGTGCACCACTGCTAGGGAACACTGAGACGCAGCTGCGACGGCGTGCGTACCGCAGTTGCGTTGCGTTGCCGCAGCGTCAACGCAACGCAGGTGTGGCATACAATGCGTTGTTCCGTTGCGACGACGCGACGCAACGCACCGCACCGCACCAATGGGGCCTCGCTCTAAAATGTACTAAATAAGGAATCTGATGTGTGTGTGTGTAATTTGTGCTTATCTCCTGATCCATGAGTGAGTTTTATCTCTATATTTACGTGTTGTATTTAAGCTAAATTCCGTAAAATTTATTTTGAAAAAGGCGGGTAATAATGCCTGACACTAATTATAATATATTTTTTCTTAAATTCACTTTGTTCTGATCGGGGGCCTCTGCTATTTCCCTGTATTGTTACACGACTTCCACATATAAAACAAGCTGAGTAATAATAACACCGTATGAACCAGCAGATGTTATGTTTAATTAATTTTACATCTTCTCAACATACATATTATAAGAAACAGATAACAATACAGCTATAATTACAACTGAACTTAGAAAAATAAATATCGTCAGAACTGCCAGACCTGAAATATAATAAAAATATGAATTAATATAAGTTGTAGTGATTTTAAAGTAACACGAGTGTTTGATAAGCGTACCCGCTAACTTCAAATGATTTTGCTAAGTTGTTATTTACCACATCGCATGGTTATGAGAACGGCAATGTACGAATGCTAAAGTATATACTGAAAGTAAAAAGGTATCATTAAAATAATAGCATAATAGGTAACGAACCTTGCTTGTTAGCAAAATCACAATTATTTGGCGGATTTGGATGCCCTTAAAGTTGGGCTTACTTAGTTTATAGTACTTGTTTCATTTCGTTTACTTCCAGAAGAGCTAAAATATTTCAATGGGTGTCAACCTTATTAGTCAATTATATAAATTACTATACAATGTAGAGGTACAATGCATATATTTTCTCACCTTCTAATAATATAATAATGGTGATAGAACAAAAAACTCCTAAAAGCACAAATAATGAAAATGATAACAATGCTAATATGATCATTGATAGAGTTGTTACTAAGGGCATTGTAAATCGTGGCTTATTCATTAGGTGGTCGATGATAAAGTTCACCGTACATTGAATTTTCTCATAAAATAAATCGAAACCCGAACACACCAGTACTGAAACAATAAAAAATATTCTTGTTATAAAACCTTACATATCTGCGCTACACAAACATTGCGTAGGTACGTGGTCAGTGCGGGCGGAGCAAATAAATAAGTTAAAGGAAATCTTAAATATTGTTTATTTTCATATAGGCCACGAAAAAGATTATTAGGACATTTCAATTGGTAATTTTGTTGGGTTTAGTTTGACCTTAGTTTAACGGTTTAACAACGATAATATGATTATATTTTAGAATATCCCTAAGACAGAAATTAAATTTTGTTTTATTAATTTATATAAACTTAAATAATAAAACGATTGCGATAATACCGTGTCATATTTTTTTACTCGAAATTTCACTACAAGATGCTACATGGTGGGTGGGTAGTTATGGGCTATTTAAAATTTATTTAATTATAAGATAGACGACAGAGCAAGATAAATCTGTTTACAGATGATTATAAAGATAGGTTGGTAAAATACATATTATAAATTTACATGCCCTAGCTAAACTGCGATAATTGTAACAATTTATGATTTTGTAAATTACCAATGCACTGTTCATGATTCAGAATCAAATAAAAAAAATGGTAGGTATATTTGAATTTTTTTTGTCAGATTTTACCTGGTACCTACTTACCCCATGATGCTTTAATTGTTAACTCAAACGCATTTATAATGTTTACTTCCATTTTAGAAATCTACACTCGCCACCTTAGTTAGTTGGCTAAAGAAATGTTTATCCCAAACAGATCTTTACTAAATCTCAAAGAAGTATGATTATGAAGTTGTATCAGTCAGATAATGTGAAAAAATTGAAAATAAATATATGCATCTGCTCATAGACTTTTTGTTCACCGTCTGCTACAAAGTTAAAAAATATATATATATTAATAGTATTATCGTTTTCATAAATATGTTCGTATAATGGTGAATGTATTTGGATAAATTTTTCATTCATCCGTTAAAAAAAATTCTTGGTTAAATTGGTTTTTTTTAGAATGTTTTGGGCGTATTTCCCGTTCAAGTTCTACAATATGCTGCGATTGAGTAACGTAGAGATGCTAATACTCGACTAAAAATTGCGACGTTGTATCTGGCAGCACTAAACTGTTTTCGTAAAATTGTGCTCCATTCACTGTCAGTCAGTGTCAACTAGTCAATTCAAGAGCTGTCTGCTGTGTGAGCGCGCATGTAAAAGCGCGCGCTGCAGTAATTTCAAGAGTTAACGTTTGGTTAATCAATCAATTCTATTAATTTTGTAGATAAGAACTGGATTAGATGCTGCCGGTAGCCTAGGGGACAGTATAAAATCTGAAAATTTGGCTGTAATACTATTGTTGCCCACATACAATAAGGATGGTATGTTTCAAGCTACATGAGAATAATTACATGTATTACTACTATTGTTAATTATAATAAGAATTAAACCTATTATCATTCTAATAGGCTGGATCCTCTCGGTCAATTAATTATAATATATCCATTCGCTTAGATGCTAGGTTGACTAAATTTGAATATTACATTTTGTTGGGAACCTTCAACATTTAGTAATATAATAATGCCTAATATGGTCTTTATTATCGTAGTTCTAATTTAAACATATATATTTATTATTATACTATTAAATGACTTGCTTAGAGAACTTTTTGCCAGTAGGCACATTACTTTTATCTATATAAGAATGAACCAATTGCTGACAGAATAATAACCTTGCTGAACAGAAGTTAAATCTCATGAATTCTTGTTATAAGATCCCTTTTAAAAACTAAATTAAATATCCTGGGACATTTTTCACACACAGCCAATCTGATTCCAAAGTAAGCTTCAAACGAAACTTGTGTTATGGTAACCAGATAGCTGATATACTACATATAATACTTTTAAATACATACATATTATACATCCAGACACAGAACAAACAGACATATTCATGCATACAAATGCTTGTCCTGGGTGGGATTTGATCCCACAACCCGCAGCTTGAAAGTCAGGGTCACTAACCATAAAGCCAACTGGGCTGTCATTAAATTAAGTTACAGTATGTTAACTATAATTTTAATTATCAATAAGTAATTGAAAAAAAAAAACATTTTCAGGGTGGTGACTATGATCAAAATTTGTTGTCGGATATGTTGCCTATATATTACACAAGGTTGTTTCCACAAAACATTTTTTGTAGATGGCTGTCATGTGGGAGCTATCCTCAACCACTATCCAATAGGGAATTGTCCTTCACCCTTGCTGATGATGTCTACTTGAGATATATGTCAATATGTAGCCAGAAGGAACTTCAAACATTGCTTCAAAAAAAGTGCCCTCATAAATTGGATATTGGTGGAGTTTACAATACAAAGTAAGAAGATATTGATAATATATTATTTATTTAGATGAGATTTATTAATTTACTTAGTATGTGTGCTGTGGGCTATTTTATTTATAGCTTAGTTTAACTATTTGGTTGGATATAAGTAGGGATGTCAAGATGTTAAGTCTATTCCAATCCTGTACAAATATTTTCACACCAATAGCTTAGTTTAACTATTTGGTTGGATATAAGTAGGGATGTCAAGATGTTAAGTCTATTCCAATCCTGTACAAATATTTTCACACCACTGTTTTCTGGAAGCTCCTTTGAGGAGATGTATATGAGCTGATGATGGTGATATAGATATTCTTTAATTAGGTACCAATTGTATGAAACACTATGTGCCAGTCTTAATTTACACTTGTTTACTTTTTTGTTACTTTATTTTTTTAAAGGTTATGTATCCATGTAGTTGCTTTTATATTTTTCAGACCATCTGTGGCTCGACATGACTCTGTAGTGCTGGCAAGGGAACTAGTGTTTGACATTGATCTTACAGATTATGATGAAGTTAGGACATGTTGTCAGGAAGCCAAAGTATGTGAGAAATGCTGGAGGTTAATGGTCATTGCCTGTGAAATTATTGATAAGGCATTGAAAGGTATGTTTTATTTTGCATAGACCTACTAGGTCCTAATACATTAACATCAAAGTATTCAACACACTAGCTAGTAAAATGAGTGTTATTACATCGCTTTTAGGGCCATAAACTGAGCTATAGTACAAACATTGGTTAAATTAGAACTGTACCTACTGCAGTGTTTTCTTATATATCTTAATATTTATTTATTTTTTATTTATATATAAGTTAACACAGCACTTTGAATTTAACTGGGTAATACAGTTGTTTTTAGTAGGTAACAACGAAGAGGTTTTATACTGCTGAAAGTCCATGTTAAATTAGGTAATAGGTATATACATTTTTGGAAGAAATTAATGTGTGTGTTCTTAATAAAGTTAAACAAATTTTATTTTTTATTATTAATCACTATTTTGAAACATTTAAAGTACTCCCATGTTGATATTTATTGTTTCGTCATTACTTTAATGGGATCTTTTATAATTTCAGAGGATTTTGGCTTTCAAAGCATACTTTGGGTTTTCTCTGGGAGACGTGGTATTCATTGCTGGGTATCAGACTATGAAGCAAGGACGCTAGATAGTCCTGGTCGAGGAGCTGTTGCCGATTACTTATGCTTGATAACCGGAGGTGATAACCAAAATAAGAAGGTGAATTTGGGAAGTGATAATTTACATTCCAGTATTAGGTATGTAAATGCAGTTTATTTGTAGGTACATAGGGATATTGATTTGAGTGTATTTTTTCAACTTACTACATTCGAACACATGATTACTTACCATGTTGGGGTTGTGGTCAAATTATTAAAAAAATCATATAACTCACGCCAAAACATCTCAATAATATATCCTTTGTTCCTATAATATATTTATTTTAGCATTTGGTCGAAAAAAAAATCCAACCAAACATACAGTAGGTACCTATTGTTAATTGACTAAGCATTTTTAATATTTCAAATATCAAATATTTCAGGAGAGCTCTTGATATCATAGATAAATACTTTGAAGAATTAGTGCAAGAGCAAGAATTCTTTGTAACAAATGAGAGACTGAAGAAATTTTTTAAAATGATACCTAACGAAACATTTAGATCAGAAGTGGAGTGCATGTTGGAAAAAATGCCTGAATCATCTTTAGAGAGATGGAAATCTTTTCTTGACACTTACAATTCTTTCTGTAGAGAAGTGAGTATTCTATAACCTAAGTAAATCCCATTTTACTGAAATAAAAAGTATACAGAAATAATTGTGCTTTGTTTATCGTCAGGTCTACAATTTCATTTGAACCGCGAAAATGCAAATGGAGCAGTCAATTTAAGATATTTAGTTGTTATATTTTTCTAAATCATAACTTAGGTACTAGCAATAATACACATAATATGCCAAATTTCCTTAACCTAATAAAGGCAATGCAATGTTTATAATTTCCAACATTGAAAAGCAAAATGAAAAAAAAAAAAAATTTATTTTTCAGAATGGAACTGCTGTTCGTAAAATGAAATACCTGGTAGAAGAAATAAAAATTCAGTACTGTTATCCTAGATTAGATGTCAATGTAACAAAAGGATTCAATCACTTGCTGAAATCACCATTTAGTATTCATCCAAAAACTGGGAAGGTTTCAGTCGTATTTAAACCCGGCAATGCAGCGACTATGAAGCTGGATGAAATACCAACTATTTACACGTTGCTAGATGACAGTTCACCAGATAATGCACAGCATCAAACTAATTTAAGAACAGCTGTGAAGAATTTTCAAGAAGTTGTATTCTCTTTGGAGAAGTCCGAGGCCTTCAGGAAAAAGAATGATGCACGTAAGTATATTTCTTCCTTTTTTGAGAAAAGAAAAAAAAAACATCAACCTAAATTCTATTTACTTTTCACCCTCAAATATTTATGGATATTTATTTTTATACATATATATTTTTTTTATAAAAAGAACATGCTGTTTTGCCCCAATTCTTGAGTAAAGCAACTTGTATATTTTATGTTTCAGAAACGTCGTTGGAGTTTTAAGGAACCATAGAAATATGTCAACAAATATCACATTACTTTTGAGAATAAAACAACAACTTATTACAAATGTTTATATTTTAATTTACATTTATAGATTCATATAATATCTGCTTGCATGAAATGTGCAAGATCCAGTTCATTAAAGACTAGCTTAGGCAAGGCGTAAGAATGTAAGAGTGTTAATTTGATTTGTTTGCCACTGGTTAAATTAAATTGAACAGCGGCATAATTCTTTATGAATTGTACTGTAATGTAGTGCAATAATCTTAATGTCCGTCGTAGGGGTAGATTTTGCAAACAATAATTATGTCAATATGTATTAAATTAAATCTACTATGTCCCTACTTAAATACCCGCAAATGATACCTTATTTAATGAAGACTACAACATAATTATTCGCTGTACTTCAATCGACAGTCATGCAATGTATAAAATACATAGAATACAGCTTTGTCATAAAAGTTTGAAGTTGAAGCATTATTATCTTACTCGTTAAATGGAACAACTTAGAGCTATGTTCAGAAAGTCCTCAAATCCAATTGTGACTGTTCCATTTTGTTGGGAATCGCGTACTCTGAATGCTTCCGTAAAACGTTGTATTTGGACACAGAGTACAATAAAATTGTCAACTGATATTTTTCCCTCCTTCGTGTCACATCTTTTCGCAAGGAAGTTTATAAATTCCGGCGTAAATCGAAAACCCATTTGTCCCAATGCTGAAATCAAACATAGAGTTTTAGTTATCAGGACCTCCAATCACCACCACAAACTACCGTTCCTTGACGCCTCGGTGAGCGAACTTTGACTCAAGTGTAAATTGCTGCGAGAAACAATTGAATACTATTCCAATAGATTAACGACAGTTAACCACAGGAAATGGAGAGCACATAAGAAATTCAATCCAATTGAATTTAAAACTTTAGTTTATTATTTATATTGATAAATATATCAAATCCTTTCCATCCAACGGTTGTCTGGAAGAAATCGCTTTTAGCGATTAACCGCCTCTTGTGCATTTAGTCAAATTTCACAGTTATTTTCTACCTGTTTTGTTTTTTGTGTAAGTAGGTACAATAAAGTGTTATCTATCTATATTTGTTTTTGGAAATAGCAAACAAGTGTCTGACCTTTAGAGAGCTCCTCTTCGTCTATATTGCCCGATTGATCCAAGTCATACGTTTTAAATACAGCAAGCCACTGATTAATGTAGGTGTATAGTTTGTCGAATTCCTCCAAATTTATGTGTCCAGAACGGTCTTTATCAAACATTCCTGTAATTAAAATAAGGTATGTAAAGGTATGCACAAAAATAAAATAAAAAAACATTCGTTAAAGAGAATCATTGATAATGAAACAAATATATTTAAGTATTTCATCTTATATCAAGATCTTGACGCCAGTCACCCCCAAGCCCGCAATTAGATTACTCAAATAATAAGAACTTAATTATACACTATCGATAGCAATGCGCAGCACTGCACTGGCCCGTAAGGGTGCGTTTCCACCAGAGATGTGCGAGGATGCGTTGCGAGGAATGTGTTTTTTAAGAACCAATAGAATCGCTTCATTGACCTAGCCTCGCTTAGTATAGCTCAATGAAGCGATTCTATTGGTTCTTAAAAACACATTCCTCGCAACGCATCCTCGCACATCTCTGGTGGAAACGCACCCTAATAGTACTGGAGGTAGCGTTGCAAATGAATGAACGATAGTATGCCGGCTGATATTGTGATCGATGGTTGATCTTATATGACCAATAAGAAAACCGACAGTCAGCTGCTCAAGTAGCGGTGGATGTGGGTGTGAGTAGTTCCGAAAGTGGTAAAAAAAAAAAAAAAAAAAAAACATAGTACGCCGGCTGAAACTTTAATCATATATAATTTACGTTATACTGAGCTTAAAAAAAATTGTCAGCTGCATGCTGGAGGGGGGATTCTGCGTCAGTCACTCGTACAAACTTGTAAAAAAAACACGTTCAATAAAGTCATAGTACGCCAGATGAAATTTAACACAGTGGTTGTTAATATTATCAAAAGTACAAAAACATTAATCAGCTGCGTGAGTAGCGGTGGAAAGACCGTCAGCTGATGAAGTGAAAATTTAAAATATTGAGTTTTGCCACTACGCTGTCTCCTCACAAACACACATTTCAAGGGAGTTTGTAGAGCCGCTTCAGCCCATAACACGATTTTCGGGCTACCTAAGCCTATCCCCCTAAAATTTAAACGAACATATATGCGTCTTGAATTCAAAATCAAAAATAATGCCCGGAAAAGCAATTAAAGAGGGTGAGTATCTTACTTTCGATAAGTAATATTTTAAGCTATTTACAAATAATATAATTGTTTGAACCAAACTACCAATGTTAAACCATCACTCAAAATGTTTATATAAGAATAATAAGTAAATAATAAAATGTTTTATTTGCAAGAACATGATATGACATGATATGATCCGCACATATACACGCACGTGCAAACTTTTGTGAAAAAGAATAAGAGATACATGGAGTATAATTGTGTAATATTTATTACCAGAAGTTAAAAGATGGTGAATGCTTCCTTTGTGTCTTTTCGTTGGAATTACATTATTATAATTTATTTATTTTAGCTTTCCTAGTAATCCGTTTACGTGTGACGAATGGATTTTGATTATCGCCAGAGAAAGAAAAGTGGAGTCTTATACGCGAGCTAAGAATTCTGTTATAAAAAAAAATGAATTTCTGGAGAAGATGGGCATAATCACTAAATTACAACACTAGGATTTATTAATTGTATTTGTATTCTGAAGATTGTAAACATGAATATAACAATGTGGAGCTAAGTAATATTTTTATTTGTGCCATTTAATTGTGACACCTTGGCCACCCACCGAAGTACCTACATTTGTAAAACAAAAAGCGTACAACAAGTGTAAAACTCTGATTAAGTAAATAAATATTATTAGTGTTTTGTTCTCTCATACAATATTATACGCGAAAACAAAACACTAATAAAATAATAAATATTAGATATACTAACAAACATAGATGCCCAAGACATAATATCATGATATTTTTTACTATTTGTTTTAATTTTTATATCATTAATTTTTGTAAATTTTTTTTTATTAGTTCTTTATATTAACTTTCGACATTTGTCCACGAATGGAATTATTCAATTTCAGCGTGCCAGTTATGGACACGTCTTTAGATACTAAAAAACATAACTGAAACTTTCTACTCACCGCAGTAACGATTTCCTTAAGAAAAGCCGTCGTTGTCAATTTAAAATGACTTTACACTTTGTATTCGCGCAAATTTGTACATGTAACAGACTGAATTGACTAAAACGTTAAACTTAGATAGTTCGATGTCTAAAGTCTATGTCACAGTGATTCCAATGTAAAAACGCTCATGTCCGCATTCTAGATATTTCTTTTATTTTTTATTCATTACTGGTACCTTGTCCAAGACTGGTGCACTTACGATAGTTGAAAAAGCAATGATGGGAAAATAGTGCTTTATTTGTTGCACGTTATGGTTGATTTTACACTTAATGTTATTGTTATTATTGTTGTTATTTAAAATTTGTCTTTTATTGCTTAAATATCGGGAATAGTTAATTGGTTTATGATGAATGGTCGTAAGTTTAAGATAATATTTTGACCATTTGTAGCTTTATTAAAAAGAACAATGGTTGTAATTTGGTGGAACTTAAAACTGTTTTTTAAATTTTGTCTTAGTTCGTTAGTAAACATATGTAGCCCTAAAAATATACGGCAGATAACATTTATATTTTTTTATATTTCCTTTGTATTTTAATTTATGTTATTTCCATGAATGCAAATTATTATTACATTTATATTATTTAGTCTCGATATTATTCTCTCACTCATTTCTTTTACGTTTGACTAAAACAAAACAAGAAAAAAAATACTTTGGAACAATATTTATTGTTTTATACATACTAAAATCTTCTCGAAAATACCATAATTATAACTATGTCGATTGAAATTTGATAAAACTAAGTTAAATAAGTTACGGGTGCAAGAACCATCGATCAGCTGGGTGGGAACAGGGAAGTTCTGTCAGCTAGACCCTGAACAAAACTGTACATTACTCGAATAATCTGTATCTTTACTGCGTCAGCTGACGGTCTTTCCACCGCTACCCATGCAGCTGATTGTTGTTTTCGTATTTTTCATAGTTTTAACAATCATTTTGTCAAATTTCATCCGGCGTACTATAACTTTATTTTACGTGTTTCGTTTACAAGTTTATGCGAGCGGCTGACGCATAATCCCCCCTCCACCATGCAGCTGACTATTTTTTTTAAGCTCAGTATGATCAAAATTATTTATAAAAAAAGTTTCAGCCGGCGTACTATGACTTAATTTTTTTTTTTTTTTTACCACTTCCGGAACCAACCATATGCGCACCCACCGCGGGTGCGCCAGCTGACTCTTGGATTATATATCAGTCAATCGAAGTCTATCGTATAAGATAGCAACCGATCGGCGTAAAATCACTACCTAAAATGCAACGCCACCTCCCGGGCTATAAGCCCCATGAGTGAAATACTCTATACCGCTCTAGCGATTTACACTTGAGTTAAAAACACTATAGTCAATTGATTTTACTTCAAAAACTATATTTATGACTTTAATTTTAGAGCAAATGGCAGTTATACCTTCCTACCGTAGATTATAATATTATATTCATAATTAAGTAAATAGGTTCGTTAATGAAATTCATACTATGTCCAACTACGTGAATATATTAACAGATCTTATGTACCTATATTATTATTTATTACATTCTTACCGATCATCAAATTACATGCAGTTTCTGAAAATGTTTGCCCTTGCGCGTTGACTAAAGCAGCTTTTAATTCTACTCCTGTTATAAATCCAGATTGATCTTTGTCAACGGCGCGAAACCATTGTTGAACTTGTGGTGAAACACCACCTCCTTGTCCAATCGACGGATATGGCCCATGACCTATTTCAAGTTGCTGGCTGCCTGGAGCCTGACCTCCATAAGCAGGCTGACCATACCCTGGCTGAAAAAAATAATAATTATATTATATCTAGTTCCATTCCATGCCTAGATATTATTATTAGGCTAGCCTCTTTTGCAAACAAATAGTCAAATGTTGATGTTAACAAATGAAAATATAATAAAGGAAATTTAAGTTAAAATTTTCCCACGATTTTCCCGTCGTGCGCGAGTCCGAATCCCAATTGAGTTGTTTTTTTACTATGGTATGAAAAATAAACGAAATAAAACCGATAACATTTCTTTGAGTACTATAATCCGCACAGAACGATATCATTATTTTGTAGATGCAGGAATATATGTAAGAAGCTGATCAGTTTGTTTCAACGAATTGAAATATTTCGAATTAAAAAGTTGTTTTTGTTAGGCTATATAACCAATAGGATCATCATATAAACGATATCGATATTGCAACAACGGGAGAGATGTGACCATGATGAAGTTAAGCGGGTCAGTATCTAGTAGGTTAAAATCAAATTGGGAAATTGCGTAGGTATCTAATAAATTAAAGCGAGTTTTTATTTGATAACTTTATTCCATTAAGTACCTACAAATAGTTACCATATTTACATTGTATAAACATTACAAACTGCATATTATTCAGTATAAAACTATGAAGTTCACAATAGATAGCTTTTATTTCAATTTCGTTGGGGTTTAAGAAACTGGCGTATTTTGTTTCTACACGAGACCTTAATATTCTAATTTTTACAAGTTCGGTTAACAATGGACGCTAAAATGTTGTTACAATAGCCTATAATAAGTTATTCTTTTCCAGAGACAAAATGTTACGTATAAAATAGTAACCTATATTATTAGATAATTACTAGATACTATAATACAGTTAATCCTTATAAACAAAAAGGTATTGATATTGTTACGTAAAAATAAACAAGTCAGCTGTATAATTACCAAAAAACGATTCTTACGAACGGAATAAATATTTATTACCTAATAGGTAACCATAATAGCAGTACATAGCATATAAACCAATAGTTATGTTAATAGGTATTTTACAAAATCAAATCGCGATAGGTGTAATTTTTTTGTATAGGTATCTACTACATAAAGAATTACCGATTAGCAAGACGGGGCGCTCGGTGAGACTGTGATTTCTAATTTTCTTCGCCTTAATAACCATTCCTGTAAGTAACCAACTGGAAAATAGTCCACTGGGAGGAAGTTAGGTACGTATCTACTAGTAACGGTCTTAATATTTTTTTGCTGAAAATTAAATCAGTCCAGTCGTCTTTCTTATTATTCAGGTAAAAATATATAGAAAATAGCGCGCTTCATGGTCAAATATAAGACGTGTTTCTGTTTTCTGCATATAATATTGTGACAAACATTTATAGAACTGAAGGTAACATAGCATCAAGCTTTTAGGTTACCTATAATATAATCTAACATAGATTCTAGAAAAACATTTGAATCATGCTGATAACAAACCCTATGTATAAAGTTTTACTTATAACGAAAAATATCATTATTATACTTAACTACCTATACTTAAATGACATTCAGTCTTTTATATCAAAACCAATACTGGCAAGTTTGTTACATTTTGTACTAAGCAATCAAGTTATAGATGCCTAATGCCAATGCCTTTTCACTAACTACAATGTAGCTAAACATACGTTTTAGCCATTCCTTACTCATATAATCAAAATAAATAGCTATGGGTGACGAAACGTCACATTTAACAAGGACTCAAATGTGGTCAATTAACATAAGACCAGTTGAACAATATTTTAGCTAAATACAGGCATTATCGTGTTATAAGTTTCATAAGTAGATATCTAGTTTATTTACATTAAACACATGATTTATTTAATCATGTTTGTGCTACTGCAGAGATATCTAGTAAGACTATGTACATTAGATCTAATATAAAAATACATCATATTTTTGGCCATCAATACATCAGTAATTCGGGTTATATAGGTATTTACTGCAATAACGGATGTATACTAGTAGCACTAAACTACTATAAATAACTTATAGGTTTAGATGTAGAAAGATAGGACCAATTTTTAAGAAAAAAAAATGTGTACCTAATGAAGTTTGCTTTTTGGAAATAGGTACAGTCTATGTCAGGTATCTGGTGGCCATATCTTCAGATAACTAAGACAATGCAAAGGAGAAAACAACCATACAGAATATATAATAGTAGTTATAGAATTTATTTGCAAATAACAGACAATGTCCCCAAATAATGTTAATCAACAAGTTAGACGGTTCTTCAGTTTTCCCTTCTGTTCTCGTTAATAAATTTAAATCAATAAGTATGAATTCAACAAATTCGGAACAAGGCTTTTGACGTCCTATAAAATCGAAACCTACAAACAAACAAGCTAGAACGCGCGTAAGTTGTTGCCAGAATCACTTCTGCCTGTCGCGATATTTAGATCGGCAAAAACTAAAGCATGCACAAAAGAACAGTGTAATACTTATTGGATAACATACATGATTGTTTACATCTTTTTGTGTTATAGCACAGATTATTCGATAGTTAATAAATATGTCAAAAACTATGTTTAAAACATTTTACGTTAGTGAAACTGCAATGGATATTAAATTTTATAACTACCAACAGAAACATTATAAAAATAGGCCTAAATATTACTACTGTGACTAGAAAAACTATAAGTAGCTGGAGTTACAGATGTATTTACACACACTTGAATAGATGGTTTAAAAGATGATGGCAGAAGTTTATGTCCTTCTGCCACTGGAGAGTAACTTCGGCAAACAGTTTCAAAGTGCACTTGTTCACTTCTCTCTGAAGGCACTCCATCAAAACTAGTTTGTTTTGCTGAATCACCTGTCCCACTGTCTTTACATGATGAACGCTCTGATATATTGTCTGAGAACATTTGTGGAGAATCACTATCACTATGCACAACATGAGTCATTTTTATACTTTCAGCAGGAAATGTATGGACAGCACGGGTCATGCGTCTACGAGTGTGGTATATTATAACCACCCAAATAATAGAAGTTCCCACTGCACAACATACAACAGTTATAATAATAATTCCCGTCATATCTTCTTCATTGACCATTATTGCAACAGGGGGCAATACTCTTAGTTCTGTCATATCCTTCTTAGTACCTAATTCATTAGTAATCTCACATTCATATTGTCCAGCATCATTAGCTTCAGCTCCAATTATTACCAATAACTGATCATTAGCAGTAAGATAGTGACGTTCTGAAGGAGCTATAGGTGTTCCATTTTTGAACCATTTCAAAATAGGTTTGGGTGAGCCAGATATCATACATTGTAATACAACAGAATCTCCACTTGTAACTTCTTTATTTTCCATGACTCTTACAAAAGATGGTTCTTGTAAAACTGTCAGTGTTGAATTTGCTATTATTGTACCTGCTGGATTTTTAGCTGCACAACTGTATATACCCATATCAGTTGTCTTAGCATTTACAATAAAAAATAGATGATCTGTAGGCATAACATTCATCCTTCTCTCTCTAGCTGCAGGAAAATCATTACCCCCATCTTTTTTCCAAGAAATTTCTGGAGGTGGATCTCCAGTAGCTGCACAATTAAGGGTTACAGTCTCGCCAGTTTTGACAGTTACATTAGTTGGAGTTTTTATAAATCGAGGAAATGTGACAATATTTACTTTTGCTTTAGTGGAATATGTGGTTCCAAAAGTATTACTGACAACACATTGATATTTACCACCATCTGCATGTGTCACATTTGATATAACCAAGACAGAAGTAGCTCGTGATTGACCATTGGTGACTAATGTAATATTCTCATACACTGTTGGATTACTTACATTGCCATTGTTTTTCCTCCACAAAAATGTCATATTATTAAATGGGTTTGATGTTGCAGAACAAACTAAGTTAGTTGAACGACCTTTAATAGCAAGATGTGTTTTTGGGTGCTCAACAACCTTCGGTTTTGGTGAATCACCACAGTGTTCTTCTTTTAATTTTATAATTGAAGTTCCTCTTACATCAGCAGGATAAGCACAGGAAGCTGTTATAAATTTATTATCTGCTTTATCCTTTATCCACTTGACTATCCACAATAAATTGCAATCACACAACAGAGATGATGTGTTCAAATGTAACTTTCTAAGTTTTGATGTGGAGTCAAATGCATGTTGTTGAATTGATGTTATATTATTTCCTTTTAAATCCAATTCAACTAAATTAGAAAGTCCTTCAAAAGCTCTTGAATTAATAGATTTAATGTGGTTGACTGCCAAACTAAAAACCATCAAATTTTGTAGCTTAGAAAATGGACCAGACATGTCTTCTACTGTCCATGATATTTTATTATTGTTAAGGTGTAATGTTTGCAAATGAATCATGTAACTAAATGCTTCTTGTGAGATTGAAGAGATGTTATTGTTACTTAAATTTAGAGTTCGAAGATTTATTAAATGCTGAAAGGCTCTTCCTTCAATAGCAACTAAAAAATTATGTGATAAATCTAGAACTTCTAAGTTTGTACACAATTCCCAGCTGCCAAAATCAATTTCAGATATTAAATTATTAGATAATGACAATGTAATCAAGGACTCAAGTCCATACATCCATCCTTTGGAGATATTTTTTATTCTATTATGATCTAATTGTAATAAATTCACTGATTTAAATCCGAAAAAGGCACCATCCATAATATTGTCAATATTGTTATATCTTAACTTCAGTGTAGTCAAATTGGATAAACCTTGAAATAGAAGACCATTGATAACATGTAGTTTGTTGTGATTGAGTTCTAATGTTTTTAAGTTTGTCTGATATTTAAATAAGTGATTTGGGAGATACTTTATTTCATTTCGGTTTAACTTCAAAATCTCCAAATTGGTTAAATTGTTCAAAGCTCCATCTTCTATGTATTTGATGTGATTGCTATTTAAATTTAATATTTTCATAGAACCATTTGCAGGAAATCGACCTGAATCTATAGATTCAATACTGTTTCTATTCAAGCTAAGCTCCTGTAATTGATCATGTTGGATAAGATTAGGTATGTGATGCAGGGCATTTTTATCCAATTTCAACTCCGTCATATTCAGCAATGTATCGAAGGCTTCCGTTATGTTTTCATTCAATCTATTATAACTTAGATCCAATTGTTCCACCCACTTGGGAATTTTTGGCACTGATACGAAATTCTTTTTTGAACAATCCACGTATTGCACCAGGCAATCACATTTCTGTGGGCATTCGTTACTTACTGTTTGCAAAGAATATCGTATCATTATGGTAATCGTTATAATCAATAACAAATGAGGGTGTCCCATCTTCGTTCATGAAGCTGTTTCGTTTCGAGGCAGGATGAACACTTTATCCTTACATAATTCCAGATAGATACGACTTCTTATTAATGTTAAATGAAAATTTCACATCACCTACTAATACTAAAGGCAAACTTTGCATTTTATCAACTCTATCAACGAGTATTTTTAACAAGATTCAATATTCTAGAGGCGATACATTTGTCAGCCATTTTCTTTATGTTACCGGTTACCGGTGTTGCCAGGTTCGGTTCATAAAAAACGAACGAAAGCAATATAAAACATGCCTTGTATAGAGACGAAATCTAGGTCGAAGTTAATATTCTATATCATTATTATAGACTCGATTGAACAGTTTCAATCAATAAAGACAAAAATATATTTCATTCTTACAAAATTCGATCATATATTTTTTACTTTCACTGCCTGTTTAGTTTCGCGCCAATTTCAAATAATTTAAAAAACTACAACAAAAACCTGTCAGTGCTCAGCAAGTTACTTAAAGTATAAAATGTAAGGTTACAAAACAATTTAGTAAATCACTTCTTCAGTGCTTAAAATTAACTTTATTATGAGCGTGTGAATTACAACATAATGGGAGATTTGAAAGTCAGTAAGGGCTACTGCCATTGAATTTGTTCATAGGAAGTTATCTGCACTTAATTTTAGGAGTAATAGTTACAGTATTTTTTCATGTTCTAAGAAATCCAACATGATTACAGGAAATGCTCACAGTTTGCTCAAAACTTTTATTTAGTTCAAGTTGAAACTGCTTTTGTCCTACTAATTAATTCCATTATATCTGTGAAGTATACATAGCATACTGGCTGCTAACAAATATTACTTCCTCTATAGTTGCTAAGCAACCAATGTATTTATAGCTTGAAGTATCTCTTAGAACAATTTCATAATTAGCTTTGTTGCAATGTATTAAATAAAACCTAAGTTCATTCAGTTACATTCTCTATTATTTATTATACATATACACAAGTATATATAATGTAATAAACTTAACAATATCATTACCATGGCAATGAGAAGTTGTTTGGCTTCACATGCAAATCAAAATGTCATGATTATTTTAGACTATTTTATTAGGTCCAAAGAGTATTGGCATAATTCTGGTCACCATTAAAACATTTTGGTTGATTAAGAGTCTTAACTATCTGTGAATCTTTAGTGTATTCTATGAAATAATAAAAATTATGACACAGTTTGATATATACATGTACATTTATTACCGGTCAGACAGACCAGCTAGCTGTTGTTAGTGACCCTGACTCTCAAGCCGCAGGTTGTGGGTTCCGGGTGGGATTTCCACCGGGACAAACATATGTATGCATGAATATGTCTGTCTGTTCTGTGTCTGGATGTAAATATCTATATAAGTATGTATTTAAAATGTAGTCCCTATATCAGCTATCTGGTTACCATAACACAAGCTCACTTTGAAGCTTACTTTTAAATCTGATTGGCTGTGTGTGAAAAATGTCCTAGGATATTTATTTTTATTAGTTCTGCATAAATATGCTACACTATTTATTTACCTTCTATCATATGCATATCAGCTCCAGGTTTTGAATGTCATGGGACTTATAATAATCTAAGAAAAAATAGTTTGTCTGAAAATTTTACTTTTCTACTTACATTATAAGCCATTTGATAGAATCTTGTTGAAATTGTAGTTGAAACCTGAAAGTTGAACTCTTTTATAAACAGGAATTCTTAAGATAATAAACAGACTTAGTCTATAGTAAGATTTGTTTGAGGTATGTCTAAATAAAATTAACTAAGTTAAGTGTTCTGTAAGTTAACTCTACACTGTTAAAATTAATGATTATTTTTGATGTCATTAATAGTCATTTGATGGAATGTACCACAAGAGACATAAGATAAAAATATATATACGAACCGTACCCTGGTGGAGCAAATATTCAATGTTAAAATAATCGAAAACTTGCAAATGTTCTTCTTCACAAATTCATTAGACTTCTATAATTTATCAATCTTGAAATAACCACAAATATTTAAATTATAACACATAAAAATATCTCAATTAGAGATTCATTGGAGATTAGTGTTCAAAGGAAGAAAATAATAAGGTAAAGACTACGGGTAAAGAGGATATTTAATTGTTATGTGCAATTTTATGTCACCCAACCTAACCGAGCATATATGTAGGGATGTGAAAAGTTCGATTATTTCCATATTATTTCAAACGTGATTTTATATATAGAAATAATCGATTAAACGTCGACGTTTTTTAATAATTCAATAAATTATTACCGGTCCCAGCTAGGTATTAATTTATTTATTATTCGTCGGTAAAACTTCATTTTTCAGACAGTAATTTCGAAAGGTTTCGTGTAAAAATATTTTTGGTATTATTAAAAGTCTCGTTTTAAACAATGTCTACGACTAAAAGGACGACAAGCAGATGGAGGCAATATTTTAATGTTTACAATAAATCTGGCAATGCTTAATGTAAATATGGCCCTAAAATTTTAAAACGTGCCGTACTACCAATTTACAACATCACATGGAAAGGATAAGTACAAAATTGATTTACTTACTTATCCATTTTGCACTTTTTGACTAAAATACTTTCATTTATGTTGATTACATATAAACTTACTAATTCTGATATTTATTTTTAATTAATAAATCTACTAAGACAATATTTATGGCGCTTATTTTGAATTTAAATGGCAAATTAGGGAAAATCGATTATTTATTTATAGATTTTTCATGCAAAATTTCTTTTTATGTACAATGTCACATCCCTACATAGATTATTATTATATACTAGCCACAGAGTGCCACAACAGGTCACAGACTTATTTATTGATCGAGAATACAAGGGTCCTAAAAATTTAAAATTTGTAGCATAATCCTAATTTTAAGTAAAACAATTCAGGCAATTAACTTACCCATAAATAAATGTTTACAATTTATAATCCACAATGTGTTATCCTATCAAGTTGCTTATCAAAAACAAAAAGTAACTAGAGTGATAAGGTTTCAGAAATTGTATGAGAATGAGATGTTTGTTTTAGGGGTATTTTTTTTTTAAGTAGCACTCCACTCTTCATTACAATAGTGTCGGAAGCATTTGTGGGCTGCATCGAAAAAAATTTGAATTGCCGCCATAATACATTTTCATTACAACTATACTTTATTATAACGTCCATGCGATTTTTGTTTTTGATTGTTACACTTCCATTAGGAATAGCAAAAACTGCATTAGCGTGCGTGATTGTTTGTGTTGAGAAGAGTGCATTTAGTTTTTAAATATCTACTGTCATAGATAAAACTTCGGCAAACATAAAGCATAGACGATTTTTAATCTAAGCAAATAGATTTGAACTAATCTGTGTCAACCATAAATAAATAAATATCTCTATTGTACTCTGTGCATAAGTGTGAAGTCAAGTCAACGATTGTCACGTCACACAGATTTTATTGTTTATGAAATTGCAGTGCAGCGTTGCCAGAAAGTTACTTTAGTAACCTCACAGGTGATTTTTGACTTCGTTAGGTTACTTGGAGGTTACACCACAGAAAAGGTTACAAAAGGTTACTTTTAGGTGATTCAATGTTTGTCGTCAATATATTTGTGTAACGTCTACAATGGCACCAAATTGAGAGACACGCCTAAAAAAAAAAAAACGACGACAATAATTTTGAGACGTGTAAAAGAGACCAAATTTAGAGACGCGCCTAAAAAAAAAAAAAAAACGACGTCAATATTTTTCCTATACGAAAGGTTACTAAAGGTTACTTTTTTGGACAGTTCAGGTCACTTTTGAAATACCTCGCTGGCAACACTGTTGCAGTGCTTTGGAGATCGTTCTATCGGTTCTTTTTGATTCGATAATAGGAATTCTTGTAAATTCATTTAGAGACTATTGAGTTATTAAACTTTGAAAATGGATTCGTATGAGAGTGTTATTCTAGTTAAAAACGAAGTTTTTGTTTTCAAAATACCGCCTAGAACATCGAATAGAGGGTACAGGTATGTGACCAAAAAATATGTATACCTTGACATTGTTTGTGGGCCTAATAGTTGTTAATGATAAAATTAATGCTCTAGGGCAGCTGATTGGAACCTGCAAGAGCCACAATGGACAGGAAGAATGAGACTTGTCGCTAAAGGAGAAGAATTAATAATGAAATTGGAAGACAAAGCATCTGGAGAGCTATTTGCAAAGTGTCCAATAGATAAATATCCTGGAGTGGCACTGGAATCTGTGACAGATAGTTCACGGTACTTTGTTGTAAAAATTCAAGATGATAATGGTAAGTTAGAACAACACTGTTATCAATAAACATTGTTCCAGTTTGGGGGCGTACATAGCTGACAAAATGTTTATGTATAAATACTGATTAAAATAAAACGCAACTCTGAATATTGATAGATTATTTGCGTAAATTATAATTTTCTTATAATTCCTGGTAACTCCTTTTTCTCTAGGGCGCAGTGCTTACATAGGTCTGGGATTTGGAGATAGGTCAGATTCTTTTGATCTCAATGTTGCCTTACAAGATCATTTCAAATGGCTGAGGAAAGAGCAAGAAGGTGAACAGACCCCACAACAGCAACTAGATCTTGGTTTCAAGGATGGGGAAACTATAAAGATCAACATGAAGATAACTGTAAGTTTAAGCACCGGTTTAACAGTCCAATTGATTGAGCTAACAAGAAAATATATTAAATTGACTTATAGTAATATAGCAAGTTAGATTATTACTCTAAGATAATGAAAATTCATTCACATATTATGCATACAGTCTTAATTTGCCTGCAAGCTATTATAGCTGCAACCCTTGCAAAGCTGTTTAGATAAATGGTAATAAAACCAGAAAATAATTTAGTAATTTATTAGTAAAAGTAATTCATATTTTTAAATGTACCTAGTGATTATATGCATCACTTTCTATGTCTTCCTATCTCTATAAATGTTCAGAAGATGTTTTATAGCCTTTGTTGCATCACTATTTTCTCAATAATTTTTATTTTATGATTTAAAGAAAAAAGACGGCAGCGAAGGTAGCAGACCACGTCGTGGCGGTGGCGCCGGTGGCGGGGGACTGCTGCCGCCTCCTCCAGGAGGGTCTCGGCTGCCGCCGCCGCCGTCTCCACAACACGCGCCCGCGTCATCTACTGCTATTGCTCCAGCTACTAATTCCGAATGGGGTGACTTTAATTCAGCTAGGTAAATAAGTAGCAACCATTATTTATTTATTACTAGTGGCTCACCGCAGTTTCTCCCATGTTCCAATGGGATCTTCAATTTTCCTGGGGTAAAAAGTAGCATATGGCTGAATCTATGTTATAAACTGTGTTCCAAAATTCATCCAAATCCATTCTGTAGTGTTTATGTGGAAGAGTAGCAAACATGCAAACATATGTCCATACATGCTCACAACTTTCACATATATTTCACAATATTTTATTTTCCTAAACTTTAATATAGAAATTAAATATTTATCCACAGTGCTCCCAGTCAAAAGCCAGTAACACCAGCCAACCAGCAGAATTGGGTTCAATTTTGAAGGTGCATGAAGACATATCTATTGTGATTTGGTGTCTGCCATGCATAGCATATGGAGTGGGAGTGTGGTGTGATGCACAATACTTAAAACTACTTAATGACTTAGATCATATCAGTCACTTTTATTCACTCATTTAATGTAAGTCCATACCTATTGATTATTAATCTAATAATCTCATAATCATAATTATCCATCATATGGTTATAAGATAAATCTGTTAACATTTACAAAATAATATGTATTATTTTGTAAATGTTAACAATAATGTTAAAAAATGTTAATATAGATGCCAGATCACAATAAAATGCAATAATATAACTATTCCTTGATGTATTTAATTATCTGTATATGTTGTAATACTTGTATAATTATACTTAGATATAGTTACAATTAGGTTATGTTTTGGCTCTATTTAGTAATGTTAAATGTAGGTATGTTGTTGAAAATGCATGTCATAGATAATTCTATGTAAATAATAAATAGTCCTGTTTAAAAATTAAAATAATATGTTAGAGTTGAAAAATGAACAGTTAACATCCAAAGTTTTATGCCTATGTAAAAGTTATGATTAGATCTGTATTTTGGCATTCTTGAAAGATGTACAAAATTATAATAAAATAAGTTATAATCACATAATACACCAGGTTTTACTTGTTTCAAACATATAAAATTGTCTTATTATTTTATTTATTAATTTTTTTTTATTTTTTGAATATTGAACCAGTTCTGTAATCAAACCTGAACACAAAGGATTTTTATATCCCAATAAAAGCAATAAGTATTCTTTAATTTATCGGTAGGATATTCAGTAACTATATTTCTTTTTTTCCTATAGAAGATGTCTTTGAGTTTTCGTTTAGTCATTGCAGGCGTCATTCATAAATATGTATCAAATTGGTTGTTGGTTTACATTTCTAATATTTCTATAGTATCGCAATAGTATAGGTAGCTATGGTCGGTAGGCAGACAAAGTTATCATAATGTTTGCAAGTACATACAACCAAAAATTGTTTATTATTCGGCTTTAAGTTATGTTTCGACCTCTACTCGAGAGGCACTTGAAACTGAAGAAATGCTATCCCATCAAATTTACGATTCCAGATTGTAGCTACCTTACCTATACCTACATAACTTAGCAAACTTGACTTGAGCACAGAAGGGTCTGCATAATTAGGTAGATTGCTCACAATATTTAAGGCTTTTAAGGTTTAACTTTATTTTTTGGACTAAAACTGCCACTATTTACCTACAAGCATTTTTATTAATACATAGTAAGATTCAAATGCTCGTTCCGGATGTTAAACGCAGGGAGAGTAGGATAATCCAAGAATAGGTATTTCGTATAAAGATTTACAAAGGTAGATTTTTGTACCAAAATGTTTTTGAGACAAAAAAAAGTAATAATTACTTACCTATAATGATATGTAAATTCTGACTGATTTATGATGAATTGATTTATTACATAAGTCACTGATGCAGTTAGTGGCTAAAGTACGTGGATCATGCAAATAATAGGGCAGGTAGGTATAAACTTCTCTTTAAAAAATAAGGGTACCTAATAAGTATCTCCATAGTCTACAGAATTTCAGTGAATGGCATTAATTTCTTCTAGAAAATTCAAATGCGCGACACAGATTTTCCATTAGCGTGGATTAACGCATGAAAGGCGACAAGTACGACGCGCATTTTAATCTTATAGCCAAGTTATAAATATTTATATCTAAAAGTTACGTATAGTTTAGTTAGTGTGGGTATATAATAATATAAGTACCTCCATACCAATTTTTTTTTTACCCAGGGAAAAAAGGTGAAAGATACCAAGCGGCCTGGGATTGACCGCCGTACGTGGTTATCTGCAGTCCGACTAAAACCCTGGGGTGCTCTACGTGTCGCTACTACTCACTGGGTATATGGGAGCGCTGAAGCATTCGAGGCAAAGTTGCACGAGATCGAAAGTAGGATTTGAGTTTTACAGAAAAGACAATAAGTAAAATATTCAATACTCCGAATGTGGTTAGATATTAATAGTAATTAATAGATAGTAATTATTATTGTGCCATTACCTTTTATAGCATAGCACAATATATTCGGTTGACACATGGGTTATTAATTATTTTGTCAACATCTTCTAATTTTCCTGTTAATTAATGAACAAAAATGTTGTCAGAATGTCTCTTGTTGGTTTTCAGTTTTCAACGGATAATAAATCTTCGCGTCGTTTTCGGCTTATAACGAAAATTTATGAGAGAATGCCACAAATGTCTGTGACGTACCCTGCTGTTAAATAAGGGTTTTTAAGTATATTCCTCCATTGGAGGTCCTCCAAACTTGTAACTTATGATAGTGATATTCTTTAGGCACGGCCAATATGATTCATAACTACACAAAGGTTGTAAAGTAACTACTGCATGTTTGATACAAATTATGCCTAAGTATTACACTACACTTCAAGGATATTTTCCAAGATACGTATTCATTTTGTATAGCCCTCCTATATTTCGGTATCTACTATTATAAACGCTGCGATCACAGTAGTTCTATCCTGCTTCTGTTGGTCTTCAGTCCCTTTTTGTCCTACTATCCTATCATAATAGTTTGATAACTGCTATACCTAGTTATTGCGGATGTTTGTGAGGATAGATAGATCACGAATGGATACTTAGCTTAGGATATGAATGTTACTGTTAGGACACGCGACACTGGCTGAAACGATTAATTTGAAACTTGCACATAATATGTTATGGATAGTAACACAGTAGGTAATTCTAGAACGCTGTTAAAACAGCGGTATGGAAGTTGATCATTTATTTATCAGGTATTCTACCTATATTTTATATTCTGTAACAGAAGATTATTCGAAAGAAATATCCATAAGAATACGCTACATTATAGGTATTTAGGTACTTTGCTTAATATGAATGACCAACCTAAATATACCTAAAGGTAAAATATTAGGTGGGTTGGTAGGTGAACCTATGGTATGGTATGGTAGGTAGATACCTATCTAATATCTTTGTATATTTACTTTGTATAATTTCTATGGTTAACATCATTAAGTCGGTAATGGTTAGAGTTTGGATTGCAGGTAGGTAAAATTATGGTTCACCTCTCAGATCTGAGAGGAGGTATCCATCATTGTGTCATGTCATGACGTAGAAGGTGGTGGTAAGGTGTTGTTAACGAAATCACCTCCAGGGCCCTGTAATGTGTAGGTACCATCGTCCCACAGTCCGCAGGCATGTAATGGACTCCAATGACTAGCAAAAACTGTGACTTCACTAATGATGCCACTTATCGGCGCGTTGCCCGGAATATTTTTACAGGGTCACTGGTTCGTTGGCAAAATTATCATGTAGAAACGATTTTAACGTTCAATGTATCACGTACGTAAGGTACATCGCTAAAGTGATGGAATTGTTTCAGTAAAGTAATTTGAGTTAAGATGGTATTTCTTTATCATGATAACTTGGTAACTTTAGGTATACTGTGGAAACAAATCTAAGTAGTTAAGTAGGTATTTAGGTAAATTTGTATTTATAGATTTTTAAAGATAAATCACAGACCCACAGTGGATAAACAAACGTTTGTGAGATTATAGGATTACGAAATAAGTAAGTAACTTACATTCAGTCAAGATGATGACTGAAGAAGAACTCTAATGCCGTTATCGCCGCGATATTGCATCGTAAAGGGGCGTTAAACCGCAGAAATGGCGAGAATCTGAAGCTAAGCTTCAGTTATATATCTATAAATTATACACAATACAGCTTTAAAATACCTATTGTTTATTTACATAGATAAAAAAAAACCCCATTTAATATGAATTTTAATATAAAAGACTAACAACTTACCACTTAAAGAATATGTGGCTCCCCGCGATTTCACCTGCGTACCCAGGATAAGTACCTACCTACCTATTTTCCATTTTCCTAAAAATATAGGTACAACAAATTAAAAGAACATGAACACTTAAGGTACGTTAAAATACTTAAGTAGATTTATGTAGATATGTATATAAAAACGACTCAATTTACTTTTAGAAAAAAATAAATTAAAACAGGCAATTGATATCTCTGCATATTCAGTTTACATGTGAGTTTGTTTATTTATGTGCTTGTCCTTCCTTCACGACAAAAATATATTATTTGTAGCATAACTTTTGATTCTGACATGCACCTGTACTTAAGTATCTAGATATAGATGTAACTATGAACAGATGAAATAAAAAAAAACAAATCCATACTAGTATTATAAATGCGAAAGTAACTCTGTCTGTTACGCTTTCACGCTATAACTACTGAACCGATTTAAATGAAATTTGGTACACAGATAATCCAGAGCCTGAGAAAGGCTACTTTTTATCCCGGGAAAATTGAAGATCCCCCGGGAACGCGGGCGCAGCCGCGGGGAGCCACTATTCTTAATATTTTTTTATTCAAATAGACGTATGCAAGCACTTATGAACAAGATGGTGATCTCTAACGAAGGTACATCATTAAATATATACGTTGTCCCATAGGTAAGTACCCTATATGTATGTACAAGATTTCGGAACAACATTGTAGTATTTTCGTATCTACTATTAGTAAAAGTAATAGTTATAAAATTATATAAATTTTTAATATAATTGATAGGGTGGAAGGGGTACAATGGCAGCAGTACCTCCACGTGTGCCTAACAGTCTTGCTATTAAGGGGAAATTTTTCACTTAATGGGAAGGCTGCGGGCCGGTGTACCCTGGGCGTCGGTTAGCGACTTTCGGTTGTAGGGGCGTCGAACTGTGTTTGGCGCCACTGGAACCGGATCTTTCTAGCCGAGGGCGAAATCTGCTGTCTCCAATCCAAGGTGTTATACGTACCGTGCCGATGGATGCGTGGCTGAGGGGTAGCTCAGTCGCGAACGGTGTCTCCTCGAAACCGGGGCAACTCGGGGAGTATTTCTGCCCTTCAACTGTTAAGCGGGGCTCTGGCAGTTGTGACTTTTATTTCCCTAGCTACTCGTGGGACGTGTATGGAAAATAAAGAATTTAATTTAACAGAAATTGTTTCTGTCTTGGACACGATCCAAGGCAACATTTTAGAAGGGACGGCGGGTGGGCTTGAAGCTCCCCAAACGCCCTCTACATCCACCTCCCCCACTGTGAGGCCGAGCCGTGAGAGGGAAGGAGGCTTAACTGACTCCGGATCAATCACGGTGCCGACCTCTAGTGAGGGGACACCTACGCCTGGCAGAACCAGACTGTCAGGAGCTGCTCGGAGGAGGTTCCTGCGGCTGAAGGAGGCGAATGTACGAGCTGCTGAAGCCCTCGTCCTCTGTCGAAAGCCCTGGAGCGAGATTCCGAGAGACAAACGCCCCCCCGCGGATCTGGCCAGAGCGGTCAAAAGAACGCGGTCGGAGGAGGAGTCACCCAAGGAGCACACGAAGAAGGCTCCAAAGGTGTCCTTGGAGAAAGGGCTAAAACCTTCCTTCAGGGAAATCGCTGGCGCCTCGCGAGTGGGTATTCGCAACGTGGATCCCATGAGTGAGGAGCAGATGCGTTTGGTCCGGCAGGCCATTAACTACGCCATCATTAAGATGGGCGAAAGTGGCTCCGGACCAAGATTCCTTGGTCTCTCCCACAAACCAGGCTGGCTGCTCATCACCTGTGAAAATCAGGCAAGCCAGCTATGGGTTGAGAGGGAGGTTCCAGGACTACAACCGTGGCCGGAGGCGAAACTCTCCGTTATACCAGAGAGTGAACTACCCAGACCCACGGTTGGCGTTTCATTTATACCCAAGGGGGAGGTGAGCACCATAGAAGATGCCCTCCACCTAATAAGGGTACAAAACCTAGGGCTTCATACGGAGCACTGGCGGATCCTCGCCAGTAAGGAGGACGCGGCTGGGCACACTGTGACCCTAGCCCTGGACGAGCCCTCTGTTGAAGCCCTTAAGGAGATGGATTTCAGGGCTGCCTTCGGTTTTAGAAAAGTTCTTTTTAGAATCAAGGGTAGTCCTGAATCCACTAGACAGCAGGTGGAAGAGCCAGCGAGGGGACCAGTAGTGCCACAGCCTATGGGTCCCCCGAGTACTGAAGCTGCCCCGACCGCATCTGTCCAGGGGAGTGAGGTGCCCAAACGCCTTTTGGCGGCAGGGCGCAACCGCTCCGGGCAGTCTAGCGGGAACAGGGGGAAGAATAAGCCTGGGAGGGCTCAGCCCAAGCGTGGACGACCACGTCCGCAAATGGGTGGAGTGCAGCCCGGGCCTTCCTCTGCACCCTAATGGCGCCCCAGGGTGGTTCGGCGAGGATCCTCCAGGCAAACCTCCACCATGCCGTGGCAGCGAGCGCGGTGGTGGAGTGTTGCTTTGCTGAGGGTCAGGTTGATCTCGCCCTCCTTCAAGAACCCTGGGTGCGTAACCAGACCATCATGGGACTCAACGCTGCTGGCAAGGTACTATACCATACTAGTGGAGAAAAGCCCAGAGCTTGCATAGTGTTTTCGAAAAATACTAATTTCTTACCTGTTCCAGAGCTTTGTTCTAACGACCTGGTTGCAGCGTACATTAATCTCAAAGGGTGGGATGGGTCAAGAGTAATTGTGTGCTCGGCCTACCTACCCGGCGAGAAAGAAGACCCGACGGAAGAGCTAAGGCGCGTCGTTGACTACGCTCGATGTCATGGTGCGGAACTGGTGGTTGGATGCGATGCTAACGCCCATCACACCGACTGGGGTAGCACTGATGTCAATTCTCGGGCTGAGTTACTATTTGACTATCTTACACTAAACAGTCTTAGAGTGCTAAACCTAGGATGTATACCAACCTTTGTAACAAGCCTCAGGCAACAAGTTTTAGATATTACTTTCGCCACAAACAAACTAGCCTCTCACATAAATGGATGGCATGTCAGTGACGAAACTTCAATGTCCGATCATCGGCATATACTTTTCGAGGTTAAATGCCGTTTGGACTATGAATCGGTCACTTATCGGAACCCCAGAAAGACTGCCTGGAATGACTTCACGGCCAACCTAAGGCAGAATCTAGAGAACTGTCCGAAAAATATAAAATCAACAGAAGAGCTCGAGATGGCGGCTTGCATTGTCTCGGAGGGCATAATATCTGCCTACGAGGAAAGTTGCCCGCCACAGGTAAAGACTTCTAAAACTAGAGTTCCCTGGTGGAATTCAAAACTTAGGAAACTAAGGGAGAAAACCAGGAAACTATTTAATAGGGCCAAGAAGACGCAGGAGTGGGAGGTCTACAGGAAAGCCCTAACGGATTATAACAAACAAATCAGGAAGGCTAAGAGAGCCTCCTGGAGAAAGTTCTGTGAGGACGTTAAGCATACGCCCCAGGGGGCTAGGATTCATAAGATTCTAGCCAAAGAAAAACCTAGACAAATAGGTCTTCTCAGGAACGCTGATGGCTCCTTTACAACTAACGAAAAGGAAAGCCTGGAGGTGCTCATCTCCGCCCATTTCCCTGGCGCTCAAGCTATTAACTTAGCAAATGACAAAGTGCCCTCTTACAGGCCTCGTAACGAGGACTGGCGCAGAGCGGCGCAAATCATTAGACCCCAGCAGGTAAAGTGGGCGGTTAACTCCTTCAAACCCTATAAATCAAGTGGGACGGATGGTATACAGCCTATCTTGCTTCAGAAAGGACTGAACATCCTATTACCCCTATTGATTAAAATGTTTAGAGCCAGTCTTGCCCTGGGGGTGGTTCCAGAACCATGGACCAAGGTAAAAGTGCTCTTCATACCAAAGGCAGGAAAGAAGGATTACTCACAACCTAAATCCTTTAGACCGATAAGCCTTTCCTCCTTCTTACTGAAATCTATGGAGAAAATCATAGATAACCATATCAGGGATGTAGCTCTGCGCTTGCACCCTATTCATTGTACTCAACACGCCTATCAAAGTGGAAAGTCTACTGAGACTGCCCTGCTCAACCTTGTTGACAGAATCGAAAAGGCGTTAGAAGACAAACAAATTGCGCTATGCGCATTTTTGGATATTGAGGGAGCCTTTGACAACACGCCCATAAGCAGTCTGGTCGGGGGCTTAGTTTATAAAAACGTAGACCCAACCACTGTACGATGGGTCAAAGCGATGCTCTCAAATAGGTCAAATACCGTATCGCTGCATGGGACCTCTCTAGAGGTATCTGTAGCGAGGGGTTGTCCACAAGGGGGGGTTCTATCTCCCCTCCTATGGACATTAACCATTGACCAACTCTTGTATAAGATGGCAGATCTTCGCATAGACGTGCAAGGCTACGCCGATGACCTTGTAATCACTGTGCGAGGCTTCTGTCAAAGTACGATTTCGTACCTTATGCAAAGAGCTTTAAACACTATAGGCAAATGGTGCAGCGATAACGATCTTTCGGTTAATGCCGATAAGACTGTCCTGGTCCCATTTACTAAGAAACGTCTGCTGGACAAAATTGTCCTGCCGAAATTAAATAACAGAAGCTTAAGTCTTTCTAGGGAAGTAAAATATCTGGGAGTCACTATCGACCAGAAACTGACCTGGAACAGCCACGTTGCTAACGTAACACAGAAGGCAAAGATTGCCTTGGGAATATGTAGCAAAATGGCAGGACAACGCTGGGGTCTTAGGCCCCAGATGGTTCTCTGGCTGTACTCAGCTATTGTGAGGCCGTTATTAACATACGCCTCCGTAGTCTGGAGTAAGAAGGTCAAACAAAAATCAACAATTGCCATACTCAGTAGCTTACAAAGAACAGCCTGCATTATGGCAACCGGAGCTATGTCAACTTCCCCTGGAGCGGCACTGGATGCGTTGTTAGATCTAACGCCCCTGCATCTACATGTAGAGAAGGTGGCGAGAACTACTATGCACAGGATACACGCACAGGTGGGACCAAAATGGCTCTCCCAGGCACTTAAATCCGTTCAGGACTCAGTACTGGAAACTCCAATTCTGAACATGGTATCGGACTCAATGATACCTCAGATAAACTTTCGTAGGTTTTATGAAGTAGATATTCCCTCCCGCGATGAATGGCTTAATGACAAAATCGCGTGGGTGGGAGGTGGCCTTAAGTGGTACACCGATGGATCCAAATCAGGATCTGAGGTAGGCTGTGGAATCTATGGAGAGCGTCCAAAAATCAGCAAGCAGCTGAACCTTGGAAAATACGCCTCCATTTTCCAGGCAGAGGTATACGCCATCTTAGAATGTGCGGACATCAATCTGCAGAAAGACTACACCAACCACACAATATATATCCATTCGGACAGCCAAGCGGCCCTTTTGGCCCTGACCTCCGAAACAATCATCTCTAAGTTAGTTAAAAACTGCATGGACCTCCTTAACGAACTGGGCACAAAGAACAGAGTCGTACTAAGGTGGATACCAGGACATGCAGGTATCGTTGGAAATGAAAAAGCCGACGAACTCGCCAAGGCTGGAGCTAAGGGGAGCCCTTATGGGCCTGAGCCAATTTGCGGTATACCCAAAAGCCTAGCTAACTTAACCCTGAGGAACATATATGTAAACTCATCCCTTAATTCCTGGCACGAGGTGCTTGGAATGAGTCACTCTAAGGCACTTATAAAGGCCTTCAGTAAGAAATCTGCTTCAGAGATATTTTCTCTAAGTAGAAGCAACTTGCGCATACTAGTGAGGGTGCTAACAGGGCACTGTGGACTGAATAAACATTTGTTCACAATCAGTGTCCGTGACACAAAGGAGTGCAGATTCTGCTGCAATGCAGATGAAACACCCAAACACCTTTTGTGTGAATGTCACCCACTTATGCCAAAACGTAATACCCACCTGGGGAAACACATATTGCACCCAGATGAGGTAAAATCAATTCCTGTCAAGAACATAGTGCGGTTTTTCAAAGCTGCAGGTCTTGACAGTGAAATCTAGTTAATGTGGCGATCACAATAGACCTAGTATGGTCGCAGTGATACAAGCTCTGAGAAGACTTGAAATAGCCGCTTAATCCAAATAATAATAATAATAATAGGGTGGAAATGTATCTGTCCAATATGAACGAATGATTCGTGGTAAATTGTTGGTACCTACACTGTAACTAGTTTGCGACCGTTAACATCGTTAGTGCATTACCAGAAGTGTTCGCCTATGTAATATGATGTTTGTTTTCACTTTGATCCGTTATTTATTGTCATTGGGCCTTTGAAAATGTGTATACCTTTATGTAAAGTTAAATATGTGTTAAGTACTTATTTCGTGTCTATGGTAATCAGATTGCTCAATTATTAATTTAGATAGGTAGAGCTTAGATAGTTAGAATGTCGAACTAACGGCCAATATAGTACAGCAATCTTAATAAGTAATACTTATAATCATTTAGATACCTACTCATTGTTCTATATTTTGCTATTACTGAAGGATAAGCTCAAATATTTGAAATCAATTTTGACACCTCGGTTATGATTTTACTTATTAATTTTACCCATCCTAACATTCTTGTTTATATTGAGTTTACTCGGTATCAGGTAAATATTTGATTAGATTCTAACACGCCCTATTCCTGTAACCTTCACGCTTAACGCTTCGTTAATAAATAAAATACTCATTATATTAATAATGAAAACGGATGTTTACTTACCTTTTATAATCAAAATCACGGTTTCACACTACACAAAAAGTACTTAAGTAAGTATGTAGATATCTAAATGTTGATTTCATAAAATTTCAAGATACAACTTAATCGACAAATTTGCCTACAATGGCTTTCAATATTATTGCCAATCGGAATCGTGATGCGATTTAAATATCCGTCTCGTATTCGTGTCACCTACGCTACGTGTTAACGTGTACATTCGTGCAGTTCAGGATTACGGCTCCACAAACATGTGTCGTCCAATCAATCACACAGCCCGAAATAGGCTGGCGCGAATGTAATATAACAACAAACAAATAAACAAAAGAGTTTGTTTTATCAAGCTACAATCTGGCTATTGAACGTATTGTCTAAACATTGGCTCAAAAGTATAATAGGAATCAATCGAGTTGCAATTTGTTGATTGTATCAAGTAGGTCAATCGACTTTAGGATTTTATATTGAGTTGGATGTACGTATGCGAATGCATAGCAAACTTTTGTATCATACAACATAACTAGATTTTAGCATATTTATTTTAGCCGTCCATTAAATTTAGTTTTTTTTATTTAGTTTCATTGTTCATTATTTCGTAGGACACCGCTACGAAAATGTAGCGTACACTATAGATAAGGCTACATAATTATGACTGACTTTATTATATCGCTTAGTGTGTTGTTGTTTTCCAAATAGATATCTACAGTGAAAATGGAAAATGTTATTCCATTTTTAGATGAATGCACCGTGGGGAGCACGTAGCTCGTAGTTACTCGTTTAGTGTCAGTAATAGGTACAGTTCGTTCGTTGCAACGACCGATAGTAAATTGCATCACACGCCTCGCGAGCTAAAGCGCACGCTCGGCATCACATAAGCCTACGATCTTGTTTATCCGAAAACCGGAAAACGTATATACCTAGATGTAATTTGTTAGATACTTTATAACTGCATGTTGAATTGGAATTAATTTCATTAGCATCAAAGAATAATTGAGCCTTATAGTTAGTGAACCTTGCCTATATGTACCTATCTACCTAATGCGACTTCCACTCAGTGTGGTGTTACTTATACATACCTAATAGGTACTTGTTTTTATAAATTATTTGATGTAGGTACGTAATAAATACTCGTACCTAGCCATCTTATGTAGGTATGTTAGATATAAGTAGCGGCAAAAGCGAATTTGTATTGAAAGAGTCTGTTTGTATGGGCCCAGTAGAGAACTGGCTGGACATGTAGGTAAATATTGTTGCAATAGGAACTATATAATAACTAATACTGATATCTGCGGTATTTCTATCATTGTGTTTATATACGAACTGTTTTGCAAATTGACCGTTAGTACTGAAAGCTTCATGTTCGGTTGCACGACCTACATTTACATAATTACTTAGGGCAATGGTGACATCGTACTGCGCGTTGGAATTTTTTATGAAATAGGATTTGCTCTACCACTATTTTTCAACCCATATAACTCGGCTCTATGTTGGATTAAATATTTTACATAAAGTCTGTCATGGTATTTACAGAGCGGAACTCGACCGATTGAAAGCTTAGTCCAACACACGTTAAGCAGAACTTTCTCTCTTCTGTTTGGAGCATTCGAGTAGAGTCAGAATAGAGTAAATTTTTGCTTCGGGTTTCTATATAGAATGGAATAAGAGTCTGTCAGAATTTGTAGGCGACAATTCATGTTAATTTATATTCCGGCCCCTTGGATTGCCATCCGCATTAATATTTATTTTATTTTAGCTGAAATGTTAATAATTCAGCAGTATAATTATTACGCAAAGGGTATTTCATTTTCCTTCTACTTTTAATGCACTACTTCAAGCTTTGTATGGTTCTCAAATGGAATCAATCTACTTGGATGGCTTATATTACTTACTTTAAATATGTAACATACAATAGGTATGTATCTAAGTATTTGGGTTAGGTAGGGTACCTTGAATAAATCGATTCTTGTTGAGTGAATATCTCATTTTCATTAAGTATCTATAAAGATTGTGTTTAAATAAAAATAATAGACGCATTGTCAATGTTTCTATACTTCACATATTACTGCGTCCTATATGAAAATTAAACAGAGACTGATTATATTCACGTTCAGACTGGGTTGGTTAAAATATGTTTACTTAACGTAGTTAAAAATAAGATAAGTTATAAATAAATTTCCATCTAAGTACTCATCTACACTATCTACACAAATATTAACACTAAGTAACATAGGCTATATTTTATCCCTGTATTCCCACGGGAACGGGAACTACGCGGGTAAAACCGCGCGGAGGCAGCTAGTGTTACAATAAAACAATGCCGTTTCAACATCAATTTGTCTTTATTAAACTTTGCGGTAACTAATACTTTGTACTACGAGATAAGTTTATATGTACAAAACTGATTAACACGCAAATTCAATGCGTAGTTAAGAATTTACAATAAAAAGTTACAGAATAATTAAGTAAACAAATAAATAAACAAATGAGAATTTAGGCACTGCACATGTTTCAACATCATATCACATTCATGGGCTCTATACAACGTTACACCACGATTAATATTCAATTATTCTAGTAAGCGTTTCCGTTCTTATAACAATTATTATTTATTATCAAAGATGATTTCAAATTACAATTGAATAGAAAATTCTAAATTAATTAAAAAATAAACACTGTTTTTTGTCTGAACAGCCACAATGGAAGCAGACATTGCAAACACCAAATAATCTGCAAGATTAGTTAATTTTCTTTAAAGTTTTCTATTGTATCCTATACAATAATATACAATGAACGTTTTTATTGAAATAAGCAAATATAAATATTAAAGGAATATTTTTGTTGTCTGTACCATTTATTACCAGTTATGTTTTATAAATTTGAAACTAATTACGAGATAAGATTTTATGTATAATTAATAAAAAAAAACACTTATTCTGTCCTCATGAAATCACTGCTCTAATTGTTCTTAAAATTTTTTACAGTTTTATCAATTTTACACCCCAAGTATACTTAATAAAATTATTAGATTAAATTAAGTTTATAAATTTAAGTACCCAGATCTTTTGGGTATATTGTACCTAAGCTTCCCAAATGTCACTTCCCTAATGAATTATAGTGACATTTGCACAGTCCAAACACGTAGGTACCTCTATGAAGTGAAAAATAAATTTATAAAGATTCTTATGTATATTTTTTATGTAAATATATTATATAATCTACAACAGTGATATTGCTTACAGACCTTTTAAAGTAAAATGTAATGTGTACATATTAGGTACACAACATTCTTCGATATTAAATTTTCGTTAAGAATACACTAAAGCTAGATAATTGCGCATCGAACTCTCTTGATTGGATGACGATTAATAACAGCATATTATGATTCAATATAGGGCTATTACATAGAAAATATGATTTTGAAATCACTTAGATAAACGAGATTTTCTCACGTAGATATATAAAGAAGTAACGCGATTTAATAGAAATTTAATATGCTGATGTACTACATAGGAATATATTATTTTTGAAAACTAACGACCACTTATGATGTATTTAAGTAGGTACTTATTGTATTTTCTTATACCTACATTTATGATTATTTATGTTATCACTTATGTAATTATAAATAAATCGTAGGTAATACCACGTTGAATTATAGAGCAGAACACGATATATTAATAGGATATATTTTAAAATTTGGCACAGTTTAAAATATCGGAATATTAAAACATCACGAAAAATACACGGTCGTATCAAATTGTTGCCTACACGAGGTAAAAATATTAAAAGTCATTTTATTTACATAAATAATTAGTAAAAACTCTAATTTATTACCACATAAGGAAGACTACTGTGTGTGCCTACAAATATTATTTGAGATCAGAATTGAAAGTGTGTGTAAAAGGTTTACTCAGACGAGGATATTTTAAAGAAATTGGAATAAACTCCTAATGTAGTATTGTCTTACATAAACATACCAAATCAAGTGGTATGATTATCAAATGCATCGCACAAAATATATGTTATCAACGCAAATAATTTTAGCACCGGTTTTCGATCAATAAACAATTATTTCAAAATGCCAACATTGGGGCTCTTGGGTACGATTCACCCTTATTACTCTGTGTACTTAATCATCGAAAACCAAGGCGAAAATTAATAATAAATATTGGGACATTGCTTTACTAGCGACAATTTAATCCGTACCTAATCAGGGGTTGCATGGACTGTGGTAACCAAATAGGCACATAATAAATTCTACATTAAATTATCAATATATTCTTAGGCATAAATATATATACATCCAGATTTTTGATATTTCAACCCAAATTCAACAAACAGATTATGGTCATGTTCATGTTTGTCCTCAGTAAGAATCGAATTGCGACTTACGGCATTACAAGGCAGGGTTGAAGGATTATTATATTAAAATCTGAGATCGAACTATGCCCTTAGCGCAAATTCTTGCAAGATGCAAATATGCCAAAACACGATGCCCCAAAAACAACTAGAATAAAACGAGTATGTTTTATGAAATTATTGTAGTAGGAATTTAAGTTAGGCGCCTCAATTTAATTTACATTATATTTTGGCACATTTTTTCAAAACGAATAAGAATAATTCCAGTAGTTAAATGTGTCTGAGGTTCACATCATTATAACATGTTACCGCAGGCTTGATCCATACATACAAGTTCACAAATATGTATTATGTTTTACGATGTATTATAAAAAATATGTTTTCAAAAATAAGTCGAAGTTCTAATACAATATTAATGATTTTTGGTACACAGGTATAACATATGTTTGGTAGGTCCCACTAATTATGTCAAAAGTATATATAACCATATTATTTAAGATTAAGTATATTATTATTTATGAAACAAAATTAAGAAAATATTTTATCTGTCCTTCAGCCACTCCTTTTCTTCTTTAACATTAAACAGTGACTAGAGAGTTTATAACTTTTCATAGACTATTCTAACAATAAAACTTGATATGTACAACTTTTTACCTTGATAAATATCTAAGTACACAATTCGTAGGAATAAATAGTAAAGTAGGTAAATATTTCGTTGATTGAAAAAAAAATCTCTGTAATAATTGTTTACGGCGTTGTGAGTAGATAAACCGAGACCACTTGATGTACCTAAAACTAGAATAGGAAAAAATAACTTAAAACTAGTGGCAAATAATGTTTAACGACTAATGAGCATGTATTAAGACTAAATGGAATAATCACTTAACTGTTGATGTTAAACTTAAGACTGCGAGTGCTAGGGTGCGACGTTCTCGTCGCTAGCAGCCGCTCGGATGCCTCGCACAGGTCACTGGCGGAGTACCGACTTCTCCTTAAATTACTAGTTTTAAAATCATTATCTAACAGTCTCTTCAACTCTGGCTGTACATCGAGGTCTTTTACACTTCCACTGAGACTTCTATTGGGTTCGAATTTTTCGCTAGCAGTGCTGGACGGTGTTTGACTGCCGTTTTCAGACTCTACTATTTGTTCGAGGACACTGGGCCGTCGGCCGCGTGTGTCATAGTAATCTATAGTTGGTGGAATGACTGGAGCTAGGTTCGCCATAGGGTCGAGTCCTAAGAGAAGCATCACCGTTGCCGGATGCTCCATTATATATTGTGTAACACAGTGAAGGAACGGTTCAGTCTGCGTACTCCGATGTACTTTAGGACGCTCCGGCGTCACCGGTCTCTCTTGCTGCGAAAAGAATTGTCGAATTTTAGACTATGCTTTACCACGAAATAATTTTTATTTATTTATTTAACATACTTGATCCCAACAAAATACGTCTGGAGGATGACTGCAGCTACGTGCCAGTTGATTGGGCGGTGCATTCCATTGTAGATTGGGATTGGAATGTGCGGCGTGCCAGCCAGGACCAGTCATTTCTTGGAGGGCTTGGATTGCGTTCCGAACCTGTGTATTTTGTACACTTATTGTTTTTGTAAAGTTTGAAGTAATTAGTTTCAACAAAGAGAGCTAAATTTATTTCATTAACTTAATAAACTCGAGAGGAAAGTTCTTTATTAAGGAGTAAGATTTTATTTGTAGCCTGTTAAATAAAACCTTTGTACTTTAAGAGTTTCTATGAACCTAAATTTAATTGTATCTATAGAACTAATCAACTGATCTAGACTAGTCCGCACAGAAAGATACAAGCGTAGATAACATTGATCCACTGAATCCTGTTAACTCAATTAGCTCATTATGATGAAGATAGACATAATTTCATGAAACAAAATATAAAAGCCTTGTAAATGTCAGTCTGTAGTCTATAGTAGGTACCTACCTACTGATATTCGTAATTCTTTGTTATCAAATTGATATGATATCATAGTAAAGAATAAAAAACAGACAAATAGATCAATATGAGCTTATGGAGTGACATCACCGCAATGTTGACTTGCCTCCATACTGAGTGCTGCCACGTCATGATGCAAACTGGATACTTGTGTATCCAATCTATCCACTGATGACCTCGTGTGGTGAACCTCCAAATTGAGGCCTTCGAGAGAATCTGCTCTCGTAATTTTAGGTGTCGCCACAGATCGCTGTCTTTCTATCCTTTCACGTAGTTCTCTATGAGTCAATCTTTGTCCATCCGACCTAAAGTAGTAAATATTTCCTATTAGTTTAAGCTTACTTAAAGCTATCAACAATTGCTAGCTATGTACCTGCTAATAGATGGCAATAAAACTGGTTATATTTGCATTTCGTGTCCCCAATTTTGATAATCTCTAAATTGATTAAACAGATGTAGAACGATTGGACTCATTACTAACAAATTCGGCTTGACAAGTTATTTAAAATTGATTTAAGCTGTTCAACATTTTCTAATCATCATAACATGCTTGTGTTATCCATAATTAAGTCATCAAAACTTCACGTTCTTTTAATAAGGAGTAAAATATGCCATTTCAAATTAGGCGTTTGTGACACAAATTCCTATTTAACCAAGTAGACGAGACCACTAACTTTCAAGCTCGACCAATATAACTTGTGTTACAGAGGTCAGTGTCCTCTTTTATGTTGATATTAATATCTAGCTTTGTCAATTTTCGAATGTGCTCACAAGTAAGTATAAAGCAGACCCCTATCAGTTAGAAACAAATAAGGTAATTAATTCTGTTACCTCTTGTTATATTCACTTCAAGGATCTCGTATCAGGTAATTAATTATTTACTCTTAGAAGTAGGTACTACACAGTACACACAAGTGGAATAGTAGCTAAGGTTAGTCTCATGTGGTAAACGACTGTAATCCTCTTATGTGCTTTGTATGTAGATTTGGCCTATTATGTCAGTGTCAAAGCATTTGATTTACGATACATGAAAATTATTATTATACATGCTTAAAAATTATTATTATGTACCTGAACTTTGCATGTCGAGGACTATTTGTACTGGACGTGGGTTTTTTTGGAGATAGGGCATGGTCTTCTGCTGCGTTCTCGTCATCTTCAGATATAGACGGTAGAGTAAGTGACGGGTGTCCGTTGCCATCTGACTCTTGCTCTGCTTCGTATCCTTCCCTCAAATTGTAGGTGAGGTCGTGTTGGATGTCATGGATGAACTCTTGCTGATACTCAGGATACAATCGTAAAGCTTCGGCCAGTCCTCCCATGTGTATACATTTTAAGTCACAGTATGTGAGAGCCTTTAGGAAAATAACAAAATGAAATATTGTATCAGTCACGAGTTGTTCAGGACTTTAACCATTTACATAACACAAGTAGCACAAGGACTAATCAAAGGAACAACTTTTGTTTTATGACTTTTGGACAGTCCTTACGGCTGATTGCTAAAGTTTAGGAATATTTTTTACATATAAATTGGCATTTTGGGAAAAAAATAAAGAATATTATGTAAGCAAGTCATTGTTTTGTTATTCTATAACTATGGGTATAAAATTTTCAGTAGCTACATTTATTTTGCAAAGAAGTTAGTTTTTTGCGCAAACCGTATATCTATATGCTTCCATACACACATACTAGTTCAAATCCAAATCAAGATAGTGGTATATTTTATATAAGATAAAAAGTGTATGGAAAAGTAACAGCATTATTATATTTATATAAATTATTAAAATAATATTATATATTATTAAAATGACATCTAAAACTGCTAAGACAAAAGAAATAACAAGCAATATTAACAGCAATGTGTTAATAAATGTATAAACAATACAGTCAATGTAATGTGTGTGCTGTTCATGTACCTACCTTTTTGAAATAAATAAATAAAAGTCAATTATCAAATTTTCTACAAAATTTATTAGCTTAACATAAAATAAATACCTTAACATCGCTGCTCGATTTGACGACAACGTCGGGATTATTGTTCTGGGACTGTCCTGTGCCATTGCACGCTTGTAAGTGAGCATTCATATCGCATCCCACTAAGTCTCCCTTACCTACCAAGGGAACGTTGTTTATCTATTAGTTCAAGTTATTTACATAGTTATAGGCCCAGATGGGTTTGCTGTTTACATTAAACACTCAACTCGTACTACTATTAGGTGTATGTATATATATGTATCAATAGTTGCTTTATAACGGTAAATCATAAGGTTTTGTCATCAGTTTAATTTACAAGATAAAAGAGATTTTATTCTTATTTGTGACAGTGCTACAATTATTCCTGCTTATTAATAGGAGTAAAAAATAGGTACCTATATTCTACCACTATTTTGAATAAAGTTATCGTTATTATTTTTTAATATGTCATGGAGCTTACCTAAAATAGCGACGACCATATCATTCTGCATGACTTCCATAGAACCGTTGCATATGTAATAAATGTACGTGAGAGCGTCCCCCTTGTGGACGAGGTATTCGCCGGGGGCACAGAAGTTGTTGCGGATGTGCAACGATAGCAACTTGAGGCAACCCTGCGATGCCGACTCAAATATTGGAAGTGATAAAATCTCCCGGTGCAAATGTAGTGAGACGTCACCCCTTAACTCCTCAGGAAATTCTTTCAGCGTCTACAATAAAAACGATTAATTTCATTTTAAGACGACTTAATGGACACGAAATAGAATTTAAAATGTAATAAAGATCCAATTAAAGATTATCTTAGCGTCTTAAAAATTGTTACCAAGCTTTTGGGCTTACTGAGGTTAAATTTATCCCTATATTTCGTTTCCAAACCATTTAGCTTGATACAACTTCAAAGAGTTGCGGGAATATCTTACCCTCGAATCTGTAATCTAGGCGGCCGCCATACCCGCTTAATGATACGTCACTAACTAAGTATAAATAGAAAACTTCAGAACAGTTGTAGTTATTTTAACAATTTTAATGGGTGTATGAATAGTTCCATATGCTCAATTTTATGCAAACTGTTATATATGAAGCTCAAGAAAACAAACCTCATGAATATCGATACCATGGTTGAGAGACCACATTGTCTGGAAGTAGTCTTGCATCCGTTGCTTTAGCTCTTTCGGAACTTGGTTTAAAGAGAGGAAATCCTTTAAATCGCGCCATTTGGTCTGGTACATGGAGCGGCGAGAGTACATTCTTTGTATAATTGCAGTCACGTTACCGAATACCACGGCGTGCATTAGTGCTATGGAAGGAAAAGTTCTTTTAGAGTGGACTGAAACGACTAAAGAGACCTTTCAACTTACTTGGCTTTCATTCAGCGTTTGCCATTATGTTTTAAATATGAGTATTATGCTGTTATTAGTCAACTTGTTTCTTGTAGCAATTACGTTTTAAAACACAAAATATGCTGAGACAGACACCTAAGATATTTATTTGATAAGTAATAGTAAAAGGAAATTGGTGTTTCAAGGCTCCTGAATATGGAATATAGCTTATGTGAGCCAGTGATCTCAGTGCCATCCGTATCAATCGAAACAGTTTGTTTATTTTCTGTGTGGATGATATAGGTACCATCGCGACAACAGTTTCAATACTTTGTATTTATTTGAGCTGTCTTGACTATCATGTAGTTCATAAGGAGCCAGAGATTTCCAATGTTATTAAATGTAGATATAAATAAGTTGGTAAGTATTAGGTTTATAAATAACATAATTTCTACGTTAGTTTTGTCATTCCATCCAGTTCAAGTCTATGGCGCAACTTAGAAGTAAGACCAGTATTAAAAGGTTTGTTTCAAATTATGTTGTTTCGTAATGTATTGTTTGAATTGGGTTCGTTAAGTATGTTAATAGTTTTGTGGTTTATTGAATATTTTACGTCTTTTTTTAGTCTATAAAGATTCTCCCCAATCTACCTTCAGCCATGTTCACCTTTTATTTCTATTGTCACATAAACACACACACAAATTGTATCTACATAAAATATTTCTTATTCAAAATGGCTTACAAATATATTCTACAAACAACAGATTTTTATTTCGATATTCAATCACAAACAATAGCTTACAAAGCTAAGCACGGGAAATAAGAAAATAGAGCAGTTGAATTCGTGAAATCACATCACGCAGTGGTTCCACGCAAACGTATTGCGAGAAAATTGGTAAGCCACAACAAATCCAACAAGAGTGAAATGGGAAAATATTGTACCTACAGAATTGCAAATTGTGATTCCAAATCCGAAGTAGGACCAACAGGAAAAAAGTTTGTAAGCCGCATTATGCTTACCTCCAATCAACATAGTGATTATGCTGAAAACCTTTTCGGGGAGGGTATTTGCAGACACGTTGCCGAAGCCCACACTCGTCAGCGAGGAGCAAGTGAAGTACAGAGCTGTCACATAACTCTCACTATGCGATATGTTCGGGATAGGCACTTTTAAGCGATCCGCGAGATTGTTTATCCAGCCTTTAATATAAATTATAAAAATATATAAGTATATGAATAAGTATTGAGTTCAAGTTATGAGGTGGTATACCTAAGATATTGATATTTATTATATTACTTATTATTTTATGCGTGCTGTTGAATTTGAAAAGCTCAAATGGAATAAAAATAATAATTAATATGTGATTTATGTCATATCTGTTATATGTTTTATCGTGCAAAAATAGTTGTGAAAACATTGTCTTATATGTAATGTATGCCTATAAATATTGGCGCCCCTTTTTTTACATTAAAATATCATTAACTCGACTAAAATGTGTTGTATATAATAGAAAAATAAAAATATAATAGTAAAAGTGTAAAAGTCTTTTTTTACCTAAATCCCAAATTTCATCTTTATGATGCTCAATTTCTTTTTCGGCTATGATGAACCAGATGCAAGCGAGCCAGTGCGCCACAAGAGTGAAGGAGAGCATCAACAGCGTCAGTATCAACGCCGAGTACTGCGAGTATCGATCCATTTTCTGCAGGAGCCGGGCGAGTCGCAACAATCTTGTTAATTTCACTAAATGCACATTTCCATGTGTCGACTCCTGTGTAAACGTTATTTGCAAATTAATCATCCATAACTTCCAAGCGCATTGTTATAAACTTAGTATGAAATATGAAACGGTTGTGTACTAAAGTGCGGTGAAAGCACCCGGGACCGTTTTAAGTTTAAGTTATAATTAAATAATAACGTTGCTAAATTAATTAATTGACATTGTTAACTCACCGCCCCGCTGTACACGTCCGATGCGTAAAGTAGGTCAAACGGTAACGCTGCCAGAAGATCCACCACGAACCAACTCTTGATGTAATTAAGAGCTATCGCCTTAGAATCAGACACTACTTCTCCTTTTTTACTCACAAATGTCGTTCGAAAATTAAGCACTATATCTACAAAAATATATGCCAACTTAATTTTAAAAAATTATGTTAACGAGCTAGTGGTTAATTGACATACATATGGGTAACTCAAGAGGACTTACCGACAATAAATAGGGCTTCGACCACGACATCACTAGTAACGCTTATTCTGGGGTGGCCTTCGTCTACAAAACTTGCATTATAAGGTACGACAACGGCAACATAAAATGTAGCTATAAGAATAAGCCAGTCCCAGAATGTTTTAAAAACACCATAATGTGATATAATAAATCTTGACTTTTTTAAGGCTGAAGTTTTATATTCGGGTAGTGGAGGGTCTGATGAGTGGAGAAGGTTCTGAAAGTCGAAAGTGTAAATTGTATTTGGCTCATTTTAAGACATTATTATGGAATATAATATAAATAGGGAGATTGCTTAAATTTCTCAGTCAAGGAGATTTATAAAAATAACTCGTGCAATTGTTTTAATTATATCTTAATTGTATGAAATATATAGGTAGGTATACCTAAGTAAATTATGTTAGTATTTGCTTCACAAAGTTACTATTACGCACATACGATCCCGCCGAAGGGATCCCAAGCAGAAATCTCTGAAGTCCATCAGAGTGGAAAATGTTAATAAGCCATGTTATATAAAGTTTACCTTACTAACATTGTTGAGTTTTAGTTTAGTCTTCATCTTGTCTGGTTTATAATGTCCTGAAAGCTGGTATAGTACTGCCCTAGAGCGCCGCCTGCCCATGTTGGCGGGCGATGGCGCTTCGGGGTCAAGATTGCCATTCGGGTCTGGAAGTAGGCAACTAGATTCAGCGCGGAACCGGGCGCCCAAGAGTGCCGCTGCGGGTACAAATGGGGATAACGCTAGAGTGACCACGCCAGCCGAAGGCCGCACCGCGGCTCCTGCATGCATAAACCACCCTGTTACTATCTTCGCATCTGGCACCACACCAGCTACAATTATCTACATTAAATTACTCAACTACGGGATTTCCTCTATTAGATCATAGTAAAAAGATATTTCTCAGTGTTATCTCTCGCCCGATGCTTGCAGGATAATTAAAGGTAATTAACGAACAATATTATCTAGGGAGTAATTGAATTAGGGAGGAAACTGTTCTATGTGACACATAAATAAAGATTAGGAACGTTAGATGGGGGAATTATTGAAAACGAGAAGTATCTTTCTTATTTCTTGGAGATAATCCCATAAGTCGGTAAAAGAGATCTGATACCAAACGAGAATTCAAAATCTCGAGATATAAAATCAACACAAGCTAGGTAATATGAAAAGTTTTATTGGTTTTTTATTAGTTTAGTTTCGTACTCGTTGATTTAAAATATACGATGGCTGTTTTATTCTGATAAATAATGTAGCAATTTAATGCGGTTTCCTGTTTTAATTATGATTTTGGTGCCCTGGTGAGATTTGTTCTAAAAGAAGATCGGACTTGTTAATTTTGTAATGTTATTTGCAAACGCATATTTAACATTTATGTTAGCATTACGTTATAAAATATATGTATAATTATTAATTTTATTAAGTTCATCTTTAGAATGTGTTGAAATTAGTGAGATTTCGAAAAATCGTAAATTGATATCATAAAAAAATGTCGCCAGATGTAATAAGCATACAATAAGCGTACGATATGGTGTTTATCATTAGCTTTAAATTAAATATCACCGTAATAATGAAATCACAAACAAATTTTTTCATTCTCATAATTATATACTTAATGGGATACAACAATACAAACGTAATATGGCAATAAAAGGTATAAAGTGGGTACAAAAATAACATAATTCATTCATCAAAATCAAATAGTTCAGTTAAATGTTTGTTTCCAAGTTAAGTACATTGAATTATAAGTTTAATTACATACATTTTAAATAATGCCTTATACATACGTAGTACCTTCAAAACGTAAAATGTCTCTTTTGAATGTAAATCAAATAAGTGATTGTGCATCATCAAATTCCAAAATGAGTAGTATAATCATTTATTTCAAAACGATCGAAATTATTCTATTGTACTTTTACTCTGTGAAATTGAAGAGGCATTTTCTTGAAAAATGTTCAAGTACCACAACAAAAAAATATACGATTCGGTTGCATAGATTTTATATAATTATGAAATTAAAACAACATAAGAATCGTGCCGAGAATTTTTAAACATGCTTTCAAAATTCTACAACGAAAAATCATTCAAAGTTTTTTTCTATCGCTATGATTAAATATTTGTGCAAAGACCGAAATGACAACACCAATAGTAAAATCTTGTTTAAATAGCTTTTTTATTAGATTAAATTAAATCTCAACACACACAAAAAACACACGATGTATCCAAATGTGTTGCCTTTTCGTGTCTACAAATTAACATAGTTATGTAGTTAAGATTATTTATGAAAGAAAGAACAGCCAAACCCTGTATAAGAAATTGCAAAACAGCACTAACTGGCGACATAGATACCTACATAGAAAGTAAGATACAAAGAAGATATTTTTGAAAAAGATAGAAAATTACAGGGTGGTTTTTTATCTCAAGACCAAATATAAAAAACATCGACAAAATTTTAAAAAGAAAGAGTGTTTCAGAGTAATTAAATATTGATTAACGTAATGTTATTTATTTCTGAGATATTTAAGGATCAATACATTTTTCCTCCTGCTTTATGCATGCGTGATGGGTTTGTGATTTTATAAATCAACATTTCAAAAAACGATAAACATTTCATAGTTTATGTCACGACAGGTCTACACCGTTAATGTCTACGGCTAAATACCTACAATTTCATCCACGTGTACTCCTTTTTCATATTAAGCAGCTTTTCTAGGTGGTGATTTACAGATAGAAACAGAAATTTAATTAATTTTTGCTACGCAGTATTTATTTTCTATGTCTATCTACTCAGACTTATTGCCTGTCTAGCTACAGACTAATTTGATCAATTCTACACAGTGGATAGTACAATACAAACAGTCGTAAAGGAACTTTACCGTGCGGTGATGCTCGCAACTCGCTATGGCAACTGGGAGCTACGGGAGCTCAATCTAATGCTATCGACCTTATAGATGTACCTATAGCACTAAAACAACGTGCTCATTATAAATTATCACAAATGCACAACCGTCAACATCCTCAGAAAACCACTCAATAAGTATTTAGAACACTTTGAAGCAAGATCACGATATAAGAGTCCTTACACTTGTTATAATTTTTGGAGCTTGCATTTCATAAAAGACTTTCAAGTAGCGTCTTTATAAAGGTACTCACCGCTGTCGAACTCCTCATTAGTGTTCATGGCGGCCATCTTGGTGTTGGTGATATCCTTGAAAGAGGCGAGAAATAAAACCACTTCTCGTTTCTCATTCTTAATTGGGACAATGTCAAGTAAACACCAGAATGGTGTACCTGCAAATAAAAATAAGACTAGATATACTCCAATGCAATTATAAAAAAATATTTAGATGTTTTGTTGATTTATTTATGCATCTCTAGAGAAGTCCTTATCGACGTTCTGAAAGGCAGTAAACGTAGAGTGACGATGAACAGCTGGGTGCTTGTAAAAGTTTAATTTTGTCGAATGGAATCGTAAACACCTTATTGGTTTTGTTTACGACTGCGGTGTGAATAACGTTTTGCAAAGCTTTTAATGCAAAGAATCAAGGACACGCTTGAGATTTTAGGTTTCAAAGACAGAATTCCATTTTATTTTCCTATAGCATGTGGCATGTGCCGTGCCGTGCACACACAAACAAATCAGAAAAATTTAACGATACAATAACACTGAGAGGCATATTATGGCTTCATAGAATGAAGGTGTGCGATCAAAAAGTCAAAGGCAATTATGCAACGCTTGAAATTTATTCCTGAAGGTGTCAAAACAAATAACAGAACTCTTTTGAAGTGGAATTTTAAAAAGTAAATAACCTTGGTTTTATATAGGTATGCTTATTATGTATATTCTGATTACAACAAAACGAGTATCTAACTCGCCCGAGGGCATCGAATCAAATATGAAAAATCGCTCTCACAGGGAATGTCATGATTTTCGCCCATTCATGAGAGTCGCTGGAGTTACGTAACTTTATGACTTGGAATGAAATGTTATTAGGTTAAATGGTCGCTTTGTTTTTATTATTATCTTGTCATTTGCCGCAGCTTGCATATTATTGTACATGTAACGAAAGGTTTTCGTACCATTTTTCTTGTAAAAAATAAGTTCAAGCTTAAGTTCATGTTTAGAGTCGAGTGCTGCGTCGATCTCGTGGCGGTGCTCGTCTCTCGTGTCCGGACCATGCAGGAACTTGCACGCGCACCCTTTCTGCATAATGTGCGCGCGCGCCCACCCTGTCAGCTCGCAGAACCCATCCGAGCAGTACACGATCGGATAGGCCGGCACTTGAGCATTTCCAAGCACGAAGTTGCTGTCTGTCAAGCAAACACATAACTTTTTATCATAAAACGAGAAAAGACATAACCGAAAATCTAAAGGGCGAATATACAATAGCCAATGGTGTTCGATAGTTCCTCAATCTCGCTAAAGCTCCAATATATGCCTATTATAAATTTAAATTCAACTTAAATATAACTTACAATAAGTAGCTTTACGTGTTACAGAAACTCCGAAAATTTTGAATGCTGCTTTTAGTTTTTTTAGTTAAATTCACGTTGATTTATCCAAGCTTAATCTTCTGCCGGTTAGAATTTAAAGCTTTATTTGTCTCTAATATAGAAAGTCAATATTGTACATAATGAGCCAAAGCAATTAAATCATAATACAAGGGCTAAAGATGAATAACGTGGTGTCAATTTAAATAATTAGAATTCGTTAAACATGTTATTTTAAGCAGATTAGTTCAAAGTATTAGCATTTAATTGGGTTTGACAAGACAATATAGCTTTGTTTGTAGGCAACACGGAGGAGAGATGATTCTAAATTCTAAATGTTAGGGTCTCAGTTTCAAAGGCTTGAGTCTGAGGATAACGAGGCACTTTGAGGTGACTCTCCAAATGGTGCTCGTTTAAGTTAATTCATCAAATGAACTCACCTACTAAAAAAATAATAATCAAGGTTAATGATTAGGAATCAAATGTTAGGTACTATTAATTTCATTAGACACATTAGATACTACTAAAAATTGCGTGTAAAAATTTAGTTTATTTCGCAAGAATCTAAAATCTTCAGGATGAGGTATCAGTTCTCGAGAAATAATGTAAATTTTACCTGTATAAAGCCCTGCAGCTACGGGTATGTGTATCATGGCGCTAATTCCGCTATGTTAATTTGTTAATTATAGCACCCTTTTATAAAATGGGCACCTGGCTAACTGGTTGCCAACCTCACGTAGACAATTTATAGCCAGCACTTCTTTATATGTACTGGTGTCTACACATTAGAGCTTACCTTTGGTCTCAACATCATATGAGATGAGGAATATACACAAACCTATTGTACTGTCAATAATCCTACCTATCTTTTTGCCCTTTAATTGAATAAATACTCAATTAAGATAATTTGGTTAAATTAACCACATATCAAAATAAATGATCGCATTAATTTTAAGTTTCTTCCGGGTAGTACTTTTTTGTTTAGTTTTACCATGAGGGAATCTAAATGTAAACCTTAGAAATACCTAAATACCCAAGATTTTACCGCATTTACGGTTCCTATTTCCTTTGGTTCAGCCGTGAATACAAAAATGAATGAGGCCATACATGGTACGTTACACAAGCGGTAAGCGGTGCTAAGGGTGGTTGAAGTTTTGATTGCTCTCAGTTCGCTCTGAGCGGTCGCCTCCCCTGCCCTCTACCCTCGGCCTCATGAGTTCTATGAGCGTTTAATCTCGGAACTTTGTTCAGACCACGGATTCAGACGGTTTTATAGAGGTTACACTTAACAGTTTTGCCGCGAGACACATTCTTATTGCGTCTCGGTTGTTTCGACCACACCGGATAATTTGTAAGCATTCCAACGGATAATGAGTCTTCTGTCAATGTGTACTTTAAATGCCTTTTCAGGCCTCACATCAAATTTACATGTCAAAAGGGTACCTGTACGAGTATGTACATATTATCTATTTATATATACATTCATTATGTATATGTTGTTTACCTTATTGTTTATAGGATTGGAATAGCTAGGTAGGACCTTATAAAAATACATACTTTTGTAATGCTTAGTTTTATAATTTTATTCTTTTGATGGATTAGCCAAAGAATAGATATATTGTTACACATAATTATTAAACTTGCAAAATAAAACAATCCAAGTATAATGATGAGGTTGTCAGTTTCATGTGAAAAAGTAGCTAAGTTAACGCTAATATATGACGCTATGAATCAGTCCGCAAACTTGATCTGCTAGCAAAAAAGCCAAGATTGATGAGAGAAGCGGGGCTCAGGCGTAATACACCCTTGCGTCAATAGCTATCTACATGAAGTATCGTATGTCGTCATCACCAGAATCTGTAGGTATTCAATCCGTATTCCGAGTCACGAAATCCACTCGACCGTAAACATAGGTAAGTATTATGTAAATTTTATTCGCCATGGATAAAGTCGCCAGTACTTTTATCAGTTCGTGTTCCAACCGTTAATTTTGTTCGCGTTTACATGATTTTTTTGGGTTTCATAATTAAATAATCCATGAAAAGCCTTAAACTATATTTAGTACTTCAACAGCCTAAACCGTACAACTTTAAGTACCTACCCCATTCTGAAGGAACAAACTTTACAGTATTTAGTAATCAGAATGTAATAGCTTAGTTTGCATGAAAAATTGTTAGATCTATGTTTTCTTGTTTAAGTTTGTAAAAGCTCCCTGGGAAAAATAAAAAGGTTTCATAATAATAAGGTTCTGAGAAAATGTAAAATTCTTCATGAGGAGGCCAATAAAACCATTTTACCGATTTTCTATTTGATTACTAAATTAACTATATATTTTTCCTAATTGGTCCTTGATAAGTAGCATGGGAAAATTATACAAACCAGACATGCTAAAGCTCTTATTCTCCGTCAAATATTTTTCAGCAAGACTTGAAAATGAGTTGTGGCTTGGCAGTGTAATCTATGTTTTTTTATACATTGTATATTTTTTTGTTTGGCATTGGACAGAATTAGAAGACACTGGTGGTAGGTAACTGTACGAGATGACTGCTGAACATAAGTACCAACAATAGCTGAACTTTCAACAACTGTGTGTAAGTTTTCTAAAATTGTTTCCCTCTGATGGATTGTTTATATTGCTCGAAATCCGGCGTCAAACTCGAATTGAACTTTTCCAATCAACATTGTTCGTTTTAATTAAAATACCTATTCAATATGGTAAACATCGATACATTCAGGCCTACCAACTACCAAGTCTGCCGTGAAATGTGAAATATTTATAAAAATAGAAGTTCAATGTAAAAATTAAGTGGTTTTCAACGACTTTAAAAATCATCTCAATGCGATTTGGCCTCGCCTACCATCAAAAATAAGTTAATAGTAGGTACATACTCGTATATACATAGTACATACATATTTGTAAAGTTTACTTTGTTTGCATTAAGGTATTTAATTTTAAAAGTATTTTAGTCACTGTTCTTAAATTAATGAACATCGTCCGTCGTCGTAGATTCATACTCATTTTTAACCGACTTTATAAAAGGTTCTATCTTAATATATATAAATCTCGTGTCACAATGTTTGTCCTCAATGGACTCATAAACCACTTAACCGATTATAATAAAATTCGCACACCATGTGCAGTTCGATCCAACTTGAGAGATAGGATAGCTTACATATACTTGGACCCGGTAGGTGGCGCTGGTGGGCAGAACGAAGTCTGCCTGGTCCACTAGTGTTCTTATTTATTAGGTAGAGGGAAGTGATAGGCTCTTTTTTAGTTACCTATTCACTGTATTAAAAGTAAGTTGATAAAACGTTTAGATGTATCCAAAATTAGTTACCTAGGTAGGTATAGTAATAATTTAGTAGGTATGTATAATTTAAACGAATTTAATGAGTTCACATCGATTTTATAGCATTTGGCGGACAGTTATTTACGAGCTTACTTTTACACAAACCTGAAAGAATTAATAAACATACTGAAATAGCTCTTATCCTTTTTGCATGCAAATAGTGCAAGTCATTATTAAATTGTAAGGTTACTAAAAGATCATGCTTTGTCTTTAAAACACATATTTTATTCACAGTGATGCATTCTTTAATAAGACAACGGCAAGACATAAATACTAGAAGTACAGTAAGTAATGATTCTTCATGCATAAGAATCTTATGAAAATATGGTTATTGGTTTGCCTTGTCACATGCTTGCTTATCGTTTACAAACTAGCTACTAAAGTGCTAAATTATGAATAAATAAAAATATTAATGAGTATACTAATAATTCCAATATTTACTGCACAGAATTGTAGACAAAATAAATTACGTTGGAATAAATTTTTGAAGTGTTAGGTACACTTGTTATATTCAATAGGTATTTATATCAAAACGCTACAGTCAGAGATAAGATTTATGTAAAACCAGTCACTTATAAAGTTTAATATTATTTTCCGTAGGAACTTTTATTGTGAGGGTATCATTCAGTAATATGATTCATTCTCTATAGTATAAAGTATAAGATTTTCTCAAGTGCATATTGCGCAAGGGAGTCTTGTAAACAGTTTTCGTTTCTAGTGGCAATTTCTTAGCGCTCGTTGTAGAGCTTAGCCTCCTACCTCCTTCCTACCGCTACCACTACCACTACACGTGACAACATGCTACTCTTTTCATATATATCACCTCACACCAGCACCTAAGAATAGAACAGATCTGTACTTAAACGTTTTCTCGTTTTAGCTCTTCATTGTTTACGTTATTTATAGATTTCTTAGTTCTGTTATACAACACGAATAAGTTGACTTTGTAAAGAAAGTATTAAATATATTTTAAAATACATACCTATATTTATTATAATAATAGTAAAAAATTAAAAGATAAGATTCCTTTCTTAAGTTTGTCTAAGTTGTGCAAAGTTTTGGTTAACTTTTAGTAGACAAATCTACTTTCAAACATATTTATATTATGATTTTGGCTATTATGCGAATTTAATATATTGGAAAATGCGTTTATTTGTTATCTTCTGAGACCCAACCAATCGTGATAAGATTTGGCACGCGGGTATTTCTATGGCATGGAGGAAGAAGGATCTCTTTAATCTCATTGGAAACGGGGGTTAAGACCATGGGCGGAAGTTAATACATACATTTATATTAAATCACACGCACCTATTGAGATACCCAATAAATATAATATATGTAAAGTAATTACTATAGTAATTCTTTAAATTGTTGCGTGTAACACCGTCGGCTATGTCACGTGATAAATATCTTAAGCTATGGTAAGATGGCGATAAAAACGTCGAAGGAAAATTGATTTGACAACTAAGGTTGTTTTATTAAAAATAAATTGTAAAGAGATAATATGTGGAAGAATAAACATTAATTGTCGTTTCTTGTTCACAGGTTTGTTTATTATAATTGTATGTGTACTTAGATATAGAAATAAATGTTTAAATAAAATTCTTGTTCACAGAGCAACAACAGTTTATTCATTTACAAATTAATCGAAGCTATAATAGATCTTATAAAACGACAATTTTGCTTATGAGATCTACATAAAAGGAACAAATATGGAGAAACTCCGTTTTGAATTTCAAATTTTGCCATCAAGTGACGGAAAATCGAACATAGTTTGTATAACGTCAATAGCAACAAGCGACGCTAAAGTTTATGCTGTACCCGAGGAATTCCAGTCAGTTAGTTACCACACCGAGGTCATAAAGACGCCTGCTTATTCGAAAATAAAAAATAGTTTAAAGAAAAGGTATCAAACTCGGAAAATTTGGATAACAATGACAAAGGAACTTAGTGATACCTATATAGATGAGGATGATAACTTACAATTTGGTAACCAATACCTTGAGGAGGTTGAACAGAATAAAACAACAACATCGGCACAAATTAGTGAAGCAAGTTTATTAGAAAAATTATTAGAAAAAATGACAGGAAATATACAAGAGACTAAAGAACAAAGTTTAAAGCATATTGCAGAGAAATTTGTGATGGAGAAATTTACTAGCAAAAATAGCAATGCTAACCAATGGATAGAGATATTTGAAAAAGAGTGCATGCGCTTTAATATAACAAAGGATGTGAGTAAAATTGAAATACTTAGACTGTTTATGGATAAAAGTTGCTTAGACTGGTACAGTTCCATGATGATAAAACTGACCATGGACTCTGAATGGTCTATATGGAAAAACAAATTTTGTGCATCATTTACAAATAGAGGTTGGAACCACATTACTTATGCATTGTCATTTAAATATAAAGATGGATTGTTGATAGATTATGCTTTAAAAAAAGAAAAGTTACTACTGGATATGAGGAACTCGATTGATACGGGTACTTTGATAGATCTTATTGCGGCTGGTTTGCCTGAATTTATACTTAACAGGATCGATAGAGAAATATTGAAAGATACAGTTGATTTGTTCAATGAAGTGAGGAAGTATGAGCATATGATAAATAAAAAGAAAAATTTGGTGTATAAAAAATATGGAAGTCAGACAAGCATCAATCGGAATGAAGATCGGAGCCAATGTAAAATTTGTGAAAAGTTAAATAAAGGAACTCGCTATCACGCTGAATCTACATGTTGGTTTAAGGGTAAGGAAGATGAGAAAATAAAAGTAAATAATACCAAACATGTTAACAACTCAGTCATTGAAGCTGAACTAAATGATACTTATCAAAAAAACTAATAGGGACACCATTAATAAAAGTTAAAATGCTAGTAAATGATATATTACAAATATATGGAGTTTATGATTCAGGATCAAATGTATCCTTGATTAATTCTAAGTTATTAAAACTAAGTGGGAAAAGCAACAATATGAATGTGGCTAATTTAGTAACTATTAATGGTGTCAAGAAAACAAGTGGTTCGATAAATGTAAAAATAAAAATATTTGAAATTGAGGAAAATGTGGATATATACATTATTGAAGAAAACAATTTCAAATATGACTTTCTCATTGGATTAGACTTGATAAAAAAATTTAAGCTAGTACAAAATGAAGATTTAAAAATAAGTCAGAAGCAATGCTTAAATAAAATACATATAAAATTGAGTACGGAAGAAGAAGGAAAAAATATAGCAATGGAAGAGAACAAAATTAATTTCAATGATGGCATAAAGGAAGAAGACTTTGATATTAAAATAAATCATTTAAATGAGTATGAAAAAAATGAGATAAATAAAGTAATTAATGAATATAACACAGCGTTTGCGAAAAATAAATATGATGTGGGTACTGTCAATGGATATGAAGCCAGAATAAAATTATTGGTAGATAAGTATTGCGGAAAGAGGCCTTATAGATGTACTATAGAAGACAAAAAAGAAATAGAGGAACAAATAGCAAACTTATTGGACAATAAACTTATTGAAGAATCCTGCAGTCCGTTTGCTGCACCTGTCACGTTGGCGTTTAAAAAAGAAGATAATAGAAAAAGTAGATTATGTATAGATTTTAGAGAACTCAATAAAATGGTGGTACCGGAGGCACAACCATTTCCATTGGTAGAAGATCTTGTGGCAAAAACGAGAAATTGTAATTATTTTTCAACTTTAGATATTAACTCAGCTTTTTGGTCTATCCCTTTAAAAATAGAAGACAGAGAAAAGACAGGTTTCATAACTCAAGAGGGTCATTACCAATGGACTTGCCTCCCATTCGGATTAAAGACTTCACCTGCAATATTCCAGAGAATACTAAGCAATATACTGCGGAAATACAAATTAACAGATTTTACTGTCAATTATATAGATGATATATTGATATTCTCAAAATCTTTTGAAAAACACGTTTATCATCTAAAACAATTGTTAGAAGCCATTAAAAAGGAAGGTTTCAAATTAAAGTTCCAGAAATGCACATTTGCATCAGATTCTGTAAAATACCTGGGACATATAATACAGAGAAACTCTGTAAAACCATTAAATGACAACCTAATTTCGATAAAAAAAATTCCCATTCCAAAAACGCAGAAAAATGTTAGGCAGTTTTTGGGGAAAATAAATTATTATCACGAATACATCCCAAGAAGTGCAATATTACTAGATCCATTGCACAATTTATTAAGGAAAAATCAAAATTTCATTTGGTCTGATAAATGCCAAGAAGCATTTGAAGAAATAAAAAACTTACTATGCTCTCAACCAGTATTAGAAATTTATGACAAAGATTTGCCAATCAAAATTTACACAGATGCTTCTTTAGAAGGCATTGGAGCTATATTGAAGCAGACGCAACCCGATGGTAAAGAGAGACCGGTAGCTTACTTTTCCAAGAAGTTAAATGGAGCCCAAAAGAAGAAAAAGGCCATCTACATAGAGTGTTTAGCCATTAAAGAAGCAGTACAATATTGGCAATACTGGTTATTAGGAAGATCCTTTACTGTTGTCTCAGACCATAAACCATTAGAAAACATGAATTTAAAATCAAGAACGGACGAGGAATTAGGTGACTTGATGTTTTATCTGTCACAATATGATTTTAATATTAAATATGCTCCAGGTAAAGATAATGTAGAAGCAGATTGTCTTAGTAGAAACCCTGTATTAGAGGAAAATGAAAATAGAGATGAAATACTACAGATTGTGAACTTAATTAATCTAGAAGATATTTTAATGGATCAAAATAGCAATGAAGAAATACAAAAGAATAGAGATAAAATCTTGAAAAGACAAAACATTTATTATAAAAAAGTTAGAAATAGAGAAAAAATAATGCTATCTGAGCCATTCAGCATAAAACTTATAAAAAGTATTCATAAGAACCTTTGTCATATTGGAATTCAACAAATGCAGAAGACAATTAGTCCACTCTATATAGCCAGAAACCTAACAAGAAATATTAAGGAAATATGTAGAAGCTGTTCGATTTGTATAAAAAATAAATCAAGAGGACAAGATAAAATTGGATTTATGTCACACCTGGGTCCAGCCACTAAGCCTTTTGAAATAGTCTCTATTGACACAATAGGAGGCTTTGGCGGTTCAAGGTCGACAAAGAAGTATCTACACTTATTGGTAGATCACTTTACAAGATACGCTTTCATACTGACGTCAAAAACACAGGGTGCTTACGATTTCATAAAACTAGTTTCAAACATATCTGAAACAGAAGATGTTGGAATGCTTCTTTCTGACCAGTATCCAGGTATAAACTCGAAAGAATTTAAGCAATTCTTACAGGATAAACACATACCTATGATATTCACGGCAGTAAATGCACCATTTTCTAATGGCCTAAATGAAAGATTGAATCAAACATTGGTGAATAAAATACGATGCAAAATTAATGAAGTTGGAAATAGTAGAGCTTGGACTACAATAGCCCATGAGTGTGTCGAAAAGTATAATCAAACTATTCACTCAGTAACTGGCTTCTCTCCAAGTTATCTTTTGTATGGTATGAATGTTGATGTTTTACCGGAGGAATTGAAGGTAGAAAGAACTCAGACTTACTGGATAACAGACAGAACAACAGCTCTAAAAAATACACTAAAATCACACAACTACAACAAACAGTTATTTGATAAAAAAAGGAAGTACTGTGAATTTAATATTGGAGACATGGTGTATGTAGAAAATGGGAATAAACTGAACAGGAGAAAATTAGAAGAGCTGAAAATTGGACCTTTTAGAATTGAAGAAAAAGTTTCTAAATCAATATACAGAATCAATATTGGGCACAGGAAAAGAGAATCGGTTTTATACCATATCACTAAACTTATTCCAGCACCAAAAGTAGAAGAATATCAGATGAAATGAAAGAGCGGAAGGTCTATGTCTTAGAAGAAAATTCGCATGGAAGTTTTATTCTCTCGGGGGGGGGGAGATGTAAAGTAATTACTATAGTAATTCTTTAAATTGTTGCGTGTAACACCGTCGGCTATGTCACGTGATAAATATCTTAAGCTATGGTAAGATGGCGATAAAAACGTCGAAGGAAAATTGATTTGACAACTAAGGTTGTTTTATTAAAAATAAATTGTAAAGAGATAATATGTGGAAGAATAAACATTAATTGTCGTTTCTTGTTCACAGGTTTGTTTATTATAATTGTATGTGTACTTAGATATAGAAATAAATGTTTAAATAAAATTCTTGTTCACAGAGCAACAACAGTTTATTCATTTACAAATTAATCGAAGCTATAATAGATCTTATATATATATATTAGGTTACTCAATATATAATCTTATCTGCACATAAAAAATGAAAAAAAAAAAAACAAAATCTTTTTTATTCAAATAGGCCTCAATAAAGCACTTATGAATAGTCACTATTAATGCTCGGTTCTGATAGTAGTTTTTACTGAGAAGAGCCGGCAATAAACTCAGTAATAGTCATAGGAATCAAAAATATTTATAATACAATGTTGTAAAATAAAACTGGAGCCAGTGTGTAACATGAAATCCCTGACACTACGAATGTGTTTCTCACGGGGGTTCTGTTCGGGATCATCATCGTCTAAGGCTTAATCTAGCTAATCTAATAAAATATTACCAGTCAGAAATAATTTATATACACTTTTGGTGACTAAGACTATCGATATAGGTAGGTACTTATTGGTAAATGGTAGGTCGATTTAATAACGTGGGTGAAATCCTTTAATTTCCAAACTAGAAATAACTTTATTGCGGTCATGACTGCAGTATAGTGCACATTCGCGAGTGTGTGGCTAATTTTACTGGTGCGGCTTGTTCGGTCAATGCGCCGGCGATTCAAGCAATGGAACAGAAATAACAGCCAGTTAATTGGACCTGGCGCCATTTCACGCGCATAAAATGTGCAATCAAAATACTTCAATAAGATTATGCATATCACATTTTATGCTTAGGATTATTATGCAATACTCATTTCATTTTGCATGGTCGGACGTGCATGCTCCTTTATACTACGCCATTAAAATGGTTTATGAATGATTTTGCTTTATCACCGCGTCCTTAAATCGCATTAATTCAACGTTGACATAAAACGCAAAAATTTTATGCGCAAGTAAACTCCAGAATGTCAAAGCTTAATTCAAACATGTTATAAAGTGTACTAGTTATTTCTTTGGGTATCGTTAATCCCTTGCTTTCAGCAGGTTTTTCATAAAGGTTTACAAAAAGAAAGATTACGATTGCCCGTTGAATAGCAGCGGGTGGTGCCGTCAATAACGATTTCTTTATGAGTTTTTCGTTCCCTCGTTGGGGGAACTCTTCAGCATTTTATATTTCAAGGTTCAGTCACTTGTTAAGAACTGGCAGGCTGTTAATGCCTGCAAACACAATCAATGATGAAGGGTTCCCTCTGAATCGCACGTTAATTAATCAAAGGGCCCAAAAAGCTCATACCTTTCTTCGATGAAGGGCGTACCAAACCTATACACTTTCGTTTTCTGTACGTTTTCTTAACTTTATATGTTACCTTACTAAGTACATATATAATTTAGACAACTTTATATGGAATATTTATTGATATAAATGCGAAAGTAACCGTTACCGTGCAGGTGCCTATATACAATCATGTATTGTAAGTAGATAGGTAGGTATAGGTATGTTATGCATAATATTAAGACTATTTTGTACCGGTTGAATGGAATATGTCATAGAACCCTAATAACAACTTGTTTAAGCTAGGACAGTTTTATTGTCGTTTTTTTCTGTTGTTCTACCAGTTCAAATCGATTGGCCAGACGTTAAAATATTCCCAGAATAAAAAAAATACATAGGGGTAATAACTGTGCTTTAATAGACCTACAATAATAACCCAAAATGGCTTTTTCATGTATGCAGCTGTTAAGCTTAAATGGCAGTCAAGTGAAATCTAATCTTATCTAAATGCTCAATGCACGTATTAATTATTACCTACTGTATGCATATTAATTTAACATTAATCACCACTAGCTCACTTTACGATACACCGCCATGTTGCATTATTATGCCTACCTAATAATTATTTTTAGATATTACCTATTAACCATTATCGTCATACAGGTGTTTGTACCTACACCTTATAAATTTTGTAAAAACTAATGTAAAGCAGACTAAGACCAAAGGGTAAACTTAGGTATATATAGATAAACGTATTCATTTTCTGTTTTATCTATTGGAATAATAGTTATATGTCATATTGCACGTAAATACACACTGAAACAAATTTAGTATGGATTATATTCTAATTCTCAATTATTTTGTATTTTCTTGGTTGAACGTAAACAAAGTCATTGCTTCGTTTACGTATACAATTTAGTGTTTTGGGTACGAGAACACCCCATAGCGGATACAGATCGTATAAAACCTTCTTAAGAGATTAAAATCAGTACGGGACCTTTGTTTTCAGGAAAAAGGAATAAAGATTTTCTTTTAAATACCTACTTATGTTTATTTTTATGATTACATATACATATACGTTTTGAGTTCCATCAATTTATTTATCTACTAAATAAGCTGAGGTCCGAAGGGAAATAACGAGGTAAACGATTTCGGCCATTTCACATCCCTTTTGAAACACAACTATACGTCTCAGTCCGTATATATAGCGCGTAACAATAAATTACTTTACGGACCTGTCACTCCGACGTCCTACCTATGCAGGTACGTGATGAAACTGTGACTTTATTCTTCTCACGATTCATTCAGCGTTCAACCGAAAACAAAGAAAATCGATAAGCGCTTTCTCTCGTACTACTTTCCGTTCGACTTTAAGTTATCTCATTCACGTCGTAATCAACATCTTTTCCTTAATGTAATACGTTGAAGAAATTAATAAAATCTGAGATGTTATATAGATTAGATATCATATAAATCTTTCAGAAGATCTTTAAAAAATATTATATATAATTCGGTAATCCTAAATAAACATTTGTGAGTAGGTGAATAGGTATATCGTTTATAATATTCCTTTCAGACTACTGGCAACGACAAGTACGATTGTACTCGTTTTGTAAACGGAAATGAACAAGAAGCCAGCCAAGAGAATATATCGGTATCGAAGAAAATCATCTCAGTGGGCGGTACAGTTACGAAAATTAATCATAGTTTATCAACAAGTATATTTAACAAATACTTTGGAGTTTATTTGAAATGTATGAAATATGGCTAAACATAATCGATTGATGAATTGCTATTTTAAGAAGAATATTGAGATATATTGATGAATACCTACCTACCAATAAAATAGCTGCATTATTTATAGCAGGTTTATTAATACCTATTAAAGTAAACATGTAATCCAACTAATATTATAAATATGATTAAACACCTTATCAAGCACGTGTACCTTTGGGTTTTCTTGTATCAGTTAGGTATGTTTGTTCCTCAGTAAATCAATACCCATCTCACTACAGTACCAATACAAGTTGTGTAGTTGATAGTACTTTTAATGGTTCAGAAAAACACGCAATCTTTAGACAGGCAGACAAACCATAAAGGTTAATAAACCAAGTTATCAGTCGATTTGCATCCAACAAACACATACGAGGATTAATGGGATCGATAATTGAAATTCAAGTGCTGAATACGATAAACCGAATTGAGATCTTTATTTATTAGAAAGCTATTCAATCCGTATTATCTATCACTTGTTGGAGTATGTCATTTCTAGGTACTTACAGAAGGATCAAAAAAATGTTGCGTATCTATTTGTAAGAGTGCACCCATGGGCAGTTATATTCATCAATTGTAGAAGCCTCACTTTCAAATGAGATAATTGAGTATACATAAAATATATTTTAGATATATAAACTCACGTGTGCCATCGAATCGTGTGGCGATGGTATCAAGGAATGTGTTCTGGGGCGCGAGCAGCCCCTTGCGCACGGGCATCACCCCGCCACGCGCACCCTGCGCTCACAGCCCTCCTGAAAAAAAAACAAAATGTCAATGATCTTTTTCGTATTTCATCTTATATACAATAACTTTCTGTGTTGTTTCTAATAATAATTAATTTGCCTAAGGTTTTTGAATTATAATTTATTCAGTCTGTGAATACTAAACTATATGCTTTTCCGTATTCATGATGATATGTAATGTGGACAATTATGTGTAGGTAATATCAGTGTAGTAGTTAAAATAGTTACTAGGTATTTAAATTTTGTTTAGTGCGTCAAACACCGGCACCCTAGTTTGTTACCATAAAAATCTGTATTCCGCCTATGCGAATTTCGTTTACATTTTATTTAACCATACTACTCAAAAGAAATAGCCGTTATTATTGAAGCTTATTTTGAATCCCAATGCGATGTGTTTGAGCCTTATCATATTTATCGTTAGTCAGCGTTTCTCAAAAAAATTCCAAGGGTAAAGATAATTTCTTGAACTAAGATACGGCACTTGAATAAAGCCTAGGACCTCAGGCTTTTGCCTGAGATGTATATCACACAACTGCTGAGGTGATATTGAAAAAATGTATACACCGTCCTAAACAAACAACGTATATAAAGCATACTGTTTACATTACTGATCCTTTCATGTGTCTCGTAGGAGGAATATAGATTTTCCATAAAAACTAATGCTTGCTTTCTCTTTTCAGTACCGGTCCAATATAGGTTTACTATAAGTTGCAAAAGATTATTATTACTATTCAAAAGATAAGAGTAGATGCAAATTAAAGCCTACTTTGGAACAATTAACAGTTGTTCTTTACTATAGTTAAATTAAAACAAGTTCATGATAAATTATTATTAAGTAAAATAAAATGTTATTCACTTGGTTGATAGTTCTACGACTACAGAGACTTAGTGATCAGTCACAGAGACAAATGATTTCGTATAAGTCGACTGTCTCTGTCGCGAAGTTACCGAGTGTCGTCGTGTCGCCTAGCATCAACTTTAATGAAGTTGGTTCTTTGTTTTATTGTTACAGGTTCAATTAGTTTGACGGTGTACTTATGAGCAGATGATATGAAACTAATAGGTATAATTGTGATTTCATAGATAATGAAATCGACATAAAGGTTACCTATATTTTCTTTAACCTACTCATTTGATTGCTATGCAATAATCCCAAAATCATGCTCGATGCTTAGCTTCATGAAATTCAAATGGTAGGTATATTAATATACTATACATGCTGCACACCCTATTTGACATTTTATTAAACACAGATTTTATAAAATAATGACATTAATTATAAAAAATATAGATATATATAATAAAAAAACCTAACTAGAAAAAGATATAAAAAAAACTTTACATAAACTAACAATTTTTTTTTAACTCGCCCATGTCGCTGCCTGTTTGTAACGTATCCAGAATGCTGGCGGCGTCAACAATAAAAAAAAAAACCTATTTCGATTATAATCAGTTTTATTTTTTATCATGTGGATGTGTCTTATTCGGTATCTATAAAGATTCATTAACTTACCTATATATTTAAAAATGATAAAATATTGTGGAATATGTTTTTGCAAATCGAACAAGAAATTCAATCTATTTACCGATATGTATTGTCTGCGTTACGTGAAAAGGAAATGGAAGAAAAACCTTAACTCTAATTGAAGAGGAAAAAGGTAAGTAAGCAAATGAAATATTCACCGGTTATTGATAAAAAATACAATGTAGGTCTAAATTCTATAATATGTAGCTTATACTTATTTATAAAGATGGAATATAAAATGGATATTTATAAGTGAGGCAGTACCGTTTACATTTGTGGCTGTAGTTCAATCACAATTACCATACTTATAATAAAGATGCTAATACGGAAAATACATTTTTAATAACAACTGTCTGGCTTTCATCAATCATTCGCTTAAATAGTTACACCATAAACATTATCTATTTATCCGCAATTTTACGGCACTGTTTCTTAATTGACATGACAGCCTATGATTACAATTAGCGCTGTTGATATATACAATTTTATTTTTAGGTAATTGTAGCGGCAATTCGACTTAAAATGTAGGCGTTTGACGTTAGCAAATGTATTCAAACGTCAGATTGTCGACTAAGATGTTGTGTAACTTTCGGGTACTCAAAATCTGACACTTGACAGCTTGACAGTTGGTTTGCTCACAAAATTTTCGGATCGCGTTACCCATCTTGAGCTTACTGAACCTATTTGGATCCAGTTCCGAGATTTGACGTAATTCCCTCAAAGTGTCATGTGCCACCGCACCTTGTCCCCTGACTTACTGCCTGTCGCTTCTTAGTTTGGGCCTCGATTCTTGCTTTCCTAATTCGATACGAGAGTTTTTATAAATAATTATGAATATTGCCCTCTGTCTAACTTAATTAATGAATATCACATTACACATGCAATACGTCGTGATATTATGATCATATCGAGACATTTTAATATTGACATTTCGACAAATACCTACATTTATTTTAAGTAAAATATTTTTCCTCTTTACTTTTGCACCTACACAGTAAATCTTTAAATTATTAAAACAGTAGCAGGTACATAACTTAGTTGTGGTATAGTACGGATTTTGATCTTAGTTCTGATCCGCTAATAGCATCTGAGTATGGGAAAGGTCAAGACAACAATAATATTCTATCTATAGTAGGTATTGTTGGAATAAAATACCTACATCATATTGATTGAGCACGATGTATTCCACATATTTTCTGAATCACGGACGTCTACGAGATACTGAGGACTTCTACGATGTCTCTACAGGTCATCTACGAACTCGCGAAATTATTAAGCGCTTGCTTGGATTTCTTTGAAATCTTTGTTTTAGCCTACTATTAAGTATGTGTAGATTTTCATTAACTATAGTCCGTAAATCTTTCTGTATAATTAATGCCCTATTTAAGGTGACCCATAAACTGAACGATGTTAGAATACGGCTGCAGCCTTTCTACCTTCTCGTAAACTTTTTATGTTTCATAAATGCTATAGCAGTAAATATGAATTAATGGTTTTTCGAGGTTACGTTACGCCCTTTTGCCATCCATATTCTTTCAGCTTGACATAAACATGTTGTGTTGATCTTGCAGGTCCGCCAAAGTCATAATTTCGCACATAAATCCATTATTATGGTTACGATAATTTATTAACCGTCGTGTATTTAGGGATTATTCGTTACCTGTATCCAGGTTTGAGTGTGTCTAGAAGCGGTGGAATAGAAACTAAAGAGATTAAAATTGAACTTCCATCCATACAAAAAGCTAAATAAAACGAAAATTTCAGCCAGTGTCTCCACACTCACATAATATTGATTTTATATTATGTATTTCAAACTCTAAATGCCCAATAAACTACTATATAACATTGAACAGTGATTGTATCCAATCAATCATTAAATTGTTGTGACAATTATTAACATGTTATCTATTATAATGACGTGTGTATTGTGTAAATAGTTTCTATAATTAGATATATGATAGCTTTCGAATATAACTAGCCTTGCCACACATCTTTTGTTTAAGCGTGTGTGTTTCCTATCAAAAATAAGACTATGTTGGTATAATAATACATGCGTCTATGTAATATATACATATTTGTAACTGAGAGAGCATTGAGATTTTTCGAGAGATGAAAATAAATTTGAAGTGCTTTCGTATCTTATACTTTCCATAACTATTTATATACAGTTATAAAATGTGTTATTTGTCTGCATCTGACAAATTCCAATGTTGCTTAACGTCAATAGCATATTAATACAATCGGGTTTTTATCGGATTGGAAATTTTTCAATCTAGACAAGAAAAAAAAACTATTGTTAGATATACCACTTTGTTCGTTTTGACATTGGATCGTCCACTTTAAAAAAACAACCAGCAGAATTTTCGGCCCGCCGATCGATCGGGAGATGCTCCAAAACGACTATGCTCTATCTATAAAGTTAACAAGTTTTTTAATCTAAGTTTCTACTCATTTTATAACTGTTCTTTAGAAACTTTAATCTTAAATCACCTCGTTATCAGCCTGATGTACGATCTTACGAATAAAAATATGCAAATCCTACTAATATTATAAAGGCGAAAGTTTGTAAGTATGGATGTATGGATGTATGGATGTTTGTTACTCTTTCACGTAAAAACTACTGAATGGATTTGAATGAAATTTGGAATAAAGATAGCTTATAACCTGGATTAACATATAGGCTACTTTTTATCCCGGGAAAATGGAAGACCTCCCGGGTACGCGGGTGAAACCGCGGGGAGCCACTAGTAGAACAATAAAACAAACGGAATTTTAGTGAGAAGTTTATTTAAACAAGGCTCCTTATATTTCACATAGAGAGCAAAGGTTTTCATATTTTTATATGTGTGTAGTTACTTACGTACACACCATTAGAAAGGCTATTTAACAGTTATCATAGTAAACTAGAATGTTCTTAAAAATAGTGTAATAAATGATTTACTTTTTTATCAACACTTAGAACGTTATTTCTCCATCCAATGATTGAAAAGTATATTATTGGATATGGGGTTGTTGTAATAATGTTATTATAATTTCTTAATTTATTTCTGATATTTTATCTCAAAATCGAAGTTTGTCAAGTATTTCATTATACCTAATAAATCCTAAAAACGAGTAAAGCGTATCACAGAGCCCCTAATCGATGAAAACACTTTCTGAGAATAAAGGCCTATCTAATAATAATTGAATGAAACGTTCCAGTTTCCAGTTGAGTTATTCACAAATGAGAAATGATGATGACACCAAACACAAAGAGTTTTTTGGTCAAATTACACTCACAAGTCGTTTATAAAATCAGAATAAATAAGGGCTATTCAGATCATAGTTAGAACAGAATCATATTGTATGAAATGTATTAGGTACCCCTGATTCAGGTAAAGTCAATATAGGTATGTTTACTCTAGTTTTAAAGAGGTCATGTTTGTATCTTTGGATATAGAACCCAACAGGGGTCACCGAAAATACCCAATTTCTTATTTTAAAAATTCATTCTCTTGAAGAAAGGTACGTAACCTATTCCCGAGTGACATTAGTGCTATGTTTATATTCCGACGCGGTATATATTTTTTTTTATTTTAATTGTCAGGGAACAGTTAGCCATCCTTGTTCATCTCTGAAAATACTATAGGTTTCTGAAATATCCGCATTTTCAGTTTGTTCCGTTATAAGCTTTGTGCGTAAATCTACGGCCTTGGCCAGATATTTATTACATTTCAATGCGTACTCTGTCTCAAATTAAACAAGTTAATAAAAAAACATTTTCTTTTTCAGATATAGATAAAATGAACATAAAAGAAAATACATTTTACAGATGGCTGACCTGCCTTTTAACCCAAAAGGTTTCTAAGCGGTTTACAAGTAAACAAGAACAATTATTATTATATCCCGAAGACGTTCAATAAAGGAACAATAAAGAAATATTTTCATTTTTATATCTCTTCTATTATATTTGTTTCAATAAATGTAAGTAAATAATAATAAAGAACATTGTGACTAGTTATTTAATCTTGTTATGAAAGGTGTTAATTATATGGAACATAGTTAATAGATATATATACTTTGATGTATGCATTAGCCTCTACTTTATAATTAGGTACGCCACGACACACGTGAGGTGATATCTCGGCTAGTGTGATGTGACTCGAGGTAAGTGGTTATTAGTTATAGACGCTATAAGTAGGCGAATATCAGGGGCGTTAATACCTACAACCTCATTAGCTTAACTCCGGATTCTTTCAAGGCTATTACAAAGTTGTGACATTACTATTCGATTTCATTTAATTATTGGTATCCATATAACACAACCATACCAATATGAGTGGGTAATAAAGCACAAATATAATACCTAGACGAAAATAGTCGAAAGTCACGGACAAGCAAATTAATTAGTAATTAATTGAAGTGCATGGTTTTGACTCAATTAAGTTCACTACCACCAATTAAATATATATTATGAGCCTGTAGTGTCCCACTGCAGGGCAAAGGCCTCCACTCCACTCCACTCCTCTCGGTTCAGAGCTTTACTGGACCACTCCTTTGAGAAGTGGTCTAGCTCGTCCCGCCATCTGCGCCTGGGTACTAAATTTATGAATATTATGAATTAATATTAAATATATAATTCCATATTTCTTATTAATTCATAACATTCGATGATAATGTAATGAGACTCGAACTTTTCATAAATATGGAACATTTCTTCGAACACGGCAAATTTGATCCCAAACTAAGCAAAGTTTGAACTATTATATGGTGACTAGATAGCTGACACAGTATGTACTAAATACATACTAACTATTTACACCCAGACACCGGAAATACATCTTTGTTCAAGCACATAAACGTTTATCCTGTCGGTAATCGAATCCACTAGCATTGCACTTTCACCCAGATGAAGTCTAAACATTTTATATACGAGAAACATAAGATTCCTTGGAATTGGGTGTAAAACCATGAAAGGTAAAATACATCGTTACTCATGTAAGCAGCCGGAAAATTTTCATTTACAATGAGTTTGTCAAACCGAGAACATGGAGGTAAGGTGACAGTTACCTACTTGAGATTATTATGCAAGGAATAAGTAAGGAAAAATATCTGACATAACAGAACACGTCACACGACACCATTTGAGGAAAAGTCAGGTATTTTATCAATTTGAGGTACGAAAATACGTGCCGCCAACACAATGCTTGCGTAATTTACTAAGGATTTAGGAGGTACAATATTGGCCATACAATAAATTTTGCCGGTAATCAGTCTTCTCATAATAATGAATGATTATATGTGAATGTACTTTATCCGACACATGATACGCGTTAGTTGGATTACGAGTAGGTAGGTAGGTATCTAAACTTACTCCCGGGGGTACTAAGGCGTATATTTTCTGTCTGGGTTATTGGAGACATAGACAACTCTAGACGTCTAATAAGCGTATCGTCAAATTGTTTTCTTTATTAGAAACCTAAGACCTCCTTTATCTTATTTAATTTTAATGTACACATGTGTTCCACCACAATAACCAACAAATAAAAACGTGGGCAGTATCAACTTCGAGGGTGGTAGCCCAGCGCTAACACTACCTTCATGGCTTTCCGTGTTTAATCTTCGGGATTAATATAAAACCTTTAATTTCCTTGTCAGAGTAGACACAATATATATCTACACTATATACTTACTACAAAAAATTATGAGCTCGATAAAAATAGATACGTATTAAGACAAAATTTGAAAAACAAATATTTTTTTAATTAAAGCATATACCGGTACCTAAAGAGGTACAGGTACCTAAAGAAAATTGAAATTGTTAAGTAACATCATCAAAATGTTAATCTATTAGGTACCGTGATATGTAGAGCGGATTATGTCGTAATTTCTTCGTAATTCTCCTACGTCGCTGAGGCTTAAGTCGTTTCATGCTCGCTTGTGAGTTTCTGGTATTAGAAAAGAGTACAGCATCCCTTACTAAAGGGAAGTTTTATTTTGTAGCAAGAATTGCGAACGAAAAATAAAATCTACTAAGCTTTTCTTATACATATACCATATAAGCTTTACATATACCTACCACTCCTAATTGACGCAACATTCAATTTCTGTGCAAATATATTGTGTGTAAGTATTTACTTAAGTATTTGAAAATTTATTGCTTAATATAAAACAAATACAACATAAAACACTTCATATAAAAATATTTATGTTTAATACTTAAAACGAAAAAACAAAAAAAAAATTTAAATATTTTTGACTGATATATTATGGTTAATCTTTATTTTACTTCACACAATAAAATTGTGATAAAAATAAAACATAGAGACCTAAACCTTTATCAAAAGAAATATGTGATAACCGGAATTTATTACGGGCACAATAGAGGCTTAGCGAATTCCTTACCGACATAATAATGGCCGCAGAATACTTCCGGCGAATTTTTCTCGAAAAGTTTTTAAGTATGTGTCGTTTGAATACTTCATGTGACAGTTGGTACTCGTAGTTTCAAAATAAAAGTTTTAAAACTTTATTCTTTAGAGAATAAAACTTACAACAGTGTGAGTTTGCTTATATAATTTAAGACGGCGTATTTAACTACATTCATAGGTTTGAGAAATAAAAAAACAATATATGTAGGTATGTAGAACAGTTTGTCTATGATCAACATTTAGGTTTGTCTTTTAGAACTAATGTAAATTGAGTTCAAAGCTATTTGTTTTCTGGATGTCATACTTGTCACAATCAATGCACGGATTCGAGATACATTGGACTACTATAAGCTTAGTTTAGCTTAGAGCATAGGTGGGCTTTACGCCAATTCAGTTCGACAGTTCTCCTTTGATCTCACTCAGTACATTGTAACATCCCCAATGGGATAAGCTGTATCTCAACTCTGACATACCATGTCCTGAAATATTATTCGACAAAACGCAGATCCAAATGGACATTAATGTTTAATAATAATTGTATGAAATATAAGTAGGTACTTTAACTGTTTTCAAACCTGATAATACATAGGTATTTAAAATTAATTATGAGCAATTCCTCGCTTTTCATACACATTCGTGATTATTAAAGAAATACTAAAGAAGTAAATAAATACCTACTTAAACATACCTGCGACTAGTTTGTGTGAATGTCACGTCTTTGTCAAGTAAACTAACTTTTCGGACAAATTTGTACAACTGTACAACCTGTGTAGGTAAATAACACAGTTCTGTCCTTATACTTAGTTCGACGGGTACCGAAGAATGTTAGTATTGGTAGGAATATATAACTGTTACATTTATTATAATGCATGTATTATATTTAGTGCAAGCTTTAATATTATATATAAGATCTATGAATTGATTGGGTCGGTACCTAACCAAATACCTACTAAGATTCCGATGGATATTTTGCCTCTCGACTGCCGAGATAAAATATGACAATGTTCCCATATCTCGGGCCTCCAGTTACAGTTTCCTACCGGAGATTGGGAGCCGTGTATTATCCGTTGAATAGTCGAGTAGTAGTGACCCTATACCCTACCTAGAAAGGTCGCTTTCAACAAGTTGTTGGTGGTTGGAAAACTCGACCTTAATCTATTGTCTGCCTACATGTGTTGTATACACGCTGTGATGTAGGGTCTCTATTCATAAACTAATATCGTTACAAATTAGTTACATGCATTTCAGTCCAACTCTAAAAATATTTTGTTCTATTTTAGTAGCAATTTGTTTGACAATGAGAAGAAAAATTATGTTACTAGTACAGCTTCGAGTTTCTCAGTCCGTAGTGCTGTTTATATATAATGCCTTATACTATAATTGTTATAAAAAAACCTTTAAGAAAATAAAACAGAGTCAACGCACAGTTTAAATAACTGGACTGAAGGTTAAACTTTGCTATTATTCAATGTTGATTGTAAATTTATAGGTAGTATTATAGACAATTTATATGTGAATCAATCACAGTTTGAACTGTTTACGTTTACACACATCTGATAATAAATTCATGCAGGTAAACTTAGATACGTAAAAAGCTCCAGGAAAAAGTAAGTTTTAACTAGTCACACACCGGTGGTCATGTATGCGGTAGGCGGACTGTAATGAGTAAATCTTTCTGTCTCGCATAGGTACTTACTACATAACGTATGACGTCGTATAAAGAACAATGCGAGCTTCTACATTTACCTAATTGCCACCGACTAATTTGCAGCTTCTATTTCCATTCTAATAGAAATAGCTGAACCAGCTATAATTAGGTAGGTACCATCAATACTGCAAGTAATGCGCTCTATAAATATTGTTTATTTGTTATGAAACTATGTGAAAGAACAATGACGTGCATTGAAATGCTTTAGCAGTTGAAGTCCATATTAAGATTTGTTGATTACAATATCACGTTTAAACGTAGTAAGAGTACGTAATGGAATATGTATGTAGGCACTTGAACAGAGATTCGGATCCATATTTTTCCTAAACAAATATAATTGATTGATTCTGATACGTTCGCTTATTATTTGTAGAAAAATCTAATAGCATCTTAGTTATTAATGAGTTATCGATTTATCTTAAGTACCCAGGTATCTACTTATATTAATAGTAGGTATAGCAATATTCTTGGCTGAATCTGAATCAATGTGCTCTATTAGTTTAATCTTAAGTTAAATATTTGGTTAAATTAATGATAACTGATAATTTCCTCCCGATCGTCTGTTTCCAAAGTAAGTAGGTCACAGGGATCATTCCACAGAGCCTCCTGATTCAGCCAAGCTTATTTAATTGTTGCTGTACCTCAACAAAAGGAAATGAAATATTGCGTACCGTTACTCATTCCCTGAAATGTGGGTGGAATACACTTTACACATATTACGACACAAGATTTTGATGTTATGTGCACCTACGTATTAAAATTAATTCAGCGTGTGTTGCAAAACGCACGAAATTTATTTTCTCCCATAGGTAAAATGTTTATGTTAGCGTAATTGCTTAGATTTATTTTTGGAGCCTAATGCGTAGGTAGGTACTTACAACAGCTGTAAAAACTTTCTAATGGAAGTTGGATTTTTATAGCCATGCCTGTTATGTATCTTGTAAACTAGCGAACTGTCTCATGGCTACCTGTTTATAAAGATCGCATACGAATCGGCTATTAGGTGTCCCGTTCTATGTTTGTTTTATGTTTGGAACACGAGTCTTATATAGGATCGGCATATAGTTTTCCGCCTTGATTTCATGCTTATACTCAGTGGAAAATCGAATGCCTTTATGGAGGTTCGAGGAAATAGTTCAGCTTTTGGAGAAGGAAATATTCTGCCTAAATAGGAGGGTGAAGATTTTCTGACAAGCGCAAATATCGTTGTGCTGTAGGAACGCGACGTTGGCCCTTCCAGTCTTCGTCCTTGATACATCTACCTACAATGATTAGATGTTCAATAAACCCAATCTTTTGTACTGTAGAAAAGATAGCTTGCTCGTTCGCTTTACTACGTTTGTTTATCTACTTCTGTCTCAAGTATAGTTAGTGGTATACAACGCTCGCAGTGTGACATTTAACCTACTACTTTGCAAGTATACTATGGTTAACCATTTTAACAAGTATTCCCTTAGCAGGGGCACAAGAGGATTTAGCCTTTATTTATAGGTTCTACTTACGAGTTTTCCGCATGAATGCACTGTGAAATGACGGACATCAGCTATTGTTTACAAAGGTTTATTTATATTATTACTGCTATAATTTAATCTTCGTTTTTTAAGATAAGTGATTTTCGTCAACTAAATTATACATTTCTTTTTGATTTAGGTTTGTTAGATGTACCTACCTTTATATATCTTAAGACCTCTAAGACTTTATATACCTTTTCCTCTAGCTATGTACGAAGGTGTTGTAATCATCTGAATTACCTTTGAGCGTCTACGATAATAACATCGTTACACATGTAATTTAATCTTTAGATACTTACTTGACATCAAACAAAGTCACCTCTTTGTAAAATTTTAATAACCTCTTCAAGGAACTCTCTAACTTACAAATAATTAATTGTGACTGTTTTAGCTTTGAAAGTACTTTATTTACTTAGAAATTATTATTGATAGAACAAGACTGGGTACGTCTACCTACAAAAAATAAAATAAACTTGCTAGTGGTACAGAATGCTTGTGGACAGAGAATTGTAGAACATTATACCTATTTGTGATGTATTTCTATTTATAATTGTCATTAACGTTGTTTTCCACACACCGATGTAAGATACACTAGTAATCAATATCAATAACAGTGTATGAGAAACGATACTAACATTATCGGAAGGTCTACCTACGTAGAAATGTAACCGAAAGCTGTATTTTGGTAGGGAAACAAATCGCTCTAGTTTCGAGCATCACAGCTGAGTTTGATGAAGATTAACAACCGATGTGATGGCCCATTTCAATTTCCAAGAGAACACATCGGATCAAAAACTCCAGATTAATCTGTCTATCTTTTCTTGAAGAATGAAGTATTTTAAATTCTGAATATACAACGTCCGTTTAAAAATAGGTACGGCATACTTTATGTGAGAGTTCCGTAACTAAACAAATCGTTAAAAAGAAGTCCTTTGTTCTATTGATATCTCCAATATATTTATGATTTCTGGTGTTTCTATCCAGTTTTAAGCCACTTCTTTTTCAAAAGCATTCGTCAATTTATTAAGTTTCGATAAAATCGGCGAGGTCAAAAAATGCATACTTGATTTAGTATTTATAATATTTATCCGTTAGATGGATTGATTACTTTCCAACAATAAGTTTTTCAGAGTTCTAATAGCATAGTATTTAACCAACCGGACCTAGTATTTGACTAACTATACAATTATTTGTGGCATTTTGTATTCCGAATACGTTAATGCTCCATCTGTCATCTCTATAAATAGACCTCATACCCAAAGTTTTAAAACAAAAGCAGCGTCTGGCTTCCGCCACAAATCCTATTGACATTTTAATTAGTTACAAATAAGTAACTCAGTCGAACACAATTCTGTGAAAATACAACATAAGAGATATATTAGTAAAATGTCTTCCTTCTTGATGATTTCTTTGTTTTGTCCTAACAAATGAGGGAACATTAAAATGGTGAAGTGAATCCGCAGAAAAGCCGGGAAAACAAAGTAACTCATAAATACATAAGTAGGTACCTACTTCTGAGAATCAGACATTTATAATAATATACCCACATATATTAGTAAGGTTTCAATGAAACTTTAAGTTTTCAAATGCTTGTCCGAACAAAATAAATACTTTATACATTTTTTATTTCATATTGTACCTAAGTAGTTCATCCTCCATAAAAAAGGAGACAAAGACGACATAGGCAACTACAGACCAATCAGCCTAATATCTAATGTTTACAAAGTCTTCGCAAAAGTAATTCTGGAAAGAATAACAAGAGTTTTAGATGAAAATCAACCGATTGAGCAGGCAGGGTTTAGAAAGAACTTCAGTACTATAGACCACATCCACACAATCAAACAAGTCTTGGAAAAATACAACGAATACCAGAAAACACTGTATATCTGCTTTATAGACTACTCCAAAGCATTTGACAGTCTAAAACATAAATTTATCTGGCTGAGTCTAAAAGAACAAGGAGTGGACGAAGTTTATATAAAACTAATCAAGTCTATCTATGAAAAAAGCAAAAGCAGTATCAAATTAGAGTCAAAAGGAGACCCCTTTCCTATAAACAGAGGCGTTAGACAAGGAGACCCATTATCTCCTAAACTGTTCAATGCTGTACTAGAACACATATTTAGAAGATTAGACTGGGATAATTACGGTATTTTAATAAATGGAATCCGCTTCAACCATTTGAGATTTGCTGATGACATCGTCCTACTAGAAGAAGATCCTAAGAAACTAGCACACATGGTAAAAGACATAGCAGAAAAAAGCAGAGAAGTAGGTTTAGAAATTAATGCAGATAAAACAAAACTAATGACTAACTCAACAGAATGCAACATAGAGGTCTACGGTACCCGGTTCCAATATGTGAAAGAATATGTTTACCTAGGACAAATTAGATCGCCCGAAGATTCCATGTCCAAGGAAGTAAACAAAAGAATAGCCTGCGGTTGGAAGAAATACTGGTCCTTGAAAGAAATAATGAAGAACAAAGATCTAGGCATACATATCAAAAGAAAGACTTTCAACACTTGTATTCTCCCCTGCATGACATACGGCTGTGAAACATGGACACTAACGGAAAAACATAGAGAAAAACTTGCAAAAACTGAAAGAGCAATGGAAAGAAGCATGTTGGGAATCAGGCTTAGTGACAGAATTCGAAATCTGGGAATAAGAAAGAGGACAAAAGTTATGGATATAATAACTCGTATAGACCATCTAAAATGGAGTTGGACTGGACATATGCTACGTTGCCAAATAAATAAATGGAGCAAACAGGTAACCATATGGTATCCAAGAGGAGACATCAGAAGACAGGGGCGTCCGAAAACAAGATGGAGTGACGATATCCGCCTAACCCTTGGACCATACTGGACCAGAGTTGCAGATGACCGAGCTCAATGGAGAGAGCTGGAGGAGGCCTATGCCAAGAGGCACGCCGAATTGAGAGACATAATGTAACATAAAAATTCATAAAACCATAATTGTTAAACTGTATGTATTTCGGAATAAAAGGGCTTTATTATTATTACCTAAGTAGTTGAAATGCAAATACGAGTTCGCTTTTGCACGGAATTAACTTTCTCAAACCGTCTAGTGTGTTTGCCCACATTTGTTTGAGTTATATAATTATAGGTACCTACATTCTGGTTCGCAAGTTTAATATGTAAGGTTGATTTTATTTCTGAATGAGGTTTATTTTAATGAATAGAGTATGAGATCGTTCATAAAAATTCCTTAATAGGGAAACTTTGGATATCTTTTATCTTAGTGATTATTTTAGAAGTTTGTATCCTTATCCGGTGTCCATGTTTTGAGTTTATTACAAAATAAAAGTATAAAGGGCATTTTTAGATGGCGACAACTCATCAGGCGTGACGGAGAGTCGCCCCTCCCTGGACCTCGTTGAACCCCTCTAGCCCTCGTTTCAATTTACCCCTGAAATATTTACGTCCATTTAGACGCACGCCACTTTCAGGCCTTCCGTTAAGCAGTTTCACATAAATCATTTAGACGAAATGACGAATTTGGACGCATAATAAGTGAGTTTATTTTTTCGATCTAAAATAAGATGGATTTTTAAGTGTCCAAATAGGCCTGAACCAATTTATGAAATTGGATTGGTTAGTCGCATTGGAACGTTATCGTGAAATTAACAATGAAGATTAATCATACCTACCTACTTACTAATAGACAAATTATTCCAAACCAATAATTATTAAGCGAGAACTGGAGCGAAATAATTCAAGTGGGTTTGCTTCTTAGATATTGGATTTTCTAACAATCAGCCAGTAAATGATAATAATATACTTTCGTATTTACATTAGCTACCTACCTACTCTATTACATTAGTATTCAATATGTATATAAGTTAATCGCTTTGTATAAATCAACTGAAATAAACACAAAGTGAAGGGAAACGGGTACTTAAATAACAGTTGAAGCAAAGAGATGAGAATAAATTATTTGGAAGTAGGTACCCTCGGCTGTCTTAAACTGCCTTTGTTTCAATCATTTTCACTGTTCATTTCAGCAAACGAGCGAGCGCACGTGTAGGTAATCTTTAATACTTCTAATAATTACTTACGCTGTAGATTCATCGAAATATTATCTTACAAAGCGCGCAAAAGTCAGTTCACCCTAGGATTAAAACCATTGAATCATTATAAAGTACCTACTTTACTTGTTATTGATGTACTTTTTAGGCAATATTTTTTGCAAAACAAAGATCCACAAGCCATTGTTATTTTGATTTGATAGATTGATTACATAGTTTTGTAGAAAAGGAAAGCGAAGGCCACTTTATGCAACATTCGTTAATGTCGATGCATGTCTGTCATTATCCCATTTTGATCGTGCCCACACTCTATGACTATGTAGTTATGAGATCATCGTCATTGAATTGATTCTGTGGAACTCTATATTGAACAAATTATTAGGACCATTTCAACATCTTTGAAATAGTCCTAATGTTAATTTAATAACAATTTAAATTTATTCTATTTATCCTCAATTCTGTGACAATATAAAAAAAACTGTTTGTTTAAGGATAAACCTCTGTATATTTGATTTCCTTGAATGTAATGCCATCAATGTAAACTAGACTATTCCGCACTTTTACATAATGAGAACAACCTTCATTTTATCTCGCTCTTCAGCCACCTCTCCAGTTCGAGCGAACCGAATCAGCTTGATTCGTAATTGTGAATTGAAACGAAAGCTTGGCAAATAAAATTTATGTCAAAAGACTGAATGCAAATCTTTTAATAAATAGGTAGGTTCAGCTTCAGATAGTATTTCTCGTTATATTGTATCATGTTACAATGATTACCAGGAAATAGATACCAAGTAGAGCTTCACAAAGAAACAAGCTTCCGCCATTCGGTTTCTGTCATGTTCCCGGGGATTAAAATTTTCCGGGATAAATAGTAACCTTATGTGTTATCCCTCCAGCCACACTTGCGTGATTAAATAACATTCATCCTTCCACACATTCGCATATAAATTCAATTTGGGTAAGATTTTGTTGATAAAGTAGTCGTAGAGAGTCAAGCCTACTTTCAGTTTAGGCCATAGTGCAGTTTATGAGGGCAAAGCTAAAACTATGGCTAGATACGATTGCGAAGACCCCTTATCATATAACTATAATGTTAAAATTTTGAAATAAAGCTATAATACAAGTTAACATGTAGGTTACCTAATTAATAAAAACACCAAATCACGATTGCTGATAAAGCTTTATAGAAATCTATAGACAAATTATATCTGAATATTGTAATGCTTAGAATTTATCATTAAATTGTTTCAATATCTTCAATCCATCCATCAATCCGGAGCCGGAGAATGTTCTACAAAAGTATAACTCATATGTATTTACCTACATCGACTCAGTCATAACGGTGTTTGAATATTCAGATTTACATTTGTATTTGTATTGCTAAATAGTATTTGCTATAGTTAAGCTATCGCACATTACAATAGGTAGGTACATCAATTCCATCACTGCTTACAGAGGCGGACTAACTTTATTAATTAATTCCCCAAACAGCGCCAATTACCGGATACAAACAACAGTCTTTTGTTATTTTGTTATAGTATACATTTCATGATTTGTTTCAAATAGATTTTCAAGCTTTATTTATCGATAAGGCCACACCAATGTGGACATTAAAGACCACTGTAACTATTTTACCAGACACTGCGTGTTCATAATCGACATTGGCATCTTCACAAAGATATATTGTCATCTGGAAAATGATCAAAGCCAAGTATACATATCCCTAACTGAATTACGTTATTGAATCCCAATATAATATGCTTATCTAACCTAAAATAGAATTTGTAAATAATTTATTAGGTAGGTACAGCCAATTCATGTCAATGAACGAATATTCCTAATAAGTAAGAAGCCTTGAGCTCGTAGCTTGAGCATAGGTAGGTATTATGAGCAACAAAAGTAGATTAACTAAATCTACGGATGTATTTATTTACTTTTACATGAAAGTAACGGATACATTGGCAGATGAGAGCTCGAGAATCCATTTCATTTCCAGACTAACGTGAAATCTCGTTTCAAAGGGAACTCTATAATCCGAAGTAGGCATATACCTACCTAAGGTATATGCCTGCATCACTAATTATCGCAATTCCAATTCCATTGTCATCGCAGGAATGGCACATTTTTTTATTCTTGTAAAATAATCCCCCTCTTTCTGTTGTAAAATGAAAGAGTGAGCCGGTGGTACTATTGCAGTTAGTACTTTAGTCAAGTATATAATTATGTTTGGTTACAATGTAACGGTTTGATTTGGTTCTGATTTGTAAGAGCAATTTTCAATATCATTTAACTTAATATTAATATAATATTTTAATGATTTCACGATTCTGACAATCGTGAAATCATTCAAATGAAACTCGGCTATTGGTTCTGAAAGTTTCGTGGCTGGCTCAACACAACCACTGCCGCCTGCCACCTATTTATTAAGACAGCCAACTTCAACCTTAAAAGGTTAGTCTTGATTGACGCGGTAACTTGTTAAATTCCGTATCGCTCCAAGTTAATGGGTCCAACTTTCTTATAAATTGACGGTTTGATAAACCATGCCAAAACTATTAGGGAACAATTAAACTAAATTGCTAATAATTTTAGGAAAGTGTAGTCTTGCTCGTCTTTATATTTTACTTTGTGCCCAGGATATGCTAGAGATAACTGATTTACTATCTAAAATATTATAAACCAACTTCTATAGTTAAATAATTACATAGACATAGGGCGTACGTATAATTACATAGACAATCTCATGTAGGTACACAGATGTTTGTTCTGCGTGGGAATCGAACCCACGCCAATTTGGCAGTGTCTGACGGAGTATTTACCTATTTTTGTATTTAAAAAAATATATGAGGCATTTTTTTATAAGTGTATTGATTTCGAACATTGTAAACCCGAAGGAAATGTGATAGCAAAAAAATAATCCTTTTTTGGCTTTGCCGTATAACAAAAAACATTCAAAGAATTATTACGAAAATAAACTTAAATATTACGGTTCAAAGCAAGCAATATTCGTCAGCTCTATTTTCTGGGAAGGTTAACATTTGCAAACAATAATTTTCATCAGAAATATATAGTTCTCAAAGCACCGCTGCTGGTGCAATCTAAAGCTCTCTCGCAAAATTGGAACAACTAGAATTTACAAATAGCTACAGCTCAGTATGGTAGAGACAACTATACATACCTAGTAAGTGTTAGTATAGTAGGCAAGAAGACACACTTTTACAAACGTATCTGGTAAGCTGCTCTGTTTTCCAATGAAATATTTATAGAATAGGCTTTTTATTTTCCATCATGGATTCTTCGATATGACATGACATGCGTTGGAGCAGATCGCTGTGCTTAAGAATTGTGCGTATATCCAAAAACGGGAAGTAAATCGTTTATCACGGTCATTGGCGTGTGGCTGGACACACGAGTGCATTATTGAGATAACAGCAACTTATTCTTAATGGTTATTGTGCTATGAAACCGAAAGACACTACGGCTTCAGTAAAAGGTAACTCTGCAAGTATTTTTCTTTTCAGTAAAGTTTCCCCTTATCATAAAATATGGTTAAAATTCTATAATGTAAAAAAAGGTTGAATGATTTTCGTCTCTTGTTATCTGGATTTTAATACCTACTTGTTTTTAAAATGTTATGTTCCGTCAAGAGGGGAGACGAACCGAGTGAAACCGCGGGCGGCTTAATTTCATAAAAACAATACCTATTTATATGTATCAGTACATATTATGTATGTTGATGTATTGATTTAGTAGATATAATTATTGGTGTATATGGCATTATTGTATTGATAATTATGTTTCATATAAGCAATACTATGTATTATGACACATCCTTTTTACGTGCACTGCATTTTAAAATCCAGCTCACTCTTGGGAAATAAACAGAAATGTTATTACGGTAATATTTTATAAATCTAAAGGGACGAAACCAAATACTTTTTTATAGATGTTACCTATACTTTACAAAATATAATTTGAAACTCTAACAGGGTTCATAAGTTAAATAATATGAACAATCAGAAATTCATACAAAATGGTTAGTAACTAAAATTCACTGGGCTTGGCTACATTTGCCTCCAACATTTTATTTCTATAGTTGTTATGTCTTTTGTATAAGTTGTTCAGTTCATATTGTTAAGTGCTCCCATTCCTGCAAGCTGTGCCTGTGAATTACAAATAGCCCAGTAAATGAAAACGGCGAGGAGTGTTTACCACTATTCTTGAGCTTTGGTTATACATAGTATGGGTTTCCAATACATTCAAGTAATTTTATTGGCTCCATTAGAAAGCTGGTGAGGGTAGAGTATCTCCTTCTTTATTTAGGTGGTAATTAAGCTAAATTTACCGTGTGGCCTATATCGGATGGACGCTCGACACCAGCCGGCAATAAAGCGAAAAAATTTGACGCTTGAATGCGAGCCACCTTCCTTCCCTCTGATGCTTATCAAGATTAATAAAGGCCGATTTTTTGCTTTCGAAAAATGCTTGACTTAACATTGTTTAGGGTAAGGAATGAAAATAACAAGACGAGCAAGGGGTAGCATTAAATGAGCAGCAAGTATACTCAGTCACAAATAACCGACCATAATCTACTGCCATGTATATCATAACTGAAAGGCTTTGGCCATAAATAAAATACGACCTTTCATAAAATTATTTCATTTTTTTTCCTTAAATCAGTAGGTAGGCAGCTAAATCATGTTTCCATATAAAGTTTATCATAAACCGATGCAGACATGAAAAATCTGTAACGTTACCTTTAAAATCGAGTTAAAATAAATTTCTGTGATATAAAGACTAAGGACCTACATAATTTCAACATAGATTTCTTTTTCGCACAATTTTGGCACGGGACCCTAAAAATGGGTACCGTGGCAATTAAAAACAGCGTATATTTTTTGTTGATGTAGCTGGCTGTATATTTTTATCTTGTTTTAAAACTTCTATGTTTGTTAGTAAACTCTGAATATATCCGTAAAATTTCGCTTGCACTCTTGCATGTGCCCGTATGTTTGTAGAAAGGTTGTTTATAACGTGTAATTATCAACTGGGTGCGTTGTATTTTACCTATTTTTAAAGAATCTGGAACAAGTTACATCTGTTTAAAAGCAAACGCAGTAGACATGTAATGGTTCGTACATATTGCAAGAACACATTTATTACGATCGGAAATCATTCAGTTTCTAAACAGACAGCTGTGTGAGTAAAGACGCACGTCTCTTGTGTAAATATGATACCATGTATTTAATCCATATACCTTGTAAAATGCTTTAAAATGTCAGGTGAATAAACCAATAAAGTAACTTTTTTTTAATAAACATATGAATGATTAATGCTAAAGTGTGGTCACCTTTTTGGCGTTCTGCCATTATTTCGGTACAATGCAATATCCCGAGCGTAGAGAAGCGACGGTACATCTATATAGAACATACAAGCATGTATCGTATCTGGGCTAAACTAACTTTGTGATAATGTAACGTTTAGATTATAGAACACATGCGGCATTCATTAGGTACCAGACGTGTGTCAAAAATTAACATTATTTTACGTCCTGTAAGGGTAACCAACCGATATTAAAAAAACAATAAGAATACATAATAAAATTATTCGTTTATATATTTTTATTAAACCACCACGTGCGTTAATTTCACTTCGCTACGCTACACTTCGCTGTAGACAATTTTCCATATCGGAACAGACTTTAATAGATTTTACAAACAGTCTTAGCGCTATATCCATAAATTATCAAATTGATCGGTAATAATTGTATTAGTTCGGGAAACGGATAGATGAGATCACTATCATGATGAGGCTATTCGATAGGTACCTACTATCTACTAATACGTTACTCCGGAATAAACATCTGAGTTCGTTATTGTCCGATTGTATATTAAATATGTGTAGATAGTGTACTAAATGTATACGTGTATATACTATCTTAATATTAAAGTTAAGCGACTCAGGTGGGCGACACTCGCATCCTCCTCACTTGCATTGCAAACATATTAAATTAAAGTAATAAGGTAAGGAGATATGTCGGTTATAAATAGGTACAAACTTTTGTAGATATTAAATAAATTTCCATGAAATAATATGTATTTCTGTTAAAACATACAGGAATTCTCTGAAATAGGCCGTGCCAATGGTAAATATGCATGTTGACGTCTACCATTCAATAAGTCGTTTGAATAATAAGTGGTGACCTGAATTTCATAGATTTTTTAATTAGTAGCCGATAGTTGCGTGTTGGCACTATGCCAAGGTCTGGAGCACAGTGTGCCAGGCTTGAGTCGCTCCTCGTTAATTGGCTTACTTTTTGGGGGGCAATAAAAATGCCATGGAACAATACTGTTTATAAACGCATCTAAATCCACAACTGAGGTAAGAGTACTGAAATAGCTTCAACTATTTCCGCCAACATTTTTTGTGTGAATCTATCAAAGTATCGTTACATACTTATATCCAAATTGAATAAAACAACAATGGAATATATTTCCAATTTCATACCCCCTCTGTTATCATCTCATTATCCCCCTTCTCCGTCACACGGTTCGTCCGTCATTTTGAAAATAGTCCGCCCTGTTCCGTAAACATATTGCAAACCCATTGCTTATATCAAGATTTGCCGATTTTAGGGGTGTTTTATTTTATTTTATTAGGCCTGTTTCTTACTTTAACATAAAAATATATATTTATCGTTAAGTAGGTACCTACCTACCTAATAAAGATTTAAAGCATCTATATAAGGTACCAATTGGCTATTTACCAAAGTATCCGTTATTTATGAAAGACTATTGAGCATAAGGAAAATCCAATAATTAAAAGTGTAAATAAAAGCGTCTCAAAAGGTTATCTATTCATCGAAGGATTCATTGAGACTTATATAACTGTTGAGTGGGTAACTCAATACTTACTCCTGTGCAAAATCTGACAAATATTTCAGCTGAGATTCTCGAAAAATGATACAAAGAATCACATTTTATGTGAATACCGTTGTGTACATCGTCATGCATCTAAAATTCTAAATACAGTAGTATCTACCAACACCAACCATAAAACTGGAGCCAATCACTTTATTTCGTATCGATTTCGGAATCTGTCCACGAATTTGTCGTGTCGTGTGAAGTGCTTTTAGTGATAAACTGTAAAACCTGATGCATTGGCCTAAAAGGCTCATAAAACTGGAAATGTTTTGAAAGTTAAAAAAAGGTTTCATTATGCGATGTCTCTGGAAAACAGTGTCGGTTAAGGTTATTTTGATCGAATAATTTAATAATGATAGAAATTCGAAATGTAACAATTTTACTTTTTTAATAGTCTTATTAAAAAAAATATGTATAAATGATGAATATAATTAAAATCTCATTTCTAAGCAAAGCGACATCAAAAGCGACAGACATTTATAATTTTGTTGTTAAAATCATTTATGACCGTCACACCCTTTGATGTTTACGGCTAGCTGATGTCAACAGTCAACGTCAAATACTGAATTACGAGAGGGGTATCAAATCCCTACCTAGTTTACTTTACGATCGTTGCTAAAATTGGTGACAGGTTCATAAATAACGTGGGTTACCCTACGAGTCAACACGACATCCCACACTGCCTGTGTGAACTTCATTACTTATGTTTTTCCTGTTGAGACCCAGTGATCCAATTACATTGACTGTGCTAAGTATACACAAATTTACTGATAACAGAATATTATGTATGAAAAAAAAATACTGCATATTTTGTTAGATTATGCGTCGGGTAATGATTCAATTAGAAACGTTATGAAAATTCCATGCTCCCATTACCTTACACCGCGCAGATTTGATTTATTGCTTTCATATCTCATGCGTTTAGTTGCTGAATCTACCTTGATATCAGGATCACCTTAAATCATATATGATTCATAAGCAGAGAAAAAATCTCACATGAAAACACATTAATGAAATATGAAAAATTTTGTAACTGTATTCATTTATGGTTGATGATTATGAGATCTGACTGGTATAAACAATAAAATTAGTTAGGTTCATTGTAAACCTGATGACTAAGTTGGCAAAATTCTGAATAGGTACGTCTATTAAATTGCAACATCGTTCAGATTCATTCATGCATGACCTATCATCGTACCAATAAACATTTTATGTACCCAAAGTTTTAAACTATTGTAGTAAAGCTCGGGTAAACAAAGAATTTCTTACAACAGATGACTATTAAATCCGTTATAGTAATAGTAAATCATAACACCTAAATCATAACACCTAAATCATAACACCTAAATCATAAACGTGAACGTAAATTTTCATTTGAGCCTGAAGCGATACAATAATATTTGGTAGTTTTCATCGCCCACTTAACATATCGCATAAAAAAATGTTTTTCATTATTAATTTATTCTTTTTATAAATTTAAAAGTTAGTTTTGTATTTTTCTAAAGCTGAGATCAAATATTAGAGTTGGTAATTCTAGGAATCTTGTTGAAAATCTATCTTAATTTATTCAACATTATAGTTTATATTATGCTATGTAAATATACCTATAATATTTAATATAACTAAGTAAATAAGTTACGTAAACTTCAAATACCTTTACCTCTCGCATGTTATGTATTTAACTTCTGGTAATAAACAGATATGATTAGGCAAATACCACTAAAGCCCCATCATTCTTAGTCAGCTAGCTGTCTTATGTTGACTTAGTAATTATAATGATAAAATGTAGAGATAAATTTAATAGTTTCCACGCATAGCCATATTTCTAAATGCTGAAATAGTTTGAATTACAATACATTCAGTTTTAAGATTTTTAGGATACATGTCTACGAATGACAAAAATTTCAATTAGGAGGTAGGTACTACGTCATAAAACCAATTTCTGAAACTGATAACATAAAATCAAAGTATTTTAGCGTATAATGACGTAATGTTATAAGATAAAACACTTCGTGTTCCATATTTGGTCAGTAGGAAATGAGGAAATTACTGTAAAACCCATGAAAAATTGACCTTGCGTTACTAAATCCACGCTATAGGCCCTGCAGCATGATTTAGGGACTCTGTAATAGCACGTTAATATTTTACAGAACGTGTGTGTAGTGTAAATAAATATTACCCGCACCGGTCATGCTGGTTTACGACTGTTATTTCGGTGAAAGTACCCGTATATTTGTGCCGGTAACCGCCGCTTTGTTCTAACCAAAACAAACCCAGCTTAATTTATAGTTATAATATAGGTAGGTATGTTCACAATTGAAAAAAAAAAAGAAACAAGACAATATTTTTGGCCGAGTTCCATATTTACCTGTGCCCGTGTCGACACTGAGCTTTTAATCTTATGCTCGCACAAAAACAAACGCTTCTTTTATAAGGAAACATCTGAAGGTATTGTAAACAACGTATCTACATTTTCAGGTGGCCTATTGTTTGTTTAACAAGCTAAGAAATCAATGGTCATCACGTTTTATCTTTAATACCTACCTGCCTTCGCTCTTTGAATTCTCTCGTCAGACAAGTATCCGGATTACCCATTAAGTAAGATATAAGTACAAAAATACCATCTCCACTTAATAATTCCATATCGAAAAAAACAGGTATTTCATCGAAAAGACAGGAAGTGGTAAAAACATGACATTTGTAAATTTATCTTTTATGTGATAGTACTATGTAATGATATCAACAATGATATAGCTATCTACATATTAAACCCTGATTATAATATCCAATTACTTTGCCGCACTTTGCACACTCACCTACTGTGCATGAATAAAATAAACAGATCAGGCAGAACATTAATATTATTATTAGCTAATTTAATACCTTATTAGGTATTTACATCAGCAGATTCTCCTGAGCAAACGTTTCTTCGCAATATAAAACTAGCACTGTACACTTCAAATCCATAAATATTAGCAATGTGGTTTCCTGTAACCGGATTAATATAATTTAAACTAATTGATATGTTTCTGGCGATGTAATTCCAAATAAGTTAGCGGTTTACATAGGTATCTAAATAAAATCTAAAACCAATAAAGTAATAAAAAATCCTTTGAATAATTTAGAATTGTGCTTAAAATTTTATTAATATTAAATTATTTTTAAAACATCGTTCATACGATTTCCCTATGTGTCATGCATAAGCAAATGCATGATTCATATTATTATCCAAAATCGAAAAACCATAACATACTGGATTTAGATCTATGTAGTATGTGTTCATCGTGAATGCGTGAGATAAAGTGTGTCGTGTCAAGTTGTACAATAAATAGTATTTGAGTTGTGTGATTGCACATGTAGAGTAGAGTAGAATGCACTTACAGATGTGAGCCGCGCCGCCGAGGCGGGATCGATCTAGCGCAGCCGGGGTATGCCGGCCATTGGTTCCCGCCGATACTTTCTGATACCACTACACCGCACTGTTCTCCTCAAGATTACTCACAGATTCACCACTAACACACAAGCATATTTTAAATATATTCTTGTTATGACTAACTTTTCTGCGATAACTCAAAGTGCGAGGTATTCTGCAATATAAAATAATACGATGGAATTAAAATGTTTGTTATGCAATGTGACATTTAGTTTGAAATATGTACTAAAACGTATTGATCTCTATAATAGATAACGATAAGTTCATATCTACGATAAAGGGACTCAATGAGCGTGGATTCAGTGTATTGGCCACCTCCAATCAAGTTTGTGGATAAGCAATCCTGCCCGTAGGTACCAAAAGAGTAAACTCACCTTTAGCGAATGAAAACTAGTTTAATTTACATAATCAAGTAATTACATTAAATAATTTATGGATGCATAAAAAAGTGTGTCAATCCTTTGGTTTAATTTCAATACAGGAGGATAATGGCTCTCCAAAATCCACGAAGGATACCCTTATTTCTGTGAATACCTACAGCTCCCAGGACCCGAGTGAAGGGTTGCCTATTGTGTAAATGTAGTGACTGACGAGAGTACTCCGCTGGAAAATCCTACGAGATATCATAGTAAATCACATTGTAACCAAATGAATAAACCAAAACTGTATGGGTAACCTCGCCTGCAAAGAGATTTTTATTAAATGAAAATAAGAATTTAAACTTCTTTTCAATCTGTTGATATGTAATTTGCAAAATTGGTTTTAATTTCCCAGAATCACATTCAAATATACTTAATAAACAGGGTTTATTTCAAATCATTTGAATTATTTAAATTGCTCCGGAAACCGCACATCTGTTTTGTAGCAGAAAGGTAAATTTAAATATAATAAAATAACTACGAGCGAATCTACGACATATTTACTATGTTTATCAATCGTTTATTTAGTATCTGTTTATAATACATTGGTATTTTTATAAAAATCTTCGAAGCTGTAGAATAAAGTATTTTGGAGCATTTTGTTTTTCAACAGATAAAACTAAAGATACCTATAAATTATATTAACATAGGTACATAATACATGCAAATAATTTATGAATTAATGAATAAAACCATGAATGATAAAACCATTGCAAGGTGAAAATTTTTAAAATATTGAATCTTAAACGACAAATACAGCCTTATAATAGTATATACAATACTGTTTACACACACCGGCCGATGTTTATTTCATAAAACAAAATATTACTAACTATATTGATCGACGTTATACTCGCACCTCGATCAAAATTGATAACTTTATTTTCACTCATAAAATAACCGTATTTTTATTAATCTTGACCTCAAACCAGGATAAAGTTTGAATTAAAAACAACAAAAAATATGAATGTTGTAAATGAAAAAAATATTGTTTAGGGACACGTGTTTTCGAGCGGAAAAGTCGGTCTTTTCCGCGTACGGCGCGTGTATCGAGACAGCGGAGCTGCGGCGACGGCGACGCGGTGACACAGACTGGCTGCGGCCAGCCGGGCCGGAGCCAGTGGGCCGGGGAGCGGCGGCGGCGGCGGCGGCAGGCGGCGGCAGGCGGCGGCAGGCGGCGGGCGGCAGGCGGGCGGCGCAACAGATACGCCACAGGTTGGGCGGCCCGGGCCACCCGCGACCCACACCTCCACCGTAACCACCCCTCGTACGCCGCACACGCCAATTTACATCCTCATTATCGTTTCCGAAGTCAGCATCTAATGGCAACACCGATGCTCGTCTTCAGGTGACTCCTCGACTTTCAACACTTCATAACTTTCAGTGTTCATTGTTTTTAGGTCTATGTGTCAAGTTGTTACCCTGTTTCATAGTTAAGCCATTTTGCTGAGGGCTAAATACTGCATGTAACCCGACTGTCTCTAATTAAGCCTGTCATTCCAATTTTTGTTATTTTCTTTTTTAAATTTCCCACGTTTGCTGCTCTACGAACGTACGTCGCTCTATAGCCTTCCAAATATCATTAATTGTTAAATTAATCTGAAAAAATACTCACCAAAAATGTTAACTATCTAATAATTCACCAAGTTCTCATCCGTATACGATATCAAATTTAACCAACACTTATTAACTTGTATATTCCCGTAATACATGTTGAAACATACAAAACAACGTAATAACCTACACTAGTCACAGGACAGTTCCCTCAGTATCTAATATTCCCTGTATCGCGTAATTCAATAAAAACAAAAGTCCATCCGCGACTTCGCCGTACCCTCCCTTAGTCAAGTTTAATAAGTAATAAATAATACCTTAGAATAATACTTATAGTAATATTTTTCCTTATTTGTTTTATTATTTGAAACATTTTAAAGCAACTTTCGTGATCGGATTCGCGACAATTTATTCATCAGATACAGAATAAATTAAAAAAGTTCTTGTAGTCCAAATCTCGACTTTAGCTAGCTTAGAAACAGATGAAGATAACTTGGCCTTTGATATTGGCCATCAAGAGTATAACTAGCGCTTGATAGTCACTATCTAAAGTAATCACTGGAGTAGGTATATACATTTGGGGAGCTTCTAGACAAAGTTTACGATGTACAGTTATAGATAACTCCAGTAACTTACTCCTCAACATTTCGGCCAAGCTTAACTACCACTATTTCAAGTGCTACGAGGTCTACGAATTTGTGTCTACGGGCTACGAGATACGTATTAATCTATTGAATTAGTTTGTATTAAAATTTTTAACGGTTATACAAAATATTATTCTGAATGCAAGCTCCAAGCATGACATCGCGTAAAACGTATTCGCCTTTCCTATATGCCGTTTTATTGCACTGTTAAGCTCCGAAAACTCATGAGGCCAAGAATGAAACATTAGGAACTATCGAATTAAAATACATACACATATACATAATGTGATTATGTAAAGTTATAATCAGTTAATTGAAAATGGAGTTTATTTCCTACCTCATGCGCGACATGTAATACCTGTTTCAAGATATTTTTAAAATTCTATTACATACAATATTATCCGTAAAATTCTTGCCGTAATTGAAAGAGCGGAAAAGGTATTTTCCTCTAAAATCCGATAAAAAGGCAGGTCCATTTCTAAAGAAATTAACTGGGCCTTCAAGTTATGATTTTACAATTGCACGTAATTAGCCTACGGATTAATATAGGTACCTATTTCAGTATTCAGCGAGAGAGAGCGTGGGCGTTATTGACGCCACTTCACTCACAGTTCCAATTTTAAAGTTAATTTTAAGCTATTGAAAAAACTTTTGTACATATTAAAATAGTTTTCATCATATTTTATAATACTTCGGACATAGCTTACAGTGGTTCTTAAGTATTGAATATTACATCGTAGATGCGTTGAGTGCTTACCTCGTCTGTCGCTTTTGTGCTTTACCAGAAAATTTATCAACAGTCATACAGACAATGATTCGTGACAAACAGCTCTTTAACCGTAACCTACCTAAATAAATTAAGACCTTAATACGGCCAATCTAATTTCAAACCAACCAGAGCTTGTTACCTTTATAATAGATATCCATAGTGAATATAGTAACATAGAGATGATATAGGTACTTCTATGAAATACTAAGTTGCTCATATATACTTTTAAGAAGAAATACGCCAAATTCAGAACAAACAGATATTTATATATATAACCTGCTGAAAGATCTTGGCTTGGCCAGAACTGCAGTAAGTTCTATACTAGAACGAGCATCTAAAGCAGCATTAGCTGGTTCATACCAGATTTGGCTGGGCAGGGAGAGAAACATGAGTAGTGAAGGTGAGTGTTGATGTACGTCGGAAAGGGGCCCCTTAAACCTACACCCGTGTCACAAGTCTCGGGATCTGCTCGTAGTTTCTCTCTCTGTCACACGATGGACCCGGCACCCGCACGGTGAAACCATGGAATGCTAAGAAGTTCGTCTCTCTATAAATTCTTGGCCCTACATATATGGGAATCGAAACCACACCCAGCAGTCAAGGTAACTAAATACCAACACAATCAGCTAGTAATAATAGTTTTCCTGTAGCCCTAATTGGGTGCGTGTTTGTTGAATTGAAAACATTTATTGTCCAAAAGCAAGAGTCGTTAATAAAAAAAGATAAGAATGTTTTGAAACTGGGCCGAATTTGTGAAATTCACCGAAACATTGTAACTTATCCTTGAAAAAAGATTCTGAAAATGTGGCAGGTATAGGTACTGGTAAGTAAACTTTCTGTAACTAATATTTATTATCCCCTTAGCGGAAGAAATGTGTAATGGACGACAAATGAATCTTACAAATATTATAAACCCGAAAGTTACTCTGTATATCTGTCTGTTACGCTTTTCGCTAAAACCTTTTTAATAAAATTTGGAACCTAGGCTTAACCTTGGGAAAGGATATAGGCTACTTTTCATTCCGGGAAAGTTGAAGGTTGAAGGAACGCGGGTGAAACCGTGGAGCGGGAATGGAATAAAGTAGTGTCGGTTAGGATAAACTAACAACAATTACCATAGTAGTTTTTTTAACGCACGGAATAGAATTAAAATACTTACTTACCTATATAATAAACTGTAAAATAAATCCATACAGGAATACATTGCGGTATTTTTAGCGAGAGCTTCTACAAAGTTTCGTCACAAAAGATTATGAGCGTATCGCTTTCCATTAGGAAAACACAGTAATGGACCCAATGTTCATGCGATAAGAGCATACCGACAAATCTCGCTTTATTGGAGAGCATGAAGACTCCAAAAAGGCAGAACAAAGTAGGTTGGCGGAAAGTTTTAGTGAGCGCACTTCAAAGGTACATTGGACCGGAACGTAAGGAGGTTGAGCACTTTTCAAAAGAGTATTAGACAGGATGTATATTAAGATTTCAGTAACAAACAGTTTATACGGTATACTTTACTAGGTATGTACCTATTCCTTTTGCTTATGCTTATAAGAAAGTAACATATAAATCATGTTTTGAATAACTATATTTTCTGGGCATAAAGAAACATGACGCTTTTAAAATAGCGTCATGTTAAAATCCGGTACATTAGGTACATAATTTAAGCGTGTATGTTAAGTATATACCTGCACAAGTAAGTATTTAAACTTAATGCACAATTCGTAAATACAAAGTAATGTAATAAGCTACCAAGTCTAATCGCTTAAAAGCTGTTTTTTATACAGGCGCTTTATCTAGACGTGGAACGAAATATTGTTAAAAATATTGTTGGAAATCATACGATGAAATATTAAATAAATATTATATTAACAAATTGTTTTTCTAATAAATTCAAGTTACAAAAGGTAATCAATTAAGTTAAATTTTATTATGTTAATGCAATTATTATCCCAATCCTAACTAATATTAAAAATGCGAAAGTAGGTAACTCTGTTTGTCTATCTCGCTTTCACGCTAAAACTACTGAACCGGTACACAGATAGTCTAGATAGCCTGAGAAAGGACATGGCTAGGTACTATTTATTCGGGAAAATTTAAGATCCCCCGAGAATGCGGGTGAAACCGCGGGGAGCCACTAGTGATATATAAACATAAAAATGATTTTTATTTGTTGTAATTTGTACCTAGTAATTTTGATTTCATTTAGTAAGTACTTACATCATCAAGTAATATTGGTTTCTTACCGAACATCGATATTAGAACAATGGCGGTACCGCGATGGGGCTGCGTCACTATCTGCTCTGCGGGCCCGGCGCACGGTATCGTATGTTACCAGCTTAAATCACTGCATTGTTAAACTTAACAATAGCAACCAACTCTGGGATTACTCCGCGATGCGATGATAGCGATGGCGCTATACTAGCTATATTTTACATCGCAGCGTCGCTAAACGGACAGCTATCACACATTTCAGCTGACGTCAAGGAAAATAAGTTCTTTGTTCGTAACTCGAGATGGGTTATAATAAAAATCTGTGGAAATGCGCTTTAATGTTTTACTTTTCGATGACTTTTTGGACACGTTGCAAAACTACGTAAAGGAACAGGGTTAGATTAAATTTTCATTCATATAAAGAGATATATATTTAAACCGACTATTTACTTAGTAGAATAAGTAAAACTACATATCTGTAGATTTTTTTATCAAAAGGCTGACATCAACTAACATGTCATATCTTTAAGATGTAAGTAACTAAAAGAAACAATATAACCACGACCGTAGATTGATTTTGAATAATACTTATGTGACTATATTAGCTATTTACGTTTGGCACTTATTTACGTTTACTTTGACAGGTAGGTAGATACTACCTTGTCGTAAAAGGCGACTGAACGGGGACCCTTGGGTTTGCGGGCGATCGGAACGGGGGTCCCGTGCGCCCAGCAGGCGAACCCGAGGAAGACGATGGGTCGATGTGGTCTCGACCCATCGTGCAATAGCACAGCGAGGGTGCTGGGGAAGCTGTCAATAGCTTCCCCCGCGACGGGCTTTCAGCGTCGCGCATGGAGGGGTCCATGGTATGTGTTCCGTACAGAGAACCCTGACCCCTCTACAGCGCTGATGGCGACCACCGTGGGGTTTTAGCCGGTCGAGTCCGGCATAACCCGCCCGCCCTCCCCCGAGGCGGGGCAGGGTATCCATGAGGATTTCCCCACGAAAAAAAAAAAAAAAAAGGTAGATACTACCTGTCAAAGAAAACGTAAATAAGTGTAAATTGACGAAGGTAAGCATACTCTAATCTTCACAGGCAACTGACCCTAATTTTCTTAATTTTAAAAGAATTATTATAACGAGGAAAGGTGCTCGCTCAGAAAACATGGTACCAACATTTTTGAATTTATAAAAATTCTCTTGAATTTTTCTTTTTTTGATGTCAAGGCAATTTAGTCGTCTTTTTAAACCGTTACGTCAACAAAAAGGACGAAATACATTTAATCATGACAAATTGTTTTAATTAAAGTGATTTTCATCCTTAGAACAACAATAGGGGAGAGGTGCCATGTATGGGACAGGTTTTGAATGGGACAAATACAATTTACCGCGTTAGGAACCAAGCACCCGTTTTTTAGTTTTTACATTGTGGGAGCACTGACCAATAGACAATATTGACGTAAACGTCATTTGGCTGTCTAGAACAATAAAATGGCGAAACTTGGTTGAGTTATTTCGTGGTTCAAAGTATTTTTTTTTGTTGTTTTTGGGAATCGTTTATAAGATTGTTGTGATACTAATCGGCATTCATTGTACTGCAAACTTATTAGTGGTTTAACTACCTAAACGGTAAGTATACATTTATACAAGGTTATTCAGAAATACTTTTGCTTTGAGATTAATTAAAAAAATGCATGAAAGTCTTGTTTGGGACAGCTTGGTGAGTCTTGAAAGGGACCTTCAAATACTAAAGAGGATGCATGCTGTGTCTGCAAACAAAACATTTCTACCAGTAAGGAAGAATGGTTTTTATGTAAAATTTGTCAAAAATGGCCAGATGAAAAATGTGGTACCAAAGGCATCTATAATTTTTTTTTGCAATCTGTGTCATTAGACTTAATTTTAAACAATTTTTAATAAGATTAATTGTGATCTCTAAGAAACCGATTTTCCAAAAATGTTTCAAATAATAATTAAGTGTTATAAGAATTTGATAACTACTAGAAATATATAATAATTGTGAATTTAAGATTAATATTTAAATATGTCCCTTTCATGACTTTCACTGTCCCTTTGAAGACCACCTAGTCGTGAATGGGACAAAAGTTAAGTTTTTTCTAATTTGGCTTTAATGCTAAAACGTCTTGAGAAGATATTGTTTTTGGTTAATTTTTTCAAAGATAAATAAATATAGTTACGTCATAAACAAAACTTTGTTTTATTAAGCTTCATTTATTACTTGAAATCTTTGACTAAATAAAATTGTCCCATTCATGGCACCTCTCCCCTATATAAGGTTAGATACTCTTTTTATGTTTGATTTAGATTTCACTACTTTAGAGTAGGCATTATCTTAGATCTCGTAGGTAGGTACTTATTATGTCTAAAAAACGATGATGATCATGTGATGAAATGGCGCTGACAACATGTAGGGGAAGATGGGGTAGCCTCATACAGTTTTTATACTTTGTCGTATAGAATTTTCTGTGGTATCAATATTTACATCAATTTATGAATTGTATGAATGTACCCCACATGCGGGGCACTTTCATACAGTCTATGGGGTAGATTCATACACGTGACAAAAAGCACAAAAATTTCTGCAAATTTGGATTCGTATTGGTTTTCGCTACCAACATCTGGTACTTTGCGTATTTTTTTGATACGGCTTTGTAGCGTTTGTGCATTAACTCCATATTTGGCTGCTGATTTTTGTAAAGAAAGTTTGTTCACCAAAACATTATCGACAGTTTTCAACATTGCCTGTTCGTCCACTTCTCCACTCCTACTTCCCTTTTTCTTGTAATATCTGACCATGTTTGTTCTGTAAAACAAAATTATGATATCACTTCAATACTAAAAGCCAAAAAAAAAAACGCGGAGCACGTTCATACAGTATGAATGTACCCCGCTTAGTACTGTATGAACCTACCCCGTCATAAAAAAACGAAATAAAAATATTGTTAAAAAAAAACCAACCACAAATATCATTATTCACGTATAAATTCACAGACTTTTCCTTATTATCTTTTAAACAAAATAGTATTGAATAATCTATATAACAGCTTTTACGTATAAAAATATGTTCAAAGTAAGGTTATGAAATTACTTACACGTGGCCGAATCACGTTCCGTGTCACCTGGTCGCGCGGTTTACACCGACTGCTGCCAAACTCCGTGAGTCAACGCACACATAAATAAGCTACGCATACACGCATAAGTCGTTCATTTGATTTGCGCCTGACAACCAATATCGCTAATGTATGAAGGTGCCCCCTGTATGAATCTACCCCATCTTCCCCTACCTATCTTAAGCCTGAAACTACTTAAATAAATACTTAGAAGCTTAACAAAATTTTAAACATAATCACTAAAAGAAAAAAATTAGTATCGTACATAGGTAGGTACCTATTCCTAATTGGAATCGGATTCGACTATAGACAAAACATACACGGCATACACCCTCATACTCAAACATTCACGCAATATTCTACATAAAAAAAAATGTGAAATCTAATCGCTATTAATTTCTAAACGTAGGTACCTAAGTATTACCGACTGGGTAAAAAAATAGTAATAGGTAGAGGTAGCTACCACCGCCATTTGATACTCGTCAGTTGGCAGATGTAAAATCAAAATAAAATATAACAGTATAGCGGACGAAGTGTAGGTATTATTGCATTCAATAAAAAAAGTTGTAACTTCAAGCTGTGTGGAGATTGAAGTCGGTAGACGACTAGACGGTATTATTAAATAGCATTTTCATCTCCTGTGGAGTTTTACGGTACAGAGTGGGTAAGCAACAACTTCATTTTACATAGGTAAGTACGTTGGCCTCGTCTACACCTTCTTACCTACTCTGTATGAACAGGATTATTATGAATTAAGTAGGTACCTATAAGCGTACTCACATATCAGATTGCTGTTATTACTATATGCCGTGTTTAGACATAATAGATAGGTATGTAGTATTATATGGGGTCCTATGGGACCGTGAACCTGTGCCGTTAACAATGTTATCTCGACTAATAGGTAGAAATACTGTAAAGAAATTAGTTTACGATAAAACGTATTACAAAATCCAACCATAGCTTAATAATAAATCAATCTCAATTTTGTATTGTAATTTGAAATGAAAGATTCAAATCTCCAAAGTTTTGATATTTTGATCAATAAACTTTAATTACGGCTCTCATCTATGAAACGGGAGAAATAAGTAAATAAATAAACTCAGTAAATACAGAAATTTCCGCCGGTTGTAACGTGAAATGCAATAGTCGACATGAAGCCAATTTCTGAAAACAATATAGCGAGTTTCGCAGTTTTCCTCCGTTCCTCCGAGCAATTAGTCTAACTTAATTGGTTTCGTCAACAAATTACACGTTTAATTAACGTTTAGTTTAATTAGGTAAATATTTTAATTTGGTATGTTATACATAGTTGTGCCTACCTATCATCAGCATCTGCCTGCCCTAGCTGCCCTGCATATTATCATTTAAGTCCACACATTTTTATAGGTAGTAGGTACGGTCTTAATTATATTACTTAATTATATTATTGGAACTCCATACACTAATTATATTATTTAATTTTATACCAATCATTGTATATTTATCTTTTTCGAGTAGCTATGTAGTAAAAAATTTTTAATCTGACAAACACACCTTAGAGATTAAAAGATAAACAGACAGATTTGATAGAAGATATAATTTGATAAACCGGTTGGCTTTGTGATTAGTGACCCTGACTCTCAAGCCGCCGGTCGTGGGTTCCTGGGAGGGATTTCCACCATACATTTGTATGCATGAATATGTCTGTTTGTTCTGTGTCTGGATGTAAATAGTTATTTGTTATACAAGAGTGCAAAGTTGCTTTTTAACCGCGTGTTCAATTTTGATGACCGAGCAAGCGAAGGATTCTAAAATTGAATCACGAGCGCAGCGAGTGATTCAAAATTAGAATCCTGAGCGTTAGCGAGGGAATCAAAAGAGCACGAGGTGAAAAATCTTTGCACTCGAGTGCAACACGTAACTTTTCATTCCACCTCAGCGAGGAAATGACTAAATACTTCTCGCGTGATTGTTGAGGGAGAAAGCTCATTTGCGCATTATTAACAGTTTCAGTCAATTCTGTTGGCGTCAAGCAAACTTCCTCGTCGCTAGAATCACTCATTTTAGTTTTTTCACTTGTTTTCAAGTTTCTTGTTTTTAATATAAGGTTTAACAATGACGTAAAAAAATGCCGCGTAAAGAACCGCGTACAAAGCAAATTGAAAAAAGAACACCAAGAAGGTGCCGAGTCTGAGTTTTTAACAAATTAAAAAAAAGTTGTATGATATATTCGGCACCATAGAGGTAGCAGTAAATAGGTTTAATGTTTTTTTTTAATTCACAAACTTAGTGCACACGATGTTCCAAATTCAATTTACTTTATCCTCTAGAGAATAAAAACGGCTTTTCCACTCAGATATTGAAGATTAAAAATACTCTTTCCGAGATGGTGGGATGAAAAATGTATTTAAAACGTAGTAGATATATCAGGTATCTGGTTACCATCACACAAGCTCACTTTGGAATCCGATTGGCCGTGTGTGACAATGTTCCAGGATATTTATTTATTTAATATAAAAAGCTATCCCCGGAAAAGTAAAAATTTTTAATACATATTTTTTTTTATTTATTCTATAAGGTGGAATACACGTTAAGTTGCGCGCCATTAAAAGTGGCCATGACTTAGGTACGGAATGCCTCTCTGAATCCAGAGATGAAATCTAATTCCAAGATCTAATTTCAGAATCGTGGTTCACAATCATAAAAATCCAATTTTATCGTTTTTTTTTAAGATTTAAAACAAATATTATTCGGGGCGTCAGTCATAGGCCTTAGGTTGATACCTATTTTTACTATGGAAACATTAATCCACCAATCTGAGGTTTACCCTGATTTGATAATTAAATAAATATCCTGGGACATTTTTCACACACTAGCCGTGTGGGTAACCAGATAGGTAGGTAACCAGATAGGGTAAACAGATAGCTGACATACCACACACACATACTATATTTAAAAACTTTATAGGTATAGATATCTACATTCAGAGTTCAGACAGAACAAACAGACATATTGGTGCATACACATGTTTGTTATGGGAGGGATTCAAACCGCCGACCAGCGGCTTGAAAGTCAGGGTCACTAACCACAAAGCCAACCGTTCTGTCTGTATTTAAATGTCAATAAGTTTGAAAATGACTTAATTGAACATGAAACACGGGACACGCAGCCCATAGGAAATTCGGAGAAGTACACATGTTTGTGAATTAAAACGATCAAAGTAACTTTAGTAGGGATTTCTTTGACTTTTTACTTCCATGTTTTCTTTTCAACGGGCTTTGTATCGCCAAATTTAAATGTGTGTTTATGCACTTGTTATAGTATCCACTACTATGGAATTTGCCATGCAAGCAGTGACGTCAATGCCTACGTGACTGCGAACGGACACGAGTCGTCGAGTCAGCACAACATCGCCGTGGAAATGAGGACGCTGACAGCAGTGGAAACTTTTCCAATAATTCTTATTTAATGTTAATATATAATTTGTCATTCTAGATCTTACATCGATCGGATTCACTGCTAATTGTAATTTTTAAATATTAAAGTTTTATTTTAATTAATTAATTTTGGTTTTTTTTGGGTCCTTCGGCTGTGACATTCGTAATTGGCGCAGTCGGTAGGATACTCAAAAAAGTTTCGAGGTAGTTAGATAGGGTTATTCTCACATCGAAGATCCACATCGCTACCGTTGCAAGCAATCGCCGAACTCGAGTATCCAAATAGAAGAACCTGAAGTCGCAGCGAAGGAGAAATCAAGACATCGATCCCAGAGGTACCAAGATGAAATTTATGTAAGTACACTCAAAAATCGTTTCTGTGTGTTGCTCTCAATATATCCTAATTTCCCTTTGGTTAATCTTAATCGCTAAGATTTTCCATCCTAGGCAAACTACTCCTAAAGGGCCTGCTCGTATTAGAGAAGCCCGTAGGTTAAATTTAGATATCAATAGAGATATTAGTATAAATTTAGATAGTACTTTAGATAATTCCGTAAGTTCTGAGATTTCCGAATCGTTCAAAATGACTGACGTAGAAACTATTTTTAAGGCTATGCGCCTGGTGCCTGAATTTGAAGGTAACCCTCATATTCTACCTAGATTTATACATTTGTGTGATCAAATTGTTGCCGAATATATAAATGCTAATCCCGGGAATGAGTTAGCGAAACTTTGCATTTTAAACGGTATCTTAAATAAAATAAAAGGGCCAGCCGCACAAATTCTTAATTCAAATGGCATATCTGAGGATTGGGATAGCATTAAAAAAGCTCTCATTAATAATTTCTCGGATCAAAGAGATGAGACCGCTCTTTACAATGACCTTATCTTAGCCACCCAAGGGAATAGTTCGCCTCAGGAGTTTTATGATCGTTGTGTTAACATATTCAGCACTATCATGACTTATGTCACTTTGCATGAAAGCATTTCAACTACCGTCGAAGCTAAACGTGCATTGTATAGGAAATTGACCATGCAGGCATTTGTTCGCGGTTTGAAGGAGCCTTTAGGCTCTCGCATTCGTTGTATGCGCCCTGATAGTGTTGAGAAAGCGCTTGAGTTTGTGCAAGAAGAATTGAACGTGATGTACCTTCAAAACCGCAATGATTCGGTTTCTGAAAAGAAACCTAATATACATAGACCCATGCCACTGGCTCCAGCAGCCATGCCCGCGTTTAAGCCGTTCAACTTTCCTGCACGAATGCCAGCACCCAATACTAGCTGGCAACCACCTCAGCAAACGTGGAAACCTAACTTTCAGCCTAATCAGCCGCAACATAGATCTATAGGTATGCCGACGCGTACACAGCAGATGTTCCGAGCACCACCTAATAATTACAATGCTAATCATAATAATTTCCAGTTGCCCCCTAGACAACCACAACTTCAAGGCCCTAAGCCTATGAGTGGTGTGAGTCACTACGTTACTAAAGAAACTCCTAGAACTGGTCACGATTGGAATAGACAGGGTAACCCGCCACCATCTAACTATTTTAAGACTCGCGAAATGAACATGAATGAGTGCGCGAGTTACGGTGATTATTACTACCCTGAATTTTATTCATTCAACGAACCCGATGATTATTACTATGATAACAATAACTACCATTATCCTAACGAGTCTAATTATGTAGTATATGAACATGGTTATAATGTGCCTAGTGAGCCCCCATCATCGTATCCACCGGAGGAACCCCATCCGTCTACTAGCTCTATTTCGGAGCAGGATTTTCAGAAGCACGGGAAGTCCGACAAGTTAAAATAGAGTTAAATTTGCAGACACAAAGGCAACTTCCTTTTATACAAATTTCAGATCCACCTCTAAAATTTTTAATAGATACGGGCGCGAATCAATCTTTCATTAGCCCGGAAGCTGTAGATAATTTTTTCTTTGAAATACCGTGTAACGTTGCACTTAATTTTAATTAAAAACTATTTACATTTTAAAACCTATTTACATAAAAATAAACTAAATACATTAAAAACTAAAATAAAAATATATTACTACTATTTTTAAACTTAAATTACATTCTAACTTATTTACTAAATAAAACCTTAAAACTAAAAAATATAAATATTAGTACGGAATCTTCAAGTACGAGTTATTTATTATGGTTCTCGCGACTGCGCTGGCGCATCCCTAAAAACATCGAGCGGCAACGACCGGCGGCCGAGCGGCCGAGCGCGCTACACGGCTTGGGTTGTTCACTCATTCATTCGCTCGTCGAACATTGACTTGAAAGGACACTTATATGGAAGTCACAGCGTAGTGAACTAAATACTACCTAAGTACTTAATACAGTCTGAAATACTAATATCTTACTTCTAATATCTTTTGGAATCCCTCTAGGGTAAGTTTCCATGTACCTATTCTTATATTTCTATTGTAAGGTGTTCTATAACTTTCTATATTAGCGCTGACCGTTAATTTGCATTATCGGGACACTGTGACCTTTGGACCTACGCCGTGTCCGCTACGCTTCGCTTTGCTTACGCTGTCTTTTTCTGGCTTTCCAGGATTTATTTTATAATCTAACTAATAGTCTACAATAAGAAGACACCTTCCGATTGCGTAACTGGAATCAATTTAGAAGCGGAAGTTTCTTGTGAGCTGACAAACCGTTACCAGCTGATTATCAAGTTGAGGACGGGACGGAAGCCGGACAGCAAGCCACCAAACCTACTACGCAGCGGTTCAGGCCAGTGTTCCCTAAAATCCTATCTGGACAATAAACCTAGACGTGAGGCGTTCGCTAAAGTGAAAAGGCATTGGCTAAATATACTGATTATTCTAAAGTGTATACTTTGTTTATTTCACGAACCCTAACTATCTGCCGTTCCCCCTAAGGGAGACGCGACAGTGGCGCCCTTAACGTGTCTACTTTAGCGGCCTAATCACGTCTAGGTTTTATTTTTTTGGTCAGCAGCTGCAAACTTACAATCTGTGCTGTGAACGAGAAGGTGACTTTGCGGAATAGCGAACTGGTACGTACCTACCCTATAATTTATTTTTCTTAGTGACCGTTATTTTGTCTGTGTATCATATTCTTTTTCTTCCTAATTGTTAACTGTTACGCATTGGTATCTGCCTACTAATTGTGAAGCGTTAATTTAAATTATAACTACCTACTTATTTGATTCTAAACTTAAAACTTTAAAATAACGTAAATTATAATTTTAAAATAATTATAATTATACGTAACAGTTCGCATTTAATTTCTTTTACCGCATATCATTACTATCATTTCAATTCATTTCTAGATCATTCCATTTCATTTTTATCACTTTCATTTCTCATTTTATTTCTTGTTGCTTTTATCATCACCTAATCGTAGTTAGGCTTGTTTTATTTTTATTTTGTAAAGAACACCATATCATACTGCTGATCATTCATTTTCATTGTATTCATTACTGTTTATTTATTTCATTCTTCTGAATAAACATGGAAACTCACCCTATTAAATTCTTTTTGCTAAACAAAAACGAACTAACGTATGAAGTGCTCATTAGGGGCGAGGAACCAGCGTCAACCGTACTTGAACTCCGTAAACAAATAAATAAATTAACACCAATTATACCTACTTCTGATATTTGCGAGTCTGGAATCGAACCTGACATCGATATTAGTGGCGTAGTCGTTTCCTTAAATGAACTTACTTCACGAGTTAAGTCTTTGGAGGATAAGTACGAATCTAATCTTTTTGAACGTACTCGAGCCTTGTGTAATCATTTATATCACCGACTAAAAAGAATCGATTGCACTGATTCTAAGCATTCGGAAAAAGTTAAGTCTTTAACTAAAAATTTTACGATTTCATATAATAAAATCAATACTATTTATAAATCTGCGAACGTTATAGCTACCGTTGAGCCTGTTGCAGATGTTCCTCACACATCTTCATCTCTAGATAAAGTGTCGATACATTGTGACCGCTCGCATATTAGTGAACTACAGAAAATTAAATTTAACGGCAAATCTTGTGTACACGCTTTTGTGCAGAGAGTGAACGAGTTTAGTACTGCGCGGAATATATCTTCTAGTAAATTACTAACTTATGCTACAGAAATATTCACAGACGATGCGTTACATTGGTTCCGTAGTATTAGAAATACTGTTGCTTCTTGGGATGACTTGATTGGTTTGCTTATAGAGGACTTTAGTCACTTTGACTACGACTACCGTTTGCTGACTGAGATACGTAATAGAACACAAGGAGATTCGGAGAATATTACTATTTATTTTGCTAAAATGAATGAATTATTTTCTAGATTAACAAAAAGTATTACTGAACAAGAGAAATTGGATATCTTAATGCATAATATAAGACCATTGTATTCTAGTGTTTTAGCTACTAATTCTTCATCTATCACTACAATAGAGAATCTAAAAGCACTATGTAGGAACTTTGAAAAAATACAGTCATTCACTTCTCAATTTAAAGAACCACCTAGGGTTTCTAACGATACTTTAGCTCCTGATCTGGCATTCTCAAAAGTTTCTGAACCTAGTACTAGTAGACCTAATTCATATAATCAAAATAGATACAATAATTTTAATTCTAAATATAACGGAAATTTCTCTTATGGCAAATATAATTATAAAAATCAACAAACTAATCATTCTAATTTTATAAATAAATCTAAAGATAATACTAACGTAGCTGCTATTGATTCTTCAAGTTTTACTACTAAACAGGTTTACTGTCCTCGATGCCGTAACACTGAACACTCTCTGAGCCAGTGTAAAGCTGATAGATTCCCCATTTGCTTTAAGTGTGGAACTAAGAACGTTAAATATCCGGAGTGCCCTAAATGCAAACCTCAATCTAATCCAAAAAACTAGTTACCAAAGGTTGCTGTGATGAAATTGCTGTAAAAACTAATATTAATACTATAAATTCTAATAAAACTAAAAATTTCGATGAAAAGGATTGGAAGGATTGGCTTTCAACTATCAAAATTTTCTTTTCTAGTTATTTCATTACAACAATCTTTGACAAAAAACCTATTGATGATGTTCGTCCTTACGCGGCTATCCAAGTAGGAGAGACTAAACTTTGCGGCTTACTTGACTCAGGTTCTACAGTGACTATTCTAGGTAACAACTCTCATTTGCATTTAATGTCACTAGGTCATTCATTACTAGATAACTGCGTTTCAAAAACTTTTACTGCTGCTGGTGGACAGAGTTTAACTTCTATCGGTTATATTAATCTGCCAGTTGTTTTTGAAAAACAATTTCATCTACTCAAAGCATACGTCGTACCGTCTGTTAAGTCAAATTTAATTCTAGGCATTGATTTTTGGAAAAAATTTAATCTATTCCCTAAATTTACAAATTCTATAACCCTACACGATGCTAATAATTACAATACTGAAATAGCTACTGTTACTGATACTAAGGGTATACTACAGTCCTATAACGAACTAACTGAAGTTCAGCGAGTAACTGCTGATAACATTATCGAACAGTTCAAAAATATCTCGACTGAAAGAATTGGTTTAGGTAGGACTAATCTAATTAGTCACAGTATCGATACCGGCGATTCTTTACCTATTAGACAAAGGTACTATCGGGTTTCTCCTGAGAAACAACGTATCTTAGGTGAACAACTGGACGAGATGTTGTCGCTAGGTGTCGTTGAAGAATGCGAAAGCCCTTGGTCTTCACCTGTCTTACTAACACCTAAAAAAGATGGCAAACTTAGATTCTGTCTAGACAGTCGTAAGTTGAATTCTGTTACGAAAAAAGACGCTTATAAGTTACCCTATATATCGGAAATTCTAGATAACCTAAAAAATGCTAAATACCTAAGTAGCATAGACTTATCTAAGGCTTTTTGGCAAATCCCTATTAATGAAGACGATCGTAATAAAACTGCTTTCTATATACCTCATCGTGGAACTTTTAGATTCGTCACTATGCCCTTCGGTTTGACAAATTCACCCGCTACTCAACAGAGATTAGTCGATACATTATTCTACGGCCCTGAATTTGAAAACTCGGTTTTTGTTTACATCGACGATATCGTAATCTGCTCTTCCAGCTTTGAAACCCACATTTCCCTTCTTTTAAAAGTACTGAAAAAACTCACAATGGCTAATTTAACTATAAACTTTGAAAAATCCGTATTTTTTCGTACTGAACTTAAATACTTAGGCTATGTCGTAGATGCTAATGGTCTTCACGTTGATCCTAACAAAATTGACACAATTTTAAACTACCCTACCCCTACAAATAAAAAAGAAGTTAAAAGATTTCTAGGCATTGCTTCTTGGTACCGTAAATTTGTCCCTAAATTTAGTTCGATTGCAGGTGTCCTAAATAAACTAACTTCCACTAATAAAAAATCAAACCCTTTTGTATGGACTACAGAGGCTGATGAATCTTTTAATAAACTTAAAGAACTGCTTGTTTCTGCCCCGATTCTATCATGTCCTAACTTTGACCTACCGTTCGAAGTCCATACTGATGCTAGCGACTATGGCGTAGGAGGATTACTAACTCAGACTATAGACGGAGTCGAACATCCTATAGCCTACACTAGTAGAACGTTGACGGGTCCAGAGAGGAACTATAGTATTACAGAGAGAGAAGCTCTTGCGGTCTTGGTTGCCTTAGAACACTGGAGATGCTACCTCGATAATGGTAAAACATTTATTGTTTACACGGATCATTCAGCACTCAAGTGGTTCCTAAATCTAAATAATCCAACTGGACGGTTAGCTAGGTGGGGTGTTCGCCTATCAGCCTTTAACTTTGAAATAAAACACCGTCGTGGTGTTGATAATGTAATTCCTGATGCATTGTCTCGCGCTTTCGAAGTTTCTGCCATTGATAATAATCCTAATATGTTATCTACTAACGATCAATGGTACCTAAATATTTACAACGGTTGTCAAAATTCTCCTACCTCTTTTCCAAATTACTTAGTTAAAAATAATCGTTTATATAGATTTATGAAAACTAAAACTCCCTTAAATAAAGAGTTCGAGTGGAAAGAAGTTGTTCCTGCTGAGTATAGAACAAAAATTATAGCTGATAACCACTCTGAACCAACAGCTGGACATTTTGGTATATTTAAAACCTACAAACGTCTTAGTCTTAGATATTACTGGTCTGGCATGCATGCTGATGTAGTTGAAGCTGTCACATCATGCGATACCTGTATTGCACATAAACATCAAAACCATGCTGCCCTAGGTGAAATGGGTCGTCCTAAACACTGTTCGAGGCCTTTTCAAACTATAAGCGTAGATCTAGTAGGACCTCTACCGCCTACTCGAAAATTGAATTGCCACATTCTAGTCGTTACTTGTTGTTTTAGTAAATACTGCTTACTATTTCCAATCAAGCGCGCGACTGCTGAAATTGTTACAAAGATCTTAGAAGAACAAGTATTTCTAATACATGGCATTCCTTCTACTGTGATCCTTGATAATGGTAAACAATTTATAAGTGCTACGTTAAAACAGATGTTTGATAAGTATAAAGTACCTAAATTACATTTTACTCCTAAATATTCACCTCATGTAAACACAGTTGAACGCTACAACAAAACGATTATGACTGCTATCTCAACATTTATTACTAACGATCAACGTATTTGGGATCAACTTGTACCTAAAATTCAATTCGCTGTGAATAGTTCTGTAAACGAGGTAACAGGCTACACTCCTTCATTTCTGGTATACGGTCGTGAATTAGTCACTTGCGGTTCACACTATGTCGATACTGAAATCGATAAAGATGTCATTTTTCAACCGAGAGATTCCTATGCTGAGAATATGGGCGTACTTTCTAGCATTTTGGATAAAGTACAATCGTTATTGCTACAGGCTCATAGTAGAAATTGTCAACAGTATAACTTACGCAGAAGACCGGCTGAATTTGAAATTGGTGACGTTGTCTGGAGAAGGACTTTCTATCAAAGTGATAAAGACAAGTACTTTAATAAAAAACTAGCTCCCAAGTTTATAAAATGTAAAATTATAAGTAAAAAGTCTCCTCTTGTCTATGAGTTAGCAGATATGTCTGGAAAACTATTGGGTTTCTGGCATATCAAAGACATAAAACTAATAAACTATAAATTCTAAAATCATAATAAAACTAAACCTAGCCTTAAATAAAACGTACTACCTAAAATTAAGTGTATTAAAATTATTATAATTTAATACACATAAACTTATTATTTGAGTATAATTAGCAATTAAATTAATTAATACTCCGTTTGCAAGGATCTCAAGTCATTAATAGTAAGACTTGATGATTGTATGAAAATGATGGCTCTAAATGCGTGAAGTATGAAAGATTAGTCTGTACGTAATGGTAAGTTAGTGAGTAATAAAAGGTAATAGGTAGTCGGATTTTGCCGATCTAGTACGCAAAATCCTTCGTTTTCTGGCGGGGTACTGTAACGTTGCACTTAATTTTAATTAAAAACTATTTACATTTTAAAACCTATTTACATAAAAATAAACTAAATACATTAAAAACTAAAATAAAAATATATTACTACTATTTTTAAACTTAAATTACATTCTAACTTATTTACTAAATAAAACCTTAAAACTAAAAAATATAAATATTAGTACGGAATCTTCAAGTACGAGTTATTTATTATGGTTCTCGCGACTGCGCTGGCGCATCCCTAAAAACATCGAGCGGCAACGACCGGCGGCCGAGCGGCCGAGCGCGCTACACGGCTTGGGTTGTTCACTCATTCATTCGCTCGTCGAACATTGACTTGAAAGGACACTTATATGGAAGTCACAGCGTAGTGAACTAAATACTACCTAAGTACTTAATACAGTCTGAAATACTAATATCTTACTTCTAATATCTTTTGGAATCCCTCTAGGGTAAGTTTCCATGTACCTATTCTTATATTTCTATTGTAAGGTGTTCTATAACTTTCTATATTAGCGCTGACCGTTAATTTGCATTATCGGGACACTGTGACCTTTGGACCTACGCCGTGTCCGCTACGCTTCGCTTTGCTTACGCTGTCTTTTTCTGGCTTTCCAGGATTTATTTTATAATCTAACTAATAGTCTACAATAAGAAGACACCTTCCGATTGCGTAACTGGAATCAATTTAGAAGCGGAAGTTTCTTGTGAGCTGACAAACCGTTACCAGCTGATTATCAAGTTGAGGACGGGACGGAAGCCGGACAGCAAGCCACCAAACCTACTACGCAGCGGTTCAGGCCAGTGTTCCCTAAAATCCTATCTGGACAATAAACCTAGACGTGAGGCGTTCGCTAAAGTGAAAAGGCATTGGCTAAATATACTGATTATTCTAAAGTGTATACTTTGTTTATTTCACGAACCCTAACTATCTGCCGTTCCCCCTAAGGGAGACGCGACAACCGTTAAATTACGATCCGTTCGAGGTAACTAACGTTCACGCTACGTCGAGAAATAATTATTCAATAACTATTCCTTGCTTTAGTGAATTTCAAGATGCTGAAAATATAAAATTATTTATTTATAAATTTCACGAATTTTTCGATGGACTTATCGGGCTTGATCTTCTTGAAAAATGGGAGGCCAGAATTGATCTTAAAGATAAATTGCTTTTAACTCGTAATACTACCAACCCTATTTGTATGTATATTTCGTGTAATGTCAATTTGTACGAGGACGTAATTCCTGCCAACTCTAAGAAATTTGTTAGAGTCCCTATTAACATTCAAAATGGAGATGCTTTTGTTAATGAGCAAACCATTTCCAATTGTGTCATTAACGAATGCATTACTACTGTAGTTAATAACCGTGGTTATTTAGAGATTTCGAATCCTACTTCACATGATTTAATATTTTCTATGGATCACGCCTTACAAGCAGAAACCTACACTATCGAGTGCACGCGCACCGAACAACCATCCTTGCGCGCTAAAGAAGTTTTGTCTCGTTTGCGTACAAGCCATTTAAATCCGGAAGAACGAATTAATTTAGAAACTTTATGCAAGAAATATGCTGACGTATTCTATATTGAAGGTGAATCCTTAACTTTTACAAATAAGATAAAGCATAGTATTAAGACTACAGATGAAGTGCCAGTTTATACAAAAAGCTACCGTTATCCGTACGTACATAGAGATGAAGTTAGAAATCAAATCACTAAAATGTTAGACCAGGGTATCATTCAACCATCTGAGTCTGCCTGGAGCTCACCCATATGGGTAGTACCAAAGAAGGCTGATGCCTCTGGCAAGACCAAATGGCGGCTAGTTATAGATTTCCGGAAAATTAATGAGAAAACTCATGATGATAAGTATCCAATACCTAACATCACGGATGTGTTGGATAAGTTAGGAAACTGCCAGTATTTCACTACTCTTGACCTGGCCAGTGGATTTTATCAGGTAGAAATGGATCCTGCTGATATTCCAAAAACAGCATTTAATGTAGAGAATGGACACTACGAATTTTTACGTATGCCCATGGGCTTAAAGAATTCTCCATCGACATTCCAACGCGTCATGGACAATGTCCTTAAGGACCTTCAGAACGTAGTATGTCTAGTTTATTTAGACGATATTATCGTATTTAGCACATCCTTGCAAGAACATATGACCAATCTTGAAAAGGTTTTTCAAAAACTACGTGAATCGAATTTCAAAATTCAGATGGACAAATCTGAATTTCTCAAATTAGAAACCGCGTATCTAGGACATATTATTACTAAAGACGGTATTAAGCCTAACCCTGATAAAATTATAGCTATTCAGAAATATCCACTTCCACGAACTCCCAAGGAGATCAAACAATTTCTCGGTCTAATTGGTTATTATAGAAAATTCATCCCTGATTTTGCGCGAATAACTAAACCATTCACGCAATGCCTTAAAAAAGGTAGGAAAATCACGGTTAATGCTGAATACGTCGGTTGCTTTGAAAAGTGCAAGACACTCCTAACTAATGATCCGATTTTGCAGTATCCTGACTTTAGTAAGGATTTTGTTTTAACAACTGACGCCTCAAATCTAGCTATAGGCGCGATACTGTCACAGGGACCTATAGGATCGGATAAGCCAGTTTGTTACGCATCTCGCACTCTTAATGAGAGTGAAATAAACTATAGTACTATTGAAAAGGAACTTCTCGCTATTGTATGGGCCACTAAGTACTTTAGACCATATATCTTCGGTAGAAAGTTTAAGATAGTGACGGATCATAAGCCTCTTCAATGGGTTATGAACCTCAAAGAACCAAATTCCCGTTTAACTCGTTGGAAACTTAAATTATCCGAATATGATTACACTGTAATCTATAAGAAAGGTCAGAATAACACCAATGCTGACGCTCTGTCTAGGATAGAAATCCACAATGAGGAAACGAGTTCCATGGTTGGAAACACATCCGAGCGACCAATATCTATTGATGGATCAGCTACAACGTCTGTTCATACAAGTCAGGAGAATCCTATTCTCGAAGTTCCAATCGTAGATGAACCATTGAACAAGTTTCATAGGCAATTACACATAACGGTAGTTGGTGATATTAAAAAGCGTACCACAGCATCCAAACCTTTCGAGACACATACTAAAACCGTTGTTCAAGTATCTATGACCAATTTAGAAAATGATGTTGAGGACGTCATAAAAGAATACGTCAACCCGAAAGTTAAAACCGCAATGCTTATCAACCCACCTTTGTCCATGTATGACGTAATACCTATTATTCAGGAAAACTTTAAAAATTCAGCTATGAATTTAGTACTAGCTAAAACGGAAGTAGATAACGTTAAAGAATATCTCAAACAGCAAGAGATAATTAAAAACTATCACGAAGGGAAAACGAACCATCGGGGAATTACCGAATGTTACTTAGCCCTTTCTAAGCGTTACTATTGGCCAAAGATGAAAGATCATATTACAAAATACATTAATGACTGTACTATTTGCGGCCAAGCCAAGTACGACCGAAAGCCTATCAAACAACAATTTAACGTGGTACCACCTGCTACTAGACCCTTTGAAATTATCCATATGGATTTATTCACAGTTCAAAATGAGAAATATTTAACTATAGTAGATGTTTTTTCAAAGTATGCACAGGCTTATCTGGTAAAAGATGGTACCGCCATCAGCATTTTACAAGCATTTATTAAATTTTGCACTCATCATGGTCTACCATTAACAATTATTTCAGATAATGGTACAGAATTCACCAACCAGTTATTTAATGAATTTGTCAATATGCATAAAATAATTCACCATAGAACATTACCGCACTCCCCAAATGACAATGGTATAGTAGAAAGATTTCACTCAACTTTATTAGAACATCTCCGTATTCTAAAGTTACGTAATAAAAATGAAGAAATAGTTAACCTCATCCCATACGGTATATTAGCTTACAATAGCTCTATACACAGTTTTACCAAATGTAGGCCATTTGATATTGTAACAGGTCACTTTGACCCCCGCGACCCATTTGATGTAGATCTAACAAAACATCTCATGCAACAGTATATTCAAAACCACCGTGAACAAATGAAATTGGTGTATGAGACAATAAACGAATCTTGTCTCGCTTCTCGCACTAAAATTATAGACAATTTGAACAAGAATAGAGACCCCGAGGTAGAGTACCAACCTCAACAACGTATCTTCGTAAGTAATCCCTTAGCTAGTCGACAGAAAATAGCACCCAGATATACTCAAGATACGGTTCTTGCCAACTTACCTATTCACATATACACTTCACGTAAACGTGGACCCGTAGCTAAAAGTCGTTTAAAAAAAGTTCCTAAAAGTGCCCAATTGTTGCAGGGTGCTACTGGTCCTGACTGTTCATTTGATAGCAGCCCAGGAAACCAACCAAGAAATAAGATTTGAGAGTCTTGATGACGGCCCCGGATTACTACCTTTCCGACTCGGAGCAACAAGGCTTATAACACATTATCATACATTTGTACAGTATATACGTCTCAATGAAATTAGCGACAAAATTACGATACTAGAAAATCAGTTATCAGACTTTAAGATTAGATTGAAGAATGATACTTATATGCTATACGAACTCCAATTAGAATACCTTTCTAGTAAAATGGTAAAGGTCTTAACCCACTTAGAATCACTAGAGCCAAATAGAGTAAAAAGAGGTCTCATTGATGGTTTAGGATCAGTCATTAAAAGCATTACCGGTAATTTAGATGAAACTGATGCTGTAAGATACAATAATGCTATAAAAATCCTACAAGATAATAATAACCAAATCACTCACGAAATTAACAACCATTTAAGTTTGAGTAAAGAGTGGATGGCCCAACATACCGATATAATGACTAAACTAACAGAAAACCAAATTAAGATAAATGAAACATTACAAGCACTTCTGGAAAGCGATGCCTATAGAGGAACCAGTCTTATCAAGTACGCTAAGTTTGGTCAATGCATAGCTATTATAACTGAAAACATAAACGATATTTTAGATGAATTAATCAGATTAGAGAATATGTTAGCTTTCATCCGTGCGTCAAGTACACATCACTCCATGATTAATATAAAAGTTTTAAATTACATGATTAAAAGGTTAGTTACAATTTATGGTAAGAGACATGTACTGGATTTAGAACTTAGACAATACTACGACCTTATAAAACCTGGCTATTATTTCTCAGGCAGTCAGATAGTAATTATTTTTAGAGTTCCTATATTTGCTGTAGATAGCTATGATCTTTACAAATTATCTGTAGCTCCTAATAAGCAAAGGCAGGCCCTTATCCCTCCTTATCCATTGATAGCAACCAACAGGAAAGGTTATGTGTATATAGAGGCTGAATGCCCGAAGTACGATGACTGGTATCTTTGTGGAGAAAAGATGGATCATCAGCTTCGCCAAACACCAGACTGCACTCAAAATCTCATCATCAATCAATCACTGGATAAGACCTGCGAAATGTCTACAGTAACCCTATCAAGAGTAGCCATGGAAGAATTGGACGAAAAACACTACGTCATATCCTTCCCTAATGCGACAAAGATCCACACTGTATGCGGAAAAGAAGATTATAATGTATTGAACGGCAGTTATCTAGTAACTGTTCCTGTGAACTGTTTCCTACATACACCCGAATTCACTATCACGAATACTAATGATCAAGTAAAAGGACGACCACTGAAGATAATGCACATTTCTTATGAAAAAGAAAATCAGGAAGCTGATACAAGTCAAATACATCTGAACTCAATCAGCCTCAAGAAATTACATGATGCTCAACATAGATTGATGGCCCAACCTGCACTACGTGTGGAGCAAATTCCATCATCATCTTTATACCACACAACAATTCCGCTCTATACTATAATACTACTGAGTGGAATTGCACTGGCTGCATACTTTATCGCACATCGTTGCAACATATTACAGTGCAAGAGTACAGACAACCCTCATATGGAACACATCTATGCGAAACCTGATGAGAAACCTGGGACATCGAAGCAGCAGCCGTCAGCAATATTTTCTCATCTTAAAATTCAAAAATAATTGCTGTTCTGAAGGGGGAGGTGTTATAGTATCCACTACTATGGAATTTGCCATGCAAGCAGTGACGTCAATGCCTACGTGACTGCGAACGGACACGAGTCGTCGAGTCAGCACAACATCGCCGTGGAAATGAGGACGCTGACATAGCAGTGGAAACTTTTCCAATAATTCTTATTTAATGTTAATATATAATTTGTCATTCTAGATCTTACATCGATCGGATTCACTGCTAATTGTAATTTTTAAATATTAAAGTTTTATTTTAATTAATTAATTTTGGTTTTTTTTGGGTCCTTCGGCTGTGACATTCGTAATTCACTGAAAAATATTCAACCATCTAGGTGAATAAATAATCATACTTTACATAAACAAATAACTCATTCAAATATCTGTCGGAATACTACAGGGTGATAACGATAACATTTTCATTGACATACTTATTAGTTATCTATTCACTTCTCATATAAACAACACTATCTTTTTATTTATTTTTTACAAAACACACACGTGTGCCTATGTTACATTTTGTATCTTATGAATACTACCTACACTTACCTACTTAATAGAAGATAAAGGCATGGATCCATGGAACTAATATACATATTTTAGTTTTACGAGTCTATTAGAAACATCTCATTGTTTAATTTGCGCTTCAAAAATAACTGTAGGCACGTTTATTTAAAAGGCCACGCCAAAATTTTTTCTGTAGATCCCATTACTACTTGTTAGGGGAGGGACTTGGATGACATCGAGTAAGACCAATACAATTGCAACACCGGATTTGAATTCGCTTTTAATAAATAAAACGAAAATGTCAATATTTTTTCGTGTATTAAACTACTCGACAAAATCACAATCATACATTAACAGATAATGTTTAAACTTTACACCAAACATAACTATCATAATTATTCATGATACACAATTAAACACAAGTGCATTGTTTATGACAACAGCTGACGAACATTTTTGATTAACTGAAACAAGGCACTGATTAGTTACATCAATACAATATAACAATACCAAGAACATGAATAAGTACTAACTGTATTGCTATAAAGGTTCGGCTCAGTTATAATAGTCCATACATTTTTAAATATAAGACTTCTATCGTGTAAATCTAGCATACTAGTGTTAAAAGTGCTTTGTGCCAAAAATCTAATTTACCTTACTTTACTTAGGCCAGAGGTAGGTACTCGTAATAATTTAATGTCAATAAACCTAGTTTGTACCATTGAAATGCATCAATTGCAATATATTGTCTAATAATGAGCATAAGTTTAATTTACCATACAATTTAAATTCTATCTATGTATACATACAACGAAGCCGACGGTGACTAAGGCCATCCATAGATACCTATTAACTTACTGTTTTACATTTCAATTTAGATCAAAGGCTTGGTATATTCGAAGCAAGAAAAATAAAAGGATATGAATTAATTAACTTATGATGACTGAATCAAATAATAGAAACCATTGCCATAAACATAGCAAAAAAATATCTTCACAATGTACATACATATGAAAGGAACTAAAACTCTTAAAAGTAATAATACTATACTAACATTACTACACAAATATAAACCACTGGTATGTGTTAATTACCTAAAAATGGTTACAAAACATTCCAAACAGAAGTTCTTTTCAAAAGAACCTAAAATATACTTATATGGCAAGTCTCACATGTCCAAATCAAATATGAGATCATTTTTAAATGTTACCTCCTGATATTGGCCTTTGTTTAACCTATCAGGATTGTAGAGATCGGTGTTGTGTTTAATGTTTTCACATGTCAATGGCTCACATTTCTTGGCTTGAATATTCGAAGTATTTTTCATATCAGATTCCCATAACACAGGGTCAGTTTCTATTTTACCTTTTCCTTTATATTCTATAATGTTAAACACTGAGTCATTTTCATAATTTTTCCCACTATCACCATTATCACTGGTAACATCAGGAGAGAGATCATAATGTGTATTTTTGTATTCAGTTTCAGCATCAGATGTATCAGCAAGACCACTGTCTCGCCTGGGTTTTAATGCTGATTTCAGTCTTAGCTTTGATGTCTGAAACAAGTAAAAAACTTGTAAACACTAAAGAACCATAATTATTTAAATGGTAAGGTTGCCAGTACCTTATAAATATTTATTAGATATTGCATAGATTAAACATCATCTTCTGCCCTTTTGACTATATTATTTATATGCAGCTTTAAATCGGTCATGTTATGATTAGTATGAAAAATAATGCAAGCATTTAAAATTGATAAGGCAGAATGAACGGAAATAACAACTACACTACTATAAGCAAGAGATAAAAGTAATTTTAATGTGTTAAAATACCTACCATAGATGTGTTGCTGAAGTCATCTTCAGCTTCACTCTCACTTTTCCGCCTGTCTTGACACCTCTTTTTACTCTTCTTACGCTGATTCTTTTTCTTTTGACCCTCTATTGAAGAATTGTGCCTGAAATATAGATACAGAACCTATGAGTAAATAATATAAAATCTGCACATCTAAGTTTTGTTAACTACCAATGATATAGGGTAAGATAAATATAAAATGATAATCTTACAAAGATAAAATACTCAGACGTCATTATGAGATGTCATAATATAATTTATAGCTGCCTCCCCGCGGTTTTACCCGCGTAGTTCCCGTTCCCGTGGGAATACAGGGATAAAATATAGCCTATGTTACTCGGGGATAATGTAGCTTTCCAAAGGTGAAAGAATTTTTGAAATCGGTCCAGTAGTTTCGGAGCCTATTCATTACAAACAAACAAACAAACAAACAAACAAATCTTTCCTCTTTATAATATTAGTATAGATATGTTAGGACATTTTAAATAATATTAAGAAATTTTGCTTATAAATATAAAACTTCATTACAGACACTGGTGGTTGTTATGAAACCTTTGGTTCACTCTACGAGTCATTGGCATTCCTAGCTAACTGCTGCTCTCCAGGTGAAATTCTGGATGTGTAATAGATAAATATGTGTTTCATGAATTAAATATTATTCAACTGATACCAACTTACCTGTAAAACTGTTTCGCAATAACATCATTAAATCTCACAGTTTTTTTCAAACTAGATTCTTCAGGAATGCAATCAGAACTAATGTAGTCCATAGATGATGCAATATCTCCACTAGACTCTGAATAACTCCGGATGAATGACATAGGCTTTCGTAATATACTCTTGGCACCAATAGTATTACCACAGTCTGTCCAAACTATTTCCTTTTCCTGGGATGTTGGTGATTCCGAATCATCTTCATCATACTCTACATTATTTTTGGAGGAAACAACTATATTTGTCTCTGTACCTAAATTTGTTACTTCAACAACTGGGTTTGGTTCAAGATCTTTATCTTTCTTCATTTTAGGATCATTTTTAATTTGCGAAACATCTAAACTATCATCAGTCATGGACTCTTCACTTATACCAATCTGGAAATTGTGAGGAATATCTCCAGCAAGCTCTAATTGTAGAATAACATTATTGTCCCAGGCTTCACCAGACACATTGTCAAATTTAACAGACTCATCAAATATTATTATGGCAGCATAGTGGATTGGAACAAATCCTGAACCAACAGATGTAAACTTAATGTATATTTTGTTATTATCATTTTTTACTCTGACAGATTCTGGTTCTGTATTCTTTACATGGAAAGTAAATGCTATTACATCATCTAGCACATTGTGAGTGTAAGTAGGCAGCATAAAGCTGTAGGATGGTTCCAAAAAGGTTTCTTGTTTGTTTTTAGGAATACATTTTTCAGTTGAATAGGATGGGGTTTCAGTAGATAAAGAAGAAACTTCTGTAATTAACTTAGGATTATCTTCATCACTTTGAGAACCAGAATATTCCTCACTTTCAACTCCACTGTCTACTTTCACATAGTTTTTATTAGACATTTCAATGTTTTTTTTAATCACTGGTAGAGTCACTAACAATTTATGTTTTGTTTTATCAAATTTAGCAGTGCCACATTCATCATTCACTGAGTATGGTAGGTTGATATCAAGTTTATATTTAGCTGGTTTCTCAGAAGTTAAACATACAGATTTCTCTTGAACATCCAAAGTACAATCTTTAGTGGATGATAACAGTGGAAGGTTTACTTCAATAACAAGGTGACTTGGAATAGCAGAATATTGTTTGCTGTCTCTGTGGTATGTATATTCTTGGAAGTCAACATTTTTCTGCTGTTTGATAACATATTTTGGAATGGTATAACCATCATCAGACACATGACTGAATTCAGTATTTTTTTTTACTTGTATCTTCTTTTGGGGACCTTTTGGTTGTTCATTAATAGGTTCAGTAATTTTCTCTGAATATGAGTGTTGAGGATAAAGCTTCTCCAAGATTTCAGGTGATAAATGCTCAGTCTCCTCATCTTCAGGTGGTTTATAATCAGGATCTTCTTTTCGTATAACGGCCGCTGTGCTCATGCCCTTATAATACGACTTAGGAAACCTCACGTTGTTATTATCCAGGTGGATACGATAAGTTTCCTTCAATCCATCAAATGCAGTCTTGTTTACAATATCGCGGAACTGTTTGTTAACCTCTGCCATGCGCAAGGTATCGGAATGGAAAACTACGTCGTAAATGACGCAACGTTGCCTTTTATTATCGTATTCTTCACGCGGCGGAATCAATGAATATGGGATTTGCCAACTCATACCTTTCCTTCCATCTACTTCTTGAACGTTGTACGAAGGTTTGCCGACATTTTCATTACTGCAAATGTTAATAAAAGCTTTTCTGTCGCCTGCGACACTTGTTTTAATCACATAACCCCCCTTTGGATTAATAAAAGTCACATCATAACCACGTTCCTTCTCAAGTTGAACCATTTCTTTCTGATAAAGCGCTTGGTTCGCCGGGTCACGTACTTCATCACAGTACTCGGTCAACAGTTCTCGAAATTTCTTACTCTTCATGGCGTCTTGGATAACATCAAGATCGCTTCGTGTAAGCTGGGTTTCTTCATCTCGAGGTTTTACGCCTGTTGCCATCTTGTCAGATGCTTGAGCTATTTTTATAAATAATCACAATCTTTACTACGCATTCACAATTACAAAAATAATTCGATTTTCAGCTGACGGACAGATTGATGGTGTGTGTGTGTATGTTTCCAGTATAAAAAAAAGTACCTAACTGTAGTACGTATCTACTCTACAAATGTCTCTGGTTTTAATGCGTGATGGTTTGGTTATATGATGAAAAAACAAATTACAGTACTTATTGTTTATGGGTTGATCCACATTTTCAAGTTAAGAATAGAATTTTATGTGTATTAAGCTACCTTAAACACATAAAATTCAATTAAAATAAAAAAATATTTATAAATATACTTGAAATACTAATAATGTGTAGTTGTTTAGAAGTTTTCTCTTTATGTTATTATCACAACAAAAAATAATTTAAGACCTATTTTAAACTACAAAAAAAAACTAAATAGACAAATATTAAAATTTGTTATTATCCGACGCATTTTGGTATAGATTTGCCTGTAAACTGACAAACTGACAAAATAAAAATAAGTTGAGTTGAATAAAAGCTCAACATGACATCAACCATGGGTCAAATAGTTTGTTAATAAAAATCGAGTGAAATAGCTATTTTGTAATGGAAATTTAATTTATACGTCTATTTAGCATTCATTCAGACTGATGGTTAATTTTTTGGATGCTTGGATGTTCAACGCGACATCCAATCCAACATGTTTAATTGAAAGTACTCTATAGTATGGTCTGTCCTGTCCTTTAGGGTATATTGTTCTGTGGTCCTATCTGTCAATCCAAGCTGCCAATGCCAGCCAATTCTGTGATGTGAGTGATTGACGTTGGATTGACTGACGTGATTGTGTATTTGTGTTTAGTTTACCTAAGTACCTGTGTTTTAGTTATTTCAAATAAGCCTCAAATGGTTATAATATCTGTATGAAAGTAGCTACTTATTTGTAATAGCTACGGCTTCATTATGTCATTAAATATATCTCGTATATTAAAGCAAGTTGTTGTTCGCCAACAACCGGCAATTACTTTATATAGGTTATATGGTAGCAGGTGGACTCACAGAAAACCCGCAAAAGTTTTATTACCATTTGAAACCAATACGAAGACTGATTTGAAAAAAGAAAGGGTGATCGATTTAGATCCCGCCAGTGAAAAAAAGTCAATATCAAAAAGAAATGACTCTGCGAATCATGATAACAAAGAACTCTCAACATTCACAATTCCCCCAGAGAAAACCAAGGAACTTAAAAATAAAAAAGACGAAGCATTGAAAAAGCGTGATTTTTATTTGAGTCAGAAGAAAGTTTTTGATGATAACAATGAGATTATGTATGAAAAAGTAAAAGAGGGTGATGGACGGATAAGGTAACATTTAAAACATTTTACTGCATATGAAGTATTATATCATACCTTCTTATTTTTAATTTGAATCAACTATTTAAACCATGTATGTAATATGTTATTGTTAAGAGATAACATCTGTTATAAGCATCAATGGTAGGTACTTAGTTGAAAAATCTTAAATTTCCACGATTAACGTTTTCCCTCAATGAAAGCAGTTTAAATATACTGGAGAGATTTCTAAGCCTAATATATTATTAAATACTTTTGTACATTACATAACACAATGCAAACAATATAACATTATATAATGTTATGTATATATTATGTATACATTATATAGTATGAATATTTGTGTGTTTCAGTTCATTATTGGTGAAAACTAAGTCTAAAAAGGAAAGGCTCCGTTCGGGACACACACTAGTTGAAGGATGGAGGCTAATTATGGACGGGCTCGAGGCAAAGTGCAAGTTGAAGTATTTAATATTCAGCCGTTCTGAAGATTTAAGTAATTTGAGACCATTTCTCCCCAATACTGGAGTGAAAATATATAAAATACCATACAAAGAAATTGAAATGTGGTCTGATGTTGAAACATCACCTGGTTTATTTGGTGTGTATCTTTCTAATGATTTTTAAATATAATTAATATACTATTAGATCTTTGTGATTAAGTTTTTATCAATTAACATTCATTAAGTTTTAGGAAAAAAACAGAACATGAGAAGTGCAAAAATTTTTTATTTTTCTTTTTATTGCAGGAATATTCGAAACACCAAAACTGGAAAATATGAAAGTTTTATATAAACCAATACCACTACAGTTCATTTGTGACAACATCCGTGTACCTGGAAATTTGGGTGCCATACTCCGAGCAGCTGTTGGGGCAGGCTGTGAAAAAGTTCTTCTTACTAAGGGTATTTGTCAATCCCTCTAATATTATAAATGTGAAAGTTGGTGAGAATATATCTATGGATGTATGTTGTTAATGTTGTAGACCTGAATGTGTTCTGGAATAACACATAGGCTACTTTTTATGTGGGAAAAATTTAAGATGTTGTGTAGTTTAATATAAAGTTACATTTAAATTGTTATAGTTAGATTCATTAATAGTATTAATCTTTTTTGTGCAGGTTGTGTTGATGTTTGGGATCCAAAAGTTATCAGGAGCGCCGCTGGGGCCCACTTCAGACTTCCCATTCATCATACAATAGATTGGAGTGATATGCCAAACATATTGGAACAACATACATCTGTGTTCATTGCTGACAGTAATGCTAGAATTGAAGATGATGCAACTGAAAGTAAAATTACTGAAGATCTACAGACACCAGTATTACCATATTATGGTATTGACTATTCAACATTGAAACACATTACACTTATATTAGGAGGAGAGACCGAAGGAATAAGTAGAGACAGCTATATGTAAGATTTTGTCTACATCAAGTTGTGTTATGATATAAAATTTAGCTACTTATATAACATTTATTACAAAATTGCAGGTTGGCAGCTGAAAGAAATGGTGTGAGAATAAACATCCCTCTCTCAAGAGGCGTTGACAGTCTTAACACTGGCATGGCTACAGCAGTGATTGCATTTGAAATAAGAAAGCAACTTATACAAGCTTGGACGAAAATAAAAATGAGTAATCAAATGTGCAATACTACCTAGAACTGTATCCTGTTTATATTTAGTTAATAGTAGGTTAAAATGTGAAAATATACTATTTGTTCTAATATCTGACTTACTTTATTTTGATAGTAATTAATTATTTATGAAATTATATAAACAAATAGCCTGGGAGATTTTTCACACATGGCCAATTTGATTCCAAACTAAGTAGAGCTTGTGATATGGTAACTAGGTAGCTGATATACTACTTTTAAAAACATACTTATATAGATAATTACATCCAGACAGAACAAACAGACATTCGTGTATAGAAATGGTTGTCCTGGGTTCTGGGATTTGATCCCACAACCCGCAGCTTGAAAGTCAGGGTCACTAACCATAAAGCTAAACGGCTGTCAAGTAGTTGTTCCCTAGACAGTTATATGGTAAAGCATAGGTACAATCATCTTCGGTGGCGAGTCTGTTAGTAGGTACTAAGTACGTCTCCCAAAATACAAATAAAAGAATCGTTTGTCCTTTACCTTATCTGATGTAATATGTAACTAGCTATCTCGTAAATTCCCGTACGTATTATAAAGTAAATTATAAGTCCTTCCGTTTTGTTCACCTTCAATACTATCAAGTACCTATGTAACCTCTATCTAATTTTGAAAGATCGACATGACACAGTAAGCTGCACTAGAATTGGTTTACATCCTTCAGTTTGTATATCTATAAATGTAAGTTTATTTGTATTCATTCTTATTCTACCACAAAAAGTTTTTTTTTTCTCTAAATATTCTTGACATAAGTATCTACCTATGGTCCCAAACTAAGCAGAACTCGAACTAAGTATGCTAACCAAATAGTCGACATTTTTTCCTACTCTTAACGTGCTTACACAAACAGATTAACAGCGAGTTATTCCATCCTACAGTACGAACAGATGCGTTCATTAAAAAAAATGTTTCTCCTGGGCGAGATTCTAACCCACGTCTAGCGACTTCAAAGTCTGGGCCGCTAACATCAAAGTCCATCCATGGCCAGGGCAAATATATAAACCTACTAGTGGACCAGGCAGACTTCGTTCTGCCCACCAGCGCCACCTACCGGGTCCAAGTATATGTAAGCTATCCTATCTCTCAAGTTGGATCGAACTGCACATGGTGTGTGAATTTTATTATAATCGGTTAAGTGGTTTAGGAGTCCATTGAGGACAAACATTTTGACACGAGATTTATATATAGATAGCTTGCGTGTTAAATAAAATCATGTTTGAATCATGCTTTCATACGGGTTTTGCGAATAATTTTACAATTATTACAGCACAGATTGGAATATGCAGACATTTTTACATGGCCATAATCTGATTCCAATTTAAGCAGGGCCTATTGTTACCAGATAGCTGATTTTGCTGTAGGAACTAACTACTTTGAAATATTATAAATATTGATACCTAGACATAGAATAAACAGACACGTCGATGTACACATATGTTAGTCCTTGTGGGAAATTTACAAGTTATACCTACCGCTTTTAAACGTGAGAATTAGGTAGTTCCCTTGATATAAAAATAATCCTCCTAAAAATATAAATGCGAAAGTTTAAAAAAAATTAAAGATGTAAGTATGATTGTAGGTATGTAGGTATGGATGTTTGTTTCTCTTTCACGCAACAACGGCTGAAGGGATCAGGAATATAATTTGGCACAGACAGACTGTGCATTATGTTTTGGATTAGCACATAGCCTACGTTTTATCTCCGAAAATTGAATATTCGCGGGAACGCCAGCGAACCGCGGGAGCCACTAGTGTACTTACCATATAAACATTGGATAATTAAATATTAAATAGTTAAATAAATAAATGTTAGTTCATTGGGGATTTTCAATCTTTTGGAGCCACTATCCTACCCTACTCCCATTTTCCTTACTCGGTCGGTTCCAATAATGGGCCAAGTTATGTCATACACGAGTAAGAGACTCTTCCCAAGTTAATTTGCTTTGCGGCGTCTGTCTCGTTGCCAACATAAACTGACGTCATATTATTGCGTAAATGTAGGCTGCATTCCAACTGGGCTGACTGCTAAACAGACTAGACTTTATCAATGATAGATGTTGAAGTATCCTGCACTACTTTCTTATGTAACTAGGTATGTAAGCAGCTTTAGCAGATGTGCTATCACGTAAGAGAATAGCAATGAATTCAATTGCAATTTTTTTTTTTTTTACGTTGCACCTAAATATGACAGAACTTAGATTAGAATAGTTAATCTTAAAATAGTTAATCACAATTTTTTTTCCAGTAGATTTAGCAAATTTACCTACTTAATCTATTATTAATTATAATTAATAATAAATCAAAATATTATTGAAATGTCTATTTTCATTATAATTAATTTATCTGCGGTATCCGTGTAATTTTCGATGATTATAAATTGATTTATGTAGATAGATACTCTACCAATTGATGTTTTTGGGACCCAATTGGTAGGTACAATAAAAGTAGTACATAAGGTATCTATTAATTGTTATAATCAGTTATAGGATCGTATTTTTCAGCCACCACGGTGACTGATTTTATGTACGTATGTAATGTAATAAACGATCCTCAAATACCGATATCTCCAAGCTATTTGATAAATTTAAATGACTGTTTAGTTCGGCACTCGATTCGGATAGAAATAGAGATAATATATAGAAATTTGTAAGTAGGTAGTGTTTTTAATCATAGGAATAGATACCAACCTATGTACTTTAGGTAGGAGCTTTTCAGTAACCGACTGTTCCATCTCCATCTTATAGGGGATGGGACGAAAATATATGTTACGTGAACAATTAAGTACCTAACTTATCTAAGTAGGTAGGTACTTATGTGGGTTGACTACGTATGGGTACCTACAGAACAGACAGTCCGTGTGAGACTTCACTGGACTGAAATGAAATGTACGTTATTATGAAGGTACCGAGTAGGTACTCTACTATACCAATAAACCTCAGTAATTAATTTACCAGCAATTTGTAGATGTAATTTTAGGTACATGATAATGTTCCTTATTAAATGACTATAGACGTGACCTATCTTGATCGAATGGATGGAATTAGAGGATTTTTCAAAGGAGAATTCGTAGTACCTAGTTAAGGACGTGAATTGTAGGAAGGAGGCGTCGTCGTCGGTCAATACTGGAGGTGGTGCGGTACGGGCGCGGTGCGCAGGCGTGTCCCCCGCTCCCGCCCCGCGCGCCGCCGGCCCACTCACTCAACCAACTCGCGAGTCAGCCGCCGCGCGCTGCGATCGCGCGTGAGAGCTTTCGTCGTCGCGCTAGCCATGTGAGATGTTTTCATCACAGATCTCGACTGTCATCCAGCTTTCGCACACGATATTTCGCATGAATGAGTAAATCATTTGGGTAAAACAGTGAGCGCGAGACAGTAAAGTTCGCTTCCAAGAAGGACAGCTTTCGCCCAGTGTCTAGTTTTCTCGTAAGCTCGTGGCCGTTGACACTGCAGCGTGCGGATCCCGCAGTGCGCGAGTGTGTGATAATTTGGCGAATAGTAGACGAGGACGTCAGCTGAGTCGCGTAAACATTGGTCTAAGAGTTGATTTGTCTACGGGACTTGACGATGGCTCCGGTATACGTGCCCGCCTGAAGTGTCCTTACAGGTCCTAAAACTTTTCCGAAATGCGGCGACTAACTCTGCTCATCCTACTCACAGGTAAGCAATTCCCAGGTTATTTTGTTGAGTTCCTACTTAATATTGCAATTCATGTAAAAATAGTCAATTTTATAGTCCTGTATAGGTACATTGTGCTATCACAACAAACACAGTAGGTATAGAGACCTACGTGCTTACAGCTTATTATTTTTAGAATCGTAGGTAGTTACTTACCTTTACCTTAAGTTAACAACTAAATATGGACATCTACTACTTGCCTATTCAATTCAATGTAAGTATGGCCTGCTTACACTACTATATAACTTCAAATACCTACTTAATATATACCTATACTAGACTGGAGTCTATGGATACTTCAATATAATATCCCTAATCAATAATGCACGCATATCTTCACCACGTTATTTAGATAGACTCGCCCTTGCGTCTTTGCAAAACCCTCCTATGTAATATTTTCATGCCACTCTATTACTCATTTTGGTGAAATACCTACGTAATACTGAAGATTTTAAGAACCCCGAGAGAGATCTTGAAATACAGGATATTTATTTCTTACACGGTTTTCTGTTCCTACCTACCCCTACCTAATAAAATTTCTGCGTCTTTTAATTTAAATTATTATCTAGAGTAGACCAAATTAATCTCTTAAATATAGGTAGAAGTACAAGTAATCTCATCGAAAATGTTGTAAGTATTTGGGATACAATTGGTAGGTATACGTACGAGTATTGTTGAAACCAATGCTATTGTTGTATGGACATCTGCCTTTATCATCGTCAGGAATTGGTTTCGCTGCGTTAAGTTAACCATGATCGAGCATAAATTATATTGTTCGTTTCTTTATTATTTTTATCTAAGCATAGATTTAGGTATGGGATCAATTTTACTTAGTTTTATTCAATATCTACTTCGTGTTCACCGGGTTTAGGTTTTATGCCCTTCGGGACTACTCGGGACTTAGGCTCTTCATTTACAATGGCCGACGACAGGTGTTCAATGCAGGTAGACGCCAACATTCGGATAGCCGGCTGGTGTGCTTTTGTTAAAATAAAAATAAAAGCATTCAATCACGGCACTAAAAATATCTGCACGAACATTGACAATGGTGAGTGAATAACAAGAATTCCAGTATTTTCAATAGGAATACGTATCCTATATCCTCCGCCCATTAAAATATTCATAAATTCTTTGATGAATATCTATTCAAATTACAGAACTGAACCGCCGAATGAAATAAGACCATACTTGTTGAGTATTAGATATTTTTTAATAACCTTTTCATTCAGCTATATTTTTTCCATATAAGGTATCTGTCGTTAAGCATTCTAAGTAATTACAAAGTGAATTTACTCTAGGAGAAATGTATCATTATCTAACTTTTTTGAAATTATAATACCTAAAGGTTAAATATTTATGAGCAAGCATCAAATATAGGCTATAGTAAGTAGATAAGTTAATAAGCTTTTTTGGCCATTGGCCAACTAATCATAGACAGAATCCAAGATACACACTTAGTAAAGCTATTTCAATTAAAAAACATTTAGGCTTTACAACAATTTTCTTATTGGCACGCTTGAAGTAGTTTACCGTGAAATCTACGGCCCGCAACAATAAGTTAGACTATCGACGTAGATTATAAGTTTGCACAAAACTTTCCCATGCTCCATAGTTGCTGCATCAGTATTGGGTGCAATATTGTAGCACAACTACTAACAAGCGTCGACTTGCCGTGCAACATATTTTTTGCTTTACTTAGAGCGGATATCGACTGCACCTGGCCTTCGCTCACAGTTTTTTTAAAGCACTCATGGCTAAGCAAAGATTTATATTTAGTATTCCATGAACCGATATTATTTATGATATTATTTTTAATGGAAACTTTAAAAAAAATAATCAAACCAAATACATACTCGTACCTACTTATCTACCACTCAGTTTTATGTTACTATTTTTGTTGATGAAATTAAGTCAGAAATATATATTTGGTTCAGTGAAACTAATTCTCGATCGTTGGTGCGCTTACCATTGTCAACATCAGTTACGTAAATTTTGTCACTGTGGAATCTTCGAATAGTGCAGCTGTTTAAGTTTATTTCGGGGTGCTGACAGAGAAGGCATAATCAAAACGGTTGCGGGTGCAGGGAGTCGATAAGTGTCTGGCATGGCGCCGACTTTCATCTCATTCGTATCGTTTGTATTTACACTCGTCGAGCTGCGCCGGCGTCTATATGGTGTGCGCCCGCGCACCTCGCCTGCACCGCCGCCGCCGCTGCAATTCAAAGGTCGTGGTCGCGACTCTTACGATTACTTACTTATTTATGTGTTTACAGATTACGGCTTAGTTTATCTTTTGACTTTTTTCCAAGTATGGATATCTCATAAACTTAAAACAAAGACTTAATATGTATAAAAAAAATACATTAGTAATTATATACAAACCTTTGGATTCAAACGTGCCTGCCTGTTTTAAATCTACAGGTTTGATATTGGTTCAAATTGTGTACTCCAGAATTCTTACTATATCCACTTCCCGAACAAGCAATAAATGGTTTTATTTATGAAAAACATTCCACGAGTGTAGTGATTTCCCTGGTGAAAATTAGCTTCTCGAATTTCCCCGAAGATTCCGGAAACTCCCAGAATCTAATCCTCAGTGTAAATAAACATGTCACAAAAGTTTCCTCATCTGCCGTTTATGTTAAGACAAAATATCTACGAGAGAATGTTTGTTTGAACTTGCAAAATTAATTTGACTCTTCCTTGTCTCGAGACTTAAGACAAAGTAAAACTTTACAACACAGTCGTCTTTATATGAAGATACATATTAAATTATTATTTAAAGCACCCTTGGAAAGTAGCTAAAGTACATGTTGTACCTACTAGTAGCTTCCCACAACTCGTTGGTATGAATACTTTACTGATCTATCTAATAAGTCACTCCTGAGCATAGGCCTCCTTTTTTCCCCACTCTTCACGGTCCTATGGCAATCTCATCCACTGCCTACTCAGTACTCCGATAAACCCGGTTTCTTTCCACCCTCACTTATTCTGTAACAGCTTTAGCCCATCTATTGTCATTCCGCCATACCAGATGTCCTGCACCCACTTTGATCCAGTGATCCGTTTACCAACATTCACGACTTTAGTTTTGCGTCGTATTCGGTCCAGAAGGAAGATGCCCACCACAGCTCACTGCGACTGTGACTTTTTGAGCAACCAATATTCTATATAAGTGACCCTTTGTAAGCGACCATGTTTCTGCACTTCACTGCTTTCAGTTAGCATTTTATTTAATACATGGTACGAATACTTACTTCCATTTAAATTCTAAACTAGAGAATCAGTTTTAAAATATGTGATCTGTCTGTACTAATATATATTGTTTCATCTTACAGTAGCAAACAAGTAGATAGCTTATTTCCCCAGAGTGTCTCCGCCAGCTGCCTACCAGGGCTTCTTGGATCAAAGTAGAATTTTAATTAAACTAGTGTTATCGATTCCGTATGAAGCGATCCTATCGTATAGACCACTTGTTTCTTTTTTCCATTATATAGTTATGTTTTATATCTCAAAGCAATACTCTTTACTTCATTAAGGGTATAAAATATATTTTCTGGAGTGTCAAATGGTTCTTGAAACGATTTGCAAAAGTTACCCATGAGCAAAATATTGTTTCTAAGCTTGGTAAACATGAAGGGTCGAGTAAGGAACAAAAGACTGCACAGAGTATAATTATCGACCTTGAAGAGCATGGGGTAGCCATCTACAAGTCGGCACGTGCGTGAAGTAAAACGATAATGATAGAGTGGCCGGAGGGGAGGCATAATCAACTGAATAACTAATTCAAGTCATTGCGCTTTACTTCTCGTAATAGTCTTTTTGTAGAACCCTTTGCTCTTATATATCTGACAAAAGCTGGGGGATTTTACAGAAATATTTTAAATAAAATAATATATGAATGGTCCTTATCGTAGAAGCAACTTGTAGGTATTACAGAAAATAATTATGTAAGTGTATCTTATTTAAATAAAGCAAGTGTATATAATTGTAGATTTATTTAGCTTTGATGGCTTGTGATATCGTATTGATTTTATGTCGTTGAATTACTTGTATTTGGGTCTAATATTGTGGTCATAGAGTGGTAAATGGAAGAATGTTGTAAAAGTTTTTAGTATGTTCCTAATGTTGTGATATTACATACATAGAATAGAATACCTATTATTTAATATCATGCTACCACTATTGTAACTTTCTCTGAACTAATTTGAGTGGCTGTTATTTGTTACTTTGATTACTATCTTAGTACAGCGTAGATATCACTACTAGCCTTGCTTATTAAAGATACAATTTATATCTGCTTTCATGACTCATTTAAGTAAGTAATAAATGAAGACCTTAGTCAATGGATTCAAGTTCATGGCTTTTGAAGCCATAATCATAAGTCATCTTAAGTACATATCGCAAAGGTTGAAGAATATAATATGTTCCGCATAATTGGGTCAGAGGCGAAGGACGGGTTCATGGTGGGAGAAGGGAAGGGGCATCCTACGGGCTTTATTCCACGTTGCGTACGAACGGCTATATCATTGCCCGTTATGTTACAACACCACATTCCGTGCTGGAAATATGGAAATTTGACACACGACCCCTTTGGCTTTCACTAAAATAAATAAATTTTGCTACATCCCCTTTTCAAGACTGGTACAATTATTTTAACTTATGTAGCAAGTATATAATGAAACACAACATAAATGTTTGAACGATTCTTATCAAATAAAAATCATTTCACGAAGCTCAGATTCTGACGAACGGAACCGTTATGGAAATAGCTTACTAACTGTGTCAATCCATTCGTTGATTGGCATGTCGTCGTAGGCTTTTCGGTTCAATGATAGAATAGCTTTCCGCTGATTCGGGGTTGGGAATAGTGCTCTAGTCCTATTGGTAGAACATAGATAAATAAACAAAATAAAAGTAACTAAAGAATATAATGTAGACACCTGCGATATACTTAGCCTGATTATATTAATTGGTATGGAGTACCACACTATGTACCTACCGTATATGTCTTTTGCTCATTGTATTTTGTCAATATGTGTTGTGGGACTAAAATTAGGCATAGTATCTACTAGACAAATATTTCGATATGACATAGTGAACTACAAATCGATGATAGAGCACACCCCGTAACGCAAGGGGTCGTACAGGCGGTAATAAAATTTGATTAGAGTTGATCATAAATCTTTTTTTTTCATTATCTGGCTTGGCGTCGCTTGGGCCGATATACGCGGGGAGAGTCAGCGCCCAGAGCCCCCATGTTTTGACATACATACCCGCTGTATTTATGACACACAACTCGCTTCTGCCGATCTGACACGAGATTTATGAAGTCCGCATGTGTGCTTAGAAGATTGAATTGCTTTTACGCAATGGGAAACTGTTTCGCGCTTTTGAATCTATTATTTATTTTCTGTATTTCGTCTTATTTATTGAAAGATGTCACGATGAGTTTAAACTGCCTTCGAAAAGGAGCCAACTGCAAACTATTAAGTATAAAATCAAGTGAATCCGTTGTTCTATTGCTCCCTTACGACATAAAAGGAGGTTAAAAAAACAACTATACCGGATATATAGAGAGTGCCACAATATGTCTCCGACCTATATACAATGTGAAAGGTAACTGGCTCTCAAGTTAAACTACCGGAACACGCCGGTAAGTTGTGGAACGGACGAAGAGATTCAAAGCAAACCCTCGACCTTTGTCATGGCATAATATTTGACGTCACTATCACTGAGGTACCATCGTTTTATTCGACATAAAGGTCAAAACATCAATGAATCTCTAAGGACGGTAATAATTAGGACTTGTTATAAAAGCTTGATAAAAGATTCCTATTTGGCAGAATATAAAAACCTACACGATAATTTATTTTAATATAATATCAGTAAAAGAAAAGTATCCATTTTTAACCGACTTCCCAAAAAGAAGGAGGAGGTTGTATGTACATCGATTACGTCGCGGTTAATGGACCGATTCGCGTGATTCTTTTTTTGTTCGACGCGAAATAGCTGCCAGATGGTCCCATAAAAATTTCTTTCAGTTTGGTTTAGTAGTTTTTATTTTATAAGCATTATTGTTATTTGGACGATGTCATTTTGACGATACTTTGTATATTAGTATGTCGATAACTTTAACATTTCTAATCCGATTTGCGTAATTCTTTTTTTGTTCGTTAGGGTACACCTTCAAGTTGATACCCTGGTCATCTAGTAAGCATATGATGATGGGATCCCAAGGAAATCGAGAAGAACACTCAAATTACAAGCATATAACTGTCACGTTTCAGTCAATATCATACAGTTTGTTCAATTATTTGCGTTTGATGATGATTTCCTATGGATGAGCTGATGATGGAAGGTACAACTCCTCAAAGGATAGGAGTTCAGAGAAAATTCTTTCAAAATTATACGTACATATGGATAGAGAATAGTATTCCTTGAGGCTATTAGATTGACCTTGAAGGTTAATCTCATTAACGTTTAGGTTTGATAGTGTTCTGTGATTGTTAAATAAATAATGAGCCTACCTACCCATACTTAAATCACTAAAAAGCAAAAAATAAAAATAAAACTACGTTAAAAAAAACCGACTTCCAAAAATACTAAAAAGCAAAAAATAACTAACGCAATTTATAACACTTTCCTCTACTTAACTACTGACTACTTATTCTTTCCGCTTGCTGCTTGGTTTGAAGTCGGTGCCAAGCCGAAATAACGATAAATGACAATCAGAAACAAATGAAAACGACGATGAAATAAATGTAATTTATTTACATTTTACAACTATAGTGGTCCTGCAAAGGACCGTTTTTTTGTAATATAAATAACTCACAAACCAAGAGCTTGCGTCTAAAATTTAGAATTTTAAATGCAAACGGTGCCAAAGTTTTTGATGACCTTATTAAATCATGGAGAATCTTAACAAAGATCTTTTGTATATTGTTTACTGTAGGTTTGCTAATTATGCTGTGGCTTGGCACCAACTTCAAATCAAGCAGTAAGCGGAGAGAATAAGTAGTCAGTAGTTAAGTAGAGGAAAGTGTTATAAATTGCGTTAGTTATTTTTTGCTTTTTAGTATTTTTGGAAGTCGGTTTTTTTTAACGTAGTTTTATTTTAGCTGCTCCAATTAATCAATTAGGTCTTGCTCAGCTCTCCACAAACAAACCGAGTTCATTAACGGGGCAGACATCGGTGCCCTTGTTCAATTCAGAGCAATTAGGCATTTCTGAACGATATGTAGCCATGACGTCACGACGAAGTTTTATCTTTCAAAGTAGGTATCTATGAACCAATTCAAAAACCATTACCCTCGTGTATATAAACGGTATGCCAGCCACTTGTGAGACAATGGTTAAACAATGCGGTCATAACAATTCATTCATATATAGTCTGACGTCATACTGAGTGTTATAGTCCCGGTTGATTTATAGCTCCTTTATTATTTGATACTTGATTACTTGCCATTTTAATTTCCCTTTTTTATTAGTTTAAACTCTAAACTGAGAGTCTAAGAGTAAACAATTTAGAGCCAACCTTTTTGTAGAGTTTTTTTACTTTCATATGAAGGGGTTGTAAAATCTAAAATAATTAAGGGTGTGTTTTTATACACAGTTGTTACTACACAGTATATAGTTAGAAAAAGATCGGGTCTCGAACCCGCGTCAGTATTAAAATCAGAATGTAGCTTACTTAAAGTGACATGTGGGACTCATGAGTCATCTTCTGGGGGATCCATTAGTTACGATTTGCCGAATCACGCTCGCTTTTTGAGGGCGCCTCTTTATATCACAAATATAGATGAATGACATTACGCAAACTTTTCGACATTTCGGGAAATTATTTCATTTATTATTCACAAGGAGTACCTACTTTTATAACAATATTTTAATATGAAATTATATACCTTCATCCATTTGTAATCCTACCTAGCAGGTAAGTATAACACTAATGCGAAATTATGGTCTATTTGTTTGCTTTACTTTTGCATCTGACTTGATTATGTTAAAATAAAATATATTTTTTGACCTTGATGTAGAGCGTCATGATCTACTTTTGAATGGAACCACGTGATAAAAGCTGGTCGGTATAATCCTACAATCAATTCTTCTGGTGACAGTGAGAAATTTAAATGCACAATGTTACAGCAGGATCGAATGGGCTTATCGCTAAGTGATCTCGCATTGCCGTCAGAGCCAACATCCTGGTTACGAGTAAAATTAATGATTCCTTGACACGCCTATTATTTATTTTCATGAAAGTCACAATATTTAGTCTGAGATAAGCTTCAAGTGATTAGAGTTCCGTGTCTCACTTCCGGGCGGACCGTGCGGTCAGCGCCGGACGCCACCGGACGCGACGAAACATGGAAAGCATTTTAAGCGTTTGTCCTAATAATGCGACCCCGCATATTGTAACATTTATTTTAAGAATGGCCTATCGATCTTTTATTTTTATGGTCACCAGATAAGATCGGTTTCATTATGTGCTTTGAAAACTGGTGCACACGCTATAGGATCGATCGTAAGTGTCCAAGGATGAATGTATTTTTTCTATCGTTTTTGAACTTCTGTTGATGTTATTTCATAGTTCAAGTATATTTTATTTAAGTATAATCTAAATACAAAATAAAACGTAAATGATCTGCAGAATATCATTGTATTATTAAACCCTAAGTTCCCTAAATAATGCTCGATATGTAGGTATGTATGTAGATACTAGATAAAGGACGCATGAAACAGAGACAATTGTAGGAAAACGTAATCTAAAGTATCTTTTGTGTCTCATGACTTGGGTATTAAACTGTCGACTTAGTACGTACAATGTATCACCCTTTTTGCTTTCCACTTGGAACCGCTACAGCCTTGAGGTAGGTATAGTATATTCACACTGTTTGCGGTAGCTCACGAAGCCACATAATGCGGTACTTACGTCACACCAAGCTATCTGATACAGCTGAAATGTAACTCGAAACTCTCGTGACATTTAGCTACCTTCGCAATAAACTTTGATATTTTTAAAAATACTCGCAGATCGAAAAGGGAGGAATTTTCACTTATGTTTGCTGGGAAAAGATTGGATGACTCGTTCTAAAATGATGATATCGATAGATTCTTGCTCCAACAGCTTATTTTTTGGGTAGTTAGCAAAGTAGGAACTATAATACTAAAAATTAAAACATTATATAAGTTATACTAAATACTAAGGAAGTAACATAATATAAATTCTGTATCATCTTACATCAAATTAATCTAATTACGATAGAAGCTGAAAGACCCGAGATAATTTCACATGGTTCCTTCTTTCACAGATCGATCAGTTAATATGCAGTCGGCACTCAAAAACTATTTCTATTCGATTAATATTGAAAAATAAATTTAGTATTCAGAAACATATTTCATTTACTAAACGAATGACCTAGGAATTGTGCCAAGCGACCCGACTACGCTCCAGACTTATTTATGAATATTTTGGCTACGGGCTATATCAAGGCAGTAGAATATAACATTTTATTCCAAGTTAATCGAAGCAAGTCGGGCAAGGGGTGTCGGCATTTGCCCCACATTGTCGCGCCGGAGCCGGTGGCGGCGGCGGCGCGGCACCGCAGCCTCGCGGGGATTATGGCCAAGCTTCCTTGTGTTTTACTTTTATGTTTTTAAGAACAGTAAAGATTTTACCCCGCCATATAACAAAGCTTCAAGAATGTTTTGTAAGATGTAACCGTGGTGTACCAAAAATACTTATAATAATAATAATAAAGCCATTTATTCCATATCTTCACTCTCATATTACATTTCAGTATTTGTTAGTAAGTTACAGCGTAAAATTAAGAAATAAATTACTTATAATTAATGTTAGTATTGTTATGAGATATGGATCCCTGTTTGGGTAAAGGCCTCCTCCATCCTTTTCCATGACTCCCTGTCTTTGGCTGACTTTATCCAGTCGTTTCCTGCGACGTGTGTTATGTCATCAGCCCACCGTCTTAATTGTCGACCAACATTCCTTTTCCCCTTTGGTCCTTTCCATCGTGTGGCTTCGATGGTCCATCTGCTGTCTGGGTATCGTGAGATGTGACCGGCCCATCTCCACTTTGTTAAGAGTGCATGCTTGAGAGCATCGGTAAGTTTAGTTTTTTGACGGATATCTACGTTCTTAATTTTATGTATTCTTCTAATTTTCAACATACTTCTTTCCATTGCTGTCTGACTGCATTTGATTTTTTGTTTTATTTTGTTTGTGAATACCCAAGTTTGACAACCATACAGCAAGCAGGGTAATAGGCATGTATCAAATATTGTCCTTTTCATATGTAGGTTGTAGTTCCCTTTTAGGATTTCTTTTAGTGCCCAAAATTTCTTCCAAGTTGTGTTAATTCTTCTTGTTACTTCTTCTTCATTGTTTGATGTTTTAAATGAAATTCGTTTTCCCAAATAGATGTAGTCACTGACATATTCTATATTGTTACCTTTTATCGCTATCGGACGTTCTCGACGGTTGGTTATTATCTTAGTTTTGTCTGCATTCATTTCCAGGCCGATTTTGGAGCTTTCGCAGTCAAGTGATGTCATCATTTCCTCTAGGTCTTTGGCAGTTTCAGCTATTACAACAATATCATCAGCGAACCTCAGATGGTTTAAATAGTGTCCGTTGATGTACGCTCCCCGGTTTTTCCAGTCTAGTTTTTGAAAAATAGTTTCAAGTACTGCTATAAATAGTTTTGGGGATAGAGGATCTCCTTGCCTCACGCCTCTTTCTATATTTATTTCGTTTCCTTTATTTTCTAATTTCACTCTACTCGTGCTTTTTGTATAAATATATTTCAGGATATTGATGTATTTAGAATTAATGTTTGATTGTTGCAATGCATTCCAGATTGAACAGTGACTGATACTGTCAAAAGCTTTGCTGTAGTCGATAAAGGCCACATACAGAGGTCTATTGTATTCCCTGTATTTTTCTATAACCTGTTCTAATGTCTGTATGTGGTCCATCGTGCTAAAGCCTGATCTGAATCCAGCTTGTTCCTTTGGTTGCTGTTTATCAATATCGTTGGATATTCTCTTAAGTATTATGGATGAGAATAATTTGTATACACTGGCCAGCAAACTTATGGGTCTATAATTTCCTATGTCCAAGGGGTTTCCTTTTTTGAGGAGCAAAATTATGTCTGATGCACACCATTGCGTTGGTACTTTTTCTTCTTCTAGTATCATATTAAATAATTGGGTCAAGTGGCGGGTTAAAATAATTGCCCCTATTATAAGGGCTTCATTGCATATTCCATCTGGCCCGGGGCTCTTCTCAGCCTTAAGTTTTTTTATGTGTTCATAAACTTCGGTGTCTTCGATTGGTCTGATACAGTCACTCGTATTTCTGTGAGGTGTTTGCGGTTCCATTTCAGTGTTATTTTGTTTCCTGTATAGATTTTGGTAAAAGTTCGTTGCATGGCTTATTACATCTCGTCTAGTTTTTGTTTCTTGTGAGTTGTGTTCAAGTTTCTGAATCCATGATTTGTATGTTGTTAATTCCTTATAGGCTTTTTTGGCACTTCTAAAATTCTTAATGTTTCTTGAAATAACCTCATATCTGTGTTCCTTGTAGTCCTTGCGGATTGATCTATTGGCCTCTTTGTATATTCTGCTAAGTTCTTCTTTCATATCTTTAGTTTTATTCTTTGTATGTAGTAATTCCGTGCGCCTTTTTATAAGTTTGAATGTGGCTTCAGAGAAAATATTATGTTGATGAATTGTATTGTTTTTGCATTTTAAGCTCTCAGTTATACTTCTTTCCAGTGTATTATAATATGTTTGGATATCGATGCCCTCTGTTTCTATATATTCTGTATGTACTCGTAAATTTTCGATGTATCTATTGATTTCTGCTTCGGTCTTAGGGATTCGAGATGGTGTTGTGTAGGTTTTTCTACTCTTTATTGGTTGCTTTAAATGTAGTGTTGCTCTCACTAATCTATGATCGGACGAGAAGTTAAGTTTGCTTATTACTTCAATATTAGATATAAGTTCATGTTGGTTTATCATAATGAAATCTATTTCATTTTTAGTTTTTTGGTCTGGGGATTGCCATGTCCATCTGCGGTTCTCTTTCTTTTTGAAAAATGTGTTCATTATTGACAATTTGTGTTGGTGAGCATAATTTAGGAGACGTTCGCCTCTTTTATTGCACACTCCATAACCATATTTTCCCATTATTGGATGACAGTTTGCTTGTGGACAGCCAATTTTTGCATTGAAATCTCCCATGACTATAACCCTTCCTTCGGTCTTGGTGTGAGCATATTCAATGTCTTTGTAGAATTTTTCAATTTCTTCTTCCGTTGATCTCTCTGTCGGTGAATATGTTTGAATTAATGATAAGGAGAAGCGTTCAAATTTTACTTGCAAAAGTGCTACTCTTTCCGAGATTCCTAAAAAGTTAGTAATGTTGTTTTTAAATTTTTTCTTAATCAGAAATCCTACTCCATGTAGTCCTTTAGTTTCGCCGATGTAACAAAAGACAACGTCGTGGTATTCTTCGATCCTACATCCCATTTTTCGGATTTCTGCGAGACCCACGATATCCCAATTTATATTTTTTAGGGCATTTGTTAATTCAAGGAATCGTTCTATTGATGCAAGTGATCTAACATTATAAGTGCAAATTTTAAGGGTTGGTTTAATATCTTGATTTGTTTCAGTATTTGGTGGAGGGTTGCAGTCTAATTCCCCACGAGGACAAGTCGGATTGGGGAATGTTTTGTTTCTGTTATCTTTAAGTTCTTGATTGTTTAGTGTTCTGTTCCGGTGGCTGATGGCAATTACCTATGCGTTGTGATCGGTTGGCAAGTTACCCGAAGGCATAGAGTTGCTTCCGTTCCTCATTATATCGAAGGCATTCAGACGATGTGTTTTAAATGAAGATTGTTGTTTACGGGGGTGCTCTTTTGCGTTAGGTGAGGTTGACGGTTCTCTTTTGCGTTTCTCATTTCCTAGTTTCCCCTGTTTGATAACTAACTTGTCGTAGTTTATGTATGCATAATTCCCTTTCTTCCTTTCTTCTTCCAATTTTGGCTGTAGTTTCTTTCTCATGTCGAGGATTTCTTTTGGATAATCTTCAGACACATACATATTTTTTAGCTTCTTTTTATTAATCATTATTGAGTTTTTCTTCCAAAAGTTTACAAATGCCAGGAGGATTGGCCTGTCCTTTCCATTTTCTATGTTGTTCTTGCCAATTCTGTAGATCATATTTATGTCTCTGTCTTCTAAGGAAATATTTAAATCGTCTTTAAACTTCTTTATAATAATTTCAATGAGATTGTCAGTAGATTTTTCAGCTTCTTTTACTCCATATAAGATTAAGTTATTTGATCGTTTGTGTTTTTCTAGATTTGTTATCTTTTCCCTTAGTTTCTCATTTTCTGACCTTAATTCTTGCATTTCTAGTGTGAAGGGAACTAATTTTTCATCAATTCGTGTCATGATGTCATCGGTTTGTTTTGACATTTCTATTTTCATTTGGTCGAAAAAACTTTGAAGGCTATCCATTTCCGCGGCTGTCCCTTGCGTGAAATGGAACTTAATTTTCTAATTTCTGAACGCAGCTTATTGAATGCAGTTGTTATGTTGGTAGCACTGAGCTGTCGTATTCAAAGTTTGTGTCAACTGTCAATATTCAGTTGACAGATAACCTCTAAACTTCTATTTACCGAGTAATAAAATTGTTTTGATGGCGCAGTTTTCACAAATCGTGTCACTTCACAGTGTAGTTCAGCACAATAATTATAGAATTCAATTGTTTTTACGCAGGAATTCACAGTATTTGTACAGTTTATGTGGTAAAGATTGGAGCACAATAATACTGTGTCTTAACGTCTACACAGCCGGAACCGGAACCTATAATACCTACTCTTAAAGTAACGCAATGTTTGTAAAAAAAAGTCCAAGGTCCAAGTCCAAGCTTTACTGTGTTTTACATTGTTTAGGGATTTAATATAGGAACCTCTCTTGAAGATAACTAACCAAATAACTAAATGTGTACCCTGATATATTAGCCCCGTCGAGGCCGGATTAAACCGTCTAACTGTCGTAATACTTGCCCTCCCATGTATGGGCATCTGTGTCCTCAAGAGTATCGAGGGGACGTTGCCCCACCCTAAGTTGTTTATCTAGCTATCGATCCACCAAAGTCGTTGCGAAATTGCTTAAATATGTTTGCCATGATACTTTCATATACCGACCTTTTGTTACAAAATATTTTTTTGCGAGGATCAGACAGAGGTCGAAACAAGAACCGTCTTATGTTGCAGATTAACATCAAATTTACGATCTTTGTTGATGAATAAACATACTCAAGTACTGCTTCTTATAAATATCTTGTTAGATAAAATTTTATAGGTTAACTAGCTTCTGCCCGCGACTCCGTCCGCGTGGAATAGTTACTTTGTGCTAACGCTAACTTTCAACACGCGACTTCATTTACGTAGAAGGATGGACTCGTAGTGCCAACTGATGACTGCCCGTGCACGCGCGCCGGCCCAGCGCTTAAAGGCGCGCACAGTACCTACTTGATCATTATTTTGCGGCGATGTAATTTTAAATTTGCGATATCTCCTAAGATATTCATTGAAATCGAATGATGTAAATGGCAGTTTTGTTTTAAATTAAATACTTGTTAAGAACAACGTATTTATTTGGATAAGGATTAATATCATCTTTATAAAAATACCTTCACAAATAATGCTTTATTTTAGAACAAATTTGGTAGTATAAAAATGGTTATAGTGAGCCAACCTTAACAGATAGACATATGCTGTCGCGGACTTTTTTTTAGAACTTTTGAAGGGGAACAATTCTGTTGTACATCATTTTAGGGAAACTTTAACCGTTTACGCAGCGTACGCAGCGGAAGCTCTCAAAAGGAAATAGAAACTCCCGATTTTGAAACATTCTTCATTGGTGCTCCGCTCCTATTGGTCGTAGCGTGATGATATATAGCCTATAGCCTTCCTCGATAAATGGACTATCTAATGGCGAAAGAATTTTTTGAGATTAACGCGTTCAAGCAAACAAACAAACTCTACTCCTTTATAATATTAGTATAGAAGTATAGATTAGTATAGATTAAAGTTACTCATTTGATAATATAGTCGTTTATTACCAAGGATCCTTTTGAATTCCCAAGTTTTTTATTTACTTTAAGTATAACCTATTCGAGCTTTTTCTATACTTATACCTAGTCTTTCTGTGTACCTAGTTTTGCTGTGACAATTGGTTTTAAAGTCTCAAAACATCGCATTCGGACACAATTACCTACACAACCTAGTAAGCCTGCATGCAAATAGGTAATTGAGAGCGAAGATTTCATTAAAGAAAGTACATAAAACGAACGATCCAATATATCGTAAGTCATGTTGTGTTGTGTCATATGTCATAAATACTTGATACGCAAAACACAGATAGCACTGTGCACTGGTGACACCCTGACCTGACATCGAACATTGTAATTACTCATTTATATATTCAGTAATTTATCGTGCATTCGGTGAATGACAATAAGGTATTTACTATTTATGAGTAATAAAATTATAGTAAGAACACAGGGGTACACCGCCGTCTGTATCTCAAAGTGCTTATATATTGCAATGATAAGCTTAATTAACCTATTTCAATAAATAAAGCACATCATGGGTATTGGAGCATCTAATAAACAGTTTAATAATGCCCTATTATAACCGACAGCTATTGTTTGCCAAATACGGGTCAACCCTTAAGTACTCCCATAGAATTTCGTGAATTTATGGCTAATATCATCTTGGTGTTTATTATGTATAGGTATTATTATGAATTTTATACAAGCTCGTACAGCAGTGTAAGCAGTGAAAGTCAAAGTACGAATAATAAAAATCACGGCTCAAGATGATATTGGTCACAAATTTTCGATAGCTGTTTCGTTACATAAAAATATACATAACTATATATAAAAGGATTTAATTAAATAAAGAGTGGATTTAAATGATAAGTACCTACAATAAATTGTTCTAGGTATATAGGTACCTCACGGTACGTGTTCCGTACGGAGAACCCTGACCCCTCTTTAGCGCTGATGGCGACCACCGTGGGGTTTTAGCCGGTCGAGTCCGGCATAGCCCAGCCGCTCTCCCCCAGGGCGGCAGGGTATCCATGAGGATTTCCCCACGAAAAAAAAAAAAAAAAAAAAAGGTATATAGGTACCTATTTTTAGTTTCTTGTTTCAATTGACTATAGACATGAGGAAGTTGGTTGGTGGCAGTTTCATAGATTTAATAATTTGCATTTCAGTAACATATTTACTTAAGCTAATATTTGGAACAACATTCGAATTTTCTTGTGCGTGGAATAAATTCAGCTCATTTTTCGACTACATCACTTCATTTTCGTTAGGGTCCCTCCTAATAACAGCCATCTGGTGTAGGAGGCTATAATGAGTTGACGCACATTTTCTGAGAATTAAGTAACTTATCCGTTGCGTAACTTAGCAATGTGTATGAATGACGTCCATATAACATATTTACGCTTCTTGACTAGGCTAAAAGTTCAATCAGTAGATAAATTTAATAAGACCGCCCATTAAATACCTACCACACAGTGAAATTCTTGGTAGTTGGTAGGTACCTGTGTTTCAAGCCCTTTAGTCGGCCAACCAAGACTGGCTTCCTGACAGGCTTTTGTATCATTCATCTCGTATGTTGAAAAGTTGTTTGATATGAAGAACAATTTTCCCGACTTCTTTTTCATTATTTTTCCTTCGGTACCTACAAAAGTTTATTTTCGCATTCCGACAAAGAATCTCGCTCCTTTGTGGTCTTTCTATTTCTGGAACGTTGTTTAAAACGCACAAAGTGTATTTTTACTTTCTGTAAAACTTACTAATTATTTGATTTTCTTTACAAAACATTCTACTCGAATCATGCGATAGTTAGGTAGGTACTACAAAATTTTGAAACTATAGTTCCCCTAAATTTATAATTTCAGGAATATGCTACTTTTAATGAATCATTTACCGTTTTGTATTTTTGTTGATCATCGTCATGACACTAATTGTCGTATGATTTAATTGCGCCGTCAGCCATAAAGGCATTCTCGACTCGCAAACAGACATTTAATTTATAATTGATACAACGGTTGTTGTTATTATATGTACCAACCCCATATTTCATTTTCACCCAGAGACATGAGAAGTCACAAACTGTTGAAATGACATAAACGAGGATGAAAATCAATTTGAAAAACGAATGCTTTTATTTCCGAGAGATTTATTTTTCTCAATTCTATCGAATTTTTTATTTGTTGTGTCGTAAAAGTACCTACACGAGAAATAGTTTTATATTGGCTATAAACAAACACAGAAATTTTAAACTAAGAAGAAGATGATAACAAGGTAGTCTATGAAAACTTTAAACATGATCTTAGTTACGTCAGTGAAGCAAAATCTCTCATCGCACTCAGCTGCACCTTTTAAAGTACATAAGTTAATTAAGTTAGTTAAGTCTCATGAAAGAATATAGTCCATATTCTTACATAAATTGTCGAAGTTTCAGTTAACAAAAAAAATTATTACTTCGTAACAAAAGTAGAATTTAAATTCAAACACGTTGAATGAATTCCAAGTTAATCTTAAATAACTACAAAACAAGAAAATAGAGATGAGCTCCTTTATATTTAAACCTCAGCTAATGCAGCAAGCGTTTTCTTGGTAGTTAAGTAAATAGGTTTTATGTCCACTTCAGTCTGGTAAAATGCATTTCACAGAACGGGGTCGACTTTGCCATCTTAAAAATTCATTCGCTTTTAATTCCAGTGGGATAGTCGGGACTCGGGTGCACTCACATGTCTCAGTGATAAAACACCGCATTTGGTGCTCGCCGCCTGATTCTGCCGGCTTGCTTTTATTGCACGACTGCGATGCAATTTTAAGGCCATTAATCTTTTCCAAGCCGTTTTGGAGCTTCGCTTACCTACGACTACGAGTACGTTAGCGCTACCTACTGCAATTTAGTTGTTTTGCACATTTTCCGGGAGACCGACTCTAAAATTGTATTTTCAATTTGCTAGATGTTTCCAGTTTCCTCGGTTTGAATTACTGTTTATGAAAATATTTACATCATAGTTGTGAGTATAAAACTAAGCTATATTTTGTGATAAGTATTTCAACCGTGGTGGCTAGAGAAAAAAGGCATTTGCTAATTAATGTACAGCGGTGTTGCTAAGAAAATCCTTAAAACCCATTGCTGAAATGCTTTGTAAATAAGATAAATATTCCAAGTGATGATACTTAATTCTTAATGAACCCTTTAAAAATCATAATCGCTCGTTTTGTTGGCAATTATCATTGCTAGTAAGGATCTCTCGGAGATTAAAATTATAGTATTAATGCTCTTAAACATCGGTCGAATGAGCAATTAAAAACCCTTTGATACTGCTTTGAAGCGTTGGTTTGTGGGATTCAAGTGTCTAGTGAACGCCGATAAAGTCGGCCATTCACGAGATTTATAACCACGCCAAAGTTAACGACTCCCCCGCCATTCAAGACACGCACTGTTGCTAACTTGTTTTTAGGCGAAAAATGAAATTTAAAACTTCCAAGAACATCTGAGTTGAAGTACTTTTAAAAACGTGATATCAACGGTATTTTATCGTATAATCGATGATGCCAGCGAAAGTGAAATTATGGCATGTTTATGCTGAATGTTCCTGCATATAATATAAAGAGTTTTCTACCCGGAATCGATAAGGAGGCCCAGCGAACAAATTAACCTTATCTAAGAATAAGCTCAAAACTCATATCCTATCATATAGATGCTATAACTACATTGTTTGTGTTTATTTTTGCCAAACGAATATTTGGTAGCTGGTTTCGAACATTTGAGGTGAAAATGTAATCATTAATTTTCGTATTGCATGTTTTGGAAACAGTACGAACTTTCCGGTGAGGAAAATATGTCCTTTGACGCTTTCAACAGCATTTCGAAGTTCACAAAGGTTCACAATTTTATTATTAAAAACACAGCCTTAAGGTAAAAGTTATATGTCGGAAGTTGAAAATGAAACAAAGCATGCATTAATATACGCAGTTCAGTGACAGTTTTTCATTAAAGTACAATATTGAAATTACAATAACTTATTGTTTATTTTCACGCCACTTTTAACAATTAACTATGTAAATAATATCAGATGTTAAACAGTCTTATGAAGATATTGTTTTTTTTTTATATTTAGATTAATATCCTACTCAAAATTATATAAATTTTTGATAGACTATTGTTTTGTTTTTATATACGATAAGAATATTTATTATTCCAACGCGCATAATATTTATAATCCAATCGGTGAAAAGTCACTAGGTGTAAGAAAAAAGCTTCCCCTGTCTTGACACACATCGACCCTAATCCAAAGTATTCAAATACACGTATTGTAGTGGAATTTTAATATAAGAATAAAAGTTTTATTATGGTGTGTCTAATCGGTAAGCAATGTGAGTGTACGTGCCTTAACATAAAACAGTTCCTTTGTTGATAAAACTGAAATGCAGCCACCATTGTGAGCATACTTACTTATGTACTTAAAGTCCCTTGCAACAACTCACAAAGCTCCGGCCATGCTTAGAATTCTTTCCCAAGAAAGGCAAACCCTCAATCCGCATTAAACGACGATCCTATGACGGTCTGTCTTGTTTTTACCTGATCCAAGATGGAGATGGACAAATCAAGTTTGAGTTGATTAAAATTTATAGTTGCAGTCTAAAGTTTCTGATTGTCTCTTTTACACTTATTAATTGATCAGGAACAATAAGATATTATACGAGATTGATACGAGAAGATTTAATAAAAAATACCTTTTATATTTAATTTACTTGATATTATAAATACCTACTTGATTATTGTGTCTATAAAATCAAATATCTTTCACAGTTTACTCATTTCTTTATTACTAGCTACGGCAATAAGAAAACTCACCATGGAATTTAATAGGAATCTCATAAACACGCTTTATGACGTCTGTAATTTACGATCTTGAACGATTTACCACGTTACGATAAAAGAGAATACGTTTCAAAGTAATAACGTTGTTGTCTATCGTATATATTTACCACGAAAATGTGGTTTCATTACATTAGTAGGGCACAGAGCAGCATCGAGCGTAGATTATGGTCAAAATATGTCAGCCGCGTACGTTGGAGCGGTCGGTGTTAAGCTAAGCCTGCAAATTGCACCCGTATTATTGACCAAAGCAAAAACAGCTATTGTGGCTGGTTAGTTTAATTTGTCCATTATTGTCAACAATACATTAACTTGTTTAATGTTTATTAAAGTGTGGAATTAACATTCTCTCAATAAAACGTTTCTATGGATTATCAAATATTTATTATACCTACAGTGAGTAACAACGTGATCAAAGGATATAGGAGCTAGATGAAAGTATATATTGGAGCTAGATTACTCCTAGATTTCTGAAAAGAAAGGATTTCCAGGCGCACTTTGCTACAGTTCCGATGAATGCCTTTAATTAATGAAACGATTAAACAAATGAATATTTAAGACGATGATCCTACTACTTCTGCATCTACTAGAAATGATTGCCCGATGCAATCGCGTATGAATATTGTGTTAGACATTCTGTTTACTCCGCTACAAGCTCTCCACCATGACACTAGCGAAAAAACGCAATTCGAATAGTACCTACCTACGCTTAAACTTCTCGTAACCGTTTACAGTCGAGGCAGTAAGATATGGTATATCACGTGGTATTCGTTTGTCTAATAACGAAGCTTTCACATAGAGCCACAACATAGAGCCGCGCCTTGCCGTCTAGCCATTCAGTGTCGCCGGCGAGTCGTGTGGAAGGGGGTACTAAGAGAGGGGTAGTCGTAACGTCAACTGCGTCCTCGTCGTCGCCTTGTCTTGTATTTTACGTGGGGAATTTTCCATCTGACATTCGGTTTTGTTAAAGGTTGTTTGTTCACCCTACGTGGTTTCCGATAATTGGTGCCCGACCGATAATGGAAACTAAATGGAGGTTGATTTGAAGGGGATCTAAACTATCGACAGCGTGCGCACATTTTTATAAATACAGGAGACGTGGTAATGTGTCACGACTCACGAGGAAGCTAAAGAGGGGAAGGTTTTCTTATGTCTGATCAATAAAGATTCTGCACCCTCACAATCGATAACAGCCTTTGTTTGGCAACGTGGTGAACACGCTGATTGGCGCCGATAGAAGCAGCGAAAATACTTAAATTAAATAGGTATAAAATAATTTCATGTTGTCATTAGCAGCACCATATATAAATGAATCTCTTAGAAAGTGCTCTTAATTTTAATAGAAATTTTCATATGAAATAATATTGTTAGGCACTCTAGAATTCTAGAATCTAGGTAATGACATAAAATTTTATGGTATAGACATTTTATACAATGTCTATAAAATTAACCAAGTGTCGATAAGAGTGGGTGTTTTATTGATGTGTAATAAAACGTCAAATTCACTTAGCTGGTATTTAATGATGTCTTAGCAAATAAACCGTACATACAGGAGGTTATTTTATAAGTAAAGAGATTCCTACTTTAACGGAAGTGCCTGAAAATAATTGCGCATATAAAATTTTAAGCAGGACTTTAGTTACCATAAGACAAGCTCTCTTTGAAGCTAAATTTAGAATCAGATTGGCCGTGTGTGGAAAAATGTCCCAGGATATTTATATAATGAATGTGAACAATTTGCTGTCTTGGTAACTAACATATTCTAGGTACACAAAAGGTCTTATATTGAAACATGTTTCGCTAACAACTTGTGTAACATATTTCTAGAACATTTTCGCAGCAGAGCCGAGCAGCGAGTTCGAACCAAGCCTGTGCAAGTACGTGTAGTAAAACTTCTGACACTATTTTCCGCCAACTCCAGTTTTGATTAGGTCGAGAAACTTTGCAGTCAGCAAGTTTCCACAACTTCAGAATAAGATAAATTGATATGCGAGATGCTGTGATATTATTTCCTGTTCTTGTAAATGTTAACAAGTAGGTAGATTTTAACATATTTATAAGACAAGAATGATGTTCAAAGCAAACGGGACAATGCTACCTAAATTTACGCTATACAAAAATGACTGTTTCAACATCAAAAAAACGGCCAAGTGCGAGTCGGACTCGCGCACCGAGGGTTCCGTACAAACCTGCAAGGTTTACAAAATATGCGGTATCAATGGTTGTACTTTTGCGTTTTGCGTTTTTGCGTTGACTTGGAATTTTTTTTTTTCACGGGTTAAAGGCAATTAGATCTAAGTATTTGATATGAATTTCAACTTGATAGCTCTACGCGTTCATGAGGAAAAAAGTAATAAGTTTATATTTATTAAAAAATATATATTTTGTAATGTAACTAAAAATTTAAGGTTTTCGGAATTTTTCCTTTATGTGTGCTATAAAACATTGCTTCATGCCAAATTTCAAGATTTTAGGTCGACTGGAAGTACCCTTTAGGTTTTGATTCCCTTGCGAGTACTTGCGAGTTTCAAAATATGCAGCTTAAATTGCTGTTTCTTTTGATTGCGTTGACATAGAAGTTTGATTTTGTTACAGCTTAAAGGTATTATAGACCTGAGTATTTGGTATGAATTTCAATTTAATACCTCTACGCGTTTATGAGGAAATGGGTAGTAAGTTTAAAATTATTAAAAAAAAATATATTATGTGATGTAACTAAAAATTTATGGTTTTCGTAATTTTTCCTTTATCTATGCTATAAGACGTTGCTTCGTACCAAATTTCAAGATTCTGAGTTCACGGGAAGCACCCTGTAGGTTTTGATTCCCTTGCAAGTGTCGAAAATTTGCGGCATAAACGGCTGTATCTTTTGATTGCGTTGGCTTAGAAGTTTGATTTTTTCACAGCTTCAAGGGACAGTAGACCTGAGTAATTGATATAAATTTCAGCTTCATACCTCCACGCGTTCCTGAGAAAAAGGGTCTTGACAGACGGACGGACGGACGGACGGACAGACGGACAACAAAGTGATCCTATAAGGGTTCCGTTTTTTCCTTTTGAGGTACGGAACCCTAAAAAACATTAAAATACGGTTGTTTTAATCTACTGCGACTGTATTTTATAATTTTTAAATTTTATCGAAACATTACGTAATAAAATATTCGTCATCTAGTTTCCATTGTACTATCTATCATTATTGGACATAACAAACCATGAAATGCCAAAATAAAATCAATAAGCTAATTGTTTAGTTACAGCAACAGTGAAAGCCGTTTTTGTTTTGATATTGGGTGTTATGCTTCGTTAGGCATAGCCAATCATAATGAAATTGGTTGTTTTTTATACAAGCCCTTCAAAGTAATTCATGTTCATATAAATCGTGTAACAGATCACTATATAATGAAGTAACGCGGCGTGTAACCGTGATTAACAGTCTCAGTTCAACGGGTGTTCAATCAATCGGAACTGATGGCTCTCGTCGAAGGAGAGGTAACTAACAGGAGCTGAGCAACGTATTCACAGCTCCTTATTAACCTCGTTAATTGAATTTAATGCTTGTTCCACGTTACTATAGTCTACTTTAGGGTACCGGGTAGGTACCTTATTATTACCCTTCGTACAAATTACAAGTTTTCACTATAGAGTTCATTGCAATTCAGTATAGCGCAGGTAACGTGTCTGTTGAGTTAAGGATATTCCAGTGCAGCGCACGTTCTTCTTCCTAACTTTCTGACAGTGTCGGGTGGCGGCATGTCTTACTCAATCATCTTATGAATTTCCTATGTCAAAAGGAAAATTATGTTATTACAATACCCATTGTACTTCAATGGCCACATATTAATTCGCTGCTAAATAATATTTTGATACATAGACTTAAGCTGTTTTTTTAACCCCCGACCCTCATAGTGGATTTTAAATAAGTTTAACATACATGCGATCTCAGAAATAAATGAACAAATTTTGTTTTTTTTTTTTAAAGGTGACATTGCCATATATAAGTCGAGCGTATATATAAAATAATAACAAAGACAAAGAATGCACGTCACAACTTTGACATTTATTAAAGCTTTTTACGTTGTGGCACACAATGTGGTTACATGTTGGCTACATTTTGTTTGAAGCACATAGAGCGTCAGACTACTAGCATAGAATTGGTAATAAGCTGCACCTACTAGGTACCTATTACTTACCAACATCCTGTCATTAAATATAAAATACCTAACCTCCTACTTGTCTATTGCACAAGTACCTACTTACCTACTATTAAAATAAATAGTCGAGTTTAAATGTTTTATTTCTAATCGAGCCTACTTATTGCTTCAATATTCCACGACTAATAAACTATTACTTACTGGAGAACTAGTTGAGCTTGTATTAATGAAGATATCTAATAGCATTGTAGTATGTAAGTAACCATTAGTGCGGGTAGCGGGCGAGGACCGTGATATAAGGTGGCTTTATTATGAGCCCTGTCCATAATGGGAACCGCGATCCGGCGACCTAATGATGCCGAGTGCTCAGGTAAAAGCCTCTTTAACTCTATATTAATAATAGGAAACAGCTCACCTTTAAGACTATTTGGAGTTGAGTTGGTTCGCTTTATAGACGTTATTTTATATTGAATGTACAGTTAATAGATAGGTATTTATTTCAATTGCCTAGGGAGTTAAACGAGTGAGCAAAAACACATGCCAGAGCAACCAGATGACAAATGAAATACGCTGTACCTATGCATGAACCAATAAAATAAATTAAATGCCGATGTGCTGTCCTTGATAGTAATAGACAACTCCTTGTGTTTCACATGCGTTCCAATTCGAAATCTAGTAAATGGAATGTGAATTTAAGTGGATGGCTATGAGTGGCTGTCTGTCTATCTGAGTGAATACTGATATTAATCCGCTGCATTCGACGCTGTGCTGTAGGTGCATTGGCCGTGTTGACATTTAATTAAATTGACTCGTGTCTGCCGCGAATCGGTGACCCGTCTCGTGTCTGATGCCTCGATGCTCTGATGGAATTTTCCTTTTTTCATAATCATGTGTTACATCATACAACGCATTTTTTTTTTTTTTTTTATTTCTTTATTTGAGGGCTTTGTCACTAATGTGATTATGTCGCCCTTAAATCCCAATACAACTTAAAAAAAATTACAATTCAAATTCTTAACCTATTTAGGGCAATTTTATATAAAACTTGATATAATCATGTAGAAATATGAGTTAAAGTAAATAAAATTGTTACTGGATTATGGGTCATCGTAAATTTAAGGACAATTTAGCTTTTAAAGAAATTTTATATTACTTGAATTTAAAAGGTATTAATCAAATAAGTACCTTTTTTCTAAAGACTCCTTATAAATGCTGTGTTGAAATAAATAATTAAATGAATTTCGCTTAGATGCACTCATAAGGCTAAACTTACTATTCATAACTTTGAGTTTTTTTTTAATTAAAGGGATTCCGTATTGCGCAGGCGACAACAGTTTATTATATAGTCATTTAGATTTATTGAATTGCCTCAAAATTTATGAAAAAATTTACACACCGGTTATTAAGTTCAATTAACCTTTTCACAGCAGCGATTACTGAACTTGCAGATTTTATGGTTTCACATTCCTCGTTCAATTTATAGACGTATTTAAACGTTTTCGATTGCCATTTCCAACATGGCGGGCGTTTTAATTACAATCAGTTTAAATAAATTAATCAGATTTTTGGACTATGGGTATCGTCATTTCTTTTCTCCACTATAAAAATAGTAGCGTTAGCATATACCTAGCAATATATTTAATCAATAGATATATCAGTGGATATTTTACAGCTACGCAGGAAACAGTGCCTGTGGCTGCTTACGTAAGCTCTGTCAGATCAATATTGTTATTGTTGAGAAAACGTGAGCTTCACGTTGCAAACAACTTCGTTAGAGCTATACTATTTCATTGAATGTAAGAGCTGATTATGCTTTTCCTCGAATAACTTATATTATACCTGTTAGAATGTAAGCATTTACGATTAAACGCGTTGAGCACCTGTATAGTATACTTACCTTTATGCTCCCTACATGTCCCAAATATTGATTGAACACACACAACACACAAGACACGGAAATATTCAGATATTAAGACATAAGTGTTGGTTTGCATTAGTCAGCGTGTTTGAATACTAGGTTAGTGTTGTGTGTAAACAGCATCACCGGTACCTAGTTGTTTGGCATGTCCCAGGACCGGGTGCGCAAGCGCAGGCAGCAAGTGTACAGAAAGCAGACGCATTCTCAGCGCGGGCGCGCGGGCGTGCAGGGTCAACGGTCGGCCCGCGCATGCGCCTGGGAACTGACGATAAATATTTGAATTTCAACACTTGATACATATGCTTAGCAAATTGATTATGGCGTTTACTGGCAACTGGGTATGGAGAGATGTTTATGGTGAAGATTCTGGGTCGGGCGGTGGCGGTGCGGTGCACACGTAAAAACGATCGAGAGTAATTCAACAGCGGTTAGCTTCTGTTGCGAAGAGAGTAGAATACATGAAATCCAAAACATAAAGAGTACTTTATAATTGGCTTGTATGAGTGGGTAGGGTTTTTGCCAAACCACACACTCACTGGTAGGTAGAATCCAATATCGAAGATACAATAGAATAGGTATCGGTAAAAGCCTATGAATTTTTCAAACTGCTAATGTTCAAGCGCAATTGGTTGTTTAAAAAATAAAAATTAAACTCTTATGTAGGTATGTGGACCCTTGTAAAAGAATATTGAATGAGGCGTATCGGTGATATTAAAGCCGGTCAAAATATATTTTAATGATAATTTTCCGGTCATAAATATTAATGGAACATTCCTCGGGGAGCGAGTCGATTTACGGTCTACATGTAGGGTCAACATTGTGAGGATAATGACTTGTGGTGTGGGGTATAATAAGCAACGGTTTTTAATTTTCATAATTTAAGTACCATGGACCATACTGAAATTTTATTATGTTAGCTAGCCTTTCTGCCAGTATCATGGTTGTGGTCGACTTCGCCCTACTTAGAGCCATACAAACATTTTGTCTATTTATATTTAGTAAAAATATTCATGAATTCATACTTTTTCTATCTTTGATGAGACTTTGAGTCAGTTTGGAATTTTATTAATTTCTTTATTAAACATGCTTTCAGACTTGCGCATTGCATAACAAAGACTAAGTCTATTGACTTTTACAAAATAATATGATGACAATAGAAAATATGATATTTTTAATCTAAAGTCGCGTTTATACGATCCGACAATATCCAATAAAAGAGAAAGTATTTTCTACAATATAACAAACGTGTTAGATAGCCAGACAGACAGACATTGTAGCATAACAATATGGCTCTGTTAGATCCAAAAAATAACTCAATGTACTTATCTTAAATGACGATCCGTTGAATTAATGAACGTTCTAGAGACACCAAATAAACCGGCGAGAATTACATCTCAAATTGAGAATGAAGCGTTCTATGCGACATCTCTTCGAGAATCTTTTCTAGGATCGCTTGGAGCTTGGATGTGGCGACATGTAACATTGTCTCACTAATAGGGCATTGTCGTGAAATGAACAAGAAATACAACATTTGACCGCACACGTTCTTTGTAATTCCTCCCTGCGTTGGGAATGTAATAAAACTTATCTGGTGGATCGATACGATGTGTTCAGGCTGCACGATCAGTTCATTTAAGAATTCTCGCACAAAACGTAATTTGTAAGAGAAAACTATTTATTAACTCAATAACAACATATGGTATATCAACGTCCGACTTATAAATTACAAAAACCTTCATCTTCAATCTGATTATGTACCTTGTAGCCTAAATTTAATCCGTAAACGAGTACCTACCATTTAAACATCAAAACAAAATTGGTTTGATTGAAGCCCATAAAATCGTGTTATTGAGTGTCGTTACTTTAGTCCATATACTATGTACATAGGTACTTTACGCTTAATTAGGTCCCCGGATCATTGGACTCGTGGGTATATAATACAATAATAATCCTGTTTGTATAGTGCCGCTATCGGTGTTGTATCATCAGGGTGCTGTTAAAATAAGCTTTTGTACAGGAATATGTTTGTGTAGTGCAGTGTTCAAATATTGTCACGTGTCATAAGCGCCTCCGGACACTACAGTGGCGCTCGGTAAGCTAATACAATGAGACTATCTTTAAAAATATAGCCAAGCCGACATAATACCGTTTAAGAAAGTCAAGGAAACAGTTTCCATTTACTTCCTATTATTTGAAGTAGTAAAGGAAGATGCTTATCTATGTAATTGTTAAATTACGTAATTGGAGTCAGCATATCCTATTCAGACCCTTCAGAAAGAATAGGATGTAATTATTTAATTAGGTCCGAATTAGTTGATTCTCAGTTTGTGGTGACCCTAAAACTATCTAATAGCCGACACCGAGTATTAAGTGAAAAATTATTCCTACATACCTTGATAAAATATAAAAACTCATTTTGTTAAATCTACGACTTAAGAAAGATTATGTGTACTTTTTCTAGTGGAGCCAGAATTTACGAATAATTTAATTGAATAAATTAACATCTAAGATAGATAGACACGTTCGACGACAAAGCACTTTCGTAATCGCTAATATAAAATTCAAATTACATTGTAAAAACTGTTTGATTTGTGTTTCGGTGGAGTGCAGTGCTAACATTTACAGAGCCATACCTAATATGTAAGTTGTGCGTGGACCTTGTCGAAGCCGCCGTCCGGTTCTTTTAACTGTCTATCTCTTTCTAACCAAAGATTAAACAAGATATAGGAATATTATGCTAAGTTTCATCAAGCGAGTAATGCTAATGCTTTTTGAAGTGGCACTCCTCTACATCGATGCACCCGGTCGCTCAGTCGATGGAGCGTGTTTCAATAACTTATGAGCTCAATATTAGATCCTAAATCTGGTATTTCAAGTAATACCTATAATGTGTATATTTAGTTCATCTATTCATGTCTAAGCTTCACGAAGAAAATGTTCGTGTTGGATTTGGATGTATGTATGTATAGGTTACATCAGAAATGTGAGAACCAACAAATATTATGTATTCTTAGCTACCTATGACTTAGTTTACAAAGCTTGTATTACGAATAAAGTAAGATTTTATTACGAATACTTTTATTATCCTTATTTACATATAAGTATTATAGTAGTGCAAATAAAACTAAAATAGTGAGTGTTGTAGGTACAGTCTGTATTGTCTAGAGAAGGAATTCTTATGTGTAGCTTATGTTCGAGTGTTGAAGCGGAAATTCTAAGCATGCATTCTTATCGACTTTGAAGTGGGTCAAAGTTATAATAAAATTTAAGTGTCCCTTAGAAATGTTACATGATCCAATTCACAGCAGAAATTGCATATGAATAAATTTAGTGTGTATGTATTTAGCCTACCTAAAAAGGTTTATATATAGACCAGGGAATTCCGGAAATGGATCAAAAGTCGTTCTTGAATTCCCTAAGCAAATTGGCAAAACTTTGTAAGGCGATGGCGCTACCTATCAATTTTAGAAGACATTTCCAATTAAACTTCGCAGCCCCCTTTGCTCACTGCGACTCTTAAAACTAACTAAAGTGTAATTATTTTTCACTGAGTTTCATGTGATATTTTCAGTGATGAAGTTCTTTTTTATTCAAAATTGAATTTTGCTGCGAGATTCGCTTTTATAATAGCAATTTCGAGGTATTCCACGTAGCCCACCTAAACGAAGCCCACCCAGAGGAAGCCCACCTAAAGTATTCCACGATGCCCACCCGTAGGTGGGCTTCAAATAAAAATTAAAAATAATTAATTTTCTATTCCACGAAGCCCACCTAAGAATATCACTCGCATAGTGTGGGGACAAGAAATAAAAATGTCGTTAGAAAAAAATATTTATTTTTTAAAAGACTAAACTTAAATTTCTATAATCTTTCAGTTTCATTATGTGACACAATATTTGACATTTTTGTAATTGTAATAGTACCTAAACTATTTAAAATCACAGATTGTTTCATAATTATCATTCCAAAAAATATTTTTTCTATTATTTTCCCTTTTTGTGCTCTTGATAAAATCACAGAGTGTTTCATAATTATGCAATAAAATCTTGGACAAGTATCAAAAACATTGCAAATATAGTTTTCCATAGAGATCCATGTTTATGTTTTCTATAAACTTTTTTATGTTACATTATAGGTAGTATTTTTTTTATTCACCAAACAGTTAGCTATAAGAAAACTTCAACATAGATCTCTATGTAAGACTATAATAAATAAATAAATATCCTGGGATGTTTTTCACACGGCCAATCTGATTCCAAAGTAAGCTTCAAATGAAACTTGTGTTATGGTAACCAGATAGCTAATATACCACATATAATACTTTTAAATACATACTTATATAGATATTTACATCCAGACACAGAACAAACAGACATATTCATGCATACAAATGTTTGTCCTGGGTGGGATTCGAACCCACGACTCGCGGCTTGAAAGTCAGGGTCACTAACCACAAAGCCAACCGGGCTGTCAAACTATATTTACAATGTTTTTAATATTGTAATTATGAAACAATCTATGATTTTTTATGTTATAGTAGAGTATTTTTATTATTCACTAAACAGGTAGCTATATGGAAACTTCAACATAGATCTCTATGGAAAGCTAAATTTGCAATGTTTTTGATACTTGTTCATGTTTTTATTGCATAATTTTGAATCAATCGGTGATTTTAAATAGTACCTTAGATTACAAAAATGACAAATATTGTCTCACATAATGAAACTGAACGATTATAGAAATTTAAGTTAGTTTTTTAAATAATATGGATGTAAATATCTATATAAGTATGTATTTCAAAGTAGTATATGTAGTATATCAGCTGTCTGGTTACCATATCACAAGCTCTGCTTAGTTTGGAATCAGATTGGCCGTGTGTGAAAAATGTCCCAGGATATTTATTTATTTATAATAAATATTTTTTTCTAACGACATTTTTATTTCTTGTCCCCACACTATGCCAGTGATATTCTTAGGTGGGCTTGGTGGAATAGAAAATTAATTATTTTTTAATTTTTATTTGAAGCCCACCTACGGGTGGGCATCGTGGAATACTTTAGGTGGGCTTCCTCTGGGTGGGCTTCGTTTAGGTGGGCTTCGTGGAATACCTCCAATTTCGGCCTTTGTCCAGAATGGAATCCCTCGGGTCTCACGTGCCCCCGGCCTTTTGAATAAATTGTACGCGAATGTCCTTTTGCGTACCTACGAGTACTTTCTATTGCTTTCTATCTACAGAACTCCTAAGTCCTATAGGTCATATTTATTTCAGTGCAAAACCATTTCCATAATAAAAATAAGAAATAGGTCTATTTTCCTCCTGTATGAAGTATACCTATAGGTATATCGCATTCAAACATTATAAAATCATGTCGATTGTTACCTTCATTTATATCATTTAATTATGCTAATAATGGCTGGCTATTTCTACTTAAAATAAGGCCAGTCGGTATCTGACAACTAACTAATTAGTGTTTTCGATGCCGGAGATAGGACACGGCCTCATTTAGGCATAGTTATCTGAACAAAGACACGCTTTGTTAGGGCTCAGAGCAGTTTCAATATGGGTCCTGATAAACATAATATAACGATGTATCATTAGTAGGTACTAGGTAGGATTACATACATTCATTGTATTATGTGAGAGTGCTGACTGTTTTTATTTCGTCTACCTACCTTTGTTGCTTTGTAGTCTAAAAATGTATGAATATATATTTTTATTGTAGGCTGAAAGATTGTTAACAATCAATTATCTAGTACCAGTAGAATAGGACTTACCAATACCTTTATTTCATTGAAATAAGAAATAAACAAGGGTAGATCTTATTTAGTGACGTCAGTATTTCAAGTATTAGAAATATTATATTCATTCAATCTCAATTCTGGGAGTCTTTGTATAGTTATGACGTAATAGCGTTTCAATAATTCTCATTAGGTTTGCTAATATATGTTAGAGTCTATTCAGCGTCTGAATATATAATGCCAAGCGCCTTATTACGTGATAAAATTTATGCGCAATTTAGTTGAAGGCGAAAATACCGCGCGGAAAAGTTCATTAGCGCTGCAGGTAACTATGTGTAGAAATCGTAGGAATATTCAACTATTTGTAGGTACCCGTGTGCGTTCTCCAACAGTGATAGTATTAAAGAATATAGTAATAAATGATTTTACATTTAATCATCATAACACAACAATCTCTAATTAAAAAAATCCTGTGTAGGTAAGTACTTACCCATTTGGTTTTTATAAAATGTTACAACTTATGGAAAGTTTACTACATTTTCCGTTGTCGTTTACGAAAAGTTTTACATTATGCTTTATTATTTTAGCCTTAAATATCAGTTAAGTTTGTTAACGTGGTACGCAATGGCACCACGTTGACACGAACCTGCGGATATTTCGGTTTTTCTATACTCATTTTAATTGTAGCTTTATATATACGAGCTAAAAGCGACTATTTTCTATACGGTTTTGTAATTAGATAGGTGGCAACGTGTTGGCCGTCGGTAGGTTATCCAGCCAATTAGCATAGCAAACGAAGGAGCCTACTCTGTAAAGTAGCCTCTGCGGTTTCCATTTGGCCTTGTTATATAAGGGAGGCGTGCATTATAAACGAGAACGCTGCACAGATGGTGTCGGGCTTCGGATTGCGGGTGTAGTTTACCATAATTTAGAAATATTCGACAGAGTTTTTTATTATTCCAATTTAAAGTTATGTGTACGCCACCAGAAGCAATGAAATTCATAATTGAATTTCCATATTTTCGACGTCCTGCCAGAAAAATAAATGCTATTTGTGTTTGCAATATTTGATGATATTGCTTTAACAACTGAACTCGAGTTCGTTGTAATACACTCGCAATTGTGTTTTATTTGTTTTTTGTCATGGGAACTTTATTAGATTTCAATAAACTTTCATATTAAAAGCATATAGATAGATAAGATATGCGAAAGTATATAAAAGTCAAGGATAGTTCGAGTATTTTCCAATTAAAGTTTTCTCGTGAAGTTTCCATGGGCGAACGTGACGTCGAACGAATTGGTGCCGTAGCTGGAGCTCCCGGCCCGATAGACATTTTGTCGATATATAAGACTATTGATGTGACCTAGAATCAATAGTAGATGCATGACTCAAATGCATCATTCACTATATTGGTAGACGTATTGTCGCTATTGTACTCGTAACAATAGAAGAGAATACGCGATATGTAAATTCTTGCTATACCTATAGGTATTCGTAGTGCATCGAGTGCTAATACGTATAACCCACAATGATAGCCACGCCGAAGTGCGTGTCACCACACAAGAGAAGCTTACTTATATAAAAAAAGATTGATTTTATCATTACAACCGATTTTTTTTATTTCTCATTACATAGGTAGGTACTCTGCTCAGAAATAGAAATTGACCCTGTTTCATGTGATCAATAACGATAATTTCATTTCCTATTT